>OY987191.1:2703724-3435183 GCA_963920625.1 Dinocampus coccinellae
TTTCCCCATTTCTACAACCACCAGCACCACCACGACTACGACTACGACTACGACTACGACGACGATGTCGACTACCACTACTACTACTACTACTACTACTACACCATCACACCCAATTCATCTCTCTTTTCAGTTGTGCCCTCATCGTATACACTAAAATTCCCTTTGCCCCTTGTTGCACACCCCCTTAAGGCTTTTAAATCATATACATATACATGTGTATATATATAAAACCACGTGAAATGTGAAGAGAAAGTCTCTCTCATCGCGTGTACACTTCCACCACTACCATCGCGCGCAATTTACTCTCTCTCTCTCTCTCTCTCTTTATACCTTTCTCACTTCCTTTTCGACTTTTCGACGCTCGCAGGACGAGGAAAACGTTATACATATAAACGTGTACTATCTCTACATTTCCACCGTTTTCGCGAAATTAATATATCCCTCATATACTTTGCATATTATTGCAATATTCCATATAGATATTACTTCGTTCGTCTTTTCCGTACCGCCCGTCTCTCGTTATTTCCTACATTGCACTCACTCATACACATCCCCACACACACACACACACACACGCGCGCGTTCATTTATATATATAAATACGTCGAAATATCACCACAAGTAAAGAAAAAAAAAAAAAAGGGGTATGGAGTAAAAGATATTTTTTAATAATGATATTAATATAAAAATTATGAAAATAAATAATAAAAAATAAAAAAAATATTAAATTACGTATTCGTAAGATTTTTTTTTTCTTTTTCAATGTCATGTCAGTCCCTGCATTTTCACCCTCCACTCGCCACCACTATCCACCTGCTTACCAATCACTGTGAGCTTAAATTAAAGCTTGAAGAGAAAGAGAGAAACATTTGCATTTGCTAAGTGATAAGTAAAACCCCGCAGACATATCCGGACGGGCGATAAGCACAAAATAAATCGCAAAACTTTAAGTAGTTATAAATCTATACTTATAACATTTTACTTTATATATATATATATATATATGTGTGTGTGTGTGTGTGTGTGTGATGAGGGGTGGTGGTTGAGAGTGTTCAAGAGGAGAGAAAGTAAGGGAAAAATTGGGTGTCATAGTCGTCGTAGTGGTAGTATCAGTAAAATAAGTGTTGAATAGATAGAAGAGAAAATAGAGAGAAAAAATGAAATTCAAGATTTAAACAAACAAAAAAATAAAAAAAAACAAATATCTAAATAATAATAAAATTTATAAATCCATTGGATTAATGATAAAATATTTATAAACAAAAAAAAAAAAAAATGTGTATTTTAAAATTGTAACAATAAGAAAAAAATTAAAAACAAAAAAATAATAATAATAAAATAAATTGAAAAAAAAATTTTTTTTTTTTAATAATATTCATAGCCCACCCAAAATGACAATTTTTTACTCACATAAAATTTTATTATTTTTCTTAAATATTTAACGCGGTAAATGAACGATGAATCACTCAAAATATATTAATATAAAATTACTTTAAACTCTGCGCTCGTGTGTGTGTAAGTGTGTGTGAATGTATAAGAAATAGATGAAAGGAAAAGATGAAAATTTCGAGAGAATAAGAGCGAGGGGGGAGAAAGAGAGAGAGATAGAAAGGGGAAAGAAGAAGAGATGGAGTAAAACAGGCGGCAAACGATTATCTCGCGAATTGCGGTGGCGTAGTCTAATTGAAAGCCCAAACATCACAAGCGTCTGGTGGCGTTGATGCAAGACACCCAAGCGACGTTTGGCAAATCGATTATTCTCGCTGTCTCCCTCTGACGGCAACAACACCATAACACATATTTTCCAACACGCACTAATAAAATAAACAAATAAACAAACAGTAAAAAAAAAAAAAAGACAAATACCCGAAGAAAATGTAACATTTTGTCTACGGCAATAAATAATTTTCATACACACGATACTTTGTGTTGTACATATCAAACAAAAGAGTGAAACAACAAAAAATACGTATATAAATAAATTGAAATAAAATATAATAATACAAAATACATGTGTGTCTGTGTATATAAGAGAAGATTATTTTATAAAATAATCGGTGTGTCAGTATAAATGAGAAAGGAAAAAAATAAAAAATAAATTTCTGTTTTTTTTTTTTTTTCCTATATAAAAGAAGGGGGGGGGGGGGGGGGGGTGAATGAAGGGATGATACAATAGAGGGTCGTGGACCGCGCGAGCTGTGAGATTAATTTACGGTGAAAGATAACGAAGAAATGCGCGCGCGAGAAAAGAGAATTCGATTGTGTCTCGCGCGTTTATTCTCTGGTTATAAATGTATATTTTTACTATTCCCCTCCCTCCTCCTTCTCCTCCTCATCCTCATCCTCCACTACCCCTACACTACTCATCTACAAACTCATTCCTTATATAATACAAATAATACAACACAATTTTCATTTATTTATTTCCCTTTTTGTATAATTAGTCATGAATACACACAGATATAATAAATTTTATGTTTTATTTTATCATATAAATTATTGATTGAATTAATATAATATAAATATCGAGGAAAAAAATATATATATATATTTATAAATATAATAATTGAATTATGAAAATATTATTATGAATATACATAAAAGTCATGACAGTAGATGTATACACGAGTGGCATTCCAGGAATAGGTTGTCACAAGCGGTGCCAATGCAGCCACTAACCTATAACTTATTTCACGTATCGTTTGACGTGATGCATTCGATCCAATAATATCTAACATGATTTTATATAATTATATATATAATAATATATATACTAAGTATACAAGTATAGTTTTAACTACATTATATATATATGTGTGTGTGTGTGTGTATGTACGATGTGGAAAATTAATAACGGATACGCCAACACACGATTTGAAGTGGACGATTGAAGATTGTCGCGGAAGTGAGTGCTAAATAAATTTGACGATGCTGTTGAAAATGTTTATAATCTGTCATACTGCATATATACAATTCAAATAACAACAATAAAATAATAAATTAATTTTTTATATCACATTTTTCGTTCACTTTGATTATTAAATTACGTGTCTAATGATAATATATAAAAAAAAAAAAAAAACAGATAAAAATTTGTAACAAGTGAGTGATGGTAATAATAACAAGTTAATCGTCTTGTCAAGAAAGAGGCGTCATATAATTTTGGTAATTAATGTTATGGAAATAACCTCACATTCCATTTTCCACACAATTTATCCGTGAGAGTATCACGCGCAAGACAAATGCACATGATATTCAAAGTTTTACCTTCTAACACACAAAATTTCACTGTCTTTGACTGGTCCTCTCCCCATGTACAATTCACAAAACACAAACATTCACTTACAAATTCACATATATAAATTTAGATAATATAGATGAGCATATGCGTATACACAGAGTGATATTAATCTTTATCCGTGTGTATGTGTATGTGTATGTGTATATTTTCCACCCCGACAAAACAGTGAAATAACCAAAACAAAAATGCGGCACAGCCGATTATCTTGGCAATGATCCCACCGCGACGACGAGAGAAAGAGAGAGTTGATGTCCTCGCGCGCGCGCCACATTTTCAACAGCCGTCTCCTGTATTCAAATGACAAGAGAGACACGATTCAGTGGCATTGTCACGCCAACGCATATACAAAATAATATTACACACATACACATACACAGACAAAACTTGAATATCCAAAAAATATTAAATAAAAATTTTTAAAACACAAAAATCAATCGATTAATTTACAATTAAAAACGATAAAAAAAAAAAAAAAAAATCACAGTCTACTTGAATTCTCACATACATAATATTAATAATATATATATATTTATGTATATATATACATATTCATGTATAAATATATAAATATATAAATATATGTGGGAATTATGACCCCTGGGGAAAAGACGAATAGGTAGATCTCTAAATAAAATGACGCTCACGATTTATTCATCGACGCATTTGTAAGTCTGTCGTGGTGACCGGGCGGTCGACGGTTTATATATACATATACATATACATATATATATATATATATATGTAGTATATAGAGAGCGGGCCGATCTTTATGAAAGGGGCCGCCGACCTCCTTTGTGTTATAGAATTATTATTTGACTCTGTATAAAATTTACTCACTACAACGACAATTTTATATCACACGTGGACTCACTTGATACATAAAAATAATAACAAAAAAGAAATATATATATATATATGTATTTATTATCAAGCGTAGAATTGATTTGGATTATTAAACGTTTGTAAAAATATTTTATTTCATAAATTTATTTTTCTTTTTGTTTTTTTTTGTTGTTTTTTTTTGTTTTTTCACGTTTTTCGTGAAAATCGTGCGAATCCAATTTTTTTATTATTATTATTTTTTATTCTTCCTCTTTTTTTACTTCTTCTTCCACCCCCGCATTACTTGACAGTCGTGTGTTGAGTTTATTTTAATGACATACCAACGTCTTAATATAGAATAGTCGCGAATGGTATCAAGTTCGCGTTGAAGACGTCGCTTGTCAAACTCTCACTCTCCCTCCCTCTCTCCCTCCCTCACACACACATATTTATATATATCCATGTAATAATAAATAGAATTAAATGAATTATTTAGGGTAATCATATATATATATATATATATGTATAGGATAAACTGGAGAAGAAAAAAGAAAAAAATTGATGGAAATATTTGGATGTGAAAAGATTCGAACTGCAATGAAATTTCGCGTTCTTCTTCCAAGAGGAGAATAAATAGACGCCCACCCCCATCACCACCATCATCATCATCATCACCATGTGGCAGCTGTCTACACTTGGAGCCCCTTTAAATCAAAGAGAGATCGTTCTCTTCACTGATATATAACACAAACACAATGTGAAAATGAGAATGTGAATTTACTCATGATCATCATTTTTAATACATAAATTGTTTTGAATAATTTTAAATTTAATTTATCCCCGACAATTTCATTTCAATTTTTCCACACTCTTGTCTCACAATTATTTCATTTTTTCTTATTATTATTATTATTATTATATACAGTGTCTTTTTTTGTATTTTGTCTGACCCTTTACCTCTTTAATCTCTTTCACTTTCTTCTATTTTCTTTCTTGCTCTCTCCGCCCCCCTTATAAGTGTCGTACGGCGCATTGACTAAATATACACTATCGTAAATATAGATATGGTATTTACAGAACGAAAATATAATCGACGCGACGTGTATATATATATATATATACATGTAATCACCCACTCATCTCAGACATCAGTGTCTTTGTCTTAATAAGTAGAAAATCGTTAAAATTAAAAAATATAATAATAAACTAACAGATATATAATAATAATAAATAAATAAATAAATAAATAAATAAATAAAGAGGAATTGAATGAAAAATTTTTAATTATTTGACGTATTTTATTTTATTTTATTATTTTTTTTTTGACAATTTTCCAATTTTCGGTTATTTTTTTTTTTTTTTTTCATTTATTTCCTTTTTCTAGAATGAGTTCAATGTAACTCAGTTCCGATCGTTGCACCCCAAACGACGCGTATCCCAATATATATATTGCTGTTGATACGTCGTAAAACCGTCGGCAACGGCGAAGAAATAGATTGTGGCGAAAAGTTCGAAGACATTTAACTTGAAAATAATTTTTTTATTTGTCAATGAGACATTGACTCGTTTTCTTTTTTCTTTTTTTTTTTTTTTTTTCTTTCTTACTAACAAAATTTTATACGTCATTGTAATTATTACAAAACAACAGTTGAATTTATGTGTAGATTAACGCGTCCCTGAGTCAACAGGACGCAAAATTTTGCAAAGAAATAAGAGAAAAAAAAAAAAAAAAAAAAAAAAGTGAAAAAATCGAGAGTAACGAGCAAGTTGCGCGGACGCATGGTAATCTAACGGAACGAGATTTATTTCCGACAAGTTAATCTCAGTCCTTCTGTATTCTTCGTTTTATTCCGGGCTTTTCCTTGTGTAGCCAATCGCTTGAGCTATAACACCGTCTGAAGGACGTCAACCCGCTCGTGTTCTCAAGAGAAATTTTCATTTCCAATTTCAACTGAGTATTTTGGCCTGTCACTCCCACATTGAAATAAAAAATAAAAATTAACTCGAAAATTATTTTACAATATCCAATGACTTTTATTCCAATATTCAAGTTAAACAAAAAAAAAAAAAAAACAAAATATATAAATTAAATATTTTATTTAGTCATTGGTAAATTATATATCACAAATCAACACAACGACCATATACACGCGAGTGATTCACGAGGTCATTAATCTATTTTCACGTCTTCGTAGCGTCGATTTCCAAGAACACACGTCTTTTGATCTGCCAAGATGAATCGGCAGGCAACTATATATATATATATATAAAGAGGTAAACGATACATAAGTTGTTCGACGAGTTGCAGTTGAAAAACCGAGTGCGAGTAAGAGGAAAAAAAAAAAAAATATAAAAAAATCTCGCCCTCTTGTAATATTTGCCTTCGAACTCTTCTCCAGTCTTTTATTATTTATTTTTTTTTTTTTCCTCCTCCTCCTCCTCCTTCTTCTCGTATTTTATTTCATCTACACTATGAGTGTAATGTATTACACACAGAGAAAAGGTAAAGAGAGTGTTGCATTGAGAAAAATTGCAATGAAGAAAAAGAGAGAAAGAGAAACAGGGACATACACAATCTTTTGACACTTTAGTCGACATATTTAATCTCAATGACGTCACTCACAATTTTTTTCATGTTTCTTCAAACGTTTAAATATATTTTTTTATTTTTTGTTTTTATTTTTAATTTTATTTTGTTCACTCTATCATTTTTTAACTAACGCACGAAAATATAATCACGATGCAATACCGAGTTATTATTTATATATATATATTTTCAAGTGATAGAGTTCAAGTTATAAAAAAAAAAAAGATAATAATAATAATAATAATAATATTTTTATGCACTCACCAGATCCGGTGGCGGGTGAGGAAGTAGTTGAAGTAGAGGGACAACGACGTGCGGCAAAACTCAGAGAAATCTTCAAACTCAGACTGAAACAAACAAACAAAAAAAAGGGATAGAATTATATTCATGTTCATATTTGAATGTGTTTGTGTATGTATATGCGTGTATATATATATATATATATATGTGTGTGTGTGTGTGTTGTTAATCGTAAATGTTACACACAGACACGCGATTCGATTCACTGGCGATTGTAAAAATAAACCGGATTTTTAACTCAATCTTTAACATTTTATTTTTTTTTCTTTCTGTTTTTTTTTTTTTTCTACAATACAACAGTGAAAATTGTATGAAAAGAAAAGAGAAAAAAATCAATACAAATAATACAATGATAAGAGAATAAAATAAAAAATATAAATAGAATTAGAAAAAAAAAGAAGAAAAAAAAAAAAAATCGATGAGAAAAATAATAATGAGAATGAAAGATTAATGAATGATATATTTTTATTTTTCACATGAGTCTTTAATTTGCTTTGAGTATTTATAGACACTGGGTTTCCTTTTCTCTTTTTTCTTTTTTTTTTTTTTTTTCCCCCTCTTCGTTTCTTCGTGTGTGCCTGTGAGGCGAGGGAATTTTTTATTTCATTCTCTCATACAATATATATATATATATATATATATATATATATATATATATATATATATACGTTCACTTTGTCTTTTCACGTTCTCTGTCTGTCTGTCTGTCTGTCTGTATCTGTATCTGTATACTCAAACTCAAGTTTGTTTTACTGTATCGGCTCGCACCATCGCGGTGGTCGAAGACTGGAATTTTTATGGAGACGTTATGCGAGGCAAAATAAATGTATACAAATATATAAATATATATTTCCATGAAACTTCAATAACGTCGATTGGTTTTACTGTTTTGAGATAAACTAAAAGAGAAAAAAAAAATGAAAATATATATATACACACATTCAATTCTCCATTCACAACCAATAAACTTATACACAATCCACGAGACAAAGGCTAATGGACATTTCAATTTGAAAAAAAAAAAAAAAAAAAAAATACAAAAATTCGTGTATCAATTTATCAAAATAATAAAAATTATTAAATAACCAATAAAACATTTTTTTATTTATTTATTTATTTATTATTACTATAATTTTCTCTTTTTCTCTGTGGTATTTTTTATTTATTTATTATTATTTTTCGTGTTTTTTTCTTCTTTTTTTCTTTCTATATAGAGTAAAGAACACAGTACTGAATTAAAGTTCGTAAATCAGAAGTTTATGGGCGAGTGGTGGTGGTAGTGGTGGTGGTGGTGGTGGTTATACAGGGTAAAAGTCAAAGAGACCTAAAATGCTTTAGCCGTCGCTCACGCCGTCACACATTTTACTGAAATCACTACCGATATCCATTCTTGGCTACGTGCTACCAATTGTACACGCACAGTACAAAGCAATGAATGGCATGTATTACCCTTAACCACAACATTAAATATCAAATAAAACCGTTTGATCCTCAAAATGATATATATATATATATATATATATATATATAAACATAATAATACAAAATGAAATAAAATCAAGGATATAAACACTTTAATTATACTCATATACATACATTTATTATATATACACTGACTATATACATATATAAAATCGTAGAATTGATTTAATGCGTGACGTAATGTATATAAAGTTTGCCGGAAGTCTGTGAGAACTTCATTGTCAACTTGAACTATTGATTTATAATGTGACAAGTGACATGTACCAAAATGCGACTTATGTGTCTATTATACACAACTACACTGCACTACACTGGAATTTTGTGTGTCCTTGATTAAATAATATTGATATAAATAATTATGATTGACAATACACGACATTTTATACGTTTATATAATTATCATATCGATAAAATATCCAATTAAAATCGATTGTGATTGATATATTCAATTGTAATATTCAATTGACTATTTGTATACACGAGAGAGTGAGACATTGTACAACTTTATAAATCAGAATAGTAATAAAATTTTTATTTTTGTATATATATATATATATATAAATGGAAGAATTTTATAGACAATCGTCTTGGCAATAGAATGTGTTTAGTGTGATAGTAGAAATGGAAAATGTAGTTGAGTTTGTTTCAGATATAGTTTTTTTTTCTTTTTTTTTTTCTTTCTGTTTACACTTTTCACACTTTTATTTTATCATTATTTCAAACTCTGACGCGTTGTTGAGCTTTTGGCACTCGCATTAACTCTGATACATGTGTCTTGAGTGTGAAAAAAGAAAAAAAAGGAAAAAAAAAAAAAAATAGAATAAAATAAATAAATAAATAAATAATAGAGAAATATGATGTACTACCGACTGTGATACAGCAATTTCTAATGTCAATCTTTGAAAAAAACTCCAAGAATCACTTGGACCCAATCCAATCGACTTTATAAACAATTTTATTCTATTTTTTTTATTTTTTATTCTACTACATCTGTCCCAAAAAAAAAAAAAAAGAAAAGAAATGAATAAAAAAGGAAAAATAGGGAATATAATAATGATTAGATTGTCAACCGACAATTGTAATTTATCCACATGAAAATTACACACACACAAAACTCAAATGCCATGTAAAACAAAATGGCAATACAACATTGAACATTCACATGACTATTTAAATGTTATGACGTGGAACTTCTAAACCCATTTCATGGGACATTTAATCACTGTATTGGTAAATGTGAAACCAGAGATTATCCAACTGTACAACACGAATACAACAAATACATTAATTAATAATAAACAAAACAGAACAAAAAAAAAAAAAGAAAAAAAATATTTTTTTTATTTTAATTTTAATTTAACGTACGTAACTAAAATGCAATGACACTCTGGATATATACGAGAGCTAAATACCATTAACTAAAACCATCTCATCTTCCTATTGTACGTATATACAGTCAGTTTATCACTCCTTCACCACCATCCCCCCCACACACACACACAAACACACACACCCTTTATATCCTAAATGTATTTCTCCTGCATGCCAGAGAACGTGCAGTAACAATTGGGACACGATAACCCCCCATGCACTCTCTCCCACACACACACACACACGAAAAGTTAAATGTTTGTATATAGATATTTTGTGTTTGTGTGTGTGTGTATGTTCATTTATTTGTGTACATAATAGTACGGCACGCACCGGACCGCGCGCGACACAAAACAATTTACCAGTCGATAAATTTTTATAGAAGGGCCCATATCCTCCCACTCTTTACATACGTGAGTGAGTGAGTGAGTAGAAAAAAAAAAAAAAAGTACATGATCCAAACTACCACACGTCGAAATATCGAATTAAAAAAATTAAATACAAGAGTGAGAAATATTTATTTATATATTTTACTACAGGGTGTTTTATTGCATTTCATTTAATTCCATACAAAAAATTCAAATTAAATCGATTTATTTATTTATTTATTTTTTTTTTTTTCTGATTTTTATTATAATTTTTCTCATTTCTATTTATTATATTGAGAACAATATAATACAATTTTTTTTTTTTTTTCATTATTACTCGTTATCGCGTGTGCATATCCGCCCCTTTTGAACTTTTCTCATCGACCGGTATATAAAATGTCACGCGGCAACGGTAGCGGTTTTGCTCAGTGGAATGGCGCAATTGCTTCGTCGACCGCAATTCCCAATGCTTTATATTGGGAAAAAAAAAAAAAAAAGTAATAATAAATAAATAAAAATATATAAATAATATAAAAAGTTAGTTCATGCGGTTTTATAAAAACAAGACATCGCATTCAACTCATGATTTTTTATTTATTTATTTATTTATTTTTTTTTTTCTATTACAATCCTCGATCTTTAATATTTGAATTTAACTTTTCAAACTACCCCCATCTCCCTTCACTTTTCATCCCTACTACACAGAGTATTGCCTCGATATATTGGATTTATAAAACAAACAAAAAAAATATATGTATATGACACTACACGTTAAATCCACCGATAAAACTAAACAAAAAAAAAAAAAAAACGTTTCATTATCGCTAAATAAAAATATTCACTATCGCACCCTCTACACACTTTTTATACACATTTTCACCGACATTGCCGACACCTTCTCGTACACTTGGCGATTAATAGTCGTTCGTGCTATGCCGCAGTAAACGCCAAACTTCCGGGCGCAATTCGTCTCAAAATTTATTGCAACACAATTTTTTTTTTTTTTTCAACTTCCCCATCATCCCCCTCTATCGTATGTATTTTTTCATACATCCCCAACATTGGAGATCACCTATACACATTTGATCAAGAAGAAAGAAAGAAAGAAAGAAAGAAAGAAAAAAAAAATCAACCCTACATTGAAATTTACAATACAAATATTTTATTTATTTCTCAATAAAATATTATCATTTGACAAAGAAGAAAAAATTCAAGAGCCCAAATGTAGATATCGAGAAATAGATATACATTATTTAATTTATCTATCTATTCATCTGGGAAAGATATAAAAATAGAGAGGGGTGTGTAGAGAGAAACGGGAAAATAAAATTCGTGTTGGAAATCGTTTATGTTGTATTGTAATAAGTATAGACACATTTCTCCTCACTCACACCTCTCTCCATTTTTCTATTTAAATACACACACACATACACACAAATACACAAATAAATGTTATATAAATGTAAAACGAAAGATAGAATAGATAGATAGAAGAATAGATGGATAGATAGATAGATAGAGAATAAGAGAAGGAAGAGTAGAAGAAGGTGGAGGACAAGTGAAAAGGGTACGGGATATTGCAGTGAAGAGGCAATATAGGAGAAAGCTTATTATTGGAGTTCGCTGTGTTGTATTATATACCAGAAAGAGAACAAAATAAAAGGCGAGCAGTGATTGCTGTTTCCAATTGAACCGTATGTACAACCGTTGCGTTATACCCTCTCTAACCAGCCTCAACATTTTCCAACCCTCCACTACTTTACTATCTACCATTTCTATTGCTCCTGCTCCTGCTACTTTCACTACTACTATTATTGTTATTTTTGTTGTTGTTGTTGTTGTTGTGAGAATGATATACCTGGATGAACGAGGTACAGCGAAAAATAATCAAGCTCTGCCTCAAGCAAATACAGAAAATTCACATCACATTCACTGACAACATTAAAATATCAAAACAAAACAAAAAAAAAGAAAACAACAACAACAATAATAAATAGGGAGAAAAAAAAAAGTATAAAAGAATAATGACAAAAGAATATAATCAATTAAATAACAAGTGACAAGAAAGGGAGAAAGAGGAGAATTGTAGATCGTGACTGAATGTAAAATGTGTAATGACAATTTCAACTAGTCCAACATTGTCAGACACTTGTCGAAAGAGACGATAGAGACAAGGGGATGAGAGTGAAATAAAAGTGGTAACGTGAACGATAAGATAGAGGTAGGTACACAATACAGGGGTATGAAAAAAAAAAAAAAAAATAATAAAAACAAAAAAAAAAAAAGAAAAGAATTAAGTATAAAAGAGAGAGAGTGTGTAACTCTCATCTGCGTTGGTTGCAACAACGTACTGCAACTAATGAGACATGGCTAAAGGGCACAGGCGTTGGCTGACTCCTATCAACCGTAGTAGTACCAACTGGTTGGGTATATATAAGTGTAGGTTTGATGATGACAACGACGATGATGATGTGTGTGTGTGTGTGTTGAGAAAGGCAGGCGATACACTTCACCTGAGACTTGTCTTTGCAGATTACAAGAGACGAGATAGACGACACACAACGATAATGAGAATTATATATCTATATATAAAATACAAATAAGAATATATAGATGTGTGTATGTATGTGTATATATTTGAGGGTTGAACGCGTAGGTACAATTAAAACTGACGCTCCTAATGGCAAGTCAAACGCCCGACGACGCCTCAAGAACATTCTTGACTTTCCAATGAAGCGATTGTTTCATATTCCACGACGTGACTTCTCTTCCCTCTCTTATGTATGTACAGAGAGACAACGATGACTATGACGATGATGACGACGACGACGATGATGATGATGATGATGATGATGATGATGATGATGACTATTCGAGGTCTTTCACATTTTGTATATTTTCTCAGTTGCTCTTGGGGTTTATTTCACTCGGTCCTTCTCACTTGTCATCTCTTATGACACATGGGGATTTAGGAGTGGATCTTTTTGAGGGTGTATAGAATATATAGTATTGTATTTTATCTTACTCTGTGTCATTGACAGACTTACGTGAAATTCACTTTCCTCTTTCCCCTCTTCTCCTCCTACTCCTCCTATTTCTCCTACTTTCATTCTCCTATTTACGATTGCGTCTGTGCGTACGCGTGTTTTTTTTTGTTTTTGTTTCATACGAGACTTTGTATTATTTGACAGTAATGACTGGCAAAATGATTAGCAATTCTTTTAGAATTTAAATTTTTTATATTTATTAACAATGTTTGCATTTATATCTGACGTTTGTATTTCTCTGTTTGTTTTACAATAGATAAAAGAGAATAGAATAATTATATATTTTCTATTTTCTTTTTTTTTTTTTTTGTTTATTTAAAAAGTATTTTTGTACTTTGTAACTTAAAGTCCCACGTGAGATGGTTTTTTTTTTGTTTTTTCGTTTTCTATTTTATTTCTACATTAAAAAAATAAACTTCCTGAACGGATAAAAATCTAATTTTTTATTCAAATAAATTTGATGATTATTGAGAATTAAAAATAAAATGGATATACACACATTTTATATTTTTATTATTATTTTTGTTTTTTTTTGTTTTTCTCGTTGTTCATTAAAGAGGACCAACTTGCCCAAGGTTAACCATCGCCACTGGTGATTGTTTTTCTCCAACATTTTCAAGAGAAAAAAAATAATAAAAATAAATTTGTATTTTACAAAAACCAACGACTTGGATTTACTCGAAAATTTTTATCCTTGAGAGAGTTTTATCTAAATAATTTTTCTTTTTTTACGTATTCTTCGTCTTTTTCTCCGTTATTTTTCTGTATCAACAGACTAATGAGGAACAAATCTGAAGATACTTCGACAAGAAAAACAAAAATAATAAAAATATGTATTCTTATATAAACGAAAAAACAAAAAAAAAATATATATATATATTAATCTATAATTATTTTCCTATCTTTTTTTATTATTAAAAAAAATTTTTATTTTTCCTCATCTCCTTTTCAATTATTTATATATCATTTCTCAACAAATAACAAATGACACGATCCAACGTCTTGAATTTCAACAAAACTAAGAAAAAAAAAATTTTTTCTTCATCTTCTTTTATTCTAGTGTCTACTACTTCATATTCATTATAACAAGCATACGAATTATATATAGATATTGTCATTGAACACGCGGGCTCACCTGCTTAAATGTAAAGTTCAAAAAAAAAACAAAAAATAATAATAAAAAAAAATAATAAAATAAAAATGAGGACAAGTAGATATGCACACACGTAAATATATACATATGAATAATAATAATAGCGTGAGAATGATTGCGCGCAAATCATCCGTGACACCTCCAGGGCACTTGCACTTGTATCGTTTCATTCCATGTCATCGTGTTTTCATCTCTTTTTCATACCCAAGTGTAGTACAAACAATAACAAACAGTAGCACTAATGAGGCTCTTCAATAGAGACAATCTTTGAAATAGAAAGACCATGACAATGTCTCGCTTATCTTTATTCCCCACAAACCCGTCAAACTCCAACCCAATTCAAAATTTTCATCTTTTTGTATAAAAAAAAAAAAAAAAAAAAAAAAAAATATTTCAATTCAATCAATAAAAATATTAGATAATTCGTAATTAATTTTTAATTAATTCATTCATATTTTGTTGTTGTTGTTGTTTTTTT
Organism: Dinocampus coccinellae; assembly: GCA_963920625.1. Taxonomy (NCBI): domain Eukaryota; kingdom Metazoa; phylum Arthropoda; class Insecta; order Hymenoptera; family Braconidae; genus Dinocampus; species Dinocampus coccinellae. The sequence continues at coordinate 2,718,637 of OY987191.1, forward strand.
TTTTTTTAAATTTCAAAAATATAAAAAGGAACAATAAACGCGTTTGTACAAGAACAAACAAACAACACGGAAAATGACACAATGCACAGAGAGATAAAAAAAAAAAAAAAAAATGAAACTAATTGGTTCTTAGCTGCATACAGTATAAGTAAAAGTAGTGGTAGAAATGCAAAAAAAAAAATGTGCAAAAGAGAAACGAACGTGAGAGGATGAGAGAGAAAGAAGCAAAGCGCATTCTGTCGACAAAAGTTGATGAAGAACTTTATATAAATATAAGAAAGAAAACGAATAGTACAAAACTTCAAGTGTATGTAGAGACACACTTATCTAACTAAAAACAAAAACAAAAAAAATAATAACAAAAAGAAGAAGAAGAAGATCAAGAAGAAAAAAAAATAAATAAATAAAAATAGTTGTCACACTCAAAAATATAAAAGTAAAACGGAATTTTATTCTTCTACACTGTCAGACACTTAATTTATTTACACGATTGTGAAAAAATAATAATAAATAATATAATTAATCCAAAGTGCCAAATGATGCACGAGTGATTTTGCATTATAAATAAATGTTTATAAATTTATTTCTGTCTCGGATCGTTTTATTTGACAATACACAAAAGATATAATGCGAATCGAAGATGATAGAGTTGATGGGTGAAGAGAATGAAAGATGAATAAGAGAATGAAGAGAAAGAGAGTAAAGAGAGAGCACACTTCCCCCCACCCCCCCACCCCCTCGTGTATCGGATTATACCCCTGAAAAAGAGATGAAGAAGACAAGTTAATAGGACCTCATTGTTATGGCGAGAGGAAATTCGATAATCACTTGACACATACAAACACAAATTCATCTTTATTCTATCGTTCTATCATACTCACACACTGAATTATATAATGTGTAACAACATTTTGTGTTGAGAAGCGTGAGTAAAGATGATAGAAATACCAGCGATAGAAGAGTGAAAGAGAGCAAGATACTGGGTAATGCTTTGGAGAACTTTGACTAAACGTCTCTACGCTTCCTTAACCTCCCATTAATCAATATTACATAGTTGAAAATGCTCCTTTGTTTATCGACTTGGTTGCTAATAGGTTTTCATCAGTATAGAATTATATATATTTAATATCCAATGTATATAAAATATAAAACGTCAAAAGCATCAAAAAGCGTCATAAGATTGCGACGATAAAATACAATTTGATTGACAATATCAATAAATATTTATATATAAAAAAATCCTACGATTATATTAAATATTTTATAAATATCTAGAAGAGAAATTTATTATTTTGTAATAAAATAGAGTAAAAATATATTATTATTTAATTCAATTTTTTCTTTTACATTTCGTTATTTTTATTTCTTTATATTCATCCATCTCTTGGTCTTTGAAATTGAGAAAACTTAAATGCAAATGAAATATTGCTAAATTCAGAGCGCAATTTACTCGCGGATAAATGTACATAATTTCGTATTTAATTACGCCTAACACTGTGCTATGTTTATATATATATATATATATATATATTGTGGATAGCCAAGTGAAATGTCTACAGCGCATTAATGACAGTAATATCCTAGAATGATTCTGACAATAATAAAATGCGAATGACTCGCGACGCTGTGAATTGATGTCTTCTCCATCAACTCTTGCACGTGCTCACACAACTTATGCAATATATATATATATATATATACAGTATATAAAATATTATATAATAAGATATCATGTAATGTGTCTGTATAAAACGACCTGACCTATAAAATAATTATTTAAATTGATTTTATGATGATTTTATTGTAAGATAGATAAATAAATAAATAAGAAAATATAATGAATATGTGTATATACATGTGATAAGCAAATGGAAAAAATATTTACTGCTGCAATGCCACACGCGTCAACTGAAGGGGATAAGAAAAACTATATAATATATAATAAGAATTTTTATATGTATATACACATAAGGACAATTCGTTTTTGTACGACGACAATGTCGCGCGGGAGTTGCCACGTTGGGAAATTAGCATCAATAAATTTTCCAACGTGTATTTCACCTCATTCCCCCACTATTTTACTATACTACATTTATATATATAACATTATGATGTATAGCTGACTGTTTTTAAGAATAATTTATTATTTATTGCAAAGACGAATGTACGTGTATATTTATATGTAAAAATAAATATAAAAAAATAAAATATACAGATACAAATTTTATATATATATAAATTTCTTTTTTTTTTTTTTGTTTTATTTTTATATATATTTGGAATTACTTAATTGATGTACACAATAATTATTTGAGATTAAAGATAATTTTTATGTCGAATAAAAAATAGAGAAAATATGAGAAAAATATAAAAAAAAAAAAAAAAAAAAGTGGAAAATTCTAGAACACGTTGTAATAAATAATCACTCGTGTGTATTTATTATTATCTTTATTTTTCAACATTTATATATTTTTATATTATATATAAATGTATTGCATTGGATGACACGATTTGTCTCCCGCAAAGATGCAATAAGACAATTACAAATTTCCCTTTTATTATATTTTTTTTTCATCTGCGATCAACATAAAATTAAAATCACAAGTTTTGTCTTTCTCGCGCATATGATGCGAAATGTTGAGAGAAAGAAAATAGGTGGTGGTGGTGGTGGTGGTGGTGGTACAACGCGAATGAAAATTGTCATTACCGTAGGACTGCACGACAATTATCACAGCGTTCACGATTGCAATTTGCAACCGTCTGGAAACGGTCTGGGATTACTCAACGAATCGTCTTGTAACTTTTAACTACCAGTTTGCTCGACGGTTCCTAACCTCTTTGTTCTTAACTTCTTCATTCTCTTTACAATCAAAAGTCCCTCTCTCTTGCAATTTTTATTATTCCATTTTTCCTCTCTCATCCTCTTCCTCAATCAATTCTCCCCCAATAATAAATAATAAAAAAAAAAATATTTCACATAAACATTAATATATTTATATTTATTTACTGCACTGGCTACTACTCACAACAACAACAACAACAGTATAATATTTCTCTATATCTAACGCATTTTGCTGATTGAAAAATTTGTCAAGATTATTTTCTACCACTTAGGAGTTGACTCACGCGAGACACTTTATTATCCACTCTCACTGTCAACAACAGTAGAAAATACATTCAAATAAAAAAAAAATACACAATACAAACAAGAATTATTATAAATATCAAATATAAATATAAAATCTACAATGAATAAATCAATCAATAGACAATTACTGCAAGTTCATTAAAACACCTAAACCTTTTACCACCACCACCTACACATGGAAGATTTTCCTGTCGACAATGCGTAACGGAAACACCACTCTCATCCCCACCTGTTTTCTTTTTTTTTTTTCTCTTCCCAACACACCAAACTAAATTTCATGTACCAACCAACGACCCGACCACTCTCTGTCATGAGCTGAAATTGCGACATTCCACGCGAAAACGCCAAAACTATTTGACTCTGTAATTTGTGATTGTAGTTTATTGCGTGGATGGACCGATGCATAGCTCTCTACGTATTCACCCCCTTTATTCCCATTCACTCTCTCTCTCTGTCTCTTACCCACTCTTACAAATAGTGTATGATACGTTCATGTTGGCGATAGAAGTTGCGCGAGTAAAGAGATTTAAATTCCTACTGTGAGACGAGAAAATTTGTCGTGAATTTCATTTACATTATTCAACAATAATATATAATTTATTATAATATTATTGGAATAAAATTGTAATAATATTCGTGGATAAAATGTAAAAAAAAAATATATATATATATTTATTTATATAAAACCATTGAAAACCACGACGATACTTTTGGGGTAATTTTCACTATCGCAAAAACAATTAATGCTCGTTAAAAGAAATCCTTGATTTACCGTCAAGAGGGAGGGGATAAAATACAGAAACAGATAGGGAGAATGAGAGATACTTGGAGATAACATTTACACAAGTATAAGACCCTTTTCTATTTTATATCTCTTGACAATTGTTAACAAACATTTGATACAATAAAAAAAAAATAAAATAAAATAAAAAAATAATTTATTCATACACGATACGATTTTTATTTTTTTACTTTTCTTTCTCCTCTTCGTCTTTAAAGCCAATAAAAATTTAATTCAAAACACTATTTTTCATTGTATTCTCGTTATATATACAAAAAATTATATGTGTAAATCAAAAATATATATATATATATAAAGAAAGATTGGCCTAAAAGTGATTCGACATAACAAATGCCTAAGTCGTTGGCTACATAAAGTCTGCGCTATAGCCATTAGTGGGTAATTAGAAACAGATGCCGAGCGAATCTTTTAACATAAAGCATAACGTTAATTTATAAAGTGCGATTATTTAAGCAAACGTGGCGGCCATAGTGACTCAAACACACACACACACACACACACACACACAGACAGAGACACAGGCACATTATCTTATATATCCAACAAAAGTTTCAATTATTTATTAACCCAAGACGGTCAGATGAATTAATGACCAACCAACACAAACAGACACACACACACACACACACGTATCCACATCTTTCCTTGACATAAAAAAAGAAATCCCATATATTTATTACTGTTTATGTAAATCATAGATTGTCCATTGACTTGATAAAATTGCAGAGTATGAAAAAATTAAAAATTAAAACTGCGAGACGATTGAAAAAAAAAAATAGAGCGAGATAGATCGAGGGATGAGAAAGGGATGAGACGGTATAATAAGAAATGTAAAGAAAACAACAAAAAAAAAAAAAAATTGAGTGAGAGTGAGTGAGAGTAAAGTGACGTGTCGGCAATGACAGAGAGACGATTCTACAGGGCTGTCCAGGAGGGATAGTCGGCCGCACCCTTCACGCGTGGGTCGCCGGATGTGACAGTCGCTCTCGTTAATTACTCACACGCACATATTCCAATACACATGACACATATACATGAATAAAATCATGTGTATGTATATAAGAAAAACCGGTCAGACACTCGTGATACGATATATGAATATATATAAATATATAAATATGTGTGTGTGTATGTACATCATTTAATACCAAATGCCATATGCTCACACGCATAAAATATATAATAAACATATACAAAGAGAATATAAATTTATCTTGGGCACTATATTATAGTTTTTGGTGTACGTCCGCCCTCGTAGGACCGCAATCACGATCCATCGCGCAGTTGAATTGTCTCTCTAAATATAAATACACAAAATACACGTGCGTTTATACATTGAAATAAAAAATCGTAAATATCAATAAAATAATATATAAAATAAAAAAATAATATAAAGTGTAATAATTATCCGTTATCGCGTGGATCCCAAGCACATACAGACTTTTAACAGACATCTTAATTTAGCAATTATCCTAATGGAATGTATATAACAATTAGAAGTCATTTCACCAGTGTCTTAGGACCTTTTTGAGAGACGTGATACTTTATACATATATATATATATATATAAATACTATTTATCCCTCCAACTGTTGGTTGGTTTTCTTGTCGTTGAACTGGAAGAATAAAAGGGCGTCGTATTCGGATATTTGTAGTGAATGTCGACATAGACAACCACCACCACCACCACCACCACCACCATCATCATCATCATCATACAACAGACTGTATCTCGTAATTACCAGCTGATAATTTATGTTTATGTGACTGTAAGCCTGAGACACTGGCAAGAGGGTGGTAAAAGAGAGAAAAGGTTTTACTTACTCTACCCCTTTTGCGTGTGTAAAACTTTTGGTTTTATTTCTCTCGTGTATTTTCTCACTTTGAATAAAATGAAATACAAGAGCAAAAAGGTTTATTACACACACACACTCTCTCTATCTCACTTGTTTTCTATTTTATTTCTATGTATTATATATATTTTCCACCCGCAAATGCGTTTTGTGTCGAGTGTATTACACATTCTTATACGTAATACACGCGTGCAAGTGAACGAGTTTAGAGGTACGAGGTGGATACGACGTATTACATAGAGATTCGTCGTTGGGTATAAAAGGGGGCGAGTGCACATTGGGGATGATGAGGGGAATATCCTTGTATATACTTGCGCGTCCTTAAAGCAAACGCCCTGGCATATAACCCATTACACCAACCAAAATTTACAACCGTTTTCACACTTTACCGGAGGTCGATGAGAGATCCCTACGCTATGTCGTAAGTGTAGGGCGTGAAAATACCATTTCATGTATTTCCCATTCTCTTTTTCAACTCTATTTCACTCTTTCTATCTATAATATCTTTGTATTATTACTATACTGTATACACATTATCATTTGTTTATTTTTTTTCTTATACTCCAAGCAAAAATATTTGACCACCACGAAATATTTTATAGTTTTATAATTTTATTCCTTTGACTTTGGGTGTATTTTTTTTTTTTTTTTTTTTTTTTTCTCTTAACTGTTAATCTTTTTAACACCTCAGTGATGGATAAAAGCAATTGAATATTTCAGTGTGTTTATATCCAATGTCCAACGCGATAGAGAAAAAGGGGAAGGAAAAATTTTTGGGGATTCACAATGTGAAAATATATCGACCGTGAATAATTGGACAATACTCGATTAAAATTAATAAACCGAATCGAGAATATATTTAATTATCGATAAAATAAAAAGATGTGAGAGGAAAAAAAAATTTTAATGATAAATTTTCGTGTTTCAATACAAAACAATCAAAAAAAAATTTTTTTTTCCCCATGGTTATTCATATGAATACGCACATTTGTCTATGTATATATATATATATATATATATATATGTGTGTGTGTATGTGTATGTATTTGGAAGTAAATTAAGTGCCCAGTGCGGGAATAAAGAGGAAGACACCCAAAGTGAGTTGCCTTGTCCACTTATGCGCGGTGCATCGCTTCAGTGACTTTTCAAACGGAATTTCACCAACATCTGCGCGCGTCTCTCTCATTTCCTTCTATTAAATAAAAATAAATAAATAAATAAATAAATAAATAAATGAATAAAATAATAAAACCCACTCTGTACTCGACCTACCAATAAAACCCATTCATTTCTCAAAACACGACACAAATAAATTCTCATGTCTATATCCCAACATTTTATTTCATTTGAATAACTTCTTACTTACATTTATACATTCACAAATTATATACAGATAATTATATAGATAGAAATGATATTTCAATAAATTTATATTATAAATAATTATTTAATTGATATTTAATACAATTGATGTATAATAAAAATGACTTGAAACACAAAAAAAAAAAAACAAAAAAACATCTGCCAATTTCAATACAATTTTATCCCCTATATTTTCATGTACAAATGTTTGTGTGTGTGTGTGTGTGTGTTTTTAAAATGTACAGGTGGGAACTACCTGTTTTTAAACGCAATTTCATCAAATAAATACCCAAACCCGTCGAACCACGTGAAAAATAACATAAAAAAAAAAAAAGAAGAAGAAGAAAAACCGATAAAAATAAAAAATACTGAAGCTTGAAATGGAAAATTTTTATTTCATCGTACAATGATTTATAACACACGCATAAAAATAAATATATCATCGAATTATACATTCATATACGCGTGTAACAAAGTAATGAGTGAGGAATATTTAAAAAATAATGATAAAAAAAAAAAATTTTTTTTTTTTTTTTTAAATCTACCAAGAACATACACGAGCACGAGTCTCTCCCTCTCTTTCTCTCACACACATATACACGATTATATATATATATATATATATATATATAAAATTGCATCCATCGCGGGCGCTAACTTACTAACGAGTGATGCCCCGGTAACCCGCCATTAATTTCCAATTAAGAAGCAGTAAAATTTCAATAATGGTCATTAACCAACGGACGTTATATACAAGACCTGTTTATATCTACGTATATGTACATATATATATATATTCAATACACGCGAAAAATAAAGATGGGGGGGAATTGTATTATTCACATATATAGATATATCTATATACATAAAACGGAAGGATGTAAGGGAATGAAAAAGGAAAAAGGCAGAACCCACGTCAGGTGCGCCAGATGCAAGAGCAACTCGACCCTCCTTCCTCTCTCAACTTCTTCGATACCAATCACACAAACTCCATCAATTGTTAAATAATAAATAAATAAATAAATAAATAAATAAATAAATAAATAAATAAATAAATATTATTGTACATTTATTATTATATCAATTGTAATTTAAAGTCAATTCACGAAATTAACGACAAACTTCAATAAATGTTTCTATTACTACGTTTCTCAATTAAATATATATATATATATATATAGATAAACTCATACACATTTTCACGTTATTATATATATATATATATATATACAATTGTAGTATAACCGGACCACTATGGTCAGTATCCCGCCACTGTTGCCGCCGGTGTTTATCTTGTGAATACCAAACACACACCGCCTGGCCACATACCATTGTATTATAATTTACTTACCGATGTTATAATTACAAATTTCACAGTGCAAGTGGCCTCTAACCTCCAACTCCTGTACTATATTCATGATAAAATATATCACCCCCAATGTTAAACTCCTACTGGTTCTAACGTCACAATAATGATGATTATAATGTGAAGACCATAAACTAAACGCGCTCATGCTTTTACTCAATACAAATTTACTTCACGTATAACAACCACTTTATACACTGTTTATACAAGTCTAACATAATATTCAATAATTAATTTACAATAATTCAATTCAAATAATTAATTGTACAATTAATTTAATATTTATCAATAAAAAAAAATTTAAAAAAATTAAAAACTCAATAATTTCTCATCTCAAACTCGGACTTATTTATTTATTTATATTTATCGTGATGATGTCGAATTATTTCTATCAAAATTTTTCACACAGACAAAATTCATCACTGTAGAAACGAAAAAAGAAAAAAAAAATAATAATATTAATAATATATAGGCCACTTGAATAAATTAATATAAATGCATTCCACAATTTTAATAAGTTCTCTTTCACGTGTTTATTATTATTATTATTATTGTATAAAAGCATGAGAATCGCGCGTTTATAATAAAATTCCGTGAATTCCACACAGAAAGATCGAAAGAAACAGAACAAAAAAAAAAAAAAAACAAAAAAAAAAAAGAATAGAGAAATATTTTCAATGGAGTTAAAAATAATTACGAGTCAATTGTTCTGAATATTATTTTTACTTCTTTCTTGTATTTGCTATCGAACAAAAGTCATTTACAGTAAATAAAAATTATAAAGAGTAGAAATTTATATTAACATTGTTATTTATTTATTATATTTTTTTATTTGTTTTGTTTTTATTTTTTTTTTTTTGAGGAATTTTTGTGTGAATATTTTCACATGACCAGTGGCGATGTGAATGTCAGTGTGTGGATATTGTGAGTGGGTGGGAGTAAACACGAGCACGTAGACGATAAAGCGAAAGGCGAACACAACAAACGAGAGGGAGTTGAATGAGAGAAGGCGAGAGAGTGATACGCGAATTGAAGATATTGCTTGGGGGCAAAGTGGTAGTGAGAGAGTGAAAGAACGAAGAACCAATGAAATCGATGGGACCAATCCGCGTCTCAACACGTTCATTCTCAACGACCAATCGTCTTTAAATCGCCATCTCTCCTACTACTTTTGCAGTTGTCGTTTTATATTCTCCCATAAATACAATGAATAAAAAAAAAAAAAAAAAAAGAAGAAAAATCCAGAGAAAGGTAAATAAAAATTAAATAAAATTAATAAAAAAATAATCATTTTTTTTTTCATTTCTTCTCCTTCTTTACTTAATTGAAATATAATTTTTGATTTTCAAGTGATAATTCGTATGTGGTTTTGAAATGAAATGAAATGAAAGGGGAAAAAGAAAAAGTAAAGAAAAATTTGTGTAGATTTTTCTAAATAAAAAAAAAAAAAAAAAAATCTTCGAGTGACAGCTCGAGTCAACAACCCACAGCACTCGCGTCCGCCCATTGTTTCATTCCACTGTCTAACTCACTTTTACGTCGTCCATAAAAAAAAAAAAAAAAAAAAGAAAAAAAAAAAACCTCCAGAACTAAATAAAAATAAAGATAAAAATAAAAATAAAAATAAAATAAATACACATACACACAGGAATATATATTTTACTTCAAACGGAAATCGTGCGCTTTAACTGTAGTAAACAATTTACTCTAATTCACCTGAGCAATACAAAAAAACAAAAAAAAACTCACAAAAAAAAAAATCCAAATAATTTGATCAATTTTGTTATATTTCTAATTAAAATTTAGTAATAAATTATACGATGATAACACAAAGTAAAATTTCATTACGCCAATATACACCTTACGCTTCATATAACACAATTCATATACATATAAATACATATAAATATATAAATATATATAAATATATATATACGTTAATTGGAACGTTGTCAGAGAAGAATTGAATTAATTTGCGATCGAAGAGCTGATGTGTAACGATATATAAAATAACTAATGAGATATTGAGGAAGAGGTTATGAACACAGTTAAGAATTTAATCTATGAGAATTATCTTTGATAATAGCATTTACTATATACATATATATATACATATATAAATAAATAACTAAACCCCATATACCTATGTACATGTATACATATACATGTTTATTAAACATTTAAATAGTTGAGCAAATAATTGTAATTCGTGGGAAGAAATACGTCGGAGAAAATTAATCAACATCATTATTCTTCGTAATATATTGAGAGACACAAGAAAATAAATAAATAAATAAATAAATAAATAAATAAATAAATAAATAAATAAAAAGTTCACGTATGAAATACACAAATAAAATAATGAAATAAAAAAAAAACTAAATAATACAAATGAAGATAGAAATAACGTCAAACACAACACACACACACAAAATAAAACAAAAAAAATATGATAAAATGAATAATAATAAAAGAAAAAGACGTGAAGGAGGAGCGCAAAAGAGAAGAAACTGTGAGTTTTCTCATTTTACCTACGGAGATATCCCTATAATGGATATAAAGGGAAAAGAAGAAGAAGATGGCGACGAAGAAGAAGAAGAAGAAGAAGAAGAAGCAGCAGCAGCTTCGAAGCTCTTTCCGGTAAAATTACTTTGCGGTGGCTTGTCATTATCCACACAGCAGTAAAGAGAGAAAGAGACGAAAAAAAAAAAAAAAAAAAAAAACCCCTCAAGCCCTTCATCGTCAGTTCATTCCTATATTACATTCACACACATATTTACCTATACACCAGTATATATCTACCCACATATACATATACACATATATATATATATCTATATACAATAATGGCCTTGAAGGAAAATGAACAGTCACGAGTATACACCAACGTTGTGACCTCGGCAATCGTCTCGCGACTCTTGAAAATAATATTTCACAGATATATCTACAAATATATATTTGATAAATATCATTCTACACACACACACACACACACACATATATATATAATTACGTATATAGTATAGAGAATAACGATGATTGGAGGTTGATAGTGAGGGCGGTGGAGCAACGCGTTGAAACGACGACTTGGATGAGTGACTCGTATGTATCTCAACGTGGGATCGAGAGTGCACATACAGACACATACAAATAAACTCGTTGAAGTATCCCAGCATGTATTAAACATATATATATATATATTGTTATATAGTGAGTATATACGTGAGGAATGGCAGTAGACGAGAGGGACACGTGGAGAATGTGGTAATGACAGGAAAACGTGTACAGTCGAACAGATACGCCGGTCGGTTAGAGAGACCCGTCGGAACGTTACTCACTAGACAGACTATGATATGAAATATCTATGTATATATATATATATATATATATATATGAGTAGAAAAGAGTGAGAGAGGTAAAGAGAGTGTCAGTCGCCGTTTGGCGATCCTTTGCTTTGTGCTGCGTGCTGAACGTTTTAACCACTCGAAAATGGTTTCCTTTTTGTCCAACTACGACAATCCGACGCGCGCACGTGAGACGAAATGCGGGGATACCTCTCTCGAAGTACTTGAAAATATGGCAAACCCATATATATATATATATAGTAAATAGAATTGAAAAGAGAAACGACTAATGTGAAACAAAGGACGTATATACTAATGTATTGAAATGTAGTCAGACTGTATAACATATAACGTATATAAGAGGGCAAAGTTAAAAAAAAAGAGAGAAATTGAAAGGTTAGAAAATAAAATATGTGTATTTGCTACAAGAGGCTTTTGGTATATTCGTCAAGTGATTAAAAAAAAAAAAAATTAATAATTTTTGTTATTATTAAAATATAAAAAAAAAAAAAAAAAAACTTTATATATAAATTTTTTCCTTTTTTTGAGTGAAATTAAATTAATTGATATTGAAATTAAATGAATAATATGATATAAAAGTCTAGGATGGAATAAATAAATAATTTGACGTTATACTTTTCTTTATTTTTCCCTCTCTGTTTTTCTTGTCTTTAATTTCTCAATGTAATATGTATTATTGCTAACAGACAGCTGCGATATCACTCGTGTACGGTCGACGGCCCTTACCCACAAACATACACATTTCAAACACGCACATAAACATATATATATATATATATATATCTACACTCATCAGTCGGTCTGAGTCTCCGACATTCCGAGTGAATGAAGTAATTCGCCAAAATGACTGGTTAACCGTCCAACAATTAGTGAACATCCGATATAAAACAGATCGGTATGTGTATATAACAATACAAAAATTAAATAAAAATAATAAACAAAACAAAATAAAACAAAAAAAATAATTCAATAAAATACCTACACATCCATACAATAATAAAAATAAAAAAAAATAAATAAATAATATATAAAAATTTTATTTATTTCCTTTTATTATTTCATCTTAATTCACGTGTTCGTCTTAATGAATAAAAGTTTTTAATTTCCTTGAAACATATTCGGTTGGTCACAAAGGAAAATATATATATATATATAATATTTATATATATGTCGGGTGAAAGATGAAATCGCCAGGACGTATGTATATAGTAACTCCTTGGCTTCTTTCCATTCGTATATAACTTCCTTTTGATTATCTCACACCGTCCTCTATTAATCAGCCCGACAGTCCGCTCGCTCTTAATTACGCGGGCTCAGACCTCTCGCGCGCTCCCCCGAGTCTAACTCCGTCACTCTATTTCTCTCTCAATTCTCCCATACACAAACACACACATTTAAACCCCCTACTACTTTGGTTTCACTCACGCTTGACTGTGTACTACCACCACACGTAGATTGACCATAAAGATGACTTGAGAACTGTACGATGGCGCATCCAAAACCCAAAAGGCATAAAAAAAAAAACAAAAAAACAAAAAAACAAAATATTTAATAATAAAAATTGAAATACATCGAATTTCATTGAATTCCTTGAAATAATCGCGAGGTCAATCGCAGGAAATCACATAAAATTATATAATTTTTTGTTTCAATCTCTTCCTCTTTCAAATCATTTATTGATTAATAAAAAAAAAAAATTGCATTGATATTAATAGTGAGAGTGAGAAAGAGAGAGGGAGGAAGAAGAGAGGGGAAAAAAAAAACATCATCGTACTCTCAGAGTCTATAGACAGTCATATCCGGCGGGTACCGGCAATTAATAACTCGCCAGGGACTATTAATGCCATTGTTCAGAGACGCGTGACGAGCCTGAACAGGCACACACACACACACACACACACACATGTATATATGTACTGTGGAAATGTACGAGTAGAATAAAAAAAAAAAAATGAGAGGTTAACGTTGTAAGACACGTAAGTACAAAGTATTCAAACATTTCAATATATAAAAATAAAAGCAGATGTTGATGGCACCAAAAACAATCGCATTTGCCAATCTAATCGATCGCCGATAGATCAAAGATGAAATTGAATACGTGAACAACACTCATAAAATATGTAAATATAAAAAATAAAAAGAAGCAGACGATTATTATCTAATTGTACAGAGTGAGGGGAAAATAATGAAAAAAAAAAAAAAAATTGCATTTAAAGTTGTTACTTCTTGCAAATTGAAAGCAGCTGATATATTTACGTTTTTATGTACAGTGTGTGGTTGTATAGTGTATATTGAATGTATATATATATATATATATGCAAATATTCAAGATATGTTGAACATTATTTTCGGTGAGAATAATTAACGAGGACGTTCACAAGTATAAGTGAAACATATGCTGTCGTGTATATAAATTCATATGTCTGTCAACACGTATATATTTATCCATTATATACATATATATATATCTATCTATCTGTATATTTATGTATGTACGTGTATATATAAATAGATAAATACAAATTACAATAGTGGATTTAATAAATAAATAATATACACTCGATTATCAATTGAAAATAAAACAAAAAAAGGGACAAAATAAAAATTTTAAAAGAAAATTCAACAATCACAAACAATTGGGACATTGAAATAATATCAAACTCTACATTTATATCATAAAAACACACACACACACACATATATACATATATACTGTCTAAATATATTATAGTAAAAAAAAAAAAAAAAAAAATACTTTTATCATCTTTGTATTTATTAAAAAGTTTTATCATCACAATTTCCTATCAACAACAATTGCATTTTACAAAATGATATTCAAGTTTTATCATTAAAAATATATAGAGCATATGTATAAATTGTTTTTTTATTATTTTTTATTATTTTCATTCTTTTATTTGTCTACAATTGCCTGTTTAAAATTTTTCACCACGCACTTTGATAGATCCGTTTCAGTTAACTTCCTCTGATATTACCAACTCACACACTCACATTCTCACTAACATTAATACGGTTAAAAATGAAACGAACCATAACGTCCTTCAATATACATTAACAATAAACAACAATACACATACACATATACAACACACGTATGTATAGATAAATTGAAAGAAGAAGAAAAAAAAAAAAAAAGAAATAAAAACGCACGTGTCCAAGCTCAACGATCCACGGATCACCGCGGACTAATAACACATCAATCGAAGACGACTATATCTCAATCTCGTCCAACTTCCGTTCACACCAATTCAATTTCCATCCTACACACACACACACACACACACACACACAATATCCAACAGTATTTATAAATAAATAATGTGTAAATGATATTCAGGGACACTTAACAATACATGAAATAAAAAAATTAAAAAAAAAAAAAAAACTTAAATCAATAAATCTATGAATGCAAATGATGAGTGCGGTATATAAAGCCGATTATAAGCCGCATATTTATTTATTTATTTATTTATTTATTTATTATTATTATTTATAATAGTTCCCATCGAAATACTCCACTCAATCACACCCTGTGCGTATATAAAAATAATAATTTAACCTATTTACATATTTTCGATGTGTGATGAAGAGAAAATTATCATATGTATCTACTCTCTCTCTGTGTATTTGTGTGTGTGTGTGTGTGTATGTGAGTGTTGGAATATTTAAACGTGCCAACGCATGCAAAATGCGATTTGTATTAGTGTGGGTAAGTGTAAAAAGATCATATGACAAGTATGCAAAAGAGGAAATTTATAGGGTGGGAGAGTTATGGTGATGGTTAATGTAGTGGGGGTATTTATTGGAACCAGGTGGAGGATTGTCATCGTCATTGCGCGGTGTCATCGTCGTCGACGATCGGCAAGGAAACGGAATAAAAGAAATTATAATATAGGGAAAGAAAGAATGAAATAAATAAATAAAGGGAGGAAGGAGAAGGAGATAGAGAGGGGGTTGCGGATCGATGAGCACCGGATTAACATCAGCGTTTTGTGTTAAATATCTTTATAAATATATAAATGTAAGTAGATACGTGTGTGTATGTGTGTGTATGAGAGAGGATGAGAAAGCGTGAGACACCCATATGTCGAGGTGATAAAGAAAAAAAAAATTATATTAAACAGTCTCAACGACTATAATATAAATTTGTGTGTGTGTGTGTGTGTGGGAGCTTTTCCAATTCGCTGACGTTGTGGATTTTTCATTCGGATGTTTTCACGTGTACCGACATGTTATTTTGATTTTTTCTCTTTTTTTTTTTATTTAATATAAACGCGTAATAATATAGAAATAAAAGCAGAAAAAAAAAAAATAAAATAATATTGTCACAATGAAATATTCACTCTTTTAATTCACATGATGAATAAATAAATAAATAAATTTAAAAAAAAAATTAAAAAATTATAAAAACTGGCGGTTATATCAATGTAAACTCAAGTTACTTTTTTTTTTTTTTTCTTTCTTTTTATTATATATAGAAATTGGGGAGTGAAACACCCTCACAAAATCAAGATTTTGAGAGGGCGGAAAGTCGAGAATCTCAGGTATACACACGAGGATTTTATTCTTTTATTCATTATTATTATATATTTTTTTTTCGTTTACTATTGTTAAATCAAATGTGTATATGTGTGTGTGTGTGTGTGTGGGTTGAAGGTTTTATAATATACAATAAAAGCGTAACGCAACATATATATAATTTTTTCTTCTTTTTTTTTTATATATGAGATAGTGAATATATTCAAGAATCGTCACGGATTGAATGTACATTCACGTTTGTATACATAACGTGAGAGACACGTTACCGATTTGCGTTTTATAAATACAAAAGTAAAACAGGTAAAAACACTCTTGGAAATGATCTATAGTACCACCACCACCACCACCACCACCACTGTCACCATCGAATTTGTGCTATTTGGGTCACGATTACATACACAAATACATATTATCATGCACCCCAATATAAAATATTGCATAAGTAACCATGAGAAAATCAAACACGCATCAAAAAATAAAATTAAATTCAATATTCAATAATTATAAAATAAAAAATAAATTTTTTTTATATTTAAACAACAATAAATAATAAATAATCCATGATAAATATAAATAATTTCGTGTGTATATGTGTGTGTTTGTGATGAAATTGGGAAAAAAAAAAAAAAAAATTATTTTGGGCGTTAATAATAAAATATATCAATTTTTTTTATTTATTAATTTTTTTTTTTTTCTTCATCTTCTTCTATCTTATTTTTTATTTTTCAACTCACACACTCAGCATCAAACGATAAATACAAATTTTATATGGACGATGATGCAAATATTCTACGTATGCAAATATCTATCAAGGCGATATGTAAATTTATGGAACATGTGTTCGTATTTCGAACCCTTTTACGCACATTGCGAGTACAAAATATCTACCGATCCTGTTCTACCTTCCTTCTATACCTTTAAATATTCTCATTCTATCGTTTTCTCCTCTCTTATTTCTCTTTTTTTTTTTTTTTTTTTTTTTTCCACAATGTGACGTACTTTTTATATGGCCGGTCTTCCTTTTCGAAGATGATCAGAACGTGCGCGCCCACATTTGCATATCTTGGATATTTCCTGTCATTGTATTGGGACGACTATTCTACCATGGGGATAAAAAAAAAATATCCATACACACACACAGAGTCTATCCTTGTTCTTATTACTATTTCGATCACTACAACTATAAATATATAGTCTTGTATATAATAATAGTCCGGATGGGATGTGTGATCCTTTCGATTGAGGATGTCAGCTATTAATCCGAAACTCTTTTTTTTTTTTTTTTTTTTTTTTTTTTCTATCCAATTGTCAATTGTATAAATTGACAGATCCATCTCTCGAGTGTTCCCACAGAATTTATAATTTCGATATATATCATTATACAAATAAATAAATAAAATTATAAAAAAAAAAATATATATATTATATTATATTAATTAATTGAATGATAAATTTATTAATTTATAATTTATAATTTTTTTAAAAAAAATTTTAATATGAATAAAAAAAAGAATGCAAATGAATTTATTAACCGTTAAAATTTTCTATATAATAATTATAATATATAAATAAATATATAATTTTATAATATACAGCGAATTATTTGATAATTTACAAACGACAATTCTAATTTACTCTTGTGCATATTTGCATCACGAATTTTATTATTTAGATCGCGCATAGCGTACGACAAAATGATGAACGTGAGAAAAATTTTTTTAAATATCTTCGTTATAATATTCTCTTGCATTTTAAATAATACACAGTTGTATTTTTTTTTTTTATATATAATCATCTTCTCACTCTCCCTTGAAAAATATCATCCAAACCTTTTTTTTCTTTCTTTTTTTTTTATTCTTTATTTCCTTATTACGTATTTCTTTGTTATTATATTTATTTTGTCTTTAATATCCCGATGACGTTGGTACAATTCTTTTCTCCCGTGTATACAAGTATTTTTGCATATCGAAATTGTAAAATAATCGAGAGCGTATCGAAACACTAACCAGGAAAGGGGTAAAAAAAAGAATAGAAAAGAAAAAAAAAAAAAAAAAAAATTTGATAAATAATATAAATAATAAAAAAAAAAAAAGGTTTTGCACTTATTATATTTATACTCTCTGTTTTGCAATGAGTAAAATGAATGAGAGTTTGGTTGTATTGTCTGAAACCAGTTCGTATATATAAATTCACTGTATTCGTTGTGTGTGCTCTTTTGCATACCCGATTATTTATTCTCTCTTTCTCTCTCTATCACACTCATAACCAAATATATTTCATCTTTATTCACCTCTTTGCTTTTGTCCCTTCGTTTTAAAATCATAATTATTGTCCCACAGTATAAAACCCATTGATTATTAAACAGCACCTTATTATCCCCATCTCTCTATTTCTCTCTTGTGTTCCGGTGTATATATGTGTATGTGAGTGTGTGTCTCTCTTATAAATGCGTTAAGGGAAGCGTCGAAAATATATGTGTATATATTAAAGCCGGAAGATGGGAATTAAAACGAGATCAAGTTCACGTCGTTGCATTAAATTATATTACGTATATGGAATTGTCATAAACAAATTCATATTATTATTATTATAATTATAATTATTATAATAAAAATATATAAAATATATAATAATAAATTAATATTAACATTTGTCATTATAAATTTTATAGAAAATTGTTTTTATCCAATGCAAAAATATATTTTTTATTCATTTATTATAAAAATAAAAAATAATTTAATTCATCATGCGCAAGATTATTGTGGATGAATTAACAAAATTGTGACGGTTAACAAATTGTGTTGTTGTCTACTATTGCGGTATAATAGTCGTGTATAATAAATAAATAAATAAATAAATAAAAAAAAATTCACGGATGTGCAATTTTATGTACATATAATAAATGCACTCGATTTCATCAGTTTTCAAATGTTCCACAACTACAAATTTATCCATTCTCGTGTGTTTATAATCCAAACACACCCGTAGTACATTTGCTCACGTTCACAATCTCTACTCACACACTAGAGTTTCTCTATTTATTCATATAAAACATCGTGTCGATTGTTTTGCAACGTTACGTCTGTGAAATAATTGCGCGAAAATACAAACCCCACCCAACACTTATTCCACCTCGAGTTAATGCAAAAGACAGAGAAAAACTTTTAGATCACACCACGTGGTCTATTACTACATATATATAAATGTGTGTGTGTGTGTGTGTGTGTGTATAGTGAACGATAGACGTTTGTTATGTAGGTGTTAAATTCCCCTTTTGCTCTGAATTCATCTCAGCGAGGAATGTGACTCGTTCAACTTCTCTTCTTTACTCGTTCTCACTTTAATTTTATACCTTTACCTAATTTCACCTTCTCACTCACACTTACTACATAAATATATATACATATCTTTCTCTGTTTTGACGTCGGAGGCGCAACAACGACCATCATCAGACTTTTCTTCATTTCGTGCGCCTTCGTCTTAATTAACTTGCGTCAATCAAATTTACATGCCACAAATATATTGTCAACGTATACACACAAAATTGCATCGAAAACAATTAAAATTTATTTATTTATTTATCTATATATATCAAATTATTACGTGTGTATGTTAAAAAATTTTTTTATAATAATAATTTTTATTTGAATGTAAATAAAAAAAAAAAAATTATATATAAAATCATTTATGATGATAATAAAATACTCGGAATATTCAACATCACAATTGTAATCTATTATTCGTATTTATATATATGTGAATGTGTCTAGATGTGTATTTGGAGTTTCAAGTGTCGCATGCAATGCGAAATACGATCCAATATATGGAATATTCTGGCCTATATTACCATTATGTATCAAATTGATGATAAATAGTCTCGAAGACATTTTGAATTAATTCTTCAATATACGAAAATACATTTCTCGTTTATATTATATGTATTTATATATACTATATTATTATTAGTACTATTATTATATATAACATTCGTTATATACTTGGTAGAATACGTGAGGAACTAGAAACAATAGGTAATTAAGGAAACAAGAGAATTCCAAAGACACACACACAAAACACGTTCAATCGTGTATATTTTATTGTATTCATGCGTAGATTATGATTATTTTTTCTTCGATATTTTTTTTTTTTTTCAGATTTTTCTATACTTTATATTGTGTACGTGTGTATGTGTGTGTGTGTACATTTTGATATGTATAAATATAAAATCGCGCCACTTCACTTGCGACTAATGTGTTTCTCATTGCCGGATGTGTTTATCAGCAATTTTTCCGCTTTGCTTGTGTTCGTGCACGATTTTACAATAGTCGAAAATAAAAATAAATAGAAGAAAAAGATAAATAATAATAATAAACTTGTTGATTGTGTGTTCGATTTACAGTTGTTTATGTATTCATTATTTTTTGTATATAAAAAATTCCGAGAATTTTTTTATTTTTTATTGTGATACAGTAAAAATTGAATTTTTTTTTTTTTTTTTTTCCACGAATTTGTGGAAATAATCGGCCAATTGTGAATTATGAAATTTAAATATGATATCATTTGTTGTTATTTACTGTTTATTATTTATTGTTTATTTTTGTTAATTTTTTTGATATTTATTTCTGTATTTCGTCATTTTTTTGTTTTATTATTTTTATACCGATCACTCGACAAATTCCAATTAATACAAATTTTTAATTTATACATAATCGTATATTGTATCAATCATTCAATCAATTAATATTAAAATATAGAGAAATGATTAATTTAATATATAAACCAGATGAAAAAAAAAAGAAAAAATGAAATTAATTGCTTTGATATATATTGAATGAATACCGTGATAGATATATATCTATATGAAAAATTGCGAATACTTACGAATTCCCGACGAGACGTATTGGAGAGAAAGCGCCTTGAATTTCCCCCGAGGATGAAAAAAAAAAAAAAAAAAAATCCCCAAGGAGACAAAGAGGTCATGCTCTTCCACCCCCTCACTCACTCACTCACTCGTTCACTGATATTTTTCGTATGACGATAATTTTTTATCAGTATAAATAACAGAACAAAAAAAAAAAAAATTTACTGAGTCACAATTGAAAAATCCAATCAGTCCGTTGAAGTCACCGATATTTCCAATATCACGTTATATTGTTATATACTCGACATTTACCCCTTTACCACCCTCTTTGATCTATTCCCACTGCGCAAGACACTCGAATTCACTTCGACTTGGTGCAATGAGACGCGCGTTCTCGTGTACACGCGCAAAACGAATCGAAGATAAAAATAAAAGGAATAAAAAAAAGTAGAAATACAACAAAAAAAAAAAAAAATAGGAAAAAATTGAAATAAAAAAGAAAAACACGATGGAAAGGCAAATCGTCGGCGAGTCGTCACGCTGGTGGGGGTTTTCACTACCCTCTCTGAGCGCTGGCGTAGTGTATAAACCTGAGATTACAATAAAAACCGCGTCGCGGCGCCACGGGACGGTCAAAGGGCAACATAATCCCAAAGTATAAATTATTATAATACGTAATAAGAAAAAATTTGTGTGTATAATTCACTCACCAAATATTTTATTCCGCACAAATGAATCGTCAAACTGTCGATAATTGCGTGGTGTTGTCGAGTCCACGGCAATCGACAATGGCTCACAAGTTGTTATTTGTTTACATCTCTTCTGTGTAATTTGTCCCCCACTACTCAATTTTAACTTTGTCTTGTACATTCAAAACAAATCTCATTGCTGCAATATAAAAATAAAGAAAATGATTTAATAACAAACGACACACGTACAATTTTGATACAGTATAAATTACAAGTTTGATAAGTTTATCGTTTATAAATAAAATTATACGTCGCGAATTATTTAATGTATTGTGAAGGGGTTTGTGATTGACGTTGATTTTCGTGCGCATATCGAGAAGAGGGAGAAAAAAATACGTATGACAAAACTATGAAGGGATGACCGAAACGACAACGTCTACATTAACATCGACAACGACAACGACGTCGACGAAGAAGAAGACGACGACGATGACGGCGGCAATACCGACGTGTATGAACGAGTAGGGGCTGCACGAACGAGCCAAGCGCTCGCGTTTAGTCTTGGCCAGAACACAGGCCTAGAAGGATCGTGAAAGAGGGAGCTGTAACGCGCGCACACGCACGTCATCGCCGCGTTTATTATTGTGACAGCGTTCGGTCTTTTCCCTCTCTTTCTTATTCACACACTGTCTCCCTTGCGTCTCACTCACTCGCGATTATTCAATTCGTTTTATTTTTATCTCAACAATACGCAAAAATATCACAAATTTAGATATTTTTTTATTGAAAATTTATTATTTTTTTATTTTTTTATTTTATATATATAAATATATATATATATTTTTTTTTTTTACATCCTCGATTTTTTATAATTGTGCGTGAGTGTTGTAATAAGTGTTTTGTATTATTCTTCCTTTTTTTTTGTTTTTTTTTTTTTTAATATTTAAATGAGTTAATTAATTGACTAACAAAAATGTCAATGACAATAAATTGAAGGAAAACAAAAAAAGAAAAAAATTTAATCAATTATAAATAATAAAATAACAGGTGATTGTTTTATATACGACAACGATATACGAATTGATGTGGGATCCTTATTCTTCCATTTATATCAATTATTTATTTGATTTTAGTGACATTGTGAAATTTATTGTGATTTTTTTTTTTTGTTTATATGATATTACATTTGGTTGATTTTATTTTGTCGTACGAATTGTCAAAAAATCAAATGATATTTCATTAATTTTCTCACGAGTATTTATTTATTTATTTATTTATTTATTTATTTATTTATTTATTTTTGTATGCACACACGAAATTATTTGTGTTCAGTGAATAAAATTAAAGAAATTGAAATGATAAATAATCAGTATCACGCGAGATTCTCGTCTAATCCGTCGACCAAGATAGAATTTTCTTCATTTTATATTTCATTCACACTCAATTTTACATTCAAATGCGATAATAAAAAATAAAATTATAAATTCACGTAAATGATTAATTGTGAACATTATAAAATTGTTTTTTTTGTTTTGTTTTTTCTTACTCGTACATTTACAATTAATATCTCACGTTTTGCAATTTATTCGTGGATTTATTTGTAATTAATTCATTTCACGAATAAAAAAGAAAAAAAAAAAATACTTTCTCATTTCATTTATTTATTTATTTATTTATTTTCTTCTTTTTTTTTGTTTCTTTATTATTCTTCCTTAAACGTGATACAACACGTTATGTTTATTCATCTTATCGTGTGGAAACTCGACAATTACGATTTAGATTAAACTCATTTTCATATTTATCGCACATATAAAAAAATTAAATAATAAAAAAGACAAAAAATAAAAAAAAAAAGAAAAATTCGCTTACATTTATATGAACAAAGACAAGACAATACATCAACAACGACAGTTGTCACTCACATTGATGATGATCTTGCTATATAATAAAACGAAAAAAAAAAAAAAAAAAAAGAAAAAAGAAAAAAAAATGAGAAAAAGGATGTAGAAAAATTTCTCGGTCTCTTTCTGTCCCTGAATGAGGCTCTTGAACTTTGAAAAGTCATGAAACTTACGCGCGCGCGTGTGTATATGTGTGAGTGTATGTGATGCATCTCTTATATGCTCTCTCTTCAGAAAATATATATATATTGTGTTACAATCGCATTGTGAACTCATCTGACTTGTTTTCTCTCACTTGTACACATTCAGTCGTGGCTTATTATTACATTGTAGTCTGAGTTATGTACAATATGTTGGTAGTATATATATATATATATATATATATATTTTTTTTTTGTTTTTTTCTCCTCGTTTTATTTTTTATTATCGTACTTTATAACGGCTATTGAGTAGCGTGTGACCAGAGGGCGAAAATGATTCTTACTGCTGTGTCGTACAAAATTCCGCGTATGTGTATCCGACACATGAGATAGGATTTTATACAGATACTGATATACAAATAATTTATGTGTGCAAGTTCTCATCTTCAATTCATTCAATGTCATTCTGACAAATATCACCATTGACTATTAATTAAAAATGTATAAAAAATATTAAAAAATTATTATTTTATTATTTTTTTTTTTATTTCAATTTACGTGTATTCGCAATAATATCGTGCGTTTTTTTTTTTCTTATGTATATATAAATTATTTATATTTATAAACAATATTTTGTAAATTTCCAATGAAAATATTGAAAAAATGTGCGTGAGTAAAATTTATTCGTGGAAAAAAAAAAGTAAAAATTGCTCAAATGTAAAAGAAAAAAAAAAAATATAATATAATTATAAATTAATAATAACAATTATTTATTTATATTCTTTACACGCAATACAAATTACGTAATAAATTGCGTGTTGATGATGAAATATTTTTAAATATAAAATCGATAATATTCTAAATTTAATATTATTATTGTTATTTTATTTATTTTCACACTCTCGTTCTTTCTTTTTCTCTACCTTTTTTTTTTTTTTTTTTTTTTTCTTTCCATCTGTTTTCTTGAATATATGAACGTCACAAAAGTCTTTTCATATTGCAAACTTTTTAGTTATAATAGCCTCTTCTTTTATACGATCATGAAATTAAAGTATGGAAGGATAAGGGTCTCACTACGGTTGAAATAGAATTAAAAAGTTCACTTCATTCATTATATGCATATACAGATAAAAATTTATATGGCAAAGAGATGGTAGTGGTAGTGGTGGGGATAGTGATACTGGTGGTGGTGAAGATGATAATGAAGATGTACAAATCAATTGGTTATTGATAAATTAAAAAAATAAATAAATCATTTGAGAAATATTTTTTTGTATGTTTATCTATCTGTTTGAAATACACACGAATGTGTACGTGTGCTCGTATATATATAGAGAGGTAATAATTTATCTGGCGTAAGACGCGACGTCTGATAGCGTCGCGAGAGACCAAAAGGGCCTGAATAAACTTGATCTCATGGGGGGGTAGAGAAATAGCAAAAGGAACAAAAAAAAAAAAAGAAAAAGGAGAAGAAGAAGAAGAAGAAGAAAGAAAAAAAAAAGTAGCGATTGGTAGGAAATGTTGGGCGGGGGGTTGCAAAAAAGGGCGGGAGTGGAAGTGAAGAGAATCGGGGAGTTGAAAAATATGAGATCTGCTACGAAGAGTTAAAGAAAGAGAGAGATAGAGGAACCACCTCGCCAGCCTCCGCGATATCTTCGAGTTTTCCCTACTCTCAACGTAAAATCGTACGAGCTGTTGGCAGCCACACGATTCTCCCCACTACAATTCGCCCACTGAGTTGTCTCGTATATTTTTAGGGCGGAGTCAAAACAATAGTGGGGGTTAGCTTAATGTTTAATCATTGGCCGATCATTCAGACTGTATAACCCCCACCAATGTCAATAGTTACCACCTATTCTCCCACTACCATCTCTGCGCCTCCTCCAGGCATTGCATCAGTTGTTCAGTAGCTCTTAGTTTCAGGTTAGATGCCTGTTACGTCGGGTCTCTTCTCGCTTTCACATTGACGGTCGATTGTTTCATCGGTGGATCCTTTCGTCGTCGCAATTATTGAACAAAAATATATATGAATATACATCGACACACACACACATACACACACACTCTCGCTACGGATTATTAAAAAATAAAAAAATGTGATTGAAGATATAAATACAAAATATAAAAATTAAAAAAAATACAGTGACTTGAAAAACGATTAATTAAATAATAAAAAGTAATAAAAATAATAGTGCGATTTAAATATTATTTATATTAACATTAATAATCAATATTATCAATTAATTGGAACACATTGATTTGTTTTTTTTTGTTTGTTTGTTGGTTTTTTTTTTTTAAATCAATTATTTTTTTTCGGTGAATAATAAATAATTTTTTAATTCATCATCGACTGTTATTATTATTATTATTTTTTTTTTACTTTTTGTGTGTGTGTGATACTATATATCGGATTATACTGGGATTATATATACCTGACCCAAGGAGATTTCAACACGGTTTTGATATTTTATTTTTTTTTGTCACACTTTGTTATTTTATTTTGATTTCGCCAATTTGAATTGTTGATTTTACACGTGTATCGATAATAAATAAACGATTGAATATCAATTCATATATGAAAAAGAAAAATTAATAAATTATTATCGAACATTTATAAATTGTGTAATAAATTGTGAAGTGATTGAAAATAAAAATTAATTATTTTATTAATTAATTAATTAATTTTTTTTTTTTTTTTTTTCCAAATTTACAATTATATAAATGTAAATTATTTTTCCTCCAATTTAAACATCAATTGAACTCAATAGTGAATTATTTAAGTTGAATTCATATGAATAGTGATATATATATTTCAAAGAAAATGAAATAAAATAAATACAAAGTGAAGAAGTGATTGTTTTTGTGCGGTGATTACATATGTGTATTTGTATATATCAAGTGTATATAGATATATAATAATAAATAACAAATGACATGAGTAAACATTGTCGTCCTACAATTACAAAGTGAGGACAATTGACAACATTTATATTCACGTATGTGCAGTGAGGTGAGGAGGAAGAGAAGGAGGAGGAGGAGTAGTAGTAGCATCATCATCATCATCATCAGCAGCAAATGCTCGTGATAATTTATATAAAAAAAAAAAAAAATTATTAAATAATGAAAAAAAAAAATCCACACATTACCAGTGAATAAATTCAGTGTGTACAGATAAAATAAATAAATAAATAAAACAAGAATAATAATAAATTCAATAAAGTGAATTAAATATAATTTTTTGTTTTTTTTTTTTTTTTGTTTGTTTGTTTGTTTTTGTTTTTTCACGTACTCGTAGAAATGTCACGACGAGTACGACGACGACTAAAAACAATTATATTATTTATATAATCATTAATTAATGAAAATATAAATATAATGTGAATATTTGATAATATTAAATTCGTGTGTGTGTGTGTGTATAGATTGAATTATTTGATGGATTAATAATTAATAAAGATATAAAATTAAATTTGTGAATAAAATATCTCGTGTGTTATAATTAAAACCACGACGACGACGACGACAACGACAACGACGACGACGTTACGGTGGTGGATTATTATTTGTTTCCGTCGTCGATAGTTTGAAGCCGTCAAAGTGGCTTCGTCACTGGGGCTCCAGGGGCCATCAGCGCCAATAGGTGGTTCCCAATTGTTAGTTACTGGCGGTTCGGAGGATGCGCCGTCTACTACTATTTATCACGCCAACCTGGTAACCGGAAGTAACAATTCGTTACAACAATCATCGATTATTACATCATTTAATTCAGCGGCGGCATTTGCAAGTATGCAGGCCTCTGCAGAGGCAAATTCACTTGACTTGCAGGCAATGCAGTCAGTGGATTGGTTATTCAAGAAAGAAAGAATTTATCTTCTTGTACAATTTTGGCAACAGGTAAGAACACACATTTTTATTTTTATTTTTCTCTTATCGTTATATTTATTTATTTATTTATTTATTTATTTATTATTAATTGATTGGAGATCAATTTAGAATTGATTCATGATAAAATATCAATTTATTATATATTTTTTTCTCTCTTTTCTTCTTTATAAAATATTTGATGATTATTACACATTATCACATTACACTTTGTTCTATAATTTAATTTTATTTATACATGTATTTCTATATCACTCATATACACATATATAATTTACACTCTACAATGTAATGTAGGTATATAAAACGTGCGTTACCAAATTGAAATTTCCCACTTGGTCGTCAACGTTTATTTTAACCGACGCCAAGTCGTAGAAATTAAACTCCACTGACTTACATCCATCGGCTAATTTTCATCTCACCCGTTGTCATTTATAACACACGTATATTATAAAACAAATAGAACGTATAAAAAAAGATGAAGAAGATACGAAAATTATTTCGTGTATATAAAACACGTAAAATGTCCCAATTGATTAATCAATTTCTAAATAGTAAAATCATCAATCTCAAAATGACCATGAGATAAATATAAATATATATATATATATATATGTGTGTGTGTGTGTGTTTAATGAGAAATATTTTACAAAATCAGTATTATCTACAAGTAGTCGTGATATATCAGACAATTATTAAGCTCTTGGGCTTATTGCGTAGGCGACATTATATAGAGGAGTTTCTCTCTGTCTCTTCATTGGTCTTTGCGCGCGCGTTTAATTGACAGACTGTGGGGATATCGTTCGCGCAATTACACTCCATAAATCTTGAATAACCCGGACTAATCTTGAACAACCTACGGGATGGTATGATGAAGTAATTGAAGTTTAAAATGAAAGGGAAGTATCGAGTTATCGAGACCCGATTCTTCACTACAAATAATTTCATACAATTTTTTTATTTATTTATTATCATTATATATATGAATCAATTGATAAATAAATTTTATATTAATGTACGTGTGTATATAAATTCTATTTATATGCACGAGTTGAGTGTAATAAAGTTGAAGGGTATGACACGAAGATGGTGCCACAGAGAGTTTTGGTTCAGGTCAAAGTTTCCCCTAAGCGATACTTGGGGTGTTTGTCGAATAGTTTAGCGTATCTAAGGGCAATGTTCAGTGTCATTATACAATATATATAACACCGTGTCGACCAAAATTGTGGCTTGACGATTGGTCGAGTGTATAAATGTCAAGAATTCCCATGTATTCATATTCAATGTTTTTCAACTCACGATGACAATAAAAATCACGATGACACTGTCCTATATCGATATGTATTTTATTATTTTTATTCTTATATAAATGTTCGAGAAAAGAGAAGAAAAAAAAATAATAATAAAAAATACATCTATTTTTAATGTGCGGTTATGTATTCTGTAGGAATTTAATACACTGGGATTAAAAATGCACGAATGAACACGTCGCGCGTTCTCTCTCTCTGTCTATGTGTGTGTGTGTGTGTGTGTGTTGTGAAATATTGCAGTTTCATTTTATTATTCAATCTTTTTTTTTTTTGTTTTATTTAAATAATGTGGAAGAGAATGAAAAATTATTTGGATTTAAGGGATAAAAATGAAAATGAAAGAAAAAAAACAAAAAAAAAATGTGGAATAGGGATTGATGTTCTGCAGTGGAGTTTGTATATATTTGAGGAATATGAAAACTGAGAGTGCGCAAGAAAGTAAAATGGGGATGAGAAATAAAATAAATAAAGTAAAAAAAAAAAAAAATGAATACACGAATTCGACAGTGATTGGCTTGTGCCAAGTGCAATGCGCCAAAAACACACACAAAAAAAAAAATATAAATTTCTTTATTATTTAAGAATAAAATTGTCGTTTTTATTGAATAAAAATTTACAATTACGAATTGAGTAAATGGACCAAGACAACCACGGGTTGAATGGACAATAGTTTTCCTGGTGGCCCACGCGCGTTGCCATTATCCCCCACTACAATTTTAACAAAAGCAGCAGCAGCAGTCGCCGCCACAGCAGCGGCAACAGCAGCGGCAGCACTTTAAGAATATATATATAATACTTTGCCCCATCTAAAGCCGCAGCGCGCACGTTTATATACACCATAGTGGGAGGAAGATGTGCGTGATGCTAGAATAATTCACGAAATTCCCGTATGGAGGCAGCACGTACCGTTGAACCAGTAAAATACAAATGCGGCGGTGAGAGAGTGAGTCACTCGGGAATTTCGAGAGCAAGACGAAAAAGTAAAAAATAAAAATGTCCACATCTCTATGAAATAAAATATAAAATACAAAATTTTCAAATTATTTAAATAATAAAAAATACACAAAAAAATTTTTATCAGTCTCGTTGTTTTTATTTTTTTTTTCTTTTTGGGTAATAAACAGATGGAAATATTTGCCAATATTTTTACGCTTGGTATTTAGATGTACAGGTGATACAACTTGTACACCGTGGAGATAGTTATGCAGAGGTTAAACAACCTCGGTCACTAATACTCGTGTTTGTATTGTGAAATCCGCGTGTCACGTTGGAAACACACGAAAATACCGACGGTAAAAGCATTCGAGTCTCTCGTGGCGCGCGCTTCTCACACGTCATCACAAAAATAGAATATTTTACCTGGTCTATTTCGAATTCCATATAAATGTCTAGTTCAGTCTAGACCACTCCAGATATACAATATACAAGACAAAACAACATTTTCTTTTGTCCCCTTCAATCCTCTCTTACTATTTCCTCCTCCTCTCCTTTCCCCTTCTCTATTTCACTCGTTTTCTCTCTCTCTCTCTCTCTCTCTCTCTGTTAATTCACTTTGTTCCTCTCGTCTCTGATGAGTTTATGTATGTACTATACACGATACGGATGACTCACTAGATTTTATATTTCTAATTTTATTTTATTTTATTATTGATCTATTGAATAATTGACTTTGCTGATTATTCCAATCGATGGATTTATCTTGCCCGGACAAGTAAAAAAAATATTACAGAGTTTTTTTTTCTTTCTTTCTTCTTTTCTATATTATTATTTATGTATTTAATATTATTGTTATTTTGGGGAGGGGGTGGGTAGAATGAGAATGAGATTGGGAAGAGAGAAAACAGAGAACGATTGCAAATCGCACGTGCAGTGTCGAGCGACGGGTCTATTAATACTCGTCCGAGCAATTTTATCGTCGTTGAGACACACACACACACACACACACACACACACACATATGATTTTATAACCAGATCCCTCTCTCTCTCACTCTCTCTTTCTCTCAATTTCACTCATGCACTTTGTCGTATTCAAAAATCAAATCAAACACACAAATACAAATAATTGTACATCTCTTTTTGAATTTATATTTTTCTCTTTTTATTTCTCATATTTCTTTTATTTTTGTTTTTTTTCTTTTTTGTTTTTGTCACACATCAAAGAAAATATATTTCATATAAATTCTATAATAATTAAAAAAAAAAATTCCGCTATTATTTCCATTATTTTTTGTTTTTGTTTTTGTTTTTATTATTTTATTTCTTCACTTCTCGCAAGATTGTAATTCACTGATATTATTCATTTTCAAATATTATTTCTCACACGAGTAATTCAACGTTGTCGAGGGTGTATGTAGTGTATTATTATTATTATTATTATATGTTAGATGAGGCCACGTTAGTTTGTCGGGCCAAATAGTGATTCATTCTCGTGCCATTCCAAAAATATAACGCCAAATACATTTTTGTGGGTGACAAATATTCCAAACTACATTAAGTATAAAAATTGTAATCCGTGGAATAAATATAAAATTTTTGTTAACAAAAAAAAAAAAAAAAATAAATAAATAATAAAATAAAAATAAAAACAAATTTATTTATTCAATTTTTTTTTTTTTTTTTATTCAAATAAGAATTAAAAGAAATGAGATTGATATAAATAAATAAATTTATTAATTTATTGATGATGTATATTTATTTATTTATTTTGTTCTGTAGATGTTGACTGAAAACGTGTGTGTGTGTGTGTGTGTGTAATTTTTTTTTATTCTCACTTTTTATCACGTGATCAGAGAAATATATAATCACGCGACTATGCACAATATGCACACCGGGCGTGTCGGCAGACTCGTAAACTCGAGAGGTTATGGGTTTCAGGGTTGATAGTGTTTGTGTGTTTATTTGTGTGTGTATGTGTACGTGCGACCAACACGTTAATTCGTAGGTTTATCGAACGGCAAATTGGCACTGACCACACGCACGTTGTATACCATACACGATTTTATATACGTGTGTCTGTGTGTGTCTGTGTATAGAATAAAAGACTTGAAGTTTGTATTTGTTGGTTGTGTAGTATGTAAAGATAGATAGATAGACAGGCAGACAGACAGACAGACAGCGAAAGAGAGTGTTGTTGTGTGGTAAAGTGGAAGAATGAAATAGCAGAGACGAGAGTGTGATAGTTATGTGTATGTGTATATGTGTGTGTGTGTTGTGCTGATGTATATACGCGCGCGCACACCCGCGTGTTTTCGAGTGCGCAACAGATGCGCGGCAGGCACGCGAGAGCCAACGATGGGACAAACGGGTCGCGAACCCCGGACCTTCCGGTCGTACAATCACACGCAATTCACATGTATAAATTCCACACTCATTGCATTACAAAATATTTGGCAATGCAATTAAATATTTAGTATTATTATTTTTGTTTTATATAAATATAAGTCTCTAAATTGCATTTATAATTCATAATAAATTTCATTCTAAATTTATACAGAAAATTAAAAAGAAAAATGAAATGAAAGAAAATTATACCAACGATAAATCACTTGGCAAACTATTTGGACTTTCTATCTTCTTCATCTTGTTATTTGCATTTATACAAATTTTATTGTTAAACAGTTGGTAGTGAATAGTTCATTCGTTTCGATCGAGAGAGAGTACAGAGTTGAAAACAAAATGACGATGAGCGAGAATTTTAGTTGCATTTAATGTGTGCACTCGTGAACACACACACACACACACTCATTTTCTGTTTAAATGAGTGTACAGCAGTAGAGTCGCGGTTTATATATCACAAAGGTCGGTTGGAGACTTTCCAAAAATTTAAAATTGTATATACAATCACACGTACATATTTCATATTGGATTTTAACAATTTACATCGAGTGTATTTTGAATAATGTTGGAGGGGAGAAAAAAAAATCCAAAAAACAAAAAAAAAAATGTATTCAACAATATTTTTAACGTTGGCGATTTAATCGAAATAAATTTTCAAAGTTAAAACCGTAAACCAGTGGCTAAATAAACTTTTGGCCAAATATCTACACGATTATATATATATATATATATATGAGTATATAAATGGTATATAAGAGTAAAAGACGACGATGACGACGACAACTGCGACGAGAGACGCATTTGCGCTACTGATTTACTGAGGTACGACGATCGTTTCGAACGTGCGGAAATCCCGTTCGTTCATCGAACTTACGAGCTTTCTCACTCAAACACACACGTATATTAAATGAACTTATCTCTGACATGGAAAATTCATCACAAGACGCGTATCCTATTCGTTCAAATGAAATTGCTACGAAAATAAACACATTCACATTTGTGTGTTTGTGTATATATATATTCATTTAAAATCTTATACAAATCACCAGTTAAATCCAAGTAATTTATAAAATTGTAAATATTCCTCTTTATTCTGGTTTCACATTGATGTATTAAAAAAAATTTATCCGATTTAAATTAATGATTAGTCACAATATTACCTATATAATCATTATAGAAAAGATGCGCATTGAAACCGATTGCCATCTGATGGTCCTAAAGTGATGACGCAACTCAAACGGGACCCCAATAGGTCGAGATGAGAGCCATTGTATGGCAATCTTATAATTTAGACAATCACCGATCAATTGAATGGGCCTTTACTACTTGCTATACATACAACTATCATATATATATATATATATACAACGTATAAGCATCAAGCGAATGATGAATGAATGAAGGGACAGACCGAATGAATGGACAGATAGTGTTGGCTCAGGCTTATAAACGTTCGTAAATAACCGTCCGCTTCATTCAATTACTTTCAATCGCTTCGAGCCAATAGATACAATTTAAAAATCCTGACTTTATATACTACGCCAACGCGACGATGCACTTGACAAAAACATATTATCTCGTCTAGTTTTTTTTTTTTTTATTACACATCAAACTAAACACTGATAAAAAAATTTTTCTTAAAATTTTTCTTTACTCTACACATTTGGATATTTTTACACACGATAAAATATATATATTTTTATATTTTATTATTTATTATAAAATATTATTATTTATTATTTTTATATATATATTAAAATCCAACGCTCTCACGAATTTTAATAGACAGAGATTGATACAGATGGGCCAATGGTGGTAACACACTCGTGTATCACATCACGTCCGTATAAATAAATAAATAAAAATTTTTTTTTTTTTATACAGTAAATAATAATAATAAAAAAAGAGAAAAAGAAAAAAAGTGAATATTATATATTTATTTATTATTTATCTATATTATTTTTTTTTTTTTTTTCTAATGCGTCAACGTCCGGGATTTAATCACAATATAAAGCAAAAGTCAATCGGATTTCCCGTGTATTTTTTTTTTTTTTTCGTATTTTATATGAGAATGCGAATCGATGTAGAATGAGCATGAAATGGATAAGAGAGAGAGTGAGATAAATATGTATTTGTGGTTATACGTATTATTTTCTATATAGAAAAATACGATGACGATGAGTATTTGTCGAAACCTCAAAAACGAGACCGCCACGCGCTATCGGCGATAGAGCGGAGACCGTTAGCAACGCTCGGTCGCGCACTTCCGGTTTGCTTATCAATCGCTCGTTCCGTTGACTCGTTTTAGGAACTTTAATTGCCCCCCACACATACACACACACACACACACACACACACACACACACACACACACACACACACACATGTGTATATATAATCACTCATATAATTTATTTTAAACTATTTCATCGAAAAAAAAAAAAAAAAATCTCATTTTAAAACATTTCCACTTTTTTTTTTTTTTTTTTATTATCAAATGTAAATATTGAGAAATTTTTTATTTTATACACGCGTGTGTGTGTGTGTAATATTTAATGTTAAATTAGTCTATAGTGTATTTTTATTTATTAAAAAGAGTAGTAGGGAATTGAAATAATGCGACAAGAGGGAGAAAAAAAAAGTTGATGAGCAACCACGTCAGACTTTGCGTGACAACGCCTTGAAAAATCCCCATACACACACACACACACACACATATATATATATATATATATTTATTTATATAGTGATATATCTACGTGTCTCACCCTCTCTCATTTCTCTTTTCACGTGGATATAGACGCTCGGCTGCATTACTTGAATATTCATTCACTCGCAGCGCTAATTGGCGATACGATGACTATTCATGATTTAACGATTTTCAATAGCCATTACTTGACACGCTGCGCTCTGTTACAATCATTTTTAAATTATCCACATATACATATATCTATGTATATATTTATTATTATTCTATTCAATTTGTATACGCAGAAAATTGTTTGGCATGAAGTTGAGGTAATTGCTCACGCGCTCCGTCGGTTACTTAAACTTCTTATGCAAGTCTCATTGTATTTTATCTTCTGTTAATCATGTAAACTTCTATTATATATATATATTATACCTTAGTGAATAATTATTGTATTGTCGAATACATAAATTTTCGCATGGATATAAATTGTGAGTTCATGTGTGTGTGTGTTTGTGTTTGTGTGGTAAAAGCGCCTTTGCGCGACACGGTAAACTCACAATAAAGGCACACGCAATCCTCACATGCACTCGTGATCTGGACGTCGTTTCAAACGCAATGGAGAGTTCCATCACCATATGATGTATATATAATTCTGTTGATTAATATACGTATGTATTTGTAAATGTGGGGATGCCGCGCGTGTAGGTACAATACAATGAACACGCGAGAATTAACGGAAGAGAACCCCCTACAGAATATTTATACATATATATATATGTGTGTGTTTATGTGTTTATGTGGGGGTTTATGGCGGAAATAGAGAGAGAAAAAAAAAACGGAACAAGTGATCATCGATAATCACTCGTTTTTTTAAATTTAAATTTAATATTTTATTTTATTTATCGTTGATGTTGGTCAATATTCCGTTGGACAATCCATAAAATGGGATTAATTACTGCAGTTTCGTTATGTATCAGTGAAGAACTTTGAAATTGTGTGTGTGTGTGTGTGTGTGAGGAGTGATATGGGTATCTCATGTTGGATTAACTAAAAGCCAAATCGCTTTATGTTACGTTGAAAAGTCACGTTAATTCTATATACACCAGTTGTGAATTGTATTCGCACTGTTCTTGTTTACTATCTCTTTCTATTAAGTACAGACGGCGACAGTGGTGACCTTTAATGTGTATTATACAAATGCATTTACTATAGAGAACTCTGTGACCACCAAAACACATTCCACCTGTCTCTCGTGTGTGTGTGTGTGTGTGTGTCTGTTTCAACGCACGCGAGCTCGGCGCACCATTTTCTCGTATTGTTCCATTTCCTACTGAAATCCCCGTGATTTCATCTCACTATTACTTATCTTTATTATATAAATATGTGTATATGTGTGTGTGTGTGTGTGTGTGTGTTTGGATATAGTAAGATTAGGAGTTAACGTTGCAGTGAATGTTGAGAAGTTGATTGAACAATCGCATTGTCGCACACAAAATGCACTTTCATCCCTTTCCACTCATCACCACCACCACCACCAATGAGAATACGATGGCGCTGATGGTACACCCAAAGTATCAAGTCCCAATTGGATTAGGAACAAACTCATGTCACTAAACATTCGTTGACTTATTCTACACACGGTATAATTATATTCTGTATTTCACCAATGTCATTGAATTTTCAAATTAATGCGACTTTGCAAATTTTAATTTATGATATTTCTCAAACAAATAAATAATCACATTCTATATATCATGATAAAAAAATTATTAATTATTACATGAATATTTTCATATAGAAAAAAAAAAAATTTAATGGATTTTTTATTTTTATTTCACAAAATATTTGATAAGACCAAATGTGAATATCGTGAATCAATTGCACTTACACACACACACACACACACACACGTGTAAATGATTTTATCTCAATTCACAATTTTATTTATTTATTCACTATAATAAAAATAAAAATAAAAACATATAAATATTCCAATTCCACAAAATAATTATCATTAAACATGAAAAAAGAAAAAAAAAAAAAAAAAAAAATGATATATCATCCACAAAATTAATTCGTGAATTTATAATCGTGTGAACATTCGATTTTTATTACTTATTCATATTCTTAAATATAAATGTATGAGTATAATAGAGTGAAATATATGTGAAGTATAAAAAGGGTAGCAGAGAGGAAGAGAAAGAGAGAGAGAAAGTCATTGATGTGTATAAAAACCAAATGTGTTTTGTTGAGAGGAGATGCGTGAGTCATACACAAAGTGTCGTAGTAACTAACAGCAGCAGTAGTTTTCTCTCGTCTCTCCCTTCCTCGTACTTGGGTCTTGAATAAAAAATTATATATATAAAGAGAGAGAGAGAGAGAGAGAGAGAGAGGGAGGGAAATAGATAGAGTTGGGATTATGTATAGATATATAAATTAACAGCTACCGGACCCTCGACTCTACATATCGAATATTCTCGACCAATAGTTTTTTATTATTTATTTATTTATTTATTTATTATTATTATTATGTATTTATATGTGTATGTATACGTGTATATACTGACACTGCAGTGTAATATATCATATAATAAAATATTGGGGTGTGTGTGTGTGTGTGTGTCTGTTGGTTTCTTTTCTTTGTCGTGCGATTGTGTTGGGACAACGAGTCTTGTACGAGTTGGGATAGAAATAACGTTGAGGTTTTTTTTTTTTTTTTTCTCTCTTTCATTTCTTCGCGCATCATGTCCATGAATTTGAGAACTTTTTCTCCCTTTAGTTTTTAAATGACGAATGAGAATGGATGGGAGGTGAAGAAGGGGAGAAAGAGAAATAGTGGAATTGTGCACGCCTAATTTTAACGACACCCGATATGCAGATATTCTAGTTCGATTCCCCCTCTCTGTTGTAAAGCCCCACGAATATATATATATATATATTTTTCTTTTCGTTTTTTCTTTTCATTTTGGATGTATGCAAATTATTATCAATGAACATGTGTGTCGTAGGATGGAGAGAGAAAAAAAAAAAATAGAGGAAGAGGAATAAAAAGGAAAAAAAAAAAAAAAGTTGTTTGTGAATCGTTTTTCATCGAGGAGTAGATGAATATAAATAAATAAATTGGACATTTGTTGATAATTTTGTGAAAGAGTAGGGGAAAGGAGAATCCATATAAATGTAGAGAATAATGTACGTGTGAATTGAATGACGAGAGAGATAATGAAAAATTGTGCGAATTATTTTTTTATTAAACCAAAAAAAAAAAAAAAAAAAAAATCTTCGACTTTGTGCAACATTCGAGGGTTTTTTTTATTTTATTTTATTTTTTTCTTTCTCTCCTCAATCTTTTTATTTTTTTTTTAATCTGAATCTTGAGGACACGAGGGAGGAGTAACTCGAGGCCAAAGAGAAAGGCGAGGTAGAAAACCACTTCAAAGTCTTGTACACGCTAATTGGATTTACATTTAGTCTCAAACACGAGGTACCCAAAACTTTTCGAGTTGAAGTGTGGGCGCATTGACAGAAGGTACAAGAGTGCCAATAAATTTATACACACAACGTAAATTCAATAGAAAAAAAAAATAAGAAGAAAGTGTGAGAATAAGTGAAACGTAAGTGAATGATTTAAAAAAAAAAAAAAAAAAAGAGGGAGAAACGCGAGTTTGAAGATGAATCCAAAACAAAAAAGAACATCCAGTGATTTTTTACTTTCTTTATTTTTCCTTGTGTATTCTCACCCTTCGTATAAAATTTATCTTTTTTTTTTTCATATGTATATAGATATGACGCGTTTCCGTTTGTTTTTTTTTTTTTTTTTTTTTTTTCGTGAGGGTGAGTAACTTGGTCGTTTGGTCGGTTCATCCCTCGAGTCAGGACGCGATTTATCCGCGTGAACGCGTTCGCTCAAGGGCCTGGTTTCCTTCGCGGATATTCTAATATATATATATATATACGTAAGGGGGTGAATATTGATGAAGTTTACCTTCACCTAGGGTAGATTGAAATGGTTAAGGAAGAATTGGATGAGAAGTGAGGGACAGACCAAAAGCATCGAGTAAGTCTATGTAAAACCGATAATCTCGTGCAAGTCTTTATGGGTGTTAAATTGATACTCGGGGAAAATTTCACATGCCCATATTTGACAGGTTATGTAAATTCAATAATAATGATTAAAGAAATAATAATAAATATATAAACGTGAATGTCACACCTGTTTTTTTTTTCATGTGAGATGAAATTCATCAGATACTGGAGCTTTCGTCACTTTATTAATATTTTTTTTTTTTTTTTCAACACTTTTTTTGTTTATTTATTATTTATCTGAATTTATATTGAATTTTCACTCACTCATACACACCCGAACGCGATTTAAAATAATGAGACACTTCGATCGACACTGATTATAATAGAAATAATTGAAAATAAATAAATTAATAAATGAAAAACACAAAAAATTGTATATACACACATGAATTCACTTGCACTCGACTCGAGATCACGGTAATTATAAAAAATTTGATGTTGAATTATTTTGAGTGTGCGCATGCGCGTATGATTGTACAGGCGTAGTAATACAAGTTGTATGCGCCGTGGTGTTCTGCGCAGCCACGGCGCCAAATAAACTATTTGAAATTACATGACTTGAATATTTTTTATATTTTCTCG
Organism: Dinocampus coccinellae; assembly: GCA_963920625.1. Classification (NCBI taxonomy): domain Eukaryota; kingdom Metazoa; phylum Arthropoda; class Insecta; order Hymenoptera; family Braconidae; genus Dinocampus; species Dinocampus coccinellae. Next base: position 2,758,568 of record OY987191.1, read on the forward strand.
TTATATTTCAATTGATAATTTATTTGTAACTTCCTACACTCCTCACGTCACTTTTCTCGATTATTTTACTCAAGAAAATAGATAATATGAACACGAAATAAATTTTCATCCACTAGTAAAATTGAGATATTAAAAAAAAAAATTATTAAAATTAATTGAGATATTAATTGATCACTGTATATAATATATAATAGAATTTTTATTGAAAATTAATTTTTTTCCGATTGAAACTATGAAATATTGCCCGTTCATTCTACTCACATATATATATCCGACATCTCGATAAATTCATCCACAATTCTTGCTCAACGACACTCCCGAGTATTAATTATCACTTTGAATCACTTTAATTGCCACTGACGCTAATAAAAATGTATTAAAATATTAAAAAAAGAACGAAAGAACCGAGAGCTCATTTGCATACTACCGATATCAGAGGAATAATGAAAATTTTCAACATGGCGTCGTATAGGTGTCGGTCTGCGCATGCGTGATAAAATTTCTATGCGCACTCGTCATCTGCGCATAAACGGCGCCAAATGAACTTTTTGAATTTTTTCGACTTGAATATTTTTCACATTTGCTCTTTATTTCTCGATTAATAATTTATTTCAAATCCTCCCCATCCCCTCACGTCACCCCTCTCGTTAATTTTACTTGAAAAAATATATAATATGAACACGAAATAAATTTTTATCCATTAGTAAAATTGAAAAATTAGAAAAAAAAAATCATTTGAATTAATTGATATATTAGCTGATAACTGTATAATATAATTTTTATTGTAAAATATTTTTTTTTCCTATTGAAACAATGAGATATTGCCCACTCACTCTACTCACGTATTTATATCCGACATCTCGATAAATTCATCCTCAATTTTTGCTCAACGACACTCTCGAGTGTTAATTATCACATTGAATTACTTTAATTGCCACTGAAGCTTATAAAAATGTATTAAAATTTTTAAAAAAGAACGGAAAAACCGAGAGCTCATTTGCATACTACCGATATTAGAAGAATAATGAAAATTTTCAACATGGCGTCGTATAAGTGTCGGTCTGCGCATGCGTGAATAAATTTCTATGCGCACTCGTCATCTGCGCATGAACGGCGCGAATTTGTCATTTCAAAATATCACCCACATTTACTCAAACCAATACAATCGATTATTTCACATTTATTCATTAATTATCAATCAATAAATCATCACTAGTAAAAAAATATTCGTAATAAAATCAAATAAAAAAATAATTTCAACCAATAAATCCGACAAATAATCCCCTACAAATCTAAAAATACAAATATATTGATACGTGCGTGTGTGTGTGTGTGTGTATGTATTTGTTCTTGTGTATGTCAAGTGTAACGTGTGATATATGCGTTTTATGGGAAAACTCTTTGGACATTGCAATTCCCTCGAACATAATTCAACGCGCATTGCCCAGTATGCGCGGGACACTGCACGTGTTTATACGCATGTAGGTCGGCGGTTAAACAGTCCGCCCCACTCAACAACATGTAGAGTATTTACTACATACCGTATAATACATAATACATAGCAGTTGTATATAAACAAAGTGAGAGAAACCTGCGGCGCACGTTCACGATATACCGAGGGTGTTTGTTTGGCCACTCTCGTTGTAAACGTAAACACCTCGTCGACGTATAAACTACTACACATTATAATTCCTCTATATACCTCACACTGTACATATATAATATATATAAATCTTTATGTATATATAAAATTTATCTGTAACTTACATTGTAATGTCAACCAAAAATTCCCACAATCACATTTGCATCATCATCAAAATCTGCAACAAAAAAAAAATAAAAAATATATAATTCGTTTTATAATCAATTTATTATTTATTATCTATTATTAATTATTAATTAATTCTCCCTTTTTTTTTTTCATTTATCGAGTATTTATTTTGATACGTGTGTAAAAAATTTAATGTGATATCGGATTTAATGTCGTTGAAAAAATAAAACAAACAAAAAAAATATTCCAACGTATTTTTATACAAGTATTTATGTATACGTGACTTTTGTGTGATTGTATGTGAATAAAATGATATTATATATTTAATGTGTCTGTATCTGTGTGTGTGTGTGTGTGTGTGTACATAATGGGGCGTGGTTTAAAAAAAAGTAGGCGGTTACCAGGCGTCGTTTGTTAGTCGATCCGCGCGCGCAATTCTCCTCTCATTCTTTCCTCTTTTTCCTTCTGTATCAACGTCATTGTCACTTATCTCGATCTCTTACCCGCTATCTCACTTGTTCCCTCATTTCTATATCATCTACATCATCATCATTATCATCATCATTGTGTCGTCATCGTCGTCATCATGTGAGAAAGGCATCGAACCCGTTTATACTTGCACAATTTGAGGACCACGCGAGTCGACGTTTCAAATCCTTTGCTACACTTGAAACTCTACGCAGTGAGTGAACGAACGAACGCGTTCATTGTTTGTGTCCGTTATGTTTCATTATTTATTTATTTATTTATTTATTTATTTATTTGTTATTATTCTTTATTGAATAATCCTCGTGTTGTTGCAGTGGAAAGACAAAAAGACTGAGAGAGAGAATATATTTATTATAACTCGTGTGTTTTGTGTGAATTTTGGTCGGAAAGAAAAAAAAAAAAAAAAAAAAGGTAAACAAATTGTGCGCGTCGGTGCCTGATGATTTTAATACAAAGGCACAGGCAACAAACCAATAACAACCACATCAGTTTCATCTCAATACCTTCGCTCTTCTTTTTCTCATTATTATTATTTCATTCTTGTCTTTATTTTTTTTTTTATATATAAACGAGTGGCGAATGTTTCTCAACTGTGTATCTCTGTGTGCACCACCAACTGCCACTTTAGTTGACTCAAACCGTCAATAGTGGGATAAATAAATGAGTGGGGGGGTAAGATAAAATTGTGAGGGGGGAGGATAAAAGAAAAAAAATTAAATAATAAAAATAGTAGTGATATACAGATAAAAAAAAAACTCTGGTTTGATCAATTTTTTTTTTTTTTTTTTTCTCGTCTTCATTATGGTAAGTTTATTTTATTTGAATTATTTCACTTTGTTTTTTTTTTTTTTTTTTTATAATTCTAGGACTTTCATTTGTATTTTCTCTTCTTCTTTTTTTTTTGTATGTGAGAGGATATGATTTAGTGTGTGTGTGTGTGTGTGTGTGTGTGTGTGTGTAAGGGGCAATCGCAGCGGGGGCGCGTCATAAAAATATTTTTAGACTGATGCGAACTTGAGAGAGACATTTGAATGAATACAGAGAGAATATACACGATACAAAAGAACAAGTGAGACAAACAGTGTGAGGAGGGAGGAAATATATATAAATATTTTCAAGTTTTTTTTTTTTTTTTGTTTTTTGTTTTGTTTCATGAGGGAGTGAGAAAAATAAAACTGTAGGAATATATTTGTGTGTATGAATATGCATGTGTTTATATGTATGGGAGAACTGTAGAAAGAAAAAAGAAAAAAGAAAAAAAAAAATTCTCTTTCTCTCTTTCTGTTGAGTTGTGTATGGACAGCCACGTGCAACCGATACGTCTCAGCTGCAACTCTCGTTCACGCGGGTGTTCCCCCCCTCCACTCTCTTCAATCTTCATCATCATCATCATCATCGTCGTCGTCATCGTCATCGAGTTTAACCCCCTCCTCATCTTTCTATCCGGGTGTGTGTGTGTGTGTTGGTCTGTGCTTCTGTGTAACAACGTCAAGGTCCTTTTGAAAAAATTAAATTAATTCTTTTTCCCTTCCCTCCATTTCTTTTTCTTCTTCTTCTTCTTCTTCTTCTTCTTCGTATAATGATAAAATCATTTAAAGCAGATGCTCCCGTTGTGTTTAAAGAATTTTATACACCAAAGATTATTTTACGTTTTTTTTTTTTCTTTTTTAACTTTGAAGTCGCAAATTTTCGAGTGTGTCATCACATTCTTTTCTTTTTTTTTTTGTTTATTTTATTTATTCATTATTATTATTATATATATATATATATTTTTTTTTTATAAACATCTGCGTTTGGTGTACGAGTTTAGAGTTGATGTTGCTACTTCGTATTTTTCTATTCTTTCATTTTATTGTTGATAAATTTCACGCGCAATTGGATGTCAATGTAGAGTTCATAGATCGATCATTCGATTCTCGATATTTTTTTTTCCCCCCTCGTTGTTTAATTCTATCTCTCTCTCTTTCTCTCACATCATTTATTTATTCTGATCCTTTTAGGTTGTTCAACAAAGTAAAGAAAAAAAAAAAAAAACAAGATATATATATATATATATATATATATACATTGGTATATAATGTTTTGTGCGCACAAGTGCCGAGTCACGCCTTGACAAACAGGGATGTCAAACAGATGTCTCTTGAATTTAATTTTATCTTTCTCATTCACTATAACTATCCATACATGTATATATATATACAACGTTATATAGAAAAATATTCAATATAAAATGATTACTCAATCAATTGATGTTCGATGGTGGAATTGAAATAATTCAAGTGTCAAGACTAAGAGAAAAATTTCCTTCTTCTTTTTTTTTTATAATTGCAGAGACGTGGGTTTTATGTATAACACACACCTATTTTTTTTTTTTTACTATTTTACCTCAGTCCACAGAGAATGATAGGAAATAATAATAATAATAATGAATAATAAAGTTAAAAACTCGAAGAAATATAATGGAACAAACAAAAAAAAAAAAAGAAATCACGTGTAACAATGATGATAACCCCGCGAGACATCGTAAATTTTAACGATAGGGCCATAAACCCACTTTCTTTATCTATAAGCGTGTGTTGTATTACAAAAGTTTTGTTGGGTTATGTCATTACAAAAGAATCGTTGAGTAAAAAAAAATAATAATAGTAATAGTAATAATAAATAATAAGGAAGAGAGTGAGTGAGAAAAATTGACGATGTGGATGACGAAAAAATTGAGTTGTCTCAATTAATAAAGAAATAATAAAATAAAAGTCAATTTACACGCATATATAAATAATTTATATATATATATATTTTTTTTTTTCTATCACAAAATGTCTACACATAATTCATAATTAAATATCTAGAATATACAAGTAATAAATTGATAATTGTAAAAAATGTCTTTGATTATAAAATTTTTTTTTTTTCTTTGTTTTCTTTGTTTTGTCTTGTCTTGTCTTGAAGAGAAATAATTAATACGCAATTGAGTGAAATATATACACATACAATATTAGATATTACATTTGGATTAATAAATAAAAATATTTTCAATAAGAATTTTATTCTATTTTTGTTTTGTTCAGTTGAGATTATAAGTTTTACCATCGGCAGCAGTAGAATTACGTCATTCATTCATTCATAAATAAAAAATAATGATAATTATAATAAGATAAATAAAAGAAAGAAAAAAAAAAAAATAAATAAATAAATAAATTTAATATAAATATATTACTCGATATTTGTTGTCGTGTACAATATCAATTTGTATTGAATTACAAGTGTAAATCATTGACCTTATACACATGTAAAACACATGCAAAGTGAATTTAATTTCCAAACTAATTTATATTGACAATATAAACATAATATACATATGCGTTGTATAATGTTATGAATATTCATGACAATGAATTTGATAACTGACAGAGTTTTTTTTTTTTTTTTTTTTTTAAATTGATGTTGATATGTCCGAGTGTATTTGTGTATATTTCTCTCTTGTATGAACCGGAAGAAGCACAACATACGATTGATTACGAAGAATGAGATTAATTTTTGACAACAATCCCTGTATACACGAGTGTAAGACAGAGAAAAATACAAGATAAATATATAAAAGAAAAAAAAAAAAATAATTTTGTAGGCGGATAAATATATTTTCGATATATACAAATGTATATAGATACATCCGGTTGAAATTATTTGACACATTAAATGAGAAGAAAAATTCCACACAAGTTTAAATTATTTATTTATTTATTTACTTATTATTATTTTTTTCTTCTTTTTTCTTTTGTTTCAGTTTTAGTTTTTATACGTATAAATTTGTCATAAAATTGACAGCCTTTCACACATCCGTTTCCGGTTAGAAATATTTTTTACATTCGGATAATAATTATGTGAGAATATAAAAATACGAATGGGAATTTATTTTTTTTAATTTAAAAAATTTTTTTTTTTTTTTTACATTTACTTTCGAATTTTAATTTGATAAATTTACAAAGACCCAGCGAATTTTTTTGAGTGGCATTTGGCCATTGAATTGTGAATATAAAATATTCAAATACGATAAAGACAAAATTGAAATAAAGAATCCGGGTATTTGTTTAATTATCAACAAAACAAATAAAAAAATTGTACGTGGCGCATTAACTTGTTAATTAAATGTCAGATGGTACTTATTGTATCGTGTTGACACGCATTGTAAACTGGTCAACGGATTTTTTTTTCATATATTTCTAATAGTGTGGGAGTTATTTCTCTATAATAATTTTTTTTTTTTTTTAAATCCCTTTTACTCTTTATACCGTCTCAATTTATTTCCAATTTTTTTTTTTTTTTTTTAATATATTCATCTTTGATTTATTCCTCTTTTATTATTTACCACGCAGTGTTCAGTGCCATTTAATCGTATTGTAATAAAATAATAATAATCATAAACACCGAAAAATATTTTTTCTATGTGTGGTATAATTGTATGCACAAATTAGAACAATAAAGACGTGCCATTATATTCGTATGGCACATGAATGACATTTCTATATAAACTACGACATTTTGTGCAATTCAATCTCAAATAAATTCACTGTACCACCACTTTCTTCCTTTCTCGTGTTCTCTTAAATCTTTTGTTTCAATGCCAAAATAATAATGATGAGGGATATACAGTCATTACAATTTTTCTTTTGAGAATTTAACTCAAACGCACGTATGACAATGCTCATATTTTCATTTAATACAAAATAAAATAAAATAAAATAAAATAAAATAAAAGAATAATAATAAATCTAATTAATATTATTATCAATGAATGTATTAATTATTTATTATATTTATATTAAATTGTAATTTTTAATTATAATTTATATTTATTTTATTTTTTGTTTATTTACTTGTTTAATGGGTGTCTCTTCGTATTTATTGTGAAGGTAACGAGGCTTGTGTGAATGTATCGAGACTCTGCTGATTAAATTATACATCCCATGCTCATTGAATAATCGATAAGGGATGTAAAAAAAGGTGCTGGAGGGTATGTTGAGGATGTATGTATACAATAATTAAAAAGAGTATACGTACAGAATGAGAGATGAGAGGTGACTCTGAACAGTCGTTAACGATTCTATCCTTTTTTTTTGTTTTTGTTTATTTTATATTTTTATTTTTTATTTCGATACTTTGATGTGTTCACTGTGTGTGTGTGTGTGCATTCAATAGAAAAATTACTCGGTAATGGATTATATATTTGTATATATTGATTTTTTATTTTTTATTTTTTATGTCTTTGTATTTGTATGGAAAATTCAAGAGTTATAGAGAGACATTGATTGGAGATGAGGGTGACACAGCGATAGGACAAAAGTTGAGTGGATATTTTCTCTTGTATTTGTTTATTCAAATATTTATTATATTTATATTGGATAAATGTTTGATTTCAAATGGTAATATAAATGATTTATTCAATAATTATTTTGTGAGACTCGAGTTTGCATTCATCACAATCCAATGATAAATTATTAATTATTAAACAACTTGAGAATGAAAAAAAATAAAATAAATAAATATAATATTATTCAATAATTAAAGAAGAGAAATAAAGAAAGAAATGGTAAATACATTTAAAATGTTGGATGAATTTTTGACATGGGTAAACGAAGAAAAATACAGACTTGATCAAAGTGAAAATTGTCGGACTGTCTGCCATGTGGGTAATTATTTTTGGACTTTTAGTATTAACCCCATCATCATTCTCTTTTATTTTACTTTTTTTTTTTTTTTTTTCTATTTGTCTTTTACTCCTTTATCTTCATATCAACATTCAACCAACGACCAGTAGAATTCTCCTCAGGCCATTTCTCCGACCATCTCGTTATTTCTGTTTTTTTTTTTTTTTTTTTTTTTTTTTTTTTGTTTCTTCTTTACTTCAACTAAACCCCTACGAAAATTCACTGTCACTTTTCCTCAAACTGATTTTGTCTGTATGGAAAATTTCAAACGTTAACACACAGACACACACACCGACATTTTATTTCAACTGAAATAATATTAATTTTCAAATTAATATTATCCATAATATAAAATCCACAGACGCAGTTGATAAAAATATAATTTAATTAAATTTGATTGAGTAAAATCTGTTTATTCTCAAGATTCAACTAAATAATATTTCAATGAATTAATTTATGTATATATTTATTTATAAGAGAAATTGATATAGAGCACCGTCTATATAATGGTCGAAAGCGTAGCAAAAGAGGATAAGTAAATGGAGAAGTGTTTTATATATATATATATATATTTTAAGGGATAAAGGATCAGAAGTAAAGCACAAATTCAGTTGGAATAAAATAGAAAGTGTGAGAGAGAGTGTGTGCAAGGGAGAAAATGAGACAGACAGACAGACAGACAGACAGAGAGAGTCTCGTAATTAGCTAAAGTAAAGCCAAGGTATTATCACTCATTTTGCAAAAGCCCCTTCATCCTCCACTCTCAAATCTAACCATCACCTCCACCATCACTTCCCTTACACACACACACACACAAACATATACACATACGTTTTTTTTCGTTCATACATTCATCATTGTATAAATATTTTAAACTTTAATATATATATATAATTTTTTTTTTTACTTTGTCGTGTGTATTTTATTTATATTAAATAAATAAATCGTGATAACACACACACAGAGAATTATTCCCCACGTTACTTTCATATGGTGAACTTGATATTTTTTATTATTTGTCAATGCACTTGTGTGTGTGTGTGTGTGTGTGTATGATTATTGATAGAGATAATTAGCTGGATTTGAATTCGTTTCTCATCAGAAAAGTTTTTCTATGTATTGAAAATGATGATGTCGACATTAGAGTGTGTAACCCTTTTGATGCGACTATAAACTCCCTCTCTCACACATACACACACACACACACACACACTCTCTCTCTCGTTCCTTCTCCAACCACCCGTTTATAAATCCTACTGTAAGCAGAAGCCATTTTGCAACCCTTTACTAAAACTCTTCTCTTCTCGTTCGTCTTTTTATTTTTTTTTATTTTATTCGTTGCTTGTTATTATTAGTATTTTACTTCAATATATATATATATATATATATTTTTTTTTAAATAATTTATGGATACATGTATTTGTATTTGTTTTTAATTGGATTTAATTTTATTCACAAAAAATGACAGTATTAAAAATATATATATATACATCTATGTAGATAAATTATTTATATTCTATTGAATTTGTATTGTAACGTAGAATATTTTACATCTCGATTCAAATTGCAATTGAAGTTGATAAACAAACAAAAAAAAAATTTTACTCCCACTGGTATTTTTTTTTTTTTCTAATAAAACATTGTCAATAAATTAACCGTCAATGAATTTATGTGTCGTATTATATCATATCCATAGATTTTTATTTTTTAATATTAAAAAAAAAATTTTTTTTTCTCATTTTTTATTTTTATTTTTTATTTTTTGTCTATTCATTATAAACAAAAGAAAAGACATTTCAAATTGCGCTCCATTCAACATAATTTTCTCATTCTCATGTAACCCACATTGTTCAAAAGGAGACAGGGAAAACAATCGTGTCGCCCCAACTTCCACTACTCTCCCTCTCTCTATTGCTCTTCATCCCTTGCTCTTTACCCTACTGTGCCCCTTGTCCTACCATCCGGACGTTGAAACAAAAAACCTTCCGCCGCCCTTTCGTCTCGCTCACATCCTTTTTACACTATTCTCCCGCTATCCTTTTTTTTTTTTTTTTTTTTTTTTTTTTCCATCGTCGTGTCTCATTTCCACCCTTTCGCACTGTTCTTTTACCACCCCTTATATTCGACCACCAATATATACTGCACAGTCGATATGCAAAAAAGCCACCCTCCTCGTAACGTGTACAATGAGCGGGTAATAATTTAAAACACGAATAAAATCGATAGTTCTATCGCCTTCATCCCCTCACTCTATTTCTCCACTTTTTTTTTATTTTTTTATTTTTTTATTTTTTATTCTTATATAATCATACACACATACACCAATTTATTATATATATCTATATAAATATGTATTTTTTTCTTCTCACGACAAATTTTCAATAATTAAACGAAAAAACAAAAAAAACAAAAATTTTTTTTTTTTTTCTTTTTAATTTTTTGAAATATTACACGATATTTTATGATTAGTTGTTGGAATTGAATGATTTTGAAAATCAATACTGCAGATAGTCCCAAGAGTATTAAGACGCAAACGATGAGAAGATTGTGAGAGAGAAGGGTGAGGGGGTTGTGAGGGTGAGAGTGGGAGTAAAAGTAGATGGATAGATGGATGGATGAGTTGGCACACGGAGAGAGACATTGGGACGTTGCTCGAGGCTGTGTGTATATACTGATGATGGTAGGAAGATGCAAAAGATGAGTTGAAGGGATGAAACGAATGAAAAGTGAGAAAGAGAGGATGATTGGACAGAGGTAGAGGATACTCCCACTATTTTGTCACCAAACCCTTCTTCACCCTTTGATAACTAATTAGTGTTTTACTCCCTCCTTACTCTGCACCACGTTCTTCTACGGATCCTGTGAGGATACCGAGTGTTCATCCCATTCCACAATTTCCCTCACCATCGGTGTCTTTTATCGTTCCAATCAGGGGTGACTTCGTCATAACCCACACCCAACCGGTCCACTTTCAACCCTTTCTCTCACTATTTTACTCGTTCACTTCACTCATTCCCCTCATTTTTACTTGAGGAGGATTTCAGGAAGGAAACCCCTTTTCAAAAAGATGGGGAATCAAAGGATTTTCAGTGCGTGCGAAGCGTCAAAAGTGCGGGGCTCGGTCCTCGTCATCGTCGTTGAAGTCGTGGTGAGGGTTCAGATTGAATTGATAGTGTGGGGGTATGTACGCAAAAAGGGGTGAAAAGTAAAAAAAAAAGGGAGATGCAAAAGTTCAACGCAAAAAAATATACAAGTCCAATACTCATTTTAACCAAAGACTGTAAAAGTTTTAAGCTCTTTCGATTTATTACCGTTATCATATTTTCATTTTTTTTATTTTTATTTATAAATATGTTTTTCTTTTCTTTTTTTTTTTATGGTGATAGTTGGGTTGATGTAATTAAAATTTATATCTGAAATCTGTCTTGAGTATAATGGAAAAACAAAACAAAACAAAAAAAAAGGGAGAAAAATGATTTAATTCTGTTTTTTCTTCTTCATTCTTTTTTTTTGTTTGTTTTTGTTTTTGTTTAATGTTTAAGACAAATGTGAAAATATATATAAAAATGAAATGACAAATATTAGGTACGTCTATATATCTAGAATAAAAATACGGGGATGTGTGAGTAGTGTGAGTTGTGGAGAACAGAATTGCCATAAATATTGGCAACGTTCTTATATTTTCATCACGACTATCATTAAAATTTATGTTACGATCAGAAGTGCGGGTATATATTTGAGGGAGCGAATGAGAGGGGCAATACTAGAGGGGGTGGTTTTGGTGTTGGTTTTGCTTGAAATAAAGAGAGGGGATTGTGATATTGTAATCTATGTGTGAAAGAATTCGGGATGAGGTAACGGAAACACACGGAGTAACAAAAAAAAAAAAAAAAGAAAAAAAAAATATAATAATAAATATATAAAAGTACGGAAAAGATGAAAAAGTGGTAGCCCAAATGGCGGTGGTGATACGCAGTTGTAAGGGTAGTTTTTACACATTCACACATATAATATATATATATATATATAGGAAAGAGTGAATGCGGAAATGGGGGATGGAGACACGTCCACGGTGTGTGTACACCATCGTCGTCGTCGTCGTCGTCGTCACCACGACCACCACCACGATCATTTTGAGGAGATGGAGTACCGAAAAACTACACTCACGTTTCTCGGTAACATTCACCCACCCCAGAATCAAAAGAATATGAGGGATGAAGTGGGAGAGGGTGCGAAATACGCGCACAGAAACAATGACGTGTCTATATAACAAAAATCCCCTGTTCTATTCTTCTTCTACTTTTTTTTTTTTTTATTATTTTTATTTTTTTTCTACGGGGTGCCATTAGAACTCCGCGGGGTGGACCCATAAAAATATAACCCGCGCTCACATTGCACCCTTATATACATACCCCCCACTCCTCTACATACACACACACACACACACTCAGGTGATGTAATATTCGGTGTAGCTTCATTGTCCCCTTCAATTTTACTCGATTTTCTTTGATAAAACAAAAAAAAAATTTCTTTTTTTTTTCCTCTTCTTCAATTTTTCATCGACTAAAATTATTATAAATAATCACATAAAATTATTTTCATGTGGATGAATGAAAATTTATATTTATATACAAACAAATAAATGAAAAAATGGAAATAAATTAAATTATTAATTTCCGATCTGTATAAAAATTGTTAACAATTGTTCAATGGTTGGGCCACGAGTATAATCAAAATGACAAACGTTAATACGATTGAACTAACCGCGCAATTTCATCTACATACTCTCTATCCTCCTTCTCCCTTCTTTCTCCATTTTACAATTGTATTATATATATATATCTATTTATATCCAATTTCACTGTATATTTTATTCGCATGGCGCATAGATTTTGAATTATATTCATCACATACGTTACCTCTCTCAATTGTCCGTGTCTCTCTCATCATTCACATCCTGTACACACGCACAAATGAATCGTGTCCATCGATTCATGCAAATTACAACAATACATTCACTATTTCTATCAACCCTCCTCCCTCAACCCATTACCTCGGGGGCTTTTTACCGATCCGCGACACATTGAATCTTCTATTGTTTCGTGGCATTATCAATTTTTGTTTTTTTTTTTTTTTTTGTTTCATCATTTCAATTATCAACAACACGATTTATTGTCTATACAATTGACCAGACTTCAAAATAACCATCTGCTGTATATGAATTTATGTAAAATATATTTTTTAAAACAGTTTGTATATGTTAACTTTAAATTTCCCATGGTATTAAGTTTACGATGACATGCATCTGTTTTTTTTTTTTTTTTTTCAATATATATAAGAACGTGTCTCTGTGTGTGTGTAGATTCAAAAAGTTATAAGGGGAAGAGAGGCCATTGGTGCATGGCGTGTTTAAGAAATGTCAATATAAACGAAGGGGGGAAAAAAAATAAGGAAAAAAAAAAAAAAAAAAAAAAAATATATAAGAACAAGACTTTGAGAATTACGGGAATATGAAGTTTGAAGAGAATATTTTATGTGTGTGTGTGTGTGTGTGTGTGTGTGTGTGTAACAATACACAAGGAATTCATCTTGAAAATTTTCTCTTATCCCCATCACTAAATCCCGTCCCTCTCTCGTTTTCGTGCTCTTGCCCACTCACACTCGTCTCTACATTTTTTTTTTTTTTTTTCGTTTCTTCTACCCCTCCTTCTCTCTTTCACTCTTTTGGTTGTTTCTCCTATGAATTTTCATGCCACTGGGGAGGTATATCTGATGTATAGAGAGATGCCACGCTATTGCCTTTGATCTCGCCATCTCGATGTCTTAATGAAAAATTAAAGCTCCTCTTTAAACATCATTAGATACAACCAACCACCTCTTTTATATTTATAACATTGCCAAAGATATACGTATATAGTTTAACTATCGTGACTTTTATTCTTCTCTGCGTTCATTCGTGTATAACTATATATATATATATTTTTATTTTTATTTTTATTTTAAATCCAAGATATTTCGACATTGGAGAATTGCCCTTTGCAATATCCTGTGAATTTCTTCTTTCTTTTTTGATATTAACGTCAGTGGAGGAGGAATAAGCTTCGTCTTTGTATTAAAGAATATATTCTTATACATATAAAAATTTAAAAAGACCGATGTCGGGTGCTCGATGCTCGTGTCGTTTGTGTTAATGATCAAAGCGAAAGTTGATGGTGGTCCATCGAGCGCCAATGTTACGTTATATATTTCCTTCTTATATATACCCCAAGTGGTCGGCGACTGCCGCCTGCCGTCGCCGTACCATAAATCACTACTGTAGATGGTCCAAAAAAAGATTCGTGTATGTGTGTGTATATGTGAGTTGGAGAAACGGATGCTATTGCTTATTCTTGGTAATCGTCAAAGATCATTTCCGTCCACCAGTAAATACTTAAATACATATATGACGCATTGTATAATTTTGGATATTATCATGTTATTTTATTTATAAAATTTAATAAATAAATTTTCAATTTTCAGGAAGATTTTAATATTTATATATTTTTTTTGTTTGTTTATGCTTGGGAATAAACCGATCGATATCTTAATAATAAATACAACGAGGGGTTGTAGATAGACTCACTGATGTTTGGTTGGTGTGAGATTGAAGTGGGGAAAATTACATAGGAAATATGTAAAGTGTGTGCGAGTGTGTGAATGAGGAAAGAAAAAAAAAAAATGAGTGTACAGAGGAGAATGATGAGCTTGAAGAGAATAAGTGAGAAAAGGGCGAGGATAAAATGAAAGCGGCATGGGGAGGTGGTGGAGAAAGATCATTCGCACCTCGTGGTGTAATGAGAAAATTTGAAATATCGCACCCGCAGTAATTCCCATTCCCTTTATTTCCTTTCTTTCTTATTCACGCGAGGACATTGAGATGAGAGAAAAAAATGTCTATATATATATATATAAATAACAGCCTCATAGTCATAACCGGCTGATCTTTCTCTTTTTTTTTTTTTTTTTCGTGATTTTGCAACCCTTCGGTAAAATATTATAAGAGCACTCGGGGTTGTTTTGCCAATATTCATCTCAACACACGTGTATATTTCTTCATTATTTTTATCTTCCTCGTATTCTTCACGTTTTTCTCATCACGTGTGAATATTAATGACAACTATCACGGGGTCTTGTATAAATATAAATTAACACTTGATCTATTTTATTTTTGCAATTATTATTTTTATAAAATTTATATTGATGATGGTGATGATGATGAATTATTTTTGAATAAAATGTTAAATTTGAGAGATTTGACATCGTGTGTGTGTGTAGAAAAGAGGAAAGAAAATAATAGTAATAATAATTATAATTATAATAAATAAATAAATAAATAAAAGAGAGTGAAGGTTGAGTTGCGTTTAGCTGATACTTTAGTGTCCTCCCTGAGGTCTCACTCTCTCCCAAGAGACAAACAGAAAGGGAAAAGATTTTTTTTTTTTTTCTGTGTTTACGAGTATGCGATAGTGTAAAAGCGAGAGAATCAACGTCTTCGTGTGAACAGTTGAAGTAACTGACATGTCTGCTGCAAAGTCACAATCCTCACACACACGTATCCGAGTATTTATAAAAATATAAACGTGTACGTAAAGCGAATGTTGGGTGTTATATTGTGAGAAGCATCAGGATCTCAACGACACTGATGAGCATCTGTAGAAATAGCGACGATTTCTTTTGCTCTCTTATTATCTGTCGTGGTCATTTGGTCTTGTTGCAGTTGAAAGAAAAGAATGACAATAAAGTGCAGTGGATAAAAGAGAAAAAAAAAAAAAGAGGTTGATGATTATACGTGGGAGAATAAAAAACTCACAATTTTATACACCCCACGGTGGGAAATCCTCAACCTTGAGAATAGAATATTGGGGTGGGGCACACACACACACACACACACACACATCACGATTCATCAATCTCGTGTGTATGTGTAGGAAAATTCTTGTGTTTATTCCCAGAAGATTCCGCACTGCCACTTAATTTTTTTTTTCTCCCATTTCCTATGTCTTTTATTTATTTATTTATTCATTTTTTTTTTCTTCTTTCTTTCTTTTTACTTTATTTGATTATTTATATTTAAAATACTCATCGGCAGATAATTACCAACACGTGGATAATTTTTTTTTCTTTTGATAAGAAAATAAAAATTACGCAATTATTCAGCTCGACATGTTCGACTCGTTGATTGACATCTGGTGTCAATTAAATATTTTATAATAGAAATTATCACAAAAGTTTTTGTTTTTTTCTTCTATTTATTATATTTATTAAATATATTCATGCTTTTTTTGTTCACAATATGATTGAATTGTATTTATAATTTTGTTGGATAATATGAGAAAAAAAAAGAAAAAAAAAAAAATTAGCGAGTGTCAACGAAAAATTTTGTGGGGACTACTTTGAATATATAAAAGGATTTATAATTAATATTACAACGTCGTGTTAGTATTTAGATACTCGGAACAATATTTATTAGATATTTTATGGGAAAAGTTTAAAAAGGTAATTCCCTTGGTGTATAATGTCCCAGTCCAGTTTAACTTTGTACAACGCGAGTTGTGAGTGAGTGAGTGCGCGGCTCCAGTCTCGTATGAAATCTCAAATGCAATCACCGATCATTAAATATATACCCACACATTTTTATATAATTAATCACACAGTTATAATTATAAATTTTATATTTATATTTAAATGAAAATTTTTTATTACTATTATTTTTTATATAAAATAAAAATAATTGACAAGTCGAATTTATTGATTTTAAATTTTTATTATACATTTTTTGTTTTATTATTATCATTTTTTTTTTTTTTTTGGGTGTTGTATTGTAGAAATTGGTATTCAGATTAATTTGAAATTGTAATATACGTATGTTTTAATAATTCAGTTGCAATCTTGTTTCTTACTGGTTATACGAGACGCGTCAAAAATTATAGTGGCAAACGATGGATTATTAACTCTGGCTATTTCCGGGTGTAACGATTGACTTCACGAGGCGTATCGGCGCCACATTAGCCATAAATTTACACAACTATAATATAAATTTTCACGTATTCACAGTAATAATAATTATAAAACAACACATACATATATATTTATATTTATAATTAAAATTATTTTGATTTATTTAATTTTTTTTTTTTTTTCTTTTTTTCTTTTTGTTATTTCAGAGGGCGACATTGGCGGAGAAAGAGTTGACAACGTATAAGGAAAAACACGCGACGTGTTGCGATGGAAATTCCAAGACTGAGGGACACAATACGTCTCAAAATGTACAGAGCATAGAACAAAATTATGAACAGAGCAGTAATCCAAGGAGAACACCAAACACCAACTTGGAGCAAGAGCTTCAGGCCAAAGATAAAGAGGTAAAATTAATATTTTTTTTTTTTTATTATTGAAACAGGAAAAAAATAAATAAATTCACACGTGTCGTTTGTCAGTGGCTTTCAATGTGTGTGTGTGTGTGTGTGTGTGTGTTCATCGTGATGTGGTAAAGGTACGAGAGAATTAGATAGTGATAAAAAAAAAAGAGCGAGAGGGTGAAGAGAAATCACACGCTCGGTGTGACTCGTTTCCGAATGAATAGCTTTGGTACTCTTCACGTTTAACTGTTGCACAGGCGTGCGCGCCACCGACATCAGAGACTCAATGAGGGGGTTGGAGGATAGAAAGAGGGAAATATGGATAGTGATGATGGTGGTGGTGGTGGTGGTGGTGGTAGCGGAAGCAAAGCCACACGAGTGTTCTCGCGTGTATACGTAGGGTCGAGTTATACACAAGGGGACAAACGAACACGAGAACGCACGTGATAGCGACAGAGACTCAGGATTTATATCTATATGTACATATCACTTTTTAGTATGTACTCTAGTAGTCAATGTGGGGGTGTTATGAAATAGACTGTAAATACGTAGACTCAACATCATCTACATCATTTTCAAATTTGCAATACAACAATTTTAATACGCTCGTTTCTTCTTTTTTGTTCACGTTCTAACACAAAACTCTGATAATTATTATTATATTATCATCATAATTATCATGGATTTGAATTATTATTCATGATTTTTAATTTATTTAATATTAATCAATTGATTTTTTCTATTTTGATTCATAATAATTTGCAATTGGAATTTATTGGAAAATATTTTTTAATGGGCGTGTGGAAAAATACGTGAATAAAAAATAAATGCAAGTCGAGTATGTGTGCATGTGTGTGTGTGTGTGTGTATGTATATTTTTTTTTTGTTCTTGTTTTATACATAAGTGCAACGTTCACGAGTGAGTGTACAGAGCGTAGTCTCGAGTGCTCTCATTTCTCGCTACTTTGCCGCGTGAAACGATATCGCGCAATTATTGCCCGGAATTTCTCGCTTCTATTTTACCATGTGCGTACTTATATGTGTGTATGTATGTATGTATGTGTGTGTGTGTTAGGGTAAATATCTTTATTTATTACATTCAATATTGATATCTATGATTTCATAATTGTCTCATTGTTTTATTATTTGATTAATTTATTTACATTTTAAATTGTCAAAAATGTTTATGGATGAATTTTTATAAATTTCTTTTTATTTTTTTATATATATATATTTTTTTTTTTTTTTTTATCGCAAGTTTAAAGATACGAAATAATAAAAAATACAGAGTATGAAGAATAAGTGGGCGATAAAAATGACACTTGAGGTTCAATAAGTATTCTCGAACGGAAACCAATAACGGAAGACCAACTCTCACACAATTTTTTTTTTTTTTTTTTCAATTTTTCTTTCCCTTTTGCCTTCAACGAGTAAAAGAGGGAGGAAACTAAAAAAAAAAAAAAAGGAAAATAAATAGACAGAAGTGTATAACGAAAGTTTGCCCACCCTCCACTTAATTTTTTTTTTTTTTTTGTTTTCTTCTTCTTTTGCTCTTCTCTTCTTTTTTTTTCCCCGTGATTCAAGAGTCATTTGCGCGACGCTTTGGCACGTTGTAATCCCAAAGTCGATAATCGTTCAACTCATCTCACTAGTTTTCACTCGTGCAAAAGTCTCTCTTGTGTCCTTTCTACTCGAATTTATATCTGTCTCTCTGCCAATTTTCTATCATTCCATTGCCATCACCACCACCACCACCACCAACAATTTTATCCCTTGTGTGAACGAGTCCGCACTCTCTTTACCGGATAACAATTTACACTGCGGACAATGTCGCTATTGAAGGCACGCGTCGATCCTCAATAATTCCCTCTTCTCTTTTATATATTTTATTCATTTTCTTCTTTTTCCTTTCTCTCATTCCTTTTCTTTCCAACCCTTTTATTTATTCCAATATCCCAAACACTCTATTCATGCGTTTGATTTGATCTTTGATAAATAAATAAATCAACAAATGAATAATTTTCGGATTAAATTTCATTTATTGATGATACACAAGGAGTGATAATAAATAGAATATTAATCAAATATGATAATAAAATAATAGTGAAATAATATAAATGAACTTTCCCGGAAAGGATGTGGGAAAAAAAAAAAAAAAAAAAAAAGGAGAAATAGAGGGAGGATAAAATCGACGACGGGTATTGATAATAAAATAAAAGGAAAAAAAAAAAAAAATAATAATAAAATAGAAGAGAACAAGAAAAAGAAAGAAATAAAATAATAAAAGAGGTGGGACAAGGTGATAACTGGACATTACTTCCGTTTTCCGGTCTCATCGTCCACACACACTCACACATACAGAGACACATTAAATTCCGATAAAAGCACAAATGAATAAAATAAATTGTACAATGAAAAATAAAAATGAAATTAATAAAAAATTTTTTGAATATTCTTTTGTTAGGTTTTTTTTTCTGTTTTTTTTTTTTCAAATGGTAGAAGAAAAAAAAAAATTTATCTCAACTGCGACAAAAAAACTCCAAATGTCACAGAGTGATATATAGAATTTATGCCCGCGTGTGTGTGTATGTGTGTGTGTGTGTGTGTGTAATGTTGGAGAGGATGAAAGAAAATATTAGCGAGTAAGGAGAAAGGGACGGGGGGGTGATGATGGTAGTGATCAGTAGTCCAAGTACTGTCGAGCAGTGCCAAAGTAAATACTCATGGGCGTGTGTTTGAAAACACATTCATCTCTTGGTTTGTGTCTAATGTTATTTGAAAATAAAAGAAAAAGAAAAAAAACGACGACAACGACGACGTTGTAAATTTTAGAAAATAACTTGCGAGTGGTCCAACGTGTCATTACAATATTTTTATTTTTTATATATAAATAAAATTGTAAATTGATATAACAATCACTTGAATTATATGAATCGATTGTTATGACAGTCGAGTACGAAATAATTGAATGAAGATGAGAGAAAAAATGAGAAAAAAAAAAAAATTTTTTTTTCGTTCATTTAATTTTTTTTTAATTTTTTTTTTTTTTTTTTTTATCAATGACATATTAAAAATGATTGCGTTAACAATATATGGTATGTATATGTTTATGTATTGGTATATGTGGTTAACATTAAGTTTATTTGTACTGATAGGAAGATTTACTGATAATTAACGTGATAAGAAATAAATTGAGACTGCGCAGTGTTATATGTATATAAATATATATTTGTGTGTAGATTTTTTTTTATATATGTATATATATATATGGACGATGATGATAATAAATGCGACAAACATTGGGTTATAATACTCTACAAAACGATAATTTTATCAGAAATACGATGGGTAATAGACGTGAAATCCAATACATTTATACATTTACTATATAGCAGTGTAGCAATAAAAATTAATTAATTGAATACAGTAAATGAAAAATATGAAAAAAAAAAAAAAAAAATATTATTAAAAAATGTGTGTCATTTTGAAATAGATAATTTATCATTTGATATTTTATGATTATTTATTTATTTATTTATTTATTTATTATTATTTTTTTTTCGTGGAACTTGTTTGAAAGATTCGCTGCTTGAAACATTAGCGAGTGAGGGAAGTGGAGAGTGAAAGATTTGGTCTGGTAAAAATTTAGAAATATTTCCACTCATGCAAAAATAACGTGAGTGCCATAGTGTACACGAGATTTTTGACTATTCGTTTACAGAAAGAGTAAAATAATAATTGAGAGAGGAGAGAAAGCGGGAGAGCATCAATATCTTTAGATATTTATTTCATAAGTTTCAAGTACAGAAACGAGAAAAGAGAAAAAAAAAAACAACGACAATCATCCCCTAAATATTTTTTTCTTCTTTTTATTTCACTTTTATATTTTGAGTATCTGTATCAAGTTAAATGTACATCTGGTAAAATTGCATTGGACAATGCACGAATAGTAAAAGAACGAAAGAAAAAATATATATATATTTTTTTTTTTCAAATGCCATCGATTCAACCACAAGTTTTTCAGTTTTATATATATATACATATAAATAAAGATGCGTATCTGATCATGGCCTACTGTTGATTATATCGTAATTACAGTTTTAAATATATTTCAACGAGCACGCAAGCAAAAGTGAATGTCGCGTTGAATGTGAATAAATATAAATACGTGTGTAGATTTATTTTCAGTAGTATGAGTGCGTTTTGTGCAGGCTCAATTGTATATCTATATATTAACTTTACTCTTGTTACCACTCATCAGTATATATATATATATATATATATATATATAGGCAATCTTTTCTTATCAGGTCACCTGAGATTTATAGAAACGCCTGCGCGATGGCGTATCGTCATGACTTTTGTTCGTGTTTCAACCGCGACCACGCACGCCATCACCGTCGTCTTTCAAGCTTTTATGCTTTTATATAACTTTGAAAATCCATGTGGTAATATAACTCACGACGGTGAATTTATTTATTTATTACCAGTCGTTATGGTATTCTAATAATTCAAAGACAAAAACTTTGTCGGTGTCTCTTGTACACATACACACACACATATATATATATATATATATATACGCACGCACGCACGCAACACTCCCCGGTGAAATTTGAGCGCAAGAAGACAAAAAAGAAAAAAGAGAAAATCAAATTAATCGACTCGAGTGAACGAAAAGTAAAATAAATTAAAAATATATACGTCAATTTCTTTTTTTGTTTTGTTTGTTTGTTTTTTTTTTTCTTTTACTTCATTTTCCACGTCGCTTTTAATATCAATACTCGTCGCACATGGATAATAAAAATTAATTAATATCCTGTTGGTAAAAAATAAAAGGAAAAAAGATGAATAATAAACAAATAAAAAAAAAAATCTCTTCAGAACTTTTCATTTTTTTAAAATTTTTTTTCTTTCTTCTTTTTTTTTGTTTCAAATTTTATTATTAAAAAGAAAGTGTGTGTGGATTATTACGCGTGGATTGAGTTGACGATGAAAAGTAGATGGAGATTGTGCAGAAAAATTTGAGAAGCCGAGACGAGACAGAAATAATAAATTGTAATCAAATGTGAGAGACATCACGACGTTCATTGATATACAAATACATTCAAAATTAGATTCATATCTTTTTTATTTTTCTCTTTTCCTTTTTCTCGAGTATCACGACTGAAACAGAGGGAAAAAAAAAAGGCGAGGAAATCTATTCCTTCTCACTCGTGTGTCCAAAATCCACGTAGAAAAAGGGACTAGTTAAAAATTCCGTGTACTCCTCCTCCCTATTCGTACTACTAATATCTCAATGCCCCAACTCATATTCTCGAGGGTTCCACACACAGTCTCCAATATATATGCATATAATATTTTTGTGTGTGGGATTTAGAAGTGGAGATAGATAGAGAAAATGAGAGTCTACTACTCCATCGTCCAGACGAATCGCGCGCACTCAGAGAACCCAAGGATTATCTCTGGGGTTTTAATATTATTTTTTGTTTTTTATTTTTATGAGAGACGAACGTGATTAAAGCAGAAAATGCACACGGCCTTCTCAGCTTCAGCTTTGACTTTGCCCTTTTATTCCACATCATCCCCCATCTTTTTCCTTTTCTCTCAAATCTTTTTTTGTTTTGTTGTTGTTTTTTTTTTTTTTTTTTTCGTTTCTATACCACACGATCATCCTCATCATCCTTTTCTCATATGCATATATATTATTCTATGAATATAATATCAATTTGAATGATATAAATATAATATATATACACAGTGTCGTAGATGAATTACAAAAATAGTTTAATAGACAACTGGTTTTTATTGCACAATTTTCTCGAATGATATTATGTAAAATATTTCATTAAATTATCTGGCAACAATTCAAGAGATAAATTTAAATTTTACTGAATAATATTATGATTTATTTATTTATTTTATAAATATAAAGAAATAATAAAAATTTATTATTTTACTTTATCATGAATTTCGACAAATTTTCACGTTTACATTATCAAAAACTCACGTGACTAAACGTGTCCATGGATTTACGTTCGTTTACAATATATATATATAATATTTAAAATTAATCCTTCCTTTGTACCCACAGACCGTCGTGACTTTATCTCTTTTTTACTCTTTCTGTCTCTGTGTCTTTTTATCATCCCCGATATGCCAGTATATAAATTTAACTCTATTATATTCGTTTCGCGGAAAAGCGAAGGCAGTAAAAAGAGAAAACGATGGATAGACACACACACACACATACGTTTCTATACTGATACTCTGAAAAGCGTCTCTGGGGAGACGCAGCTTTTTGTCTTCATCGTGCGGCTTTCATTTTCAAATCCTCAATCACCGTTGAGTGATCAATCACAATTGAAATAAAGAAAGAGATTTAATGAATGACGTGAACGTCAAAGATCTGTATACTTTTTTTTTTTTTTTATATATATACACACGAATTTATATATACAAAATAAAAAAATTTTAAAAAAGAAAAAATAATAAAATTATGACGAATTATTTAAAAAGTATTATGACGAATTATGCGATACTTTTTTTTTTTTTTTGTTTTGTTTTGGAGACAATTAGCTCTCGTTGACGTTACAGAAAAGATGATAAAGAAAGAAAAAGAAAAGAAAAGTCGATAGTGAAAGATATAGATTTATATGCAAAAGGGATAATTTATCAAAGCGAAATTCCATGCGGCAGATGCCAAAGAAAAGGAAGAAGATGGAAAGAGAGAGAGAGAGAGTGAGAGAGAGTTGGAGTGGAAGGGAATGAACACGTTGGTTAGAAATGCCTTGGGTTTTTCGCATTAAGTAGCGATCCCCAGCACAAGTCAGACAGTGGTTGGGGTTATGGACGATGCCGACGAGCCAATCCAACGTGAGCTCTTTTACTCAACTCACTCAATCATCTTTCTTGCTTTCTCTCATTGGTGATATTCGTATACGACCTGTACTGCTGTTATATTTAATTTTTCTTTTTTTTTTTTTTTCTTTTATCTCAAACCAAACTCGACTCGTCGTCGTGGTGATGGTGGTTGTGCGCGTTTTGAAGGATAATGCACAAACCAAAGGATAATTCCCGATACAGGGACGTGAAATCTGCGCGAGTGTGCATGAAATAGGGGATGATGTTGAGGGATAGGGCAAAAAAAAAAAAAAAAAACTCTTATTTAAAAATGTATTTACCGTCTGACTCGGGCTCTGCTGCTGCTGCTGCTACTACTCGCTCCTGGTTCCCAAACAACCAAGGAATCCCTTCACTTTTCTCTCTATTTAAACTCTCGTTTTTTATGATAAAATACCGCCTTTTATATTTATATCGGTATACAAATGTGGATAGAATTTAACTTGGAATAAAATATATATAAACATCGAGAAAAACTCTTTCAATTGTTACGAGGAACAGAGTTTGGTAAAAATTTACATAAATCCAAAAGCAAATAAATAAAAAAAAAAAAACAAATAAATAAATAAATATGTGAATACAACACACATTTTTATATTTTTCATTACTCTTTTTATTTAATAATAATATAAATAAATTAAAAAATATATTAATTAAAAAAATTTTCCGAAAAATATTTTGTCACACGATAAATTTATTTTTAATTTACGTGTTGGAATTAAAGTTTTATTATTATTATTTTTTTTTTTTATGTAAAATTATATGATTATCAAGAGAGAGCTTGAATAATTAAATCCAAAACTTTTCTTTTGGACATATAAATTTTCATCTGCCTCTCATCATCACTCGGTTCCTTCTTCTATTCTTTTTTTTTTTTTTTTTTTCTCTATGCATCGATGTATATAACAGATGAACGAAGCCATACAGTATATATATACATATATATATATTAAATAGAGATGAATGGATGGATGAAAATGTAACTATCAAAGTTGGCGATCGCAGACGAGCAAACCCCGTGATGGCATTTGCCCAACCATTTACTATCTCTTTCTATCTATTTCTCCTTTCTTTCCTCTTACCTTTCCTTTCACTACGTCCCAAACCACCTCATACAGATATACATGTATATATATTTTACCTCGTGACGTGTCTCAGTGTCTCTCTTTCATCGTCGTCGATTCGTTCTCACTGCGCGCGGTCTCTCACAATTTATATTACGACCGAGGTGCGCATATAATTAATTTAATTAAACGCTCAGCGTTGAAAATCGTCCTATTAGTTCGGCAACTTTCTACGCTTACTATATATATATATATTTACCTCTCACTATTCTCAATCGTATTGCCCACCACCACTACCACCACCACGACTACCCCCATCCTAATTTTCATCGTTCTGAAATTCGGTTGAAAATAATAAAAGTGCCGGGGATAGAGGAGAATTATAAATGAAAAAAAAAAAAAAAAAAAAAAAAAGAGGAAATAATAAAAAAAATACAAGTGAAAAAGTTGATGGTAATTTGAATATGGAATTGAGAAAGTTTTTGGTAGAGTGAGAATAAATTTAGATGATTGGGTGGGGATGGGTGAGGGAGTTTGACGACGATTGAGGGTATGAATGGACGGATGAATGACAAGATTCGAGTGACCGGCGTCGCGTGCCGTGATATTCTCTATTGGGGTATGACGCGCGCGATCCCTTTGGACGTTTACTTGCGCGACTCGTTCACGTTACGAACTTTGGGTTGAGAGAATGTGTAGTTGTGTGGGTGTATAATGAACAGCGGTGGATTGGTTAGTTAAGTGGGTTGGTTTGAGTGAGTGAGCCTTGTCTAGGAAGCACGTTTGCCTTGTGGGACAAGTGAATAGACAGGGGATGTAACGTTGGAATGCAGTGATTCTCATCAATTAAATATTTACATTTATGTTTATTTACAAATTTTTTTTTTTTTTTTTTTTTTTTTTTTCTACCTTACACCTTGATTTTTCGACAATTTCTACGGGGATTAAAAAAATAATTTTCAAACAACTTTTATAGAGAATCGCACAGGCTTTAATTTAAACGTACAATCATTTTTGTATGTTCAATCGTTCTCGAGATATCTTTACTCAAAGTCAACGTTATATAAAATGAATTGAGATATTTATTTTATTTATTTTCTTTTTTTTTTTTCAATCTATTTATGATTGAATGATTCATTAAAAATGATTGAGCATCACTGTTGGTCAGCTTTAGATAGGATTGGGCTTGATTTCCGGTACGCTCGACCGCTCGTACCGATAACACAGGGACAGACAAAGTACGAAAGCACAAGAGCTACCGAGGACACCGAGAGGAAGAAGTAAAACCTCGTTGTATATCGTCGGCTTGACTAAACTCCAAAGGATATCTCCCAGGATTCTTGACTCTCTCTCTCTCTCTTTCTCTTTCTCTGATACACGTTAATAGTATGGACCAACCAGTGGACAGATTGTGGCTTGCCCCCGGAAGATCGTTCGGACGTGCGCCTTATACACACCCTCTTGGCCTTTTTGGTTTCACGACGTTTTAGCCCTTTCTCTCTTTCTCTCTCAATACACACACACAAACACATACACATATTTCTCCAAACGATTTACCATTTGCCTAGACATTCCTCACCGCAAATCCTTCCTCATTTGCTTAGCAAACATTCTCAACCAGAGACGTATCAGTATCAAAATAATACCCAATTGTATACACTCGTTTAATTAAATTAAAACAAAATTTTTTTTTTTTTTTGTTAATAATTTTTCACGAAATTTTTTTTTTTTTTCTTTATCATTATTATTGGTGATATATTTGTATAGTGTATTCAAATGAGGCCAATAACGACCAATGACCCACGACCCTTTGTCCGCAACGGTCACACACAATCGGGCCAAACTCGTTATCACCGATCGACAACGAATCCCACAAACTCGTAATAACCAAATCTATATTCACCACTAACTTTTATTATTGTCAATACATATAAACATTTACAGATGTATTTATAAATATTTTTTCATTCGAGTAATTCAATGATTTCGAAATAAAATCGATAGGTTTAATATGTGTGTATGACTATGTATTTGTGTGTGTGTGTGAGTGTGTGTAAATGTCTACACGTCAATTTGATAATAAAAAAGATGTCAATGACCGATGATGATACATATATATCTGTACATACATGTAACGGTTTTATAGGCAACTCTGTTACTGTTTGTGAAGTGGATTTATCATTGTAGCAATGAAATCCGATCATTATTTATATACATATTTATATGTTTTAAAAGAAAAAAAAAAAAAAAAAAATATAGGGGTCTACACTATTTCATTACGGAAAGAGAGAAAAATAAAAGATAACACAAATTTCGAATATGTGAATACTATAAAATCATAAATAATTTCGATTTTACGTTCATTTATAATTGGACAACGAACAAGTGACAAGTAAATTATATTTTAAATAAAAGTTATATAATTATAATTAATTATAAAAAAAATTTAAAAAAAAAAAAAAATTCGTGAGTGTCAATTTTTGATATTTAATAATAATTAATTTATATGACAATTATAACGTTCAATAAATATGGGGTGAGTTATTGAAAATGTCGTGGAGAAAATAAAAATAATAATAAATATTAATATTGAATGTCAATGGGATTTTATAAATTTTTGTTTTATTTTTTTTTTTTTTTTGTTTTTTCTCTCACCCTTATATTTAAATGAGATGGAATAAACTTATGATAACGTCGGTAATTTTATCCTCGGCCTCGATGAAATATTATACCATATCGTCGTGTCTTCTCGTTGGGACACGTGTACGTGATATTAATAAACGACGAGTACGTTACTGTTTATATACAATTTTTAAAGGCACAGGTGTACAAAGAGGCGGACAATTCAATTGATCGGTCTTTACTATTACTGTAATACACAATAAAGTCACTGTATATACAAATCGACATGATTGAACCACGTCATTGTCTATATATATATATATATATATCAAAGAGGAAAATTTAAAAAAAAAAAATTCATGTATAATATAAAATCCATAAGTTTTAGTTACAAAAAGTTTTATAGATGTATTGAATATTTGTTATAACGATTTTACTATGTATTTTTGTGTGTATGTGTGTGTAGGGGGAGAAGTTGTATAGATTATTATTTATTTATTTATTCATTGTTGTTTTTTTTTTTTTTTGGTTTTACTATATATTTGTGAATATTTTTCTCTCTTGCGCGCGCTCATTTCCGAGGCCATTTGATGAAACGACGAGCACTTCGGCTCACGGCCAAGTCGACATTTATAGGTCGCGAGCGACCGTCGATTGCGTTCGACTATGTAAATAATCGTCCGGTCATTTCTCTCTCTGTCACAGGGTATATATAAATATATGCAATAATGAATAGAGAAGAAAAAGGAGGGAGAAAGCGCGTGGTAAAACTCGTCACGCGACGAATAGTCAACTTGATTTATATTTTCACTTTTGATAGTTATAATTTTTTTTTGTATTTTATATTAACATTCACGATTCGATTGGTTGAATTGTTTGTTATTGCGGTTAATTGAACAATTTTTATACAGAACACGACGCGCCATGTGACGTAATTTCTCGTTTCTTTTAAATAAAAATGAAAAAAACAAAAAAAAAACAAAAAATCGAGTATCGATTGAATTTTTTTTTCCTTTTTTTCTATTTTTTTTTACCTTGTATTCACATGTATCGTAGATAATTACTATTTTATTCTCTTACGATTATAAAATTGATACAATAAATTCTTTAAATATATTTATTTTAGAATTAAAAATAAAAAAAAAAGTTTCAATCACGTTATTGTCATTTTCCAATGATTTTACATCGCGATAGACAAATCCACCAAATTCACTCCTTTGATATTGAGGAAAAAAAAAAAAAAAATCACACGATAACACACACACACACACACACACGTGTATATATATACAATTATTTGAAAACCCACTTTTTCACTGGGTTTTATTTATTTATTTTTTTTCTTCACATTCTTTTACCATCGATATTCACCCTCTGCTGTTAGCTGAGAACTGCTATTATTATTTCTCTTTCCTATAATGTATTTTTTTTTTCCTTTCCTTTCCTCTTTTTTTTTTTTTCTCTCGTTGCTGCTCAACCACGCGCCCTCACACTCTTTTCCTTCTCTCCCTCCATTGACTTTGCCACTCGACAATGATGAGTAGGTGCTACAGAACACGGATCCTTTTCATTTTCTTTTTTTTTTATTCTTCTTTTACCCTCCCTCCCACACACTATTTTGTATATTATAGGTTATCGATAATCGATTATGTAATGTATATCGTTACACATTTTATAGATAAATCCAACATTATGATATTCAGGAAAATGTAAAGAAAGAATTTTATATATATATATTTTTTTTAATTATCTACTATTAATAATAATAATTATTATTATTATACGACAAGAATTTTTTTTATCACGTTGTCTTTGAGATATTTCAAAGATGGAAAAAGAAAAAAATTTTATCATGATAATTTTTATTTTGAACGCGTTCAATCGAGGACGTTGAATTAATTCGTCTTCGGGTTAATGTATCCGCAGGGCTGATTTCCCCAAATAACAGGGAGGAAACACGAGAGAGAGAGAGAGTGAGGAGGGGGTGGAGGGTGACGATCATCGGACCGAGTGATTCTGAGACCGATTGGGACAAGGGAGAGCGCGCGACCCGATCCACCATAAGACTCGCCCGCAGCACAAAAAAAAAGAAAAAATAAAATAAAATAAAATAACTAGTTAAGCAGGGCGTAAGATCTCACTCTTATACGTACAACCACCCCTGTGTCACTTTGAGGATAAGGGTGCTCGCCGTATCTTCCAGAGAGGGCTATACCCAGAATTACGTTTTTTTTTTTTTTTTAATAGTCGACCCGGTAATTTCTTGGTTGCATCGTTACGACAAGATTGCCGCCTGTCTGGGGATTTCGATCGAAATTAGAATTATACGTTCAGTAAATTTTGCACAAATACAAACATATATTTGTAGATAAAGTGTGTGTAAGTGTGTGTGTGTGTTTCAGTTTTATTTGTTTCGGTTCTTTCCTTGACTTTTTCTTCATTTTCTTCTTATTATTATTTTATGATTTTTTTTTTTTTCTTTCTTTTTTAATCGCCATTCACCGGTTGTGTCCCGCGTGTGTCATTATCACAAAGTGGCACTTCTTTTTCTCACTCAGTGTACAGAAAAAAATGTCACTTGGACATTGTAATATAAAAAAAAGTATAAAATTTATATACCAAAGTAAATTTGATTTTTTACCTGTATATTTTTCTTTCTGTTTAATTTGTAATTAATTTTTTTCTTTTTATGATAGATTTTTAAATTAATATACATTAAAAATGTATATTTAAATATGGATATTATCCCATTATCATTTAACTATTATGAGAGCAGTTTGAATATTCGTATTCGGTAATTTTCATATAGCGATTTTATGGGAATTTGAGAATAATTCAATTAGGCTACCGGGGATCACTTTCCGAGATATGCTAATTTTTTTTTTTTTTTTTTTCTACCCCGAGGAACGTGCGGCCAAGGGAAGAAACGAAGTACTCACAGAGAAAGATGAGGGGGGTAAAAAAAGAAATGAAAATTGTGGCGGTAGCCTATACCACCTCCAATTTAAAAATCTAATCTCCAATAATCGTTTCGGAGTGTCCGTGTGGGGGTACAGAAGATGTCGGTGCTTTTTCGCTTGAGCACAAGCGGGACAACGTCATCATCATCATCTTCTTCTTCTTCTTCTTCTTCTGGGATGTATAAATTCAGTTTACTTAGCCTTGTACAACTCCAACGCAGTGAAGTGAAAGGGAAAGAGAAAAAAATGCTTTTTCACGTATTTTCTCTTCCTCGTCTCATTTTCATTCGTCCCTGATTAAATTCATTAGTTTAATAGAGGGTAGATATCAATATCAGTGAGCCGAGTGATTTTATTTTATTATTATTATTATTCTTCTTTTTTTTTTTTTTCTTTGGACTTGCTACCACTTCATCGACCATTCCAAATGATAAAATTAAAATAAATAAAAATTCATTTGACTTTGAGATAAAATTATTTTGCGTGATGAAATTAAAAAAAAAAAAAAAAAAAAAAATTAATTCAAATATGTTTATTTATTTTTTATTATTATTACTATTTTTTTTTTTTTTCTTTTTTTCTGGATGAGTTTTATTTGAGATTCAGTTGAGATATTCTAATGGACCGAGAGGAGAGGCTCATTAGGGGGTGGGGGGCTCTTTAGCCCCTTGGGTACTCTCAATGCGCCTTTATCAGCGCCATATCTTAACAGAAACTAATGCCACCACTGCCTTCTATTCTCGCCTTTGCTTTTCCCAACCCCCTCAGCCCCGTCGTCTTTTTTTTTTTTTTTTTAATTTTTTCCTTTTTATTTTTACCCTCCAGGTGAAATTGCAGACATACAAGAAAAAAAAAAAAAATAAATAAATAAAATTCCCCATTGGCCGATCGACCTTATACTTCTTTATGGTTTTTTTTTTTTTTTTTTTATTCAAGTATATAATAAAATAATATACATAATATACAAATTTTATTTCATAAAAAAAAAAATTTTACGTACAGTTAAATTTTAATTACTAATTGACTTGACTTATTTTAATTAATTATAAAACTTTATGATGATTGTTATGAAATTTTTCAATATTATTTATATAAATATGAGATGAAGAGTAAACAAAAAAAAAAATAGAGGAAAAAATTATTATTGACAAAGCCGCGGTTGCCCGCCCAAGTTCACAAATTCACGTTCCAACTTGACAAAAAATATTGTCGTTGAAACATTCTACAAATGACACTGATCGTCTTCCTCTATCTTCCCACGGTTTCGGGTATGTGCTCGTCACAATGGAAGAAAAAGAAGAGAAATGAAGAGAAGATAAAAAAAAAATAATAATAAATAAATAAATAAATAAATAAATAAATAACTTCACATTGTGCAATGTCACTCAGTCGTCACACAATTATACGTAATTAATCAAAGATAAATATAGAAAAGAAAACAAAATTATAAAAAATTTCTTTTTGTTAAAATTTCCATTGATTAATAATCGATATATTGACCGTATCAAACAAAAAAAAAAAAATATATATATATATATATTTTTTTTTTATATTAACAAATGTATAGAAAGAAAAAAAAAAAAAATGTCCACGTAGAGGCCGACGAACTTTAACCACAAAAATTTATTATGTATCTTCATATAAATCCCCTCCTCTTCCTCCTCCTCTCTTCTATTATTTTCTCATGTCGCACACAGATCTATATTTATATCGCGTTTGCCCCTTTCTATTCAACAATTTCAAGTCCGTGCACGCAATCGAACTTTTGACACCACATTGAGTATTTTTATATACATCTATATACTCAACTCTCCTTGGGTCTTTAGTTTCTGTAATTTATTATTCGTAAAATCGACGTGACAATAAATGATGATAAAAATAAAAAAAAATAAAAAAAAAAACAATAATAATAATAAATAAATAAATAAATGAATAAAATAATGAAATTATTCTTTGTATTTGTATTTAATTTCTTTGAAATAAAAAAATTATCCCGTTTCATTTCATTCAATTATATCATTCAATTTTTCATGTCTTAACTTTGTCGAAATAATAAGAAAGAAAAAAACAAAAAAAGGATTGCAGATAATACGAATATAATAACACAAATTTCACAACAAAGTTTTGTTCTTCTCCCCTCTTCTTCTTCTTTTTTTTTTTCGTTTGTTATTAATAATCCACACAATTTTATCAATATCCATTGCCCATCAAAAAAAAAAAAGAAAAAAAGAACATACCAAAGACTTTGCATAATTTATTTATAAAATAAAACGATTAAACGAACTCTCGTTATAAAAAACCAAAAAAAAAAAAAAAACTTTTCCTCGCTATTGGCACGAAAAAAAAGAAAAAAAAATTAAAAACTTGAATAAAAATGAATTATGATTGCCCAACAAAGAGAGCAATAAACTCAATTTATTGATTATCATAATAGTCAATTATATACCTATCTACCTACGTTGTTATATACATATACATATATATATATATATTTATATTAACACCCATACGTAAGCAAATTCTATTTCATTTGAGATTGACTACACATGCGGGGTCATTGTAACTGATCTATATAAATATAAATCCACCCGCATGACCAACAAAAGATGCTCGTACTGACTCATTAATACTTATTAAATACATACACATTTATATATTATATATTATATATAATATATAATATATTGAGATGATGGAGAGAGGAAAGGAGGGAAAAGAGAAATGGAATTGGACACGTTTTATTGAACGATTCTTTATGTGTATAGAAATCCGGGAATTTATCAATTTATATGGGCACATTACTAGTGTCGAATGACGAAGCGGCCAGATACGACTGAAGAATCAGTGAATTTATATTATATACACATACGTTGGTATTAAAAAGTATAAATGAGAGCATTATGTCAGAGAAAGACTTGGGTTGTCTTGTCTCAACTTAAACTCGTTCTATCGCTCTTAGTCGTGTATTGGACTGTGTAACACGTGGTAGTGTACAGAAGCGGCTCGATCAATCACTCATATGTTGTCTATCTGTATTTAACACACACTCAAACCAACTCCAATTACACTATATATTTATTTATCTGTGTTGGTTAGTGTACAGTTATATTATTCTACGTATATAGTAACTAATAATGATCAAAGACTTTAGCATTTACTACTTATTATTAGAATTTTTATTAAACATTTTTTTTTTTTCCTCCGGTTTTTTTTTTTTTTTGTTTTATTTTATTTTATTTTTTTTTCATGCTAGTCTTTTATGACCCGTGGTATTATAAATCCAAGGCAATACACTCGGAAAGAGACCCCCCGGGACGTTGCTCTCCCAACGCGCGCGGTAGCTGATAAAAACGAAGAAAAAAAAAAAAAAAAAACTCTTTCTTTCTTCGGCCTCTTCGTCTTCGTCTATTTATTATCAAATTTCTTTATGGGTTTACAAGCGCAACTGTCAGCTATTCAACGCTTTTTTTTTTTTCTTTTTTGACTCTTCTTTTGTATAGATCATCCGGTGTGTTACTGACTTTGATATAAAGTAAAAAGAATAAATGTAAATAAATAAAAATAGAAGGAAAAAAAAAAAAAAATTGTACGTGGTGATGGTTCTGCCAATGGCGTCGCGACGTCGCGCAGAGATCGCATTTTTACGATCTTTTATTTTCTTGTATTTCTTCTCCTCTTCTTTTTTTTTCCTCCAATTTTTTTTTTTTGGTATTAAAAATATTTTCATACGTTGAATAAATAATTAATATCAATCGAAGCAGAGCCAAGTATTTTTTCTTTTATTTATTTATTTATTTATTTATTTTTTTCCTTGATCAGTGATGACGAATGCGCGTTAATCAAATTGTAAATCAACTATTTATTTTTTTATTTTTTTTTTCTTTTCTCGTCTTTGACCAATTGCGTTTGTATGTTTGTGTGCACGCGAGCGTGATACATATAAAAAAAAAAAAAAGCAAGAAAAAGAGAGGGAGAGAGTAATAAAGATCTGGGTCGCTGATAGATTGATTCATAGACATCAATAATCGATTGTATTTAAATTTTCATATTATAATACACAGAAATATATAAAATATCATAAATATTATTTATTAAATCTTTATTAATATTAGTAGACATTAATAAACAATAATCTTGTATTATTTATTTATTCGTTATTATTTTTTTTTGGGATTTGTTACAGGTTTGTAATGATATAATCATGAATGCAGTGGCAAAATCCATTGAGATTTGTTCAAAGTTAAAACGATTCTCATCGCCACAGGTGCGTCCAAAATTACGAATTAACGCGAAGAAGGGTCAATGTACTTGTATGTTTATATATAATATATATATATGTGTGTATATTAGTATATATATAAAGCGTAATATAGAGGAAAGGGTCTACATAATTAATCCCACAATTACCGATCGGGCGCGTGGGTAACCAACTCACTGAGGAAATCCGGCCCGGTGGATTACCGGTTCGAAAATTATAGAACGATATCTACATACATATAAATATATTTTAACGTGTATCATTTATTTATAAAAAAAAAAAAAAAAAAAAAAAAATACTAATTTAATTGAAAAATATTTTAAATCTTTTAAAAAAATTTTTTTCTTCATTTATTATTCATCATTTAATTTTTAATATTTAATTTTTTTCTATGTGAGTAATAACGAATGACTAAACACTGTGAGATATGAATTTTCCTACATCTGCGGTTTATAAATCGCGTGTGTGTGTGTGTGTGTGTGCGCACGTATGTGTGTGTGTTGCCATCGAGAATCAGAATCAGAAGTAGCAGCAGCAGCAGCCACGCGGGCAAATGGAGAAATCGTTTTGCATGAGGTAGGGGATATAGAGAAAGGAAATGGGGTATAAGCAAAATAAGAGGAGGGTAGTATAGTAGGGGATGCCAAAAATATATATATATATATAATAATAATACATCTGTGTACATCGACATTCTGGTTGTAGCGGCCGATGTAAATTTTGCCGCCACCAACTACCCCTTTCACTCTTCAACCCTCTTATATAGATATACATTTTCTCTGTGTGCTTGGGGTGTGTACCCACACGATAGGGTGGAATCAAATCGATAGCAGACTAAGATATACCTATCAGTCTAATTGTCAGTACAGAAAGACCGGAGAGTTGAATAAAGAGAAACAGAGAAACAGAGAAAGTGAGAGACGCCTCATCATGTATATATGTATATATATATAAATGTATTGGTAAGGGTGCGCGGACACCCCTGAGACAGGGTGGGATATACCACGGCGTACAGCTTAATCACCCTCTCTCTATCCTCTCACCTCGTCCTTACTCACCCTTGCGACCATTCATCTATCAATGTGTGTGTGTGTGTGTGTATTTGTATTTTACTTCGATCCCACTACCGTCTCCAGGCATCACCATCTCTCGCTTGGTTCTTCAAACCCGCGCGCAAACCCCCTGACATTGCTGCCACACCACCACCACCACCACTATCACTATTACCACCCCCTTCTCATTGCCTTTCTCTCATCCAGATGAACCTCTCTCGCGTTAGCTCCTGACTAGCAGAGTAGCCGGTCTCTTCCGGCGTGTCCAATAATCAATAATTATACTCAAATAAAGTGAGGATATACCCGGGATGGGTGGAATATATGTACGATGAATTTCTACTACTGTGAAAGGGATTGAATTTAGTATAGAGAGTCGATATGCGAATGTTAAGAGCAAAGAGAATGATAATGATGGGACGAGACGACGTTAACTGTCACCTTCACTGGTGGTACACACGAAACATTGAAAGCACAACACAGGCTACTACTACACTTCTCTTTTATCCTATATCTATATAAATTATTTCAATCCTACTATCCATTGCCTCTTTCTCCTTCTACTTGAACAATCTCCTTCTATATATTGCCAAACTCCTCAGTCATATCTGCATTCCCACTTCTCGGTCTTTTATACCTCTCGATGTGGATTCTCTCCTTTGCCTTTGCTTCTATTTCTCATTCACCG
The DNA here is from genome assembly GCA_963920625.1 of Dinocampus coccinellae. Taxonomy (NCBI): domain Eukaryota; kingdom Metazoa; phylum Arthropoda; class Insecta; order Hymenoptera; family Braconidae; genus Dinocampus; species Dinocampus coccinellae. The sequence continues at coordinate 2,795,478 of OY987191.1, forward strand.
TTTGATTGGCAACCGAAGCCATCGAATACTTATGAACACACTCTCTCTTTCTTTCTCTCTTCCATTTCTCACATCTATATCATCAACATCATCATCATCATCATTTCTATCGCTTTACTTACAACGCCACGTTCTATCAGCCAGAAATAATTCAACTCGAATGTCCTCACGATTTCTATCTCACTGATGAGACTGGGACACGTTTTTGACAACGAAATAGATAAAAAAAAAATAATAATAATAAAATAATTAACAATAGAAATTTAATTCTAGGATTATTAACAATTGGATTTTGTTTTGTTTTGTTTTTTATTGAAATGTAAGAGTTGATTTGAATAAAAAAAAAATAAAAAGAATTTATATATATATATATATATATTCGTGCGCGACAATGCAAAATATCATTGCCAGTGCGAGTGATCGATGCAAGACACGGACAAAAGTCGCGTGTCTCTGTCTAACAGTGCAATTAATCAGTAGCTCAACGAAATATACTCAATATGTCCCTGAGTCCAAGGAGCACGCTCGGCACCCCCGGCACGCGCGTTCACATATATATATATATATGTATATATTTTCGTGCGAAAATTAATTGCAATATCTAAATCAGACGACAGTGATCGACGAGTTGCTGTATATACCATTGGTATTGATGTTTCAGACTTTGTATATAATTAACTCTATCAACTTGTGTATAGAACAGGAAAATTATTCTTATATCAATACAAAATTGACCCAATTTAATTCTTTAAATAATAAAACAATAGCTTTGAATTTATTTAAAAATCTATTGTTGATTTTTTTTATATATTTTTTTTTTTTTTCTTTCTTTTTTATAGTTAATACTGTTGATATAAATAATAATTGAGTGATTATTTTCTTTTATGTGTGACATCGGTGTGGGTTACAAGTTTTGATAAAACTCTCGTGTTTGAAGGGAGTGAGATAAATAACGACAGAGAAAATCTCGTATAAACGGGTCAGAAACTTCTTCTTTTTCACCCTCTTATTCGTACTGCTTTTCTCTCTTTAGACGGTGGTTGGGTTGTATTGGCTGGCAGTTGCCTTAGGTTAGGGTAAAAGACACGATTGAACATCCATTTTACCATCAACGATTTCTCTCATTCCACTCGTCGTATACTCGACCACATCCCCAAATTCTTTAAATCACTCTCATCTCACTTTATTTATTTATTCCAACTTTTCTTCTTTTTTTTTTTTTTTCTTCCTACGCTCACGGAATACTCAAGTCAATTCTAAAATACTCAGTGAAAACACACACACACATTGACTCTGACAATTTTTCCACACTCTTAAACCTCACAATTCACGAGAAAAAAAAAAAAAAAAACTCTATTATTGTCATCATTATAATTATAAATGAATAAATAAATATTAAATTGTACAGTTAAATAATTTTCTTCTCATCACAGTTGTATTGAAAATTAAATTTCTCATTGGCTTTTGTATATTCTCACTCTCCCACACATTTATCTCGACAAATGCGAAATTCATCGTGGCAGAATGAGCTTTAGATTCACACAAAATCTCGCTCTTTCTCTCTGTGTGTTTCTCTCGAGTCTCTTGAAAATCTCTACACCACGACTTAATACACTTTCCAATATATATTCCATACGTATTAACCCCTTTGGAAATTCTCCACGAATACACACGCAATGAATTGATATATTATTATTATTATTATTATTATTATTATTATATAAAATGAAAAAGAGAGAGAGTGAGAGTTGTACAGTGAAACGAACACGAGACATCGCCAATGAACGAGGTTTGAATTACGCGTATATAACACAACCAAATGGAAAGAGAGAGGGTGAAGTAGCACCAGTAGAAAATATATATATACACATACATATAAACTCTTGTGTGTATGTGTGTGTGTGTGTGTGTGTGTGTGTGTGTGTATATATATAAAGGATCGCAAAGCTCAGTTGGGTGGATTGTATAGAAACGACGACGTTGTACAGAATGTACGAATAGAGAGAAACCATATCGAAGAGTTGTAGTAGAGTAAAAGTGGGAGAAAGACGAGAGAGACGAGAGAGATTGGAGATGGAACGTGCGGTTGCAGGATCAATTTGTTGTTAAAATGGAAGCTACCCCATCATATTCCTCTTCCCTTTCTCCCTATCAACTATATCTACTCTACCTACAGCAAATCCTTGTATATCTTGTACAATGTGGGATAGTAGATAGGACAAATTGTAGATTGAATGAGGAGAGAGTGTGAGTGAGAGTGAAACAGTTAAAAGTACACGGTGTGCACGGTATTCAATGGTAATTTAGTGATTATCGATGATACTCAATTTTAACTCACTATTGACACACGAGATAAATTTTGTTTTTTCTTTTTTTTTACTTATTTTATTTTATTTCAACTAACAATAATGAATATTAAATTTTATATTATTGTAGATATGTATTTTTAATAAATAAAAAAATATAAAAAGTATCACGACAAAGAAAAAGAGGAGGAGAAGAAAAAAAAAATAACAAATTTCAGAAATATATTTTTGAAAATGTAAATTCACAATTCAATGTGGTATATTTATCAACGACGTGCTATGTGTATTTATTACTTTATAAGGGATGATAGTATATTTGATGATGCGTGTGCGTGTGTCTCGTGTGTGAATTTCACGTTCATACGCGTTAACGAGAATGCTCGACCACTTCAAAGAGAAATTGAAGTGATATTAAAATTAAAGTGTCCCGATATATTATTGGACGTGGATGCAATTAATAAAAATAAAATATATATAAAAAAAAAAAAAAAACAGGGACAAATATAAAAGACAGAGAGAAAGAACACGAGACAAGTGAATGTGTGGAATAATAAAATGTAATAAAAGGGAATGAAGAAACCAAAGAAAAAAAATGTTTTTTCAATATACAAGTGATGCAAATTTGATAATGAAGAGTAAAAAAAAAAATATATATATATATTAATTATTATTGTTTAAAAATAAAGGTAATAGATGGGAGAGGAGGGTGATTTTAATGTGGAATTGTGATAACACCGGGTGGATAGGGATGAAAGGGGATGAAGAAGTAGGAGAGAGGTGGAAAAAGGGGGATGAAGGATATATAGTTTGAATGAAAGGGTTGTTATATACAGTGGCAGGAGCGCGGGATTGATCGGCGATAGGGAAATTTCGTTAGTTTCAGTCATAAAAGCCGATGGCTGAGGAGGAAACCCTAACTAACTGCTTCACGGTTGTACAAGGGGGATGGTGGTGGTAGTGGTAGAATAAATATATATACATATATATATATATATATATATATCTACCTACCTTATGTATTTTCAACTACCCCTTTTCTCAGAGTGTAGAGAGAAAGTGAGAGAGGGTGATGGCAGAGACGTAGGTATAGTTGGGGTGGATACCAAGAGCGAATACGTTTCGACAGGCATGAAAGCACACGTCAGAGTATTAACGAAATTTTAACCAATCAATGAGAAGTTCATTAGCCCTTGTGCTCACATATACTCTCACCCTCTTACCTCATCCTCATCCTCTCTCTCTCTCTCTTCCTTTTCTGACAATGTTTTCTCTCCCTCTTGAATATATATCCAATACGTCCACCACCCACTCACCAAACATTCAGTCTTCTTGGGGGAGATTGGGAGTCAATGATAAAATCCGACAGCTCATGGGTGGCAGAAAAAAAAAGAAAAAAAAAAAAATCTATCGTTTCCTCCCACTACATCACCCCCTCCTCGTTTGTCGTGTTTTTCTTCTATACACACGCATATGATTTTTTTTTTTTTTTTTTTATCGTGTATTGTTGGGGTGTGTTGCGTGTCGATTGATTGTAATATATCGATCAGTTTTATAGAGAGAGGAATGAAGGAAAAAAATTCTTTTTTTTTTTTTTTTTTTTTTCTTTTTATATATATCTATAGATATATAATAGTTATCTACATGTCACATCGATGCATTTCGTTGGGATATAAATTCTCTCATTTTCCTTTTAATAGTCGTATTAAAAAAAAAAAAAAAAAAAAAAATTTAGTTTTACCAGCTAAAATATAGCGTGACGTCACGAGACGTGTCCCCGAGAACTACTCACCACCACCCCCCTTTTCAATGCCTTTTTATTATACGTTTATTATTGGTATTCTCGTTGAGGGTTGACTCCACCTCTACACCCCCTCCTTACAACTCTATCGCACAATTTGTCTCATCTCCTGTGGTATTGGACAACCATCTCATCCCCTATATTCACCCACATCTCTCAAATACACACACATACACACACATAAAATCCGTATAAGGGTTGATATATTCTCACGTATGCATTTTTTTATTTTTTGTACTGTCATTTGTCTCCAATATCTCTCGCGGCGTTTTCTGGACACTCCTCGTCAGTTTTACATTTTTTTTTTTTTCTTTTTTTACGAGTCGTTTTTATTTTTCATTCGCAACTGAAAAGGGTGAGACGTGAAAAAAAATATATATATAATAATAATAAAATTCTTGTGTTTCGTTTTTTTATATTATTAAGGGGATGGATAGAGGCACGAGGTGGGGACACGTGTGAGTATGAGTGTGTGTGTGTGTGGGTGTGTGCCCATTTAAAACCGAGACGTAGTGAGAACAAAAAAATAGTGATTTGGAGAGAAAGAATATACACGTGTACGTGGTGTTTGTGTGGATGTAGATGTGTGTGTGTGTGTGTTATCGTACCTGTACTCACATGTAACCAGTCGATATCGCAAAAGTTTTTTATGGCACCCAAGTTGCATTGGGCAGCTTTAAATTAAACCCTTTCTACCTTATATCAAAACTCTCTCGCACTTTCTCATCTACATAGACGTGTGTATGAGTAAAATTTACCAAACTGATATAAAAATGATATTTTATTTTTAACAAAAACAAGGAAAAAAAATTTTAAATTACCGAATAAATTTTGTATATTTTATATATTTCAAATATATTTTATTATTACGACTGATAGAAATTATTTATTTATTTATTTATTTATCAATTTATTCACGTTGATATTTTGATGGAAAAAATAAAAAAGAAAAAAAAATTTTTTTCCAATTTTTTTATTAGTCAACGTGACAATGCGAGCACGAATCGTTTCTCTGTATCTCTCAACGTTTGTGTGTGTGTGTGTGTGTGTTTTTATACTATCACGTTTATATATAAACAATTTCACGCGTATGGTAACAACAGGACAAGGAGAGCGAATAAATGTCAGAGATTAGCGAGTTGAGTATATTTCGTATCGAGAATTTCTGTCAATAAGCCACGAAGAGGACAATAGTAACGATTTGAAAGCTGCTGATTGTGATATAAACGTTTCACTTCATATCCTCACTCTTATTCTCTTTTATTCTTCCTATTTTGTCTACTGTATCACACAAATGTGTGAGTTATATACAACGTGTGTCTATTTATTTTTCCCTTACAATTTATCGCAGACACTTTCGACAGAGATTTTTTTTATTCATCATCCAACAGTTACAGACTCCCATCTTCACCCTCTTACCACCCACATATTTAAATATACCGACTTTATAATTTTTTTTTATTATTATTTGTTCATTATAATATACAATAATAAAATACCCAAGTGGATATAATTATTAATTTTTATTTTTCATCTCACGATAGTTGGAACTTGTAAAAATTTCAATTATACAATCAAATAATAAAATTTTTATTTTTACATTCACAATTTATAATAAATAAATAATTATTATATATTTATATACATAATTTGACCATAATTCTTTTTTTATATCTCTGCAAAACCATTAAATTCTCCTGAAAAAATTATGCACAAGGTAGAATTGTATAAAAAAAATTATTATCATTTTTTATTTATTTTTTTTTTTTTCCGTCAATTCTTTTATTTTCAAATCTGTCGTGTAATTTTTTTTCTTCATCTAATTTTTTTTTTTTCTCTCTTTCATTATTTTATTCTTCTATTCTTTCCCACTACCACGGATTTTTTTTTTTTTTTTTTTGCTCACATGTCCGAGAACGTTTTGGCCATTGCAAATTTTTACAGAGCATTACACACGCTCTAACAAACGTCTCCGTGTGTCTTTCCATTCTCTCTCATATCAAACACACACACACACATGCACACACGCACGATGTACATCTCTACCTATTTCATCTCCTCTTTCTCCTCTATCCGCTACTCTTACAATTCAAAATCTCTCACTCCTCCTCCTCCTCCTCCTCTTACTCATCCTCGCTCTTCTGTATATTCATCTTTCTCCCTTTCCACTTTGTTCAATATTTCTCTCTGGCACAGAGCAACCGAGCTAATATATCGTTTCTACCGGGCCCACACACATACACACTCGTATAAAACTACGTGTGAGAGAGTTTACTTATATACTTATATAAATGAATATGCATATGCATATATTACATATACATATATGTATTGATAAATGGCCGAGGCACAACCTAATGCAAATCAGTGACTTTGTGGTTATAATATTAATTTTCTATTTTCACACTGTACCTGTCCATTCTATTAATAACAAAATAAATGAATCAAGTCTCTTAAGCTTTTCGTGTATTACCTTGATATTTTTAAATATAAACAGAACAAAATTTTAAAAAAATAATAAAATTATAATTAAAATTTCTTATATATCCACACACACACGATTATAATTTATTTATTTATTCATTTTTTCTTCTTCCTTTTTTTTTTTTTGCGTATTTAATGATTTTTATTCGGTTAATGTTACGTGTGTATTCGTAAATGTTCCCACCACTCACGCGCGAGTCCTTTTTGTTTATCCAAAGGTGACCACGGTAATAAGTATAAATCGTATATGGAGGGGCTTATCTATATAGTGTACGCCTGCGGCCTTGCACCCCTCTCATTCCTCGAGAAGAATGTTAAAATAAAATATATCACACAGATATAAATATATATATATATATATGTGTGTGTGTGTGTGTGTGTGTTGCCAAACGATTATATTGCTCCCTTCATTAAAACAATCGTACGGTCCCTTTAGATACGCGTATATATAAAATATAATACCGTGGATAACACACACACACACACGTGTAGAAACATAGACACATGGACAGATTTTTGTTTTTAAATGAGAAACAAATAAACAAAAAAATATTCAAATAATTTTTTTCGAGTTTTTGACAAAAAAAAAAAAAAAAATATTAAAATATAAAAATAAAAATTAAAAGAAAATTGACAAATTTATTTTTTATATATAAAATTGTATGGGGGGTAATCACTCATTAGCCAAGTTGTATATTATTGTATATGTATATATTGAGTTGTAAAATCGATATGGGAGGAGGAGGAGGAGGAAGAGGAGGGGGTGACGTTGGTGTGTCCGCGTCGTTATACAGTCCGTTGTATCCTCTAAGGAGGGAGTTGTACCACGTACCCACTCTCAAATCTCCTTAGCCACCCCCTTTTATCACTCACACTCTATATAAATTTCCCCTTCGACCCCTTTTGTTGCTTTATTCATATTCTATCTCTCTTGACGTGGCCACGCCGATGCTTCTCAATCTCATTCTCTTCTTCTTCTCTCTCATACACTGACACACACACACACATGTACACATGTGCACGTGGTTGTATAAACTCATCCCTTCCTATCAATATTCGCTCGCGCCATCACCCACACTCGCTTTTCTCTCGCTGTGTGTGTGTACATGAAAACGTTTCATCCCTCGTTCGCGAGCTCCTTCATTCTCCTCCTCCTTCTCCTCCTCCGACTGTTCGCGGTGTGCGCGGGGACCAACGTATCCAGTCCTTGCATATTAATCCTGGCCATAATTCCCACTTCCCACGCGCGTTTGGGCAACCCTTCGCCCTCATCTCTCTTATATATGTATATATTTGCGCGCTGAGTCGGTTACAGAGTGGGAGACCAGGGGCCAAAAGGGTTTGCTAGAGAGAAAATTGTGAGGGAAAGATAGAATAAACGTATATGTCACGATTTATATGTATATGTTTGTATATGTGTGGATGAGAGAAAGTGGAGTGAGTCTGGATTCTCTCTGCTTTCATATCGATTGAGGGGCTTTCTTTTCCAACCTCGGCTTTTAATTGGCATTCTCTTGTGGACGAGAGAGGAGTAAGTGAGATAGGCAAAATGAAACGTAGCAATGCACGTAAAATAAAACTAAAAAAAAAAAAAAAGATAAAAAATAATAGAATAGAATAGAAGAAAAATATGAATTGGATTGATATGCATGTGAAAACGAATGAGATGAAGAAAAAAAAAAATATATATTGTAATTTATTCATTTTCTGTGTTATGCACTTGCATTTTACTTGAAATATTTTTATTATTTATTTATTTATTTATCATTATCATATTTTTATTATTATTTTTTTTTTTCTAAATCTATCAAAAACATCGTATCCTATAAAAATCACTTTTTATATTATTTAATTATCTATTATATATATTTTTTTTAAATATTTTTTCATACTCGTGTATTGAAAAATATTCTCATCAAAGAGAATTTTCTTCATGTACCACATGGATATATATTTATTTTTTTTTTCGTTGATAATTAAGTATTTCTTAATACGTCAACTATAATATTTTATCCCCACCTTCTATTCCTCCCCCTCACCCAGTGTGTGTCATTTATTTATGTATATGATACAATGTATATAAGCAAACGAGTTTTGACGTGACGCTCTCGCACCCCCTGACTATAATCAAGAGTATCATATGTGTGTGTGTGTGTTGTGTGTGTGTGGAACACATGCGGTGTAGGATATATCAACGTATAAAACACTAAACTTGGTCTCGTTCGTGCACGACAAACGTAAGGGGATGAACTATATACACTCGGATATGTATCCACACATGCAAGTTCACTCTATCTTTTTCTCTCTCTTTCTCCTCGAATTACGCGTGTGCGCGCAACGGAGATTGATTATACTTTATATATAAAATAAAGAGAGAGAGAGAGAGAGGAAGAGTGAAGAGAAATGGAATAAATGTGAGAGAAAGAGAAATTTTAGTTTGAGATAGACAAAGAGCCAAGAGAAAATGTGATCAATAGAGAGACGGGGCAAACAAAAGGCGGACGCGGTCACGATGCAGATATGAAAAATTTGCGCTTGGGGATTTAGAAAGCAAAAGGGTCGTCCATATACATTATATACATATGTATGTATATATATATATATATACTCTTAAACCTTCGTTTCTCTTCTTTCGCACCCACCATCAATTCTCTTTTGCTCAATGGCCATCGCATCTGATTGCATTATTTCCATATCACGTGAGATTTATTACTCTGAAATAATTTAAAAAACAAAAAAAAATTATTTATATATAAAATATAATAATTAAACAAGTAAATATACAATTGAAATATCATATTTTGTTGAATTCGTTATTAATATCATCAATACTACCCCTGGCACCATCAAATTTCCCTCTCTGAAACTTTCTCAACACAATACAAACGAGCTCGCGTTTGTTTCCTCCCTCCTCGTTCTACCCCTCTCTCAATTGCAACCTTATGCCACCGTTGTGGCTAAACCCTCCTCTCTCTCTCTCTCTCTCTCTTTTATATACTAATACCAGTACTGATACTCTGATATTCTCTCTTCTTCTTCTTCTTCTTCTTCTTCTTCTCCTTATTCGTTTCATTTCGTACAGTGAATTTTCGAGTGCAGAACGCGCATCTCAAACCAGAACACTCGAGTTTGAGATCAGCGATTCTCCAGACTCTATTAATCCATTCGCAATTCTTGTTGTACTGATCCTCTTCAATACACACACACACACACACATATAAATTGTATATATAATAATAATAATAATAATATTAATAAATATATAAATTATTGATTTGTTTTATTTTTTTTTTTTTTAATTTTTCGAGTTAATTAGTCGATTAAAAAATATAAATATAATTAATACTTAATTATACAGACACTTGTGTATTTTTATTTATTTATTTTTCACATACTGTATCTGTATAATTTCCCACATTAGTGCAAACAATTAATGATTATTGTTTAGATAAAAAAGGGCGCGTGCAATGTATGGTAATATGTATACATATATATATATATATATATGTATATAATGTAAAGAGAGAATAGAGTGATGAGAAGGGAATTGCGAGAGGATTGAAGAGGGAAATAATGTTGAATGTTTATTGGTGGAAAATCGAGGTCGACTATATCCTCGTCGATTAACCCATCGAATGGCGTGTGGGAAACACGAATAATAGGAGAAAACAATTGGCACGATCGTTTAGCCCCTGCATCAAAACCATATTCTATATACACATACATATATATATATATATATATATATATATATATTTATATATTTAGAAATGTTTTCACTCTCAACTGAGGGTAAAATGCATTCGTGATTATTCAGGCACATGTGTATTACTTTGTATAGATAAATTTCAAGTACGATGCATCACAACTAATTGATCATTCATTTCTATGATACAATTCAATGCCCATTGTCTCTTTATATTTGATATATCATCTGTAATATATATATATATATATTTTTTTCTTCTTTTTCTTCATCTCTTTATTATTCATTATACACAATAATACTATTCACATTTGGATTTGTCAATTTTTTTTTTTTATTATTTAATTAATTTGTACAAGTAATTTATAATGAAATGGAAAATGAGAGGAATAAAAAAAACGAAAAAAAAAAAAAAATTGCATTTTTAATGAACTGATTCGTTAGATATTGACAAGTCATTCGATTGCAATTAAGGGGTAGATATTAATGGGGATGATATAAAAATATATGATATTATCATTACGAGTGTTGTATAAGAGAGTGATTATGTGAAAGAAAAATTATATATATATATATATATATATACGTGTGTGTGTGTGTGTGTGTGTCAAGTGAACTCTCTCACGTCGAGCTAATCGGGATTATATTGATACGTGTCCTCTTGTGTTACAATTTTTTTTTTTCTTCCTACTTCCTCTTTTACCCCCTCTCCACCCCCCTCTTTTTAGCAAGTCATCGACATCGATTCTATCGTTATTAATAAACTTCTTGGGTTGTGTTTTTTTTTTTTTTTTTTTTTTTTTTCCTCCCTCTCTTTATCGTTTCACAATGAACGTGGCGTGTCGATCAAACACACACTCGCTATATCGCACGTTCGATAAATGACTGGGGCACGTGGGAATTATGGATTGGTATACACAAAACCTATTGACAATAGGGGAAAAAAAAAAAGGAGAGCAAATAATATGTATATATACATTATACTCAAGTGTTTTGTATTATTTTATTTATTATATTTTTAAAATTGTATTTTAATAATTTATCAAATTATTCGATAACTACGAGAACGATAAGAAAATGTTGTTTTATTATTATTTTTTTTTTTTTGCTATCAAACTATTTGATTATTATTGAATTAAATCACAGATAATTACATTTTACTATATAGAGATAATATGTCGGTGAGTAATGAGAAATTTTCAATATAATTAATGTAAAATCGTTAATCTTCTTACACGAGTAATAATTTAATTTTCCAATGATAATAATAATACACTGAGATAATAATGAAAGAATAAAAGATGAAATTTAATTAAATACAATATAATAATAAATAATAATTTTTTTCTTTACAATTTTTTTATAGGTCAATCAATTGTTGGAAGAAGTTTCAAGGCTACAGCAGAGTCTGCAGCGGCTTCAGGAAACGAGTGCACAAACTACGACACGATTGGAGGAAGAATTGGATACGTGTAGACAACACATTAATCGATTGGAGGCAAAACTTGAACGACAACGTGATTATGATGATTTAAAACGTGAAATAAGTGTTTTAAGATCCGTTGATTTGTCACAAATACCAACGGGTGAACCTGGAAAAAGTTTGGAACATTTGCTGATGGAAAGAACGAAGGCATTGCAACAAGCAGAGACATTAAAACCTCCCAGCACACCAGATACACTCGGTAAGTTCACAATAACATGTATAATAATATAATAATTAAATATATTAATTAATAATATTTATTTATTTAAAAACAATTGCAAATTCATTCTAATAATTTTTCACCTCTCGAAACGATTCACACCCCATCGAGCTAACACAAAAAAAAAAAAAACAAACAAATATATATATATAAAATAATTAATTTCATCCTCTTGATTACTTGCTTGAGAGAAAGAAACAAAATATATATATACATGTGGATGGAGAGAGATGATGAGATAAATAAATTATTTATTATCAAGTTCGATGAACTCTCGATAAAAAATTTCCCATTCACGTCGTCTTCAATTCAATCACTTCTATTTTTCTATTCTCCTTTTTTTTTTTTCTCTCTATTGCTATTTTTCTACATTGTTGTTGTTGTTGTTGTTTTTTTTTTCATCTCTCTCTCTCTCTCTCTTGCATTTCTCTGGATAGAACAACTTGCGTGACATCGTATACGGTAAACACGCACGCAAACTGTACAGATGCGCACACAGATATTGAGTCTATAGAACTCAACGTTCCGGAAATGCATTAATTTTTATATGTACATAAAGAGATATATACAATTGTTGAGTTGGAAAAATGAAAATAAATATAAATTATTCTCAATTGCCATTTATATATAAATTTTTTTTTTTTTATATGTATCATTTTTAATGCTAATTATATTGGAAAAAAAAAAAAAAAATACAAAATATTCTATCGGGTCCCGACTCTCTCTTCGAGGCTCTGAGTAATTATAAAAAAAAAATGATAATAGTAATATAATATAATTAATTAATTGATTGATTAATTAATTAATCTTTAGCTAATTAATTTTTTTTTTTTTGTCTATATATCATTATTTTTACATTGGTAATAATAATATTCATCTTTATATCATTTATTTGGCTTTAATCATCGCTTGACAAAAATAATTTTCATATATATATATATATATACAATGAATTTCATGCTCATCCCGAATAAATTCATGAAAAGAAACAAAAGAAAATCTATTCATCTCCTACAAAAAAACAAAAAACAAAAATTCCCACGCTTCCATTTTTTATACAATCTCTCTCTCCCTCCATCTCTTTTTCTCTCTGGAGATCTGTTTTTCTTCCTGTGTGTGTCTTTCTCTCTTTCTCTGCTTAGACTGCATATTTTTCTCCATCCCTCCCGATCCACCCTCCTCTCCCATCACTGCACACATGTGTAATAAAAAAAATAAAAAATAAAAAAAAACGTCCAACGTCATACAGACGAAATCATTCGGTTTTTTTACCAATCCAAGCACCCACACACACACTTGTACATATAATCAGTTCCAAAATGGGGAAAAAAGCGAAAAAGCAAAAAAAAACCCTCTCCCTCTCTCCCCTCCCCGCCCTCTATCAAACATCCACAACCAACAAAACTCTTTCTCTATTTCTTTCACGATAATTTTGTATATATTTTTTTTTTCTCTCCCATTCATTCACCCTCCCCTCCCTTTGGTATTATTATTTCCCTTGTTTTTTATTATCATCATTTGTTGTTATTGTTGTTTTTTTTTGTTGTTATTATTATTATTATTATTTTTTTTCCTTCTTTTCGCAAAATTTGCGCAACGATATTCGCAATATTTCCGGCCCCCGGGCCATTGTTACAAAGCGCCACGTCGTCGAGTGAGTTTATTATGAAAATCGATCGTAACAAGAGAGAGCAAAAGATGAGAACCAGAGAGATATAATAATATTTGCAACGTGTCAACCCCTTTTTGAAATATAAATCCTTTCTCTCTTTCTCTTTCCCATCTGCACCTGCCCGTATTTCTACGTCCTACTCATTCGTCTCTCATCCCTCCTCTTACTCTCAAATATTTCCTAACGGACCACCCAGTTTTGGCCAATCTTTCTCTCTCATATATTTATTATTACTCTTATACACTTTTAGTGTATTCGTGTCCCCTTCAGACACCAGTCGGAACTCACTACACCCCCCAAAAGGCCAAACCTCAAAAATGTTGGAAAAGCACATCACGCCACATCTCACTCTCTCTTCTGTTCTCCCTTAAAATTCCTTCGTCCTTCACTCAATCTCTCTTGTTTCTATTCTATTTATATATATATATATATATATATATATATAGATCGGTGTATTGTGAAATAAATAATAAAAAAAATTCGCAATTTCTATTGTCGTGGAATCTTTTTTTTTTTTTTTTTTCTTTTACTCCTATTCTTTTCTTTTTAATATATTATATTATATTATTTCAAATGATTGTCCCCGTTTTCTAATTTTATTGCGCACAAGTCTGAGACATTTGTTCTTATTTTATTGTTATATATATTTTATTTATTATTATTATTATTATTATTATTATTACACACAAATGCGTGATTTGTAATGTATATACACACGCGCGCACGCGCGTCGAATTCTTCTTTTTCTTCTTCAAAAGAAACGTGTCCAATTCTTTCGCAATATTTTTTTTTTTCTTCTCCTATTTTTTTATTATTATTTATTATTATTATTATATTTTTTTTTTTTCGTTTATGTATACGTGTGGTTGTATGAGTGTTTGAGAGAAATAGAGACAAATCTGACTTTCTCTTCCGTTGATCACGCGACGCCACCGCGAATTTATTCCTACATTTCTCATCTTCATCTTCTTCCGTTTATTTATATATTTTTTTCTTTTTTTTTTTCTATACTATAAATTTTTAAAAATCAAATTACAATTGAAACGCGTGAACTGCCAAATTTGTATCAAGTCAAATATAATTTCAATTTATTATTTTATTTTTTTTTTTCACATTAATTATCTCATTGTTTTTTTTTTTTTGTTTATTATTATTTATTTGTATAAACGAGTATGAGTGTACTTATGTTTGCATGTCTGTTCTATCTTTTCATCAATTTGTATTCCTTCTATACATATAAAATCCTCGTATTTCCCTTTGCCCTGCTCCGTCTCCTCTTCCATCACTTCCATCTCTGTGTTGTTGATGTGATTGTTGAGAACCATTCGAGGATGGAGCGCGTCGCAAGGAGAGTCTGGGTACCATTCGTATAAAAAAAATATATATATATATATATATATTTATATATTAAACGAGGACGTTGAGAAATTTTATCGCAACATTAGAAAAATAATTGAAATAATATAAAAATCAATTATAAAATATTGTAAAAATAAATTACAGTCGAAATTCATACGAATATATTTTTTGTTTTATTTCATTTATTTATTTATTTTTTTTCTAAATATATTTTCAATGTGAAATTGTTTAAGCTCGAGTGGAGGTTTGTTTCGTTAATATTGAACGCGAGGTAAATAATAATGATATCGGTAAATAAAAATGTGTATTGCTGTATGATGGGCAACCCCCTCCGTTATTTTTGGTGGTTGCAGGTGGATTAGCTTCGCCCCTGCAGCGCGCCGCAACTGCTTCGCCTCATGGCAGTGTCGCGAGTGCTGGTATCAGCGGAAGTGGTACCCCCGCGTCAATTGTAACGACCCAACAGGCGCTCCCAACGCGCTCCACCCCAACGCCCTCGTCGATAACCTCAACAGCCACCTCGAATCTCCTATTTCCACCACCTCTCCAAAATGTTGAGACATTCGGATCCTTCCTGGGTGAGGAGATTGTCGCTAATTGGAGGCGATCATTGGAACGATCGATAATAAATCAACAGCAACAATCGCAATCATCAATATCATCACAATCCCAATTGTCCCAACTACAACAAACCACAACTGGTGGTCAACAAACGTTACCAACACAACAACAACAACAGCAACAACAACAGCAACAACAACAGCAGCAGCAACAATTACACCAATCATCAATTCATAATTTACATCCACCAACGATACCAAATCTAAATCACCTTCCATCACCAACAGATCCAACCTCATCATCGTCATCATCAATCAACAATCCACAACCTGTCAAATCGTGTACACCACTTCTGGGTGGATCATTGGACACTGTGGAAAAAGCACCAACGCCCGTACCAGGTCACGAAACTCCAGTACCACAAATGCCAACGTCAACTGTAGCATTGACCTCACCAACTGCCGTTACACATCAATTACCATCAAATATACTCGACAACACCAATAGCAGTGTCAATGGCTCGTCAACATTGTCAAATGTTACGGGCAATCATCCACCAAAAAGCCCACAAGAAGAATCTTGTCACAATAATAATAATAACAGTCATCACTTGGCAAATAATAATATTGGTGGATTGAGTGTATTAGATACTATAAAGGGCCCATTTAGATTCGATGATCGGACACATCCGTTCAGATTCGGTGATGAATTTGGCGCTGCCGGAATGGTCGGACGTTTGGGTGAATCATTGATACCTAAAGGTGATCCAATGGAGGCTCGATTGCAAGAAATGTTACGTTACAATATGGACAAATACGCGTCACAAAATTTAGATACGTTACATATTGCACGACGCGTTAGAGAATTATTATCAATACACAATATTGGACAGCGGCTTTTTGCTAAATATGTTCTTGGATTGAGTCAAGGGACAGTCAGTGAATTATTGAGTAAACCTAAACCGTGGGACAAATTAACTGAGAAGGGACGTGACAGCTATAGAAAGATGCACGGTTGGGCGTGTGACGAGAATGCTGTGCTACTACTCAAGTCTCTGATACCCAAGAAAGGTGAGTAGACCGAATCTCAATTTAAAAAGAATGAAAACAAAAAAAAAACAAAAAAAAACAAAACAAAAATACATCCAATCCAAATTTATGTAGAGAAAATTCTTACGATTGTTATGTTCTTGGCATTGAGTCAAAGTAATTAATTAATTAATTAATTAATTAATTAATTCAATTTAATTCAACCTTTGTCAATGACAAATTTTTTTTTTTCTTTTTTTTTTTTTTTTCTTCCATTTAATTTGTATACTTGATAAAGAAAACAAAAAAAATAATAATAAATCCTAATCCACCCTCCAATGTACACACAAAAATACATATCATTTGCAAAAAAAAAATTCTCTCCCTCTCTGAACAAAAAAAAAAAATTAATTTTCATCTTCACAATCACAAACTAATAAACTTCAGTATAAAAAAAATTTTTTTTTTTTTTACTCTCTTTTTTATTCATTGGCTTTATTCTTTCTAATCTCTCTCGCTTTTCTCATCTCTCTATCTCTAACCTGTAATTTAATATCGCATATTGTGTGTTGAATTTAAACAAAAAAAAAAAACAAAAAAAATTATGAAAAACATAAAATAATTCGTGTATAATAAATAAAACAATGGCGATAAAATTGTTGAGGATGGTGATGATGGGATAGTGGTGCAATGTCGCCACTATTGATATAGCCCGCGAATGATATTAATTACCTTGATTAAATTACACTGCCAGTTGGTACCTGGCCGCTATCGATTGTTCGCTGCTTTTGGCAGCCATATTGTTTAGACTAATAGCTCCTGGGAATAGTGAGTTGGTCTGTAGGGAGATGATAGAGAGGGAGAAAATCACTGGTGAGGCAAAGGGTTGGAGGATTGGTGCGCTGTGCCTCTCCTTCTCCTCCTCCTCCTTCTCCTCTACTCTCTCTCGTCATCGTCGTCGTTCTTGTTCTCGTTCTCGTTCTCGTTCTCTTTCCTCCTCCTCACGTACCACCCACCCACGAGTGTGATGGGGGATGGATACACAGAGCGCGCGTACACAGCCAAGTGGGCCGATGAGAATCCAAGGAAGCGAAAGCTTTTGCCAAAGAGCAGTATGAGAATGAGAATATACCACCCACATATAGATTGTATATAGTGAATTTGTATTTACAACGAGGGAGCAATTTACACTATTGCCTGATTGCACCACCGTTGTCTATTCTAGTTTCTCTCGTATGGTAACATTGAAATTCTCTTTACTCACTGTCTTACATCGATGTAGATGAATGTGTGTGTGTGTGTGTGTATATACAGATTTATTGGGGATACAGAAAAAAATTCTGTCGATATTTATATGATTATTAATAATTAACCTTGAGTGTCAATAAATTAATGACAATTGGATGTTGTCGGTATGTGCATTGAAAAATGTTTTGCACCAGTGGATTGTCGGTTTCCGGTTTGTTTACATTCCGTTTTTTATTTTTGTCACGATTGAACGATAACACAAAAGAAAAAATAATAATAATATATATATATATATATATAATTGCAATTGTTTATTATAATTAATTGTAGAGGAAAATATTGATTAGATAAATAATATAAAATTGAAAAAAAAAAAAAAAAATTTTTTTTTTCTTTTTTTTTATTCAAGACAAATATTAATTTCAAATGTGATATAATATATTTTGTATAACGGATAATTTTCCATTCGAACTTTGATAATTATCCGCGTGATTTATGATGCAAAATTTAACGACGCCATTGGACTCGTGTATTTGTATATGTGTATGTGTGTGTATATGTCCTACTGGTTGAAAATACATCGAAAGATACATAGATATACAGACACAAGCTTGAAGCAAGCAAACTAAATAGCTACCTATAAAGCCTAACGACTTATCACAATATATATAGACAGGGTCTCATAGACTCGCGCTTGTCATTAAAGGCTTCATTGTATTCAAAAGTCCGTCAGAGGTCCCAAGCCATATTTATCATCAGTTCACAAAACTTTATATATTTCTCTTTCATAAAGAGAATAATTTTATTTTTTTTATTTATTTATTTATTTATTTCGGCAATGAGCAATGGCCGATTGTGAGAATATGAATGAATAATACTTAAATAGTATAACTAAAGAATATAATACATAATATAACGTTTTGTCGTTTCGCTTCGTGGGGTTTTAGCCTTGATCGTCGAATCGAATTAAACAAACATCAGGGCACCGCGTGCGCACACACGAACACGTTTAAATAGGAAGGAGATGTCCATTCGACGAGGTCTGATTCACATTAATTACTTTCGAATGGCATAAGGGGGATAATGAAAAATATACATGACTATATATATATATATATATCTTATATGTGTATATGTAATGGCTGCCACAATGAAATTAACTGGTGGTGGTGGTGGTGGTGATGGTGGTGATGGTACCCTCTGTATATACCAATGATAAACCCAAAGAGAGAGAGAGGACAAAAGCCAAAGTCCTCGAGACACGTGAAATATATAAAAATTTTTTTGTTTTATTTTTTTCGCCAATTGTATCTTCCGTGGGAATTGAAAAAATTCATATGAATTTTATTTTGTTATTATTACTATTTT
Organism: Dinocampus coccinellae; assembly: GCA_963920625.1. Taxonomy (NCBI): domain Eukaryota; kingdom Metazoa; phylum Arthropoda; class Insecta; order Hymenoptera; family Braconidae; genus Dinocampus; species Dinocampus coccinellae. The sequence continues at coordinate 2,814,714 of OY987191.1, forward strand.
TATTTATTTTTTTTTTTTAATTTATATATTGAATTCATGTACAGTTAGATAATGGATTGAAGAAATAAATAATTATTTTCAATTATTTATTTATGGAAAAATTAAATTTCTATCTGCCAAGTATTTTTTTATCTATCATCGGGATTTCACTGCGGTTTAAATAAATATATTTATATATATTTATATATATAAAATTGCTACACTTGGAAATAATATGAAATGTGATGTTTAGTGTATATGAAAGTATTAAAGAGAGTTTTGTTCATTAGCACATTTCGTCTTTGTCGATTTTTATCGTTATTTAACGCACCTTATATATATTTATATAAATTTATTACTTATTTATTTATTTATTTTTGTTGAAATACTCGTTGTCGTACAAGTAAACGTACGCGCCTCACTACTTTCGCACTGGATTCGTCGAACTGCGATAATAATAATAATTATGATGATGATGATAGTGATATATATATATATGTGTGTGTGTACATGTTTTTATATACGCAACAATGTGCGACTTGTATCGAAACAATTGAATGATTTCTCAATAAATAATTTACATTGAGAGTATACGAATTTTTTTTTTTTTTTTTTCTTTTTTTTTTCTCACACAAAAACGATTTGTCAAATTTTGTAATCATCAACAACAGTGTGTATACATATACACACATATTCTATGTAATTCTATTGTACAACAATAGTATATAACAGTAACATTCATATGTACATGCGTCTTCCTCCTCCCTCTCTCCTTATCTCTTTAACGTTAAACCAGTGACGATTTTACGATAGAATAATTACGTGAAATTTTTATTTTTTATCTTTTCTTATTATTTATTTTTTTTTTTTTCTTGTTTCACATCTATTGTTATTGGTGACAGGTAATTGTATTTTTAACAAATACACAAATATTTTATTTATTTATTTACTATAATAAATATATGAATTTTTTTTTTTTTTTCATGTTATTTCATTTTCACTCTCATCCCAAGTATAAGAATCTCACGATTTCATTTTCATTTTTCTTCTTTTTTTTTTCAATTGGCATTTTTATTTATCCATTTATTCGTTCATATATATGTGTATGCAAGAGAAAAGAGGAAAGAGAGGATTTAAGGAGGGGAGAAAAATAAATTATGAGAAACGGAAAAGCATATAACGACAGACATTACTGTGACACACGATATATTACCTACATCAGTGTAGCATTGACAAGCACCGTCATTGAACAGAAATAGAAATATCTCACTCTCTCACGAGCAAGAGAAGTTGAGAATAAATGGTCCACATATGCGGAGACATTTAGTTGTATGTGTGTGTGTGTGTGTGTAGGTGAAGAGACACGCGGCGAATTATAAACGAAATAAAAGAATACACACGTATATAATAATAATGAATATAAAAAAAAAATTCACAATGCAATATTTACACACATTGGACAATACAATACGTGTTTTGGTTGTGTGTGATCCTACTACACATGACTGAACGTCGTGCACACACACACACACACGCGGGAAAAAAAAAAAAATAATAATAATAAAATAATAAAAAATTTAATGAAAAAGAGAATAATAATTGTATTATTATTGTATTGCAATCGACAAGGCGATGGGAATTGCGCGCATCGTATATAAAAGGATAAATAATAATAATAATAATGATAATAATAATAAATAGAAAGCACCGAGTAGTTTTCAATCGTGATAAATACAATCGAGCACACGCAGTCAAGTCTTGTTAGTGGGCAAATAAAATTCACTGATTAATGATAAGTACAATGTGTAATGAAACATTCAATATTGCGGGCATATTTTTTTCTCTTTTAATTTTTCTTTTCTTTTTTTTAATATTTCAAATCAATATCATGACACATGTAGATGTTGTATGAGTCAAATGGTCGAGAGACGAACGGAAGAAACCACGCGACGAGACCCTCAATGTCGACAACGACTTTACTCTACTCTCTGACAATTGCACTCCGACTGTGTGAGCAATCAAAGACACGATCGATGGCTGATTCATCCAAATCTTGTGGCTGATTGGTCAATTAGACGAGAAACACGTAGGAGGAATTGTCTCTTTCTCACATACACACACATATATATATATATTTACAAATGAAATTGTGTTAAAGTGAGGGAGGTGTAGACAAAGCAGAAATAAAAGTGAATATACATAAATTGTCTACTGGGAATGAACATACGTTAAATGAGGAATAATTTTTTTTTTTTCTTCTTCTTCTTCTTCTTCTTCTTCTTCTACTTCTACTTCATCATCTTCATCTTTCAATTATTATTTGCTATAAATACAATTCTTAAACATCCGGTGTACGAGTGGTAGCGTCTGTATCATTATTAGTTTTTATTTTTTGGGATATTTTTTTTTGTTTACTCTTCTTTTTTTTTTTCTGTAGTGAATCAATCACTCATGTTGATGATTTCACGTGAAAAATAACCTCTACTTTCCGTGCGGATCTCAGTAACGAGGCGAATAGCATTGGAATTATCGGGCAGAACGACATAATTCATTTCTCGGTAAATCGTTGATGGGCATGATACTCATCATCTACATTTATATATATATATATAATGAACGATATAAGAGAAGAGAGATACAAAAATACATGTATACGTGTACGTGTATGTGTGTGCTGGAAATAAAACATGTGACGCCCACAGAATTGGAGACAAAGGAATCATTGCGTGATGTTATTGATAGGGGACTGTGACTCTGACTGCCACAAAGTAGAGAGAGAGAGAGAGAGAGAAATTATTTTTATTATTATATATTTATTAATTTTTTTTTGTATTTTTTCTTCTTTCTATCACTTCATATCCCGTGCACTGTCCTAAAATCATTTTACAATCATTTTTTAATGGCTTTTATTTAGTTTTATTTTGTTTTGTTTGTTAATGATTGTAAATTGTTAAGATAAAATGGGAAATTAAGAACACACCGCAAGTTGTGCCTCACCCATAGAGTATGTTTCAGGCAAGGAGCAAGGATTACCAGCGTTTGCACGTGGACCACAGGACGGAGTTGGTCCGGCTGATATAAATGACGAGAGGATTGCTCATATTCTGTCGGAATCGAGTCATTTACAATTAAATCGTGAACACGATATGTCCAATGACGCTGACAGTAAGAGCCCAAGTCGTTTGGGTTGTCCTAGTCCATTTGGAAAAGACAGATTTGACAGTCAAAATCGTAGATTAAAAAAATATGAAAACGATGACATTCCCCAGGAGAAGGTCGTGAGAATTTATCAAGAGGAATTAGCCAAATTAATGGGCCGAAGAAATGATGAATTACGTGGGCCACGTGACTTTGCACCAAGGTAAATTATCATTTGAATATATTTATAATTAATTAATTAATTAATTGATTGATTGATTGATTGATTGATTTTTTTATATTAATTTTTTATATACAAAATTCAATATTAATTTAATATTTTTTGAGGACAGCAATTAAACGTCGATTAATCGTAGCGCGATATTTCCACATTTTTTCAGTGGTGGTGGTCAAGGTCTTCAGGGAATGGACCGTACCCAAGATGAAATTCGACTTGCGTTAGATGCATATCATCGAGAATTACAAAAATTAAATGTTGCACAGGGTCAAAATGCAGCGTTGGCGGCACTACCGGTTTTACCGGGATTGTTGGCATTACATCAACAAGCTCTTCATCAAAATCATTTATCGGCAAATGGCGGTAGTGTCGGGGTCGGTGGTGGTACTGGCGGTGGTGGAGTTCAAGATTTAAGTTTAGGCAAAACTGATTCACGTAATAAAATGATGAATGGCGTTAGTGAAGAGGATAAAGAAAAAATGGAAGAGGCAATGAGACACGCGGGCAGTGCATTCTCATTAGTCAGGCCAAAACAAGAACCAACGGGTTCACAATCTACTCCAGGTGGTTCCAGTGCAAGTTCACCACTTGGTAATTCAATATTACCACCTGCTATGACACCAAGCGATGAATTTACTGGTGCTGCGGCAGCAAGTCCATTGCAAAGAATGGCATCAATTACTAATAGTTTAATTAGTCAACCGTCCACACCGACACATCATTCGGCAAATCAACGACCATTAAAAGCCGTACTACCACCCATAACCCAACAGCAATTTGACCTTTACAATAATCTCAACACGGAGGATATTGTGAAGAGGGTAAGTAAGATTGTATGTTGAGCCTCATTTTGAAATTATCATTCAAATTATAAATTATAATCATTGATAATTAATGATAAAAAAATTTTTTTTTTATTGTCCTTTTTTTTTTTCTCTTTCTCTCCTTGGATTCCTCTACCTGTTTTTTTTTTCCTTTTTTTTTTTTTTATCCTGGGGGAATCGTGTTTAGGTAAAGGAACAATTGTCACAGTATTCAATTTCACAAAGACTTTTTGGTGAGTCTGTGCTCGGATTATCACAAGGATCAGTGTCGGATTTATTGGCACGACCAAAACCGTGGCATATGCTGACGCAAAAAGGACGTGAGCCATTTATACGAATGAAAATGTTTTTGGAGGATGAACAAGCCGTGCATAAATTGGTTGCAAGTCAATATAAAATAGCACCGGAAAAATTAATGAGGACCGGCGGCTATGGCGGCCTGCCCCGTAAGTTTAACTCAGGTCAATATAGATGTTTTGTTATATTTTTATTCACGATAAATTATTTATTTATTTATTTATTTATTTATTTTATTTTTTTTTTTTTTTCTCGGATAAATAAAGAAATTTAATCTAAATAAAATTATTATTATTTATATTTATATTTTTTTTGTTCAATGTTACAGCGTGTGGAACACCAATGAAGCCAATGCCACCGACAAAATTAGTTCAAGAACAATTGCAAAATGCCGCAAAAGCTCAAGCAGCCGCAGCAGCACAAGCCGCTGCACAAGCAGCAGCCGCTGCATCACAACATCAACAGGACAATCCAATGCAATTGGGTCCACCACAACCAAGTCCACAACAACATCAACAACTTTCGCAACCGCCATTGCCATTGATGTTGACACCACCTGGACCACATCTCTCGCATGGTCAATTGTCCATTCAAGAATTGCAGAAGAAACAGCAGCAACAGCAGCAACAACAACAACAACAGCAGCAGCAGCAACAGCAACAACAACAACAACAGCAACAGCAACAAATAGGCATTCATTCACCACATCAAATGACACCATCACCTTTACGCAGTCTACATCCACACATTTCTTCGAGTGTATATGAAATGGCGGCGTTGACACATGAACTCGATACACAAACGACAACGACAAAAATAAAAGAGGCTTTGCTAGCCAATAATATTGGACAGAAAATATTTGGTGAAGCCGTTTTGGGTTTGTCACAAGGTTCAGTGAGTGAATTATTGAGTAAACCAAAGCCCTGGCATATGTTGAGTATTAAAGGCCGTGAGCCATTTATAAGAATGCAATTGTGGCTATCAGATCCACATAATATTGAAAGACTTCAAGTATTGAAAAATGAAAGACGCGAAGCAAATAAACGGAGACGCAGTAGCGGTCCCGGACACGACAACAGTTCAGACACATCGAGCAATGACACAGCTGAATTTTATCACGCATCATCACCGGGTCCTGGACCTCCATCAGCCAAAAAACAACGTGTATTATTTTCTGAAGAGCAAAAAGAAGCTTTGAGACTTGCATTTGCATTAGATCCATATCCAAATGTTGCGACAATTGAATTTTTAGCGGGTGAATTGGGTTTATCATCACGTACAATAACAAATTGGTTTCACAATCATCGAATGCGTTTGAAACAACAAACACCACATGGACAACCTGAATCACAATCACCACGTGAACCTGGACAGCCATTTGATCCAGTCCAATTTCGTTTATTATTAAATCAACGACTTTTGGAATTGCAAAAGGAACGATTGGGCTTGGGAAATATGCCAATACCTTATTCACCATATTTCAATCCGAATTTAGCGACTTTAATGAGTAATGCAATTAAAGAACAGTGTTCGGGTTTGGATTTGTCAATGGGCGCGCTCAAACGTGAATTAAATCAAGAATTTGAGGATGATGATGCGGATGGTGATGACGGTATGAGCAATTTAGGCAGTGAAGATTCTGATGGTTCTGCGAGTAGTATAAAACGTGAGCCAACAGATCAAACTCCAAATGTACCAACTCAAAGTGGTGGTGGTGGTGGTGCATCATCAGCAGCAGCAGCAGCAGCTGCAGCGAGAGCCAATCGAAGAAAACCCGCGGCACCACAGTGGGTCAATCCTGAATGGCAAGAACCAACGAGAACTGGTGATGAAGTTATTATCAATGGTGTATGTGTTATGAAAACTGATGATTATGGTGTTAAAAGAGAAACTGAAGAGACAATTAGGGTAGAACCAACACCGGTACAGGACAGATATGATGATGATAATCACAGTGATTCATCATCAATTGTATCGGGTGTTGGTACTGGTGGTGGTGGTGGTGTTGGTGGTATTAGTAGTGTTGGTATTGGACATCAAGATCGTGATTGCGATAGTGTTAGTCCAAGTCCTATTAAATCTACGGACAATAGTCCAATGGCATCGCCATCGTCGCGACCGCCGTCATCCAATCAACAACAAATTGTTCAAAATTCAGTTGACAGTCCAAAAGAAGTGAAACACGAACCAGAAGAAACGTGGGATTATTAAATAAATATGGATTGTGTAATGTTCATCAATTATTATTATTATTATTATTATAATTATTATTATTATTATGAATTTTATTAGTGGGCAATATTTGAGGATTTTGCTATTGATAAACGAGTATAGGTCTACTACAAAGAGAGAGACTTTAAAATTTATGCCTATATAACGTATATCACAGTCTTGCCAAAATAAAGCTCCGCTAAAAGTGATCTTAGTTAAAACAAACAAGAGGAGAAAAAAATAAAAAAAAGAGAAAGAAAATAAAAAGTGTACGAGCAAAAATAAAAACAATAAGATGAAAATAAGTAATAAAATTTTTAGTGAGCATGTTAATTTTGTAGATTTTAAGATTTTTAGTAATGGCAACGCCACCGATAGGATTCGATTGTTATACAATTAATATTAAAATTAAAGTAATAAAATAAAAAGTGAAAAAAACGAGTCCTGCCTAACGACTAGGGCATTATCAATTTGAGAAAAAGAAAATTTTAAAAATAATAATAAAAATAAAAAAAAAATAAAAACAATTAAAATAATGAGAACGACTGAATTGACGGATAAAAAAATGTGTTTATTGAATGAAAAAACAAAAACAAAAAAAAAATGAAAAAAGAAAAATGAAAAAATGAAAAAAAAAAAAAGGAAAAATTGATAAAATAAAAAAAAAAGACGTTCAACTTTTTCTTTATCATTCTCGTCGCTTTTTTTTTTTTTTTTTTTTTTAATGAGTTGATTAATCAATTAAGTTATTATTATTTGTGAGATATGAAAAATTAGAAGAATGAGATTTGGAGCGAAATCAAAAGATTCTTGATACGACGAAAAAAACAAAGTAAAATAATGATGAAAAAAAAAAAAAAAAAAAAACACAAACACATACACATATACATATACATATTCACCCTTGCGTATATAAATAAATTCACAAAGATACAAATTAAGATAGATAATCATTCATATGAAAATTCAAGCGAGCAATGAACAAAAAAAAAAAATATATAAATGTAACGAAGAAAATATTCAAATAAGCAAAGTGAGTAGACATAATTAAACAAAAATTATTATTATATCACACACATATATATATATATATATATATGTATGTATATATAAATTATTTATTCTATATAGAATCAATGGTGCGCGAAAGTGTGATGGATTAATGACGTTAGATAAATTTTAAAAAAAGGGAAAAAGAGAAAAAAAATTCAATGAAAAATTATTTTTAATTCGCATAAGAGAAAAACAAACAAACAAACAAAAAAAATTCCAATACGTTTTAATTTATTATCTTCTCCTTCTTCTTCCTCTTATTATTACTATTATCATTCATTTACACTCCCTCCGCCCATATTACCCCTCCTGACATTTCCAAATTTCAAGAATTATATTTACAAGTATTAATTATATAAATAATTACCCATTACACAATCACATACACACACAGAATACACACACATACACACACATTGAATCATTACACTCAAACTTATACATAATAAACAACAACAAAAGAACCTTTAACCCTTTTTTTTTGTCTTCTTTCTTTTTGAAACACCAAAAAAATAAGAAAAAAAAAAACATTAAAATTAAAAAGGATGTAAAAGGTTCGCTCCAGTGCAATTATTTTTTCTTAACCAATTGTTGAAACGGTTATTATTATTATTATTATTATTATTATTATTAATTTTTTTGTTTAATTAACGTCAAGTAAAATATTGTATGAACGTATACGGAATAATTGATGATAAAATAAATAAATAAATAGAAAAAAAAAAAAAAAAAAAAAAAAAAATGGTGTAAAGAATATATAAGGAGTATAAATGGGATATAAACTAAATAAAATTGAAAAAAATAAAACAACGAGAAAATGAATGTAATTGTGTATTTGTATGTATATGTGTAATTGATATGTGTGTGTGTATGAAAATTTATTGCATAATGGTGATTCATATGTTAATTGTTTGTGTGTCTTGTCACTTGAAAAATTTTACTTCTACTTCACATTTCACCATCATCAACATCCCTAATTGTCGTTTTATTATTATTATTATTATTATTATTATTATTATATATTTTTTTCTTGTTAATTATCATCACTTGTCGTTTCTTAATGTTCTCCAAGAACACTCTCTACCAATCACTTCCTTCCTAACTTTTTTTTTTTTTCCCTCATTCTCTTAAGAATTATCATAAGCTGTTGGTGTTATATTATTATTTTACACTTTGTATTTTTAAATGATAAAATTTTATATAACTAAAATAATTGTTTATAATTTATAATTTATATTGATACATTTTCCAATTTTATTTTTCAACAAATTCCTCCCAATTATTTCAATTGTCTTTTTAATAATAAAATATTATTTGTAAAAAAATTTGGTAGGAAGAAAAAAAAAGAAAAAACAAAAAAAAAAATTTAATCAATTAATTAATTAATTGCGAACAATTATGAAATTATTTAAGCCCGTTACCAATGTTATTATTAATATATCATTTTTATTATTACTATTATTATTGCTTATTATTATTATTATTATTATTATTATTATTATTATTAATTATTAATTATTGTGTTATTTTTATTGTAAATTAGTTCAATTGAGCACGTTCTATTATTGATTATGGTGTAAAATATTTATTGTAATTATTATGATGATTATTATAAATTGATGTAGAAGAAAAAAAAAAATCCTCGAATACGTAGCGCAAAAAAAAAAAACAAAGAAAAGGATATAATTATGAAAATAAACAATTGATTGGATTAATTGAATAAATTGTAATAAATATATAGAAAAAAAGAAGAAAAAGAAAAAAAAAATTCTTGATAAATAAAATAAAGAAAGAAAGAGATAAATATTGTAATTATAATAAATGCAAAATCAAATTTGTATTTATTTGTTAATTTTCTGTCTTTCTTTCTTTCTTTCTTTATTTTTTTATTTTTTAAAAGATTTCCGCACGTGCATTTTTATACGTTTACAATCGTATTTTATTCGTACTATCATTAATATTATTAGTTTTTGATTTTTTTTTCTCACTTTCCCTCCTACCCCACACGTCCCTTGACCTCTCATTATCTATCAATAAACAAGAAAAATAAAAAATAAAAAAAATAGATGAGACAAACACATAATTGTGTATCGCGATTTTATCACCAACAATTAATTAATTAATAATTTTATTGTAACATTATCATTATAATTTTTTATCAATTAATTATTCCTATTACCAATTATTTCATCAATATTTCTCACTATTACATTTATCATTTATTATTATTGATGGTTTATTATATTTGTATTAATTGTAGAACTATAAAACAAAAAAAAATATAAAAATGGCTTGCAAAGCCAATTGTGATAGAGCTTATGTACGTCAACAACGACGATGATAATGATGATGATGATGATAATGATGATTAGAATGCGCGTGTGTGTGTGTGTGTGTGTGTATGATATAAGGGAAAATATAGAGGGAAGGAAGGAAAAAAAAAAAAAAAAAAAAAGATAAAATAAAATGTGAATTAAAATTCATTTGGGCATATTATTACTGTCATAATCCTAAATTTAAAAAAGAAAATAATGATAATACGAAATAATAATAATAATAATAATAGTAATAATAATAAAAAAAAATTAAAAATGAAAAAAAAAATTGATTATGTAAAGTTTTTTTGATTTACACGTTTATTATTTATTCTGACAATTAATTCAATATATTTCTTTTTGTTCCTTTTTATTTATACATTTATTATTATTATTATTATTATTATTATTATTATTATTATTATTATTATTATTATTATTATTATTTTCTTCTTTCTATTTATGTCATTTATATATATATCTATATGTGTATAAATGTACAATGAGAATGATATAGTAATTGAAGGTAGGAAATGTAACAAGTGAACAAAAAAAAAAAATACGAATTAAAAGAAAATCATGAAGATAATGCGTAGTGAGATATAACATTGAGAAGATAAAAAATTAACAACAACTCAAAAAAATATCCATAATTACACCCACATCTATATATATATATATATTTATTTATTATACAAAAATAATCCTTCGATACGTATAAATAAATTGACAAACAAAAAAATAAAAAAAAGAAACAGAGAATTTCGATATATATAAATACCCAATGGACGTTTGTGAGTGTAAAAAAAAAAAAAAAAAAAAAAGTCGAACTTTTTTTTCTGCGTGTAAACAAAAATTCACTGAGTGAAACAAAAATAAAATAAAAGTAATAATAATAATAATGATAATTTTAAATAAATAAAATCAAACATTAGTATAATATTTATCAGTCGATTTATATATATATATATATATATAAATATATCGTGCGAATTTACTGATTCAGAGCGATGCAAAAAAAGTAAAAAAAAAAAAAAAAATTAAAAAATTATATAAAAATAAAAATGGGATGAAATAAAAATCTAGTCTGTATAAAATTCCACGAGAGAGTTACGTGTGTATGTGCGGAATTTTTTTTTCTTTCTTTTTTTCTTTGATAATATAAATATTAGACTACGAAATATAAATTCGGTCTCCTCCCCCACTTCTCCCTCCATCCTTCATCATTAAATAATTTTTTTATCTCGATTATCTGTGTACATAGAGAGATATATGAAATATCTCGTATTATAAATAAATAAAAATAATACAATTAATTGTTCGCTTGGAGAAGAAATGAAAAATATTTCTCTCATACTTTTAATTATTATTTCTTTCTGTCTTCAATAAATAACAATACAAATAGATGAATAGGATGATTAAATAAAGAAAAAAAGGGAGGGATATTTGATAATATTGTCAAATAATTTTCAATACAATTACAACTTTTTTTTTGTTTTTTTCGTCCTCCTTTTTTTATTTTCATGATCTCAAGTCGTTTATTCAATAATATTGATGCATTTTTGTATTTCATACAATTTATTTATACGGTAATTGATGAAAAATAATCACGACTTGTGATTGAATAATCAAAAAAAATTATAATAAATGAATAACAAGAAAAATAAAAAGGAGGAAAATGAAAAATTGATAAAGGCATGAAAAAACGAACAAACGAAGAATTTCAATATAATTTTCTTCTGTAGATAATTAAATAGATCAAATAGACAATTATAAATATATAAATATATAAATATTAATATAGCTTTAATTATTAAAAATAAAGTAATGTTGCCGCTTAATATTTATCATAAAACAAAAACATCAAAATAATTAAACGAAGAAAAAAAAAAATATATATATATATATATATATATATATATTAAAAACTATAAGAAAAAATTTGTGAAAGTGTATTTGAATTATTGAAATTTTGTATCATTAAAGTGAATGTTTTTTCTTTTTTTCTCACGCTCTGTGTGAATGTAATAATTTCAAATATTTCAAATTTCCATTATCAAAAGGGAATAAATAGAAAAAAAAAAACAAACAAACAAAATCATGCGCAAATAATAAGAAATAAATGGAGAAATTGAAGTTGGATATGATGAAGAAGAAGAAGAAGAAGCAAAAAATAAAATCATATCGTAAAATTAATAAATATTTTACAAATAAAAAACAAAAAAAATTAATAAATAACAGTAATAATATTAATAATAATTAATAAATAATAATGTAGATAGATATTCAGAAAAATTATTCAAGCCCTTCATGCCTATTATTATAATTAATAAATAAATAATATCTTCTTCAAGGAAGAAAAACAAAAACAAAAAAAAAAATTTCCCCAAGTCCCTAAATCATAATTCACATTTAATTATAAATAAAAGAGAATAAAACAAAAAATAAAAGTAGTAATACGTGAATTCTCTGTCATTTCAGTAGTGAAAAAATAATTTTTAATTGTAAATCGAAACCGTGTGAATGTGAGAAATAAAAATAGTACGAGCGAGTGACGAGAGATAGGAAGAATGTGAATTATAATAAGTGTGGGTAAATGAGTTTAAATAAAAAGAAAAGAAAAAAAAAACGAGTGCAAGAGTTTCGAAACGAAAAAAAAAAAAAAAAAAAAACTTACAAAGATAATATTTAATTTGTATTGTTCATTTTAAATTGTACAATAGCATAAATATAATAATTAAATGAAAAAAAAAAAAAAAAAAAAAAAAAAAAAAGAGAAGAATACCCTGTACATTGCATATAAACAAACAAGAATAAACGAGAATAAATAAAAATATAAGATAATGAAGAATGAAAAAAAACATAGAACACACAAGCAGAGATGATAATACACGTGAATACACAAAATTAGCACGATTTGTTTCACAAGTTGTACGTTCGCGATTATTATTAATATGAAATTAAAGGGAGACAAAAGGTAAAAAAATAAAAAAAACTAATAAAAAAAAAAAGAGGAAAAAATGAATGGAAAATAAAAATAAGGTATGCAAAAATAAAATTTTTGATATTAATAAATAATTTCCCCACGATATTTGTAATAAATAAATTTCTATTCTACCGATCTCGAGTGATACTGCAGAAAAATTATGATAAGAAATTGACAAGTTTTTTTTTTTTAAATTTTCTTTTACATTTGCATGTTTGGAAATTTTTATATTTATTAGGCGAACGAGTATTAGTAACTGTGTACACCTGTATATTTTCAAAACACAACATATAAGAATTATTTTTTATCAATCTTATTATTATTAATTATTTTCATCGATGAATTATGAATTATTTATTATTTTCTTTTTTTCTTTGTCTCAAAAATTTTTGTGATAATGTAAAAAATTAAACGTCACAATATCAATGTAAATTATTTAAATTCAAATTACAATTGAATTTATGAATGAGTGAATGAAAAATAATTAATACACAACTTAAATTCATCATATCATTGTATTCTTTTAATTGCGTAAAAATTGTCGAAAAATTTTATTTTTTTATTAAATTATTTATTTATTTTTCGTTTTTCCCTTTCATTTTAATTATCTCTCTCATCATTTCATCATCATTGTATTTTGGCCACTTGCTATTTTGTATTATTTATTGAATTTTCTTTTAAAATTCACGTTTGACAATGTCAACATATAAATTCACGCGTTCAAATACCCACATCCTCCTATTTATTATTATTATTATTCCTTTTCCGTTTGTTTTTTTTTATTTTTTTGTTGATCAATCTAAATTGTTTACAAGTAAAAACAATAAATTTACCCACATTTTTCGTTCATCAACTGACATTTATAATCACAATAAATAAATTATTATTGCGCTTTTAATATTATTTTTTGCTCTCGGAGTTTACAAAAATTTTTTATATTTTATTTTTATTATTACGATAGTAAGAAAATATGAAAACGACAGTGCAGGAAAACTCTGTGATACAATGGGAGTTGAGTGAGGGCGAAGGGTAAAAAGTGGAAAAAAAAAAAAAAAATTATAGGACAAATGAAAATTTATAAATTTAAACAATTATTATTTATAATTGTTTTTGTTTCTTTGACATTCATCATATTCTAAATATTATAAACATAAAATATTAAAATTACGCATGAACAGGAACAAATTGGAGATGTTTCTTTTCTTGTTTGACGACACTTTCATTCATAATTATTTAATTTCATCCACGCAATTTTCTCTCTACTCACGATTAATCAATCAATTAATACGTTCAGTATTTCACTCCAATGTTGAGAAAATTTCTTCTTTTTATTTATGTTTCATTAGGCGGGAGAGAATTTTCTTTTTTTCTTCTTCTGTTTAGTTTACAATAACGATTAATATTTAAAAATGTAATTATTCGTTATACAGCAGACAAAAAATTAAAAGAAAAAAAAAAAAAAAAGGAATTTATCGTTCTTATTTATATTTATCTAGCTCAACTTAATTATTAATTAATTTTTATTTATCCATATTTCATTTTTTTGTTTTGTTTCTTTCTTTTCATTTATCTAGCATTTCCCATTTTTTCCCTTCACTTCTATTGTTTACATTTATAATATAAATTATCATTAAATTAATTTGTTGTATTTCCTGTTTATTATTGTAATTATTATAATTATTATTATTATTCTTTGAGCTGGTGATGAATAATTCTGTCACGCTGATCGTGATTTATTTTTGTTTTATTATTTAATTACTTATTCTTATTATTATTATTTTTGTTTCTCCTTCACTTTCTATTATTTATTGTTTTAATTGTATGTTGATGGTTAAATGGGATACGTTCGGTGATTAAATGGTCCACAGTCGCGATCGGTATTTGCAACCACAAAAGTTTATCTATGTCAATTCAATTGAAATATATTTATATATAAAAACCCCGATTAATCGTGTTCAGCATTGAATTATGTATTTTTTCTTTTTTTTTTTTTATTTTTCCACCCAATTTCAAATTTTCCTCACTCACCCTACACACCCTATATTGCCCCCTATTACTATTTCAATTTTTTTTTTGTCACAATGATATTGTATTGGTGTACAAACCGCATACAGTCACACTCTCTTATTTATTTTATTATTTTTCATGTGTAAACATTATTAATTAGTTCATTATTTCATGCATTTTTATTATTTTTTTTTTCCTTTTCTTTTTTCTTTTATTCACTCGTATTTTTGTTTTTTTTGTTTTTTTTTTTTCTGTTTTCTTTATTTCATTTATTTATTTATCAATTATTATTATTATAATTATTATTATTAATAATATTAATATTATTATTACATTTCCTATGTGTGTTATTTTAATTTTATTTTTCGTTTTTAATTAACAGTGCTCGCAGCATCCCTAAAATATAAATAATATAAATTAATATTTAATAATAATTGAAACAAAATTGTATTGATGTATTGAGATTATATTTTAAAATACAAACATAATGGTGAAATATAATGATTGGAATATATTTACCAGAATTAAATAAGTCTTTCGGTTCGAATATTCTTTCATGATTTTTATTTATTATTATTTTATTATTTATTTATTTTTTTTTCTCTTTTTTTTTTCTTCTACAAACATTCCTCTTGGCTTTTCCGCACGCACCTCGCCACTTTTCGTTTAAATTCAGAATAACTTTCCCTCCACTCTTTCTGTAAATATGAAAAATTATTTTCAAATAATTTCTGTGTGAATATCAAGTGGAATAAAATAAAATTAATATTAATTATTGATGATTACTCACGGCGGCATCGACATTAGCCGGACTCTCGTCATTCGGATCTGCGAGCATACTTATGACACTGATGAGAATTGTCTCGACTGTATGAACTGGTAGCCATCGCTCTGATGCTTTTTCGTAGCCCCATTTATCATCGCCCGGTTCGTGCAGAATTGATATACACACATCGCCACTTTTTTCGACTGTAAAATTCAAGTATAAACACACACGTATATATTTAAATATTTACAAATATATATATATATATTTTATTGATATTAATTATTGAAATACTCACTGTTTGGATGCCATATCTCTGTTATAAATTTCATTCTTGGTGGCCTGAGCGGATACTCTTTGGGAAATTGTAAATGTGCTTTGAAAAAACCTCCTTCACTAAAAGAGAAAACAAAAATTTATATTTAAATTAATATTTGTGTGGTCAAATTAAATTAATCAATATTATTATATTGTTATACTTACTAAAGTGTATCCGGAGGTCCAATAATAAGCACTTCCCATCTATATATGTCATTGTCGTCGATAAGACCTGCTGAAAACCCTTCAACTGGGTTTTTATTTAATTCTAAAAATAATAATCAATACAATAACAATAAACAAAAAAAAAAAAATATTCATCTATTATCAATTAAATATTTAATTTTATAATTACTAATTATTTTAATTAATTCGTATATTTTTCTTCGTTATTTTTGCAGTTTCACGAGAATAATCAGCACAAATTTTGTTTTAAATAATAATAATAATAAATAGAGCGTATGTTTAATAAAAAAAACATATAAAATAAAAAAATTATGAAAATTTTAACTCTAGCAAATATTTAATTCGCTGGAGGTTATAATTCGGTGCAAAAACGGGTTTGATGACTCACCCATAAAAGACTAAGAGAAAGAGAGAGAGAGAGAGAATGGGAAAATTACGTATATGTATATGTGTATGTGTGAACACAAGAGAAAGGATCTTAAAATTTTTGGATGTGTGTTATGTATGTGCGTATGTTTATATATATTTACACTAAAAAAGAAATAAAATGAAATGAACCCTGAGAGACATTTTCGCTCGTTCACGTATACCATAAATTGTATTTCATTTATCAAAATACACAAAATCTCTCGTAATTCACCACTGTCACATTGACCACCATCACCACCCCCATATTATATGCATTTAAATACACAGAGTTAAATAAAAAATCTATTAATAAATTTTTTAGTCATTATTTTTATCTCGTGTACTCAAATGAATTACACGACTGACATTGTCAATTAGCAATTTTGCAGTATTTTTTTTTTTTTACCTATTTGTATATTTGTGTAGAGTGAAAGAAAAGAATTATAAGAATAAATGAAAAAAAAAAATCAAAATTCAAATTTATCTATGGTGAATTCACAGTTTCTCTTATATACTCGCGTCCCTTCTCATTTACTCGCTCTCACTTTCTCTCTTTTTATCACTTCTACACTCTTTCTCTCACTCTCCCACGCTACGTATTGATTTTCACAACGCCGATCGTCTATAGGGGCGTATATGACTCCATGAAAAATCGACTATTATAACCTTAAAATTATCATTTTCATGTAAAAATGTCTTTACAATTAAATTAAAAAATTATTTTGGAATAATAATAACAATAATGACTAGATATAATTTTAATTATAATAAATTAATTTTTTAATATAATAAAATATAATTTAATCGGTATGGAACCAAGAAAAAAAAAAAAAAAAAATATTGAATTTATACAAAATGCAATTTTTTTTCTTCCATTTTTTCTTTTCTTTCATCCTCTTTTTTTTTCTGATATATTTGGTGTGCGTGTAGGTTTGCGTTGGATGACGATGAGAAATCGTGTAGTGGAGGAACCCGAAAAAAAAAAAAAAAAAAAGCGACACAAGAGATGGAGAGTTTGGGAGTAAAAGAGAAAAAAAGAGAGCGTTTGAAAGAGAATGAGTGAGACAACGAGGGAGACATAAAGAAACTGAGAAAGATCGAACGACATTGAGAGAAAATAAAGTGGAAAAAATGTGTGCCCACACTCCCCGTGGACTCTTCAAATATCATATGTATATAAATTCTTCAACTATAAATTTATCTTAACCCCATAAACATCACGTAAACTATTAAATCAAAACAGCAAACACTTTTTTTTTGTCTCGCTTTTTCCTTCTCTCATGTATTAATACTTGATTTATATTATTTCTTTTTTTTTTTTTTTTTTCTCTTTTTTTCTTTTGGTTTATTTCAATATATTTTCTGCAATTAAATTGCATTTTGTACCTGCTAATTGTTTTCTTAGTAGAAGCGCGGACTGTGGCTCTGACATTAATAAAAGTTCGATTAAATAACCCACTAAAGTTGAAGAAGAAAACAAATCACACTTTTCACACGCTCGCGAGCACTGAGAAAAAGATGGCTAGGTAATATTCTCACCGTTCACGGAAACGACGTTTACGCATGTGCCATTGTAAAATTTTCAAATGACTGTACTATACATAGTATTTCCGTTTTCTTGAACGCTTTCACGCGCCACCTTTATCGTTGAATAATTTCATCAAACTTTTGTATATTTCCACAATGCTAAATTCATGTGGTAATTTGAAATTTTTTACAGTGATCTGTTTTACCTTGTCGGTATATGTCGATAAGTAGAAAATTTTTATATTTATCGATAGGAGTTATGATAATGTAGGAGATCTTTTGTACCAATTTAATGGTCGGTAATTCTGAATTTTTCTAATTTTATCGTCTCTGTAAATTGTCGATATCCGCTGAAAAGGAACAAAGAACAAGATTTTTTTTTTTTTTTTTTCAATTATTTCACTCACCAACTGAAGAAGATGCGCCAACAAGTTGAATTTCTTGAAGTAATCCATAAAAAGGAACACTCACACAAACACTTTTTAATTATTTCACTTACCGAACATTATCAATTAAAAAAATACAAAAAAAAAAAATAATAAAGAAGATAAACCACTTCAAACATTAACTTTCGCGACGCCGTACAAATAATTCGGGGCGAATTTTTGTCGACGTATCATTACAAAAGAGCGGTACCGTAATCCAAAATTGCGTTTTCTTGATGTATCCAAAATTGCGTTTTCTTGATGTATCCAAAATTGCGTTTTCTTGATGTATCCAAATTAAAAATGGGCACATTTATAAAACTAACACAAAATGACCTTTTTTTTTTTTTTCTTTCCACTAAAAACACAATATAAAAATCGAAAAAAAAAAAGAAAAAAATATATATAAAGATCACAATAAAATAAAATAATTAGAACAATCGCGACTTTTCACTTTATCGAAATTCACCAACTACTCGCGATCTCGATGAATAAATTGAAAAAATATAAATTAACAATAGATAATTCGTCGTTTTCTCTTATTCGATTCCCGATTCAACGAAGCAAGTGAAGTACGAAGTAGAAGAGGAAAAAGGGGTGGCGCTTCAATAGAAGTAACAAAAAAAAAATTCAACTGTTGACTTCTCAGAATTAGATGTACGAAAAAGGTTGGATTTGTTTACTTATTTTTTTTTTCTTTGTCAATTTCTTTATTCCCGTGTATAGTTAGACAAAGACAAAAATATCTAACGGTTTTTGCTCGTTGATATTTATGGATTATTCCGAGTAAATGATTTAGGGTTGATGTGAAGTTGTATTTATTCCATAAAGTAATAAAAAATTATGTAGAAATATATATTTTATCGATTTTTTTCTATAATTTTATTTGATAGAATCCACGGATTTTTTTTTTCTCTTTTTGTTTTATTAAATTAGACAAAATAAAATAAGGATAATATATTTATTTAATAATTGATAATTTATTATTTAGATGAATAAAAGCTAGAAAAATCGCGATGCTCAATTATTGAAAATGAAATCGGAAATACGAGGAAATCTTAGATATTTTTCTACTGTTCCGAAAAATTGAATAATTTCAATAGAAATATTCTTTGATTATATAATTGATATTTAATTCTTACCATTCGCCATTTATATATTTCTTTTCCTCCTCTACTGCTTCTAATACTTCTTTAATGGTTTTATTGAGATTTTGCCCCATTTTTCTTCGATAAAGAACCAATAATTGAGACCAGTTGCAGCGCGCGCGAACAATCTGATGCTCATCCTTCGAGTGTTCAACTGATAATGGCGCTGAAACAATCAGTGAGGACGAAGGTGACTGGTCTCTTCAGAAAAATCAAGCATTCTGATTGATCCATTTTCAAACTGTTCTAAAACCTTCTGGCCAATCAAATTTTCTAATTTAAAAATAATTTATTTAATTCCTGTTGATACGCTGATTTTGAATATCTCTCGGCCAATCAAAGCTCCTCCTTTTGCTTCTTCTCGAACACTAACGCCACCGTGTTTTTTTTTGTTACTAATATTTCAGGGCTGTATATTCTCTCATGGGCCCTGTTTTTTCAAAAAAGAAAATTCGAATTCATTTCTTCATTTTTATCACAATTACATATTTTTACAATAAAACTATATGAAATTATCCTCCATTATATTATAAAATATCTTATATATATATGAATTATTTTTTTTGGAAATTATGTATACTATTTTGATGAAAAAAATCGTAATTTTTCAGGGGCGGCTTATGCACACACTGAATATTAGGTTTCATTGCATCTTAAAATTTTTCCACACAAATTTTCAATACAAATCCATTTACATTAGTATTTTCACACGTATGCACTTTAAATACATACATCTATGTATATATATATTAATTGATTTCATGGTTATGTTTTGTCATGCTGCGTAACTTGTGTAGTGTTTCTGCATTTTTACGTTAATCATCATCATTATCAGATGTTTGAATAATACATAATGTGGTATTTTATTTAATGTAATAATATATTGCTGGGGAAAGTCGAGAGATAAGTACAATACGAAGGGAGAGTAAACATTTTTTTTACAATAAACGGTGTCACATATATAAATATAATAATAAAAAGAATGATGCAGTTTTACAAAGAAAAAATTTTATCACCTGGACAATTAAAACGTTTGTCCGAGCACAAGTACAGTTGTTCAAGTGCAAGTTTGTTGGATAAATATTTACAGCCTTGGTGGGAATGGCTTGTTAGTTTTGTTCCACTTTGGTTAGCGCCTAACCTCATTACTGTATTGGGTCTAATTATTAATATTGCTACAACGCTCATTCTTATTTATTACAGTCCAGATGCAAAAACCGAGGTAAATAAAATAATAATCTCCAAATAATTTAATTCATCCATTAACAATCAAATACAATTTTGCTGGCAGTTCAATTAATCCCTCTTTTTTATTTTTTTTTGTAGCCACCGAGATGGGCGTGTTTTCTCTGTGCACTTGGATTATTTATTTACCAAAGTTTAGATTCAATCGATGGAAAACAAGCGAGAAGAACAGGCTCATCAACACCTTTAGGTGAATTGTTTGATCATGGATGTGATTCTGTGTCGACTGGTAAGTTGCTAAAATTAATTTAATTATTTCATTCAATCTATTTATTTATTTATCCATTCATTCATAATTTCGTTTTTATTCTAGTATTCGTTGCATTGTCTGCGTGTATCGCGGTTCAATTGGGATTTTATCCAACTTGGATGTTCTTTCAATGTTTTTGTGCAATGACATTGTTTTATTGTGCACATTGGCAAAGTTACGTGTCAGGTAATGTGATGCAATGAATATACATTGTATATTTAGAATAGAATTTACGTGTTGAACATTTATTTATTGGTATTTAGGCTCATTGAGGTTTGGAAAAGTAGACGTGACAGAGGCGCAATTTACAATAATTGCCATTCATTTAACTTCTGCTATATTTGGACCGAAAATATGGATGACTGAGGTTGTATTTAATTATTAATCATAATATTATTTATACATATTTATCTCTATTATTATTTTTTTATCGTGAAATTTTTGTCTGCGGATGACCAAAACAATGATAGAAAAGAGGAAAAATTGTCTCTGACGATGTGTACCAGTAATTAAATCATTCAAATTCAACAAATTCATATACACATTTTGCAATATAAATTGCAAATATATAATATAATGTTTATAATTGAAGAGTGAAGGAAAGAGAGAAAAAAAGAACAAAAATGTAACTTTCTTACAGATTCCTTATATTGACGGTTTACAATTAAAATATTTAGTTGGCGGTATGACAGTTGTATGCGCATTATCGAGCTTTTATTCAATGTTTACGGTGATATTCACCGGTGGAGTTGGAAAAAATGGTTCAACCGTGGCTGTAAGTTTCCACCATTAACTTTCGTCGGTGAACTTTAATGAAACAAAAAAATTAAAGTTTTTATCGAAATTGATTTTTAATTTTTCGTATCTTATCTTAATGTTTCAAATGCAACCACATCAATTCATTAATTATGTTATGTTTTTTTTTTTGTTTTTTGGAATGTTATATCTGTCATTCAGGGTATTTTATGCATGGCATGAATAAAAAAAAATGAATATAATCGAAAATGTACGCCAACTAATACAGATTATAAGATTATAATTGTCTTGGTATTTGCAATGAAAATTTGGTTTGTATCTCGGTGAGGAATCGTCACAGCGTATTGATAATTAATTTCAATTCAATTTATATTCAAGTTTTTAAACAGCTGGTACATCTCGTTTAATACGATATTCTATTAATTCTACGAGTTTTCGGTCTATTATTTATGGCTAAATTATTTCAATTAATTCATGGACACCAGGAATAAAACAATTTTCACACTCCGATGAATTGATATAATGAATTTTTTTCGTGGGTTCTGAGCTTGCTTTGGTCATCAATAAGAACTTAAACAAATAAACAAACAAAATAATTACGTAATTTGTAATATAAAAATTTTGTTTATTTGTTCATTGTTTATTTATTCATTTATTCAACACAAATCGTTTATAAAAATTTCATTGTTTCTTTTTTTATTTTTATTCTTCCGTACATTAATTGTTTAACTGATATTTAGATGTTTAATTGTCAATTTCATTAGTTGCCATACATTGGCACTGAGGTGAAGGTGTTTTCGTTGTGGTGCACTGTGGGAATTGCTATTTTACTTGCACAAAGCAGTTTATCCGTCATTCTCGCCGGTGGTGTCGGCAAAAATGGTTCTACCGTCGCTGTAAGTTCATCAATATCCGCACAAACAACGAAATTTAAATTTAAAAAATCAAAAAATTCCTACAACACCAATCACCACTGATAATATTATAAATTATAAATAATTCATACGCTAGGACATTCCGCCGTGTTTATCGACTAATTTATTAGATTTTTCATTCTAATTCAATTTTTTTTTATTTCAATTTTGGTTTAACTGGAATTGTCATGGATATTTTTACATGCATGAATTTACTAATGAGTAATTTAATTTTTTATATCATTTTATATAAAATATTCTGCATAATTTGTTTGTTTGTTTTTTTTTTTTTTTTTTTTCTTTATATACAAATAATTGTAGGGGACGTCTGTCTTATCGCCAATTATTCCATTCAGCCTCGTTGTCGTGCCAGCTTTTATTATTTATCGCAAGAGTGTTGAACACGTTTATGAAAATCATCCGGCATTATATATAATGTCATTTGGAATGGTCGCTGCCAAAGTCACTAATCGTCTGGTTGTAAGTAAAAAATAATTGGAATCAATTATTGATAATGTTAAAAATATAATGATTGATAAATAATTTGTTTTGTATTATTGTAGGTTGCTCACATGACGAAAAATGAAATGGATTATCTTGACACATCATTAATTGGACCATGTATGCTATTTTTAAATCAATACTTCAATTTTTTTATCAAAGAATACTACGTTCTTTGGTTGTGTTTTGTAAGTTTTTATATTTCATACTGTCAATTCATTATTTTATCTAGTGAATATTTATATATATTTGTATATTTGTATTGTACAGATTTGGGTTACATTGGATTTCTTCAAATATTCTTCACAAGTTTGTCTAGAGATTTGTGATCACATGAAAATCATGCTCTTTAGGATACCACACGTTAATCAACAACAATTATCGAGTGGTGCTACTACTGATAAAAATGGCACTGCAACACGATCACAACGACCAAAAACAACGAAGAAATCTCATTGATTGTACAACATTTGTTTGTCGTTATTATATTATTGTACACACGTACGGCTGTGTTCATAAAAAAAACTATTATTATTATTATTATAATACAATTAATAAATGAATAAGTCGTGGGTGAATAGATGGACGGGATGAAATTGTTAAAAGACAGAGAATAATTAATTATTACGTCAAATAAGATTTTGTTTGTTTTTTTTTTGTTTTTTTTTTTTTTTCTGCCAACTATTTATTGATTCTTAATTGTAATTCAAAATTAATCTCATTCTTTATTAAAATATATGTATTTTATACACGCGCAACGGAGCAAAGAAAAAGAAAGAAATAAAATTTGAAATTAAAATTGTCAATTTTGCGTATTATTTATTATTCAAATTCAGAATCAGTTATATCATTAGTATTTTCATTATTTATTTCTTGAGAATGATTTTTAATATATTCTTTAGCAACAATACATTTAGTCATGAAACAATCGCATGGAAGATCGTGTTCAGTTGTTTCACAATCGAGAATATCAAATTCTAAATTGTATCGACGTCTATTCATATTATCACGTTTTAATACTATACGAAATGCAATTGGTTCCCCTTTCACAACTTCCTGCTGCTCAGGTAACAAAATAATCGTTTGTTTCCAGTGTGTTGGTGTACTGAGGGGGGATGTAGATAATATTGAACCATCGGGAAATTCTACATCAAACCAAACACAAGTCCCACTAAATTTTCCATTTTTATTGCAAGGAAATACCAAGTCCTGTCCACCAATAATATTGCAATCGTCAATTGCAGTAGAATTTAAATCAATCCACGCTAATATTTTTTCTTCTGCCAGTAAATTATCAGGATTTATTGTCATTATTACAGGTTTTGATGATTTACCACGTCTAATTGAATCTCCAACACATCTGCAAGGTAGAAATATATTTATTATCTATTGATTCTCCTCATTATTATAATCTTTAAGTAATGAAATTTATTTATTGCTCACGTCATTTTTACTCCATAAATATCCTCAAAGTATTCGAAAAATTCTGGAATTTCACATGGCACTGCGTGTAATTGTGCAATAGAGGGAAACATCAATCCATCAGATTTTAAAAATCTATCTCTCGCTAATAAAACAGTGTCCAACATTCCTTCGTGTACCAAATAAAATCCCATCCATTCAGAAACAATAATATCAACTTTTTCTATGGTATTACAATCAATATCTTCCAATTTACTGTGAATCACTTCAATTATATCGGTGAAATTATTTTCATCAGCAACTTTTTCCACGAGTTTTGATAAATTACTCGCTTCAACGGCATAAATTTTTCGTGCATTTGCTTGAGCACAAAAAATCGATAAAACACCTGTAAACAATTCAATTTAATTTCCTTCAATCAATTGAAATCAATTAGATACATATGAGAATTTATTTTTACCTGTTCCAGCACCCACATCCATCACCACTTTATTTTCAAATAATTTTTTGTTATTTGTTATTGCATTTTTATATGCAATCATTCGAGGATGATCATTTAACATCAAACGATGTACCTAAAATATATAAAATAAATAAATAATATATATATATATATATATTTAATAGTGTGCAAAGAAAATTGAGGTTAGAACAAGTAGAGATGAAATATCATTGTACTTATTTATTTATAATATTTACTTACATCCATATCTTCATAACTACGAAAATAATCATCTGAATTACTCATTTTTACAATATCCATATTTATATTTAATACATTTATTCAAATAAATAATAGTGCATTCAATAGCAGTGGGTGGATTGTACAAAAGTGAGATAATATTTGTTTTCAATTTTCAGGACTCAACTCAGGCCACATCAAGAACAGCTGATTAACGTTACTGTGTTGTACACAATAAGTATACAGAGTTGTATATTTTATTAACAGAACTTTAGAATATAAAAAAGAAAAAAAATAATAATAATAAATAAAATAAATCAAATTCAACCCCCAGAGATATTTTGTAATAATATTAAAACTAAATTATATGAATATACAATGAAGAAATGATTTCTATAAATGGTTACACTTAACAGGATGTAATTTTGTTATATATTCAGATTGGCATTATATAATTTTAGTTTATCTTCCTTGTTTTTATTTTATCCTTATTCTAATGAATTTAACATCAACAGTTGTTTTAACACTTTGGTTTGACTGGTTTCTCTTATTTCACCAGCTAAAAACATTTCATCTACGACTGTATATACCTGATAAAAAATAAAAGCAAAATGAAATATCAATGATAATATTAATAATATAAATTAAATTATGATATGTTTAATTTACCTTGTAAAAATTAAATACTAAATCTAATTCACAAACATTGTGGAAATATTCATTTAGTACTTCAACAAAATTGTGTATTGCTTCGAGATAACATAAATTATTATCATTAACATCAACGCAAATGCAAAAATACAATCCTGCATAGCGTCTGTAAACGATTTTGAAATTACGAAACTGTAATAAATTATTTTTATCATTAATACATTTGGAATTATTAAATTATTATTTCATTATAAATATAATTATAATTTAACCTCGACAAAATTTGTGTGCTTGGCATCACGAACTGTTACTACTGCATGAACTTCTTCAATTAATTTTTGTTTCTCATCATCATCAAAGTTCATATACCATTTTGCCAATCGTGTTTTTCCTGCACGATTTTGTATTAAGATAAATCGAATCTATAAAAGGAATATAAACAGAGTCTCATTATCAATATTTTGACAGATAAATGACATTTCATCTTGTGATACATTTATAATCAATAACTCCAATTTGAAACTAGAAATTTTCGTGGAAATTTGTGAGATAAATAAATTCATAAAGATTTCATACAATTCATATGATAATTACCATTATTCTTGTCACTAATATAATCAATTGATATTTAATTAAACAAATATGATAAATTTTTATTACTAAGTAGTCAAAAACACACAAATGTCCGCCCTCTTTTCCTTCTAATCTAACCTCCGTTTGTATATCAAGAAAAAAAAAAAAAGAAAAAAAGGAAAATATTTCAAAATGGCGTTCAAAATGTCCGCGCAAATTATAATGATTCATTGGTGGATTAATAAACCTATCACATATTCTATTTTGAAATTAAATATCGCGCGCAATTACATCATGATTTCACATAACCTCATATTATTTACCGGTATTTATCATTAACACATGAATCATTATAATGGATCATATTTTAAAGAATCCGAAAGTTATTTTGGGTGAATATGGTATTCCAAATGTAAATATTAATATATATAAATAATTATTGTTATAAATTAATAGAAATTACAATAAATTTATCTGGTTTTTTTCTCTCATTACTTTCAGGCTTCCGAATACACTAACCTACCATGCAAAGGTGGATGGAGCGTAGAAAATTTCAAAAAGGTTTATTATTGCAATAAATAAAATATAGATTATAAACATTAATATATTTATTAAATACTGTATATTTTGTAGAATTTCAAAATAAAAATTGTACGACAATCAAATGACAAAAGAGAATTGGAATTTGATTTAATTGGATGCAGTCCAGCATTAGCAAATGCATTCCGTCGAATATTATTAAGCGAAGTTCCATCAATGGCAATTGAGAAGGTTCATATGTTAAATAATACTAGTTTAATTCAAGATGAAGTACTGGCACACAGGTTAGGTTTGTTACCATTAAAAGCCGATCCAAGATTATTTGAATATCCAACAACTTCAAACAATGATGAAGAAGAAGTGAGTGATCAAGACACATTGAAATATGAAATTAAACTCACATGCGCGTGGAATACCCACGCATCAAAAGATTCACGTCGTCCCGATGATATTTATCGTAATAGCAATGGTCAGATGATTTTCAAACATTTAAATACTTATTACAATTCTCCATACAATAATAAATAATATAATGATTTTAATTATCAGTTTACAGTCGTGATATAAAGTGGATACCAATTGGTAGACAAGCAGATCTGTATCCCAATGGTGAAGAGCAAATGGGAATGATAGAAAATGATATTTTAATATGTAAAATGCGACCGGGACAAGAAATTCATGCATTTATGTATGCCGTGAAGGGTATTGGAAAGGATCATGCAAAATTTTCACCAGTTGGTATGTGTTGGTTGTGTGTGTGTGTGTGTTGTGTTAACATATTATTATTATTGATTCATTAACGTTTGTCTTCAATTTGTAGCAACTGCTTCATACAGATTACTGCCAGATATTCAATTGACACGATCAATTAAAGGAAAAGAAGCAGAAACGTTGAAGAACTGTTTTAGTCCTGGTGTTATTGAATTGTTTACGAATAAAAATGATGAAGTTGAAGCTCGAGTTAAGGATGCACGTTACGACAGCTGTTCACGAAATGTTTATCGTCATGAGAATTTAAAAAATTCTGTGAGACTTTCACGAATACCTGATCATTTTATTTGTAAGTGAATATAAAATTATCTATTAATTATTCATAAAAATCATCTCTAATCTCTCTATGTTTTATTTATTTTGTTTAGTTACTATTGAGTCTTTAGGTGCATTACCTCCAGGTGTTTTATTTACGGAGGCAGTCAAAGTCTTGAAGAACAAATGTAAATCATTCTTGGAAGAACTCGATGCCATTCATTGATATTGAGAATAAATTTGAAATAAAAGGGGAGGGTGGTAAAAAAAAAAAGAATGAATATTTTAATAAAATTACGTATATTAACTTCACAATGATAGCAGGACAAATTTTTTTTTTCTATCTAGAAGCTAAGAAATTATTTGTTACAGTCAAATTTAATTCAACTTTACACTAATTTTTACAAAAATGAACAAGAAAGTACAAGAATTATTATCACAGAATAAAAAACAATGTCTTTATATGTTTGAAATATTAATAAATCATTTAAATTTAAATCTAGAATCGACAATCAATGAATTTGATAATAAAAATTCATATCTAATAATTAATTTAACATTTCTAGATTTACCAGTATTTACTATTAATGAGAATAATATTAATTTATCAAAGAAATATCGTAAGAGTAAATTAGATATTGGTGATTTTTCTGCTGCTGGTGTTTCGTGTGTATTCTCAAAACGACCAAAGAATTTTTTTGAAATGATAAAGGGAAAGGAATCATTAAAAATTTCAATTTATAGAACAGATATGTGTAAAAATTGTCTTGATATCAATGACGAAGTTGATTATACACCAGTTTGTCAAACGACAATTCATTTTGATGAATGTTTGTGTGATCAATTTAATATGGCAATAAACAATCATGAAAATTTACCTGAATCTTTTGAAAAGAAAGAAAAATACGAGTTATTGAACAGAATTGGAAATAAATGTGGATCAATTGAATTATTTATACGAATATCCTGTTATGGTACATCAATTATTACACGATTTTGTCACAATGAAAAATCATTTATATTCAAAAATTTCAATTCAACGGATGAGTTTGAATGCTCAAAATTATTGTCTGCCAAAGAAATATATTTAGATTTTGATGATCGAATTCCAGAAGCTAAAACTGTTGTAGGTGTATCAAAATTATGTCAAGATTTACCTAAGAAGTATCACAATCTCAACATAACCTCAAGTAATCGAATGCGTGGAGGTGGATTGAGTAATGAAAATATAAATCTGCCAATGTTTCCAATTCAATCAATGCAAACTCTTCTATCTGGTGCATGCAAAACTAATAATGAAAACAATGATAAGCCAGGATGTGGCTGTTATGGAGTATCAGGACTTGGTGTCATAAAAATGAATCATGGATGTTCAAATAAACCCTGTCATGGTATTGATTGTTTAATTCGGGCTTTCAAAAGGACTCAGGAGTTTGTTGATAATATAAAAGTCACAGGAATGTCAGGATTGGGATTAATGGATCCAACTGAGAGTCCTTACTTTGGTAGAAATCGAGACAAACAATTGCCAACAACGTGTTCAGAACGAAAGAGTCACGATGAAAGTCAATTAAATCATTCAAACGAGATAAATACTTTATTTGATATTTCCAAACATCGTAATGTAACAAACTCAATATCAAAAAAGACAAAACCCGATGAGAAATCTTTACAAAATCACCAAGAATTGAATAATCAAAAAGATAAAATATTAGATAATGATTGGTGTGGCGAGGATTTAAGGAAATTGGAAAAAAATCACAAAAATATTGTGAAGGATATAAGTGAAAATAAAACAATATCAGATCAAGTAAATCAACAAATTATTGGATTTAATAAACCTGAAATAACTCGGATAAAACGCAAACGACGTAATAGGCGAGTAAAGAAATTTTGTTCTGAGTCACGACAAAGATTTTATTCAAGAAATTATATTAAACCGAGTAAACAAATAATGAGATTGGTCCGTGCAGTTGCCAGTCGTCTTCATTTTGGCCATAAAAGTTGTGTGGACATTAGGATACGTGTTCCTGGTAATATGGGCTGGCTTTGGAACACAAGAAACACAGCAGGTGAACCAAAACCACAAATTGGATGGAAACCAGGTGCGATTACACGTGAAGTTTGGCGTTTGTTAGAAGATGCAAAGACAAAAAAAACCGATGAAGTGCCAGTTGATCGTCCAATAACTCCAATAAAAGGTAAGAAATCAAAATCATCGCGTAAACGAAATACATTTCTATTATCAAAAAGCCAAGGAGAACGTGAAGGTGAACACGAATTATCACCACCAACACTTCACATACGTTGTAAAAAAAATAAATATGATATAACCGTGAAACCAATTAAGAAAGAATTTTTTAATCAGCCAGAATTACAAGAGAATGTTAGTTTACAAAGATTTACAGTGTATAGAAATAAAGATGATAGTTCTTCAAGTTCAACAGAATTGGATATGAAAGTCGCATATTCACCATCAGCAGCACTTATACATCCTTCTACAAAGATATCAACAAAAAATTTTACGGCACAAGTTAATACTCCAGAAATAATTGAATCAATTAATGACACAACACAAGTTATAAAATCTAAAAGACGACGTGCCAAGACAAATCATAGATCTAAAAAAACTCCATTTTAATTTAAATAAATATAATTTTATTAATAATTTAACTCAATTTTTGGGTTTAGACAATTGATATCAATGATAGGAATGCTGCATTTTTTGAGTGGTTAATGAATTTGAAATATCCTTCATAAAAAATCGAATATCTAAAAATCAAAAATATATATATAAAAGGTGTCGGGCCATGATATGAATAAATAAATAAATAAATAAATAAATAAATAAATAAATAAATTCATCAATAAAAGTATTCAAATCATTAAAGTAAAAATTGTTGAAAAATAAAAATTCTTGGAAGATGTGAAAAAATTTGGATTGCTTATGCACGCCACCTAGGATAGCGTCCTTTTTTAAATATTTTTTCCCGCCGTAGAAAAATTGGCGGGAAGCAATTTACATTAGTTGGATCTCAATGGCGTTGTGGATAGGAGACGTGAGCAGATGCGAATTTTTGTATTTTGCTGTCTAAAGGTAATTAAAAAAGCTGATTTTTAAGTTGATTTACATTAAAAACAGAATAATGATGATGATTATAATGGTTGTTGATTAATTTTATAGGTGAGAACAATTTAGAGTGGAAATTATCAATTATTTCATATTAGTCGAGAGTAAATGGGAATCTGGGGTGAACAATGGCAACAAATACTGGAAAATATCGTGCTGAACGCACTGATAATCCAAGAAAACGTCAGGAATCAGATGAAAAACGCGAAAATTCCGCCGAAACTCGTTTATTACGTGCTAATGAAAATATAATTGTCGACAATTTGTATGGTTTTCATCGTGTCAATGACACAAAAGAGCGTATTGGTTATCTGATAAATATGCATGCTACTGAAATCGTTGAAGAGGATAAAAGATTGATAAGCGGTTGTGATTATTATTTTCTCGAACAAGATTGCACAAGATTTAAAATTTCAATGCCATATCATCCATACTTTTACATTTTATGTCGTAAAGATACAAATCAAGAAGTATCAACGTTTATATTAAAAAAATACAATGGATTGGTAATTAAAATTGAATTACTGATAAAAGAAGATTTAGATTTACCAAATCATTTAATTGGTTTGAAACAGAAATATTTGAAATTATCATTTGCAAATATTGTCGATATGCAACGTGTGAAAAAAGATATAATGCATGCAGTTAAGATAAACAAAGAGCGTGAAAAGAGTCATAATTTTTACTCAGATTTATTAGCCGACACATTTGATAATACAAATCGTGAAAATAAACACACAAGTGTAAAAGTAATTGATCATATGGACAATATAATTGATATTCGTGAGTATGATGTGCCACATCATGTTCGTGTATCAATTGATTTGAAAATATTCGTGGGCAGTTGGTATTCAATTAAATGCCGTGGTGTAGATCAATCACCAATAATAACACGATGTGATGATATGATTGATACAATTGATCCAATTATATTGGCATACGATATTGAAACAACAAAATTACCATTGAAATTTCCTGACGCAAATACCGATCAAATCATGATGATTTCATATATGATTGATGGCCAAGGATATTTAATAACAAATCGTGAAATTATATCATCTGATATAGATAATTTTGAGTATACACCTAGACCTGAATTCGAAGGATTGTTTGAGGTATTCAATGAACCTAATGAAAAAGCGACACTACAAAAATTCTTTAATCATATTTTAGAGGTAAGACCACATATATTTGTATCATACAATGGTGATTTTTTCGATTGGCCATTTGTCGAAACACGCGCAGCAATATTAGGTATGAATATGAAGGAATTAATTGGTTTTTCCAAAAATCGTGATGATATTTATGTGAGTCGTCCAGCAATTCATATGGATTGTTTATCGTGGGTTAAACGTGATTCGTATTTGCCAGTTGGTTCGCAAGGTTTGAAAGCTGTTACCAAAGCCAAATTGCGTTATAATCCAGTTGAAGTTGAACCAGAGGATATGTGTCGTTTGGCAACTGAAGAGCCAGTTCTATTGGCTAATTATTCAGTATCAGATGCAGTTGCAACATATTATTTATATAAAAAATACGTTCATCCATTTATTTTTGCATTGTGTACGATAATTCCAATGGAGCCAGATGAGGTATTGCGAAAAGGTTCAGGAACACTTTGCGAATCGTTGTTGATGGTTGAAGCGTTTGCAGCAAATATTATATTTCCTAATAAACAACAGAATGAATTTAATAAATTAACCGGTGATGGACACTTATTAGAATCCGAAACATACGTAGGTGGACACGTTGAAGCACTCGAGTCGGGGGTATTTCGTGCTGATATACCGTGTCGATTTAAAATTATACCAAGTGCAATTGATGAATTAATACACGGAGTTGAGAATACATTGAGACATGCGATTGAAATCGAGGAAAAAATTCCATTAGATTTAGTTGTAAATTTTGATAAAGTCACTCGTGAAATAATTGATAAATTAATTCACTTGAAGGAACAACCATTGAGATTAGAAAATCCTGTTATATATCATTTGGATGTTGGGGCGATGTATCCAAATATTATTTTAACCAATCGTTTACAACCCTCGGCAATGGTAAATGAAACAACTTGTGCTGCATGTGATTTCAATCGTCCTGGTGCTTTATGCAAACGTGATATGAAATGGATGTGGCGTGGTCAATATTTGGCAGCAAGTTTAGGTGAATACCAAAGAATTCAACAGCAATTAGAAACGGAAAAATTTCCATCATCTTATCCAGGTGGACCCAAACGAGCATTTCATCAATTGTCACGTCAAGATAAAGCGAATTTTGAAAAAAAACGTTTGCAGGAATATTGTAAAAAAGCTTATAAAAAAATTAAAGTAACACGAATGGAGGAACGTACACAAACAGTTTGTCAAAAAGAAAATTCATTCTATGTCGATACAGTTCGAGCATTTCGTGATCGTCGTTATGACTACAAAGCATTGACAAAAGTTGCAAAGCAACAGGTGTCAGCAGCAATTGCGAGTGGCGACGCAGCAGAAATAAAATCAGCGAAAAATCGTGAAATATTGTATGATTCATTGCAATTAGCTCACAAATGTATATTAAATTCATTCTATGGTTATGTTATGCGTCGTGGATCACGATGGTTTAGCATGGAAATGGGTGGAATTGTTTGCTACACAGGTTCGCATATTATTATGAAAGCACGTGAAATAATTGAGCAAATTGGACGTCCATTGGAACTGGACACCGATGGAATATGGTGTATGTTACCTGGATCATTTCCAGATACAGTTGAAATTGAAACAACCCATTCAAAGAAGAAAAAACTTATTATATCATATCCAAATGCCGTATTAAATTTTATGGTAAAGGATCAATTCACCAATGCAGTTTATCATGAATTGGTTGATAAAGAAAATGGAATTTATGAAATACGAAATGAAAATTCAATATTTTTCGAGGTTGATGGACCATATTTAGCAATGGTATTGCCAGCAGCAAAAGAAGAAGGTAAAAAATTAAAAAAACGTTATGCCGTATTTAATTTTGACGGTTCACTGGCGGAATTGAAAGGTTTCGAAGTTAAACGACGTGGTGAATTGCAATTAATTAAAATATTTCAATCATCCGTATTTGAATCATTTTTAAAGGGAAAAACATTGGATGAGTGTTATCATGCAGTGGCAAAAGTTGCTGATTATTGGCTGGACGTATTGTATTCAAAGGGTGTCAATATTCCTGATGCTGAATTGTTTGAATTAATATCTGAGAATAAATCAATGTCGAAAAAATTAGAGGATTACGGTAAGCAAAAATCTACATCGATATCAACAGCAAAACGTTTGGCAGAATTTTTGGGTGATCAAATGGTGAAAGACGCGGGATTAGCATGTAAATATATTATTTCAAAACGTCCACATGGTGCTCCAGTAACAGAACGTGCAATTCCATTAGCAATTTTTCAATCAGAGCCCAGTGTAACGCGCCATTACTTACGTAAATGGTTGAAAGATTCATCAATGCAAAACTTTGATATACGTGAAGTTTTAGATTGGAGTTATTATATTGAACGTCTTGGAAATGCAATACAAAAAATTATAACAATACCAGCAGCAATGCAAGGGATTGTTAATCCAGTGCCACGAGTTCAACATCCAGATTGGCTATTTAAGAAATTAATGGAGAAAAATGATACACGAAAGCAGAGAAAAATAAACGAAATGTTTTCAATTGTTGACAAAGATGAAAATGATGATGACGACAACGATGAGAGTGATGTTTCCGATAGTGTTGGTGATATTGAAGATGTAGGATCATCATCAGTAAGGAATAATAATGATAAAAGACCGATAGTGTCAAAAAGAAAACGAAATGAGTACGACGAGGATCAAGTGGATAATTTGAAGAAAAGTTGGCGTGAAGTTTTGGGTGTTCCACCACCAATTGGTGATACATCAACTGAATTTGCTACTTGGTTAGAGTTTCACAAGAAAAAATGGGCATATCAAGCACGTCAACGTGGAGAAAGGCGAAAAAAACGAATGAGAATGATTGGTGATCACGTTCAAGAGAATAGTCACAGTGGAATTATAAGAAATCCGAATGCATCAACAATAGCTGGATTTTTTCGTAAAACTCAACGTAAACTCTTGGATTATCCGTGGCAAATTTTACAAATAGCTGAGACAAATGAACCGGGTCTGTTTAAACTTTGGGTATTGGTCGATCAGGAATTACATCAAATTCGTTTAATTGTACCGCGAATTTTTTACGTTAATTCACGTAAAGAACGTGGTGAACCTGATGCCAATGATTTGTGGCGTAAGTGTTCAAAAATATTGCCACGATCACGTCCAGTTTATCATTTGTATCAGTATACAGTTCCAGAAGAGCTTTATCAACTTCACAGTCAAAGTCTAATGGAAAATGTCACACAACCTGAAAATGAAGGGATTTACGAGACACAAATGCCATTGATATTTCGTGCATTATTAAATTTAGGTTGTGTATGTAATGTTGATGATAAAATGGCACGTTCAATGGCCGATGGTTCCGATACATTTCATTTAAATCAATTACAAATGAAAGTTGGTATGTCTGAAAGTTATTTGAAGCAGCGAAATTCTATTAAATATATTTTTTTATATCATCATTGGTCACACAATCGTCAACGTTCAATATACGGTTTGTTTCTTGGTCCAAGTAAACGTTCACACGTGATTGTTTTAGATTCTGTCAAGACAAATCAAATGCCAAATATGAATTTATTATATGGAGTAGAGAGGAAAAATATTAAAACTAATTTGAATGATGAATCAATTCCGAGTGAGATGCATTTTGAAGTTAGAATTGAAACAAATCCACAAATTGTCAGTAGGCAAATTCAATCGGCTTTACAATCATATAAAAATGATATGAAAGGTGCTACAATGTTGATTGTCCAAACGCCAATGGAAATGTCAACATTATTGAGTGAAATGCCTGGATTAAATGATTTTCCATTGATAAATAATCACGTACAGGATATTGATAATTTATTTAATACATTGGACTGGCAAAAAACTGGTGCACGAACGATGATACGGCATTTTTTCAAGTGTGAACAAATATTAGATTTAATGATTGATCAATGTAGATTTTTCGCTGCACCATTGGGAAATATACCAGCGGATCCAACTTTATTTGGCTCTGATTTATTTTACGCGCGTAATTTACAAAAACACAATTTTATTTTATGGTGTTCACCAACTGAACGTCCAGATTTAGGTGGCAGTGAACACGATGACAATCGTTTATTAACTGATTTTGAAGAGAGTACATCGTGTGCGGCAAATAAATCTGGTACATTCTCAAGTGTTTGCGTTGAATTGGAAGTTGAAAGTCTTGCAATTAATACATTATTACAATCAAATCGTATCAATGATGTTGATGGTACGAGTTCATTTGTAGCATTTCACATGGCACCACAGGCGTCATTGCAAGAAATGATTTCAGGTGATACACCAAATAAGGTTATTCCAAGTTATGATGAAACGGCAGTGTGTGGCGCGGCATTCAAAGTTTTGCGTAATATGATTAATGGATGGTTGCGTGCTGTAACATTGCAAAAGAATGTCTTTGCTGATTATCAAATAATACATTTTTATCGTTGGTTAAGATCACCAAATGCATTACTTTATGATCCAGCATTACGTCGTACACTTCATAATTACATGAAAAAATTATTCATACAATTAATTGCGGAATTTAAAAAATTAGGTTCCATCGTTGTATTTGCTAATTTTAATAAAATAATTATTGCCACGAAAAAACGTACGATAACTGATGCATTAGGTTACATTGAATTTGTTGTGCAGACGATAAAAAACAAAGAATTATTTCATTCGATTGATATTACGTATGAGAATTGTTGGGAGTATTTAATTTGGTTGGATTTAGCTAATTTTGCTGGTATTAAAGGAAAATTAATGGATAATGATGAAAATATTAATGGAAGACAGGAAAATAATGATAATGATGATAATGACGATGATGATGATGATGATGATGATGATGATGATGATGATGATACACCAGAGATAATTATGAATTGGAATTTAGCTGAAATTTTACCACAAGAAGCTTCGTGTCGTTCAACTTTTAATGCTATCATTGCTGGTTATATAATGGCAATTTATGATTTTATGAATAAAATGGAACCAGATGGTGGTATGACACCACGAATACGAAAACGTCGTAATAATCATACGTGGAGTCAAACAATGTCATCACAATTGGGATTGGGATCACTGGAAAATACTTCAGGATTTGTAAAAAATTTAATATCCACCGAAATGTCACAGAAATTATTTCAAATTATACAGAAAATTTATAAAAAATTACCGGAAAAACAATTAACTATTGAAGAACATCCAAATTTAAATCTCGGTGGTTTAGATATAAAAAAAATCAATCCAGCATTGGAATTAATTAAATCAATATGTAAAGTTTTATCATTGGATAAAGAAGTTGAGGATGAAGTAAGTGAATTGCAACGTAATCTATTGCGTTTAATCAATATTGGTGAATTT
Source organism: Dinocampus coccinellae (assembly GCA_963920625.1). Classification (NCBI taxonomy): domain Eukaryota; kingdom Metazoa; phylum Arthropoda; class Insecta; order Hymenoptera; family Braconidae; genus Dinocampus; species Dinocampus coccinellae. The sequence goes on from OY987191.1 coordinate 2,852,754, forward strand.
AGTGATAAAGCTGAGTGGTCAGATCCTTGTATATCATTTGTATTGACAGAAATTATTTGTAAGGCTTGTAATCACACTCGTGATATTGATCTTTGTAAAGATATTTATCAAACAATTGAAGCAGGAATTTATGTATGGAATTGTCCACTGTGTAAAACGAATTATGACAATTCGGAAATTGAATTTTCATTGATTGATACCCTCAATCGTAAATATATGGGTTTTATTTTACAAGATTTGCAATGTAAAAAGTGTTTGGAAATTCAACGTGATAACATAACGGAATATTGTTCATGCTCAGGACAATTTAAAACGACAATTGATAGAGATGATATAATTAAATGTGTTAAAATATTACGTTCTATTGCAAAAAAATGCCAAATGATTCTCCTGAGTGATGTTATTGACAATACTCAATTGTTTTCTAATTAAGATGAATTAAACAAAAACTATTTAAGATTTTGACATTTCTTGTTTATTTAATATATCATTAAATACATACAGAAAAGTTAACTTTATCATCAATCATTCTCATACTAGTTAATTTAAAAAGAAAATATTCTATTTAGTTGTAATATTGAATTCGACGGGAGGATCTGAAATGAAAAGAAGAAGAATATGATTTTAATCTTGTAAATTAAATATTTCAAACAGAGATGATAATTAAATTAATGTTTACCTTCAAATTTAAACTGTGGAAATTTTGTCATATCAACTCCTGCACCACCGCCATACTGTACAGCAAGACGTTCCAAATCATTCTTCAATTCTTTCTGGGTTTCTGGAGTAACATCGACTAATTTCCCACCACTAGGGAATAAATTAAAATAGTTGATTATTTATATTAATTAATAGTGTGTGATATATATAGATAATATCGTATTAAAACTTACGAGCTTTTGCTTTTGTATTCACGTATTTTATCGATGAACAATTGTTGAATTGGATCAGAAGCTTTTTGCATTGCTGGTACCATAATTCCAATATTTCTTTTGGCAATTAATGACAGGGATGTTAATTGAGGCACCAGCATGATGGAAAATTGTTTCTAATAAATCAAAAAGCCATAAAATTACTGAAGAAACACGTTTTTATCTTATGTAATGTATCAATGTATAAGAGCCAGTGACGTCAAAACATTTATACATAATATTGATTAAATAATGAAACAATAAAAATATTATATTGATATTTATTTATATTAATTAGTAATTTTTTTGTTGACAGATATTAAATGAAGATGTGTAATTTACCAGAAAATATGAGAGAAACACTTGGGTACTCGAATAATCAGCTGGTTCAAGCAAAATGGCGATTGACGCGAAGGAGTGGGGTGAGTTACTACGTAAATCAATTAATCCACCAAATAATTACATATAATTTTGGAAATTTCGATAAAATTTTCAACTAATATCAAAAATATTCATCTGAATTATAAATATAAATTACGATAAAAAATTTAAACGGAAAAAAATTGCGCGCGCATAGTTATAAATTGACTCGCGCAGTGGCAGTTTGAATTTCGGCCAATAAGAAAACGGCATTTTTTATATGCTGCATGATCACCTGACCAGCCACAACTTCAACTTTTGTATGATGTTGAAACAAATTAACGAAATATAACCAATCAAAATTCATTTTAAAATTTGCAGTTGCGAGTGTGTATTCGTGTGTTGCTTGACGTTTACATGCGCAGTTACAGTTGGCGTCGGTTAAGGTTACTAAAACGATAGTCTATCTTTCTCCCCCTCAGTTTCAACTTGTTCTCCCTCCCTTTTCCCCACCGCATTTCGTAGTTGTGCCATTCTCCTGCGCCCAAGCAATTCTCAGTTTCATTCATGAGAACGTTGGCGATGCACACACAACAAGATACTCCTGTGATATTTTTTTAAATTGTTTACGCATCATATACAATTGTTGACGAATTCTAAATAAATATATATTGACTTATATTGATAAAAGAATAATAAACACTCACACAAATGTGTCGTATATTGTTTGGTGTTTCGTATTACTTAACGTAAAGTGTTACCTCAGTGTTTGTACATTTTTTTGCTTTTAAACTTTTTATTCTCTATTGAAACATCCAATTGTACCGCGAGTGTTGGTGTGTTGTGTGTGTGTGTGCGTGTGCGTGTATGTATGTGTGTGTGTACGTGTGTCTATGTTTCTCTCAATTTTTTTTTTCTTACAACAAACAAAAAATAAATAAATTTCTATTATTAATGAAAAAAGTTGTGTGAAGAAAGGAAAAAAAAATTTTTTAAAACTAGACGATAAAGCAGATAAAAGAGAAGAGACAAATCATTGAGAAACACGTCGTGGATTTTTATTCTCTGACGACAAAGGTATTTATAAAACCTAACCTACAAAAATCAAATAATATTCACGAGTCGTGATTAATATCGATTGATCAAAGGTAATTAAAAACTATAAAAAAAAAAAGATATAAAAAGAGTCATAATTCGATGACTAATACGTATTTGAACGTATTAATACTTTCTCAATGAATAATATAATTTATTTTGTAATATCTTTATCATTATTATTGTTTAATGTAATAATATCTGGATATAAATATTTATATTTATTCACAATCAATATTACGATATAATCAATAATAAATGATTGAGAATAATATTTTTTATTCTCCAATATAATAAAATTAATACACGAAAAAAAAAAAAGAAATCAGTTTAACAATTGAAATAAAATATTTATTATTATCAGAATTCGAATAGAATAAAAAAAAAAAAAAAGAAAGAATGATCGTCAAAACAATTTATATATTTTTTTTATTTCTTTTTTCAAATTATTTTTTCAATTTTTTTGACGTTCCCGCACCCATTTATCGCGTGTTTAAATTAAACGCGGGCGCATTTATTTCAATTAAACATTAACAATGCACTTTACAACAATCACATGAAATTTATCCAATAATAAAAATTTATCAAACCCAAATATGACAATTTATAACCTCAAAATACCAATTTAATCTAATATAAATATAAAAAATAAATTTATATCAATCAAACCTGCTGGAAAAAATATATATATATATACAAATAAATAATACAATTTTATATAATAATAAAGAAAAAAAATGTATGAAAAATGAGATTCGTGGGACAAATGTAGGAGAGAGGAGGGGATTAATTTAAGAAATTAAAGTTCTCATTTCTCTATCGTTATTTTATTTTTATTTTTTTTCAATTTTCTTTTTTTTTTTTTTTCTTGTCCTTTTTTCTTCACTGTCGTTCTACTCCAGGGTGATGAGAGTGCGGTTTGGATATGTATCTTTACCACAGAGAAGGCCCAAACGCAGCATGGCAACGCTGTTGAACAGTCAGAAAGATCGGGTGTGTTCCCCTCCCGCGCTTCTATATCCAATAGAGACCATCAGACGCTTTGCAGGCTTTGCTAGGCTCGTTTTGGACTTGAATGCATCAGGGTAAAGAATAAGGAGAAATATTGAGCGTCTATATATATATATATGAGTGTGTGTGTGTGTGGAGGGGGATGCTGTGATGCCAGTTGAAAAGAGTAAATGGAAAAATTGTTGAGGTTATGATAGATAAATTTTTTTATTATCATTTATTTCAATAAGAATATTATTATTAATATTTTTTTAAATAAATAAATAAATATATTTATATTGAGTGGGTGATTTTGAATTTAAAATTAGTTTTTATATATTTTTTTTTTTTCTTCTCTTCTTTTCTTTATAACTTTTTTTTTTTTTTATTGTCGTTGTCTCCAACTTTGAATTTTAATGAGTAAAAATGAGAAAAGGTTTTTATATATGAACGAAGAAGAGGAAGATGATGATGATGATGATGATGACTTGTGTCGTGCATAAAGATTGACTTTTTCGTGAGGTTTGAGAATATTGTAAACGATTATATTTTTTTTTTTCTACTATAGAGATCACTTGCAAAGAGAAAAAGAGGGAGAGAGGGGGGATATTCAATGGTGTTTACTACCTGACCTTTTATCTTCATCTTTATAAGTGGATTCGATGTAGGGTGAGGTTAACAATAGGGTGGAAAAAAAAAAAAAATAGGGTGAGAGAGGGAGAGACAGGTCGAAACAGGTGAAGAAAAATATTGATTTATTTTTTTTTTTCATTTTTTTTTTTTGCTGAATATGAGAAAAAAAAAATTATTAATTATTTTATTTTATTTTATTTTATGTTTCATAATATATTGACAAATGACTACACAATTTTCGTTGATTAGATTTTTAAATGGTGATAAGATTATTGATATTTAATACGTGTGGAATATTTGGGACTCCCCGAAATTCAATTACAATGAGACAGCGTATAAATATTGATATATATATTCAAGTGAATAATTATCAAATATTTTTCATTCATTTCCAGTTCTGTTTATATATCACAGTGACAATTAAAATTTTATATTTAATCGATAATTATTTTTATTATTTATATTGTACTTTAAATGTGACGATGATAAGATTGAAAGAAAAAAAAAAAAAAAAAAAAAAAAAAACGTTTTTTCAGGTTTAAATTTTATTTATTGATTCGAGTAAAATTCGTGTGAGAAAATTAACGTTGATATTTAGTACACACGAGATTTTATGAGTATCCAATCACGACCAACACTTTTGTACTCACCATCTGTCGTTCAGGTTTTTATTTTTTTTTATTTTTCCGTTCCTTTATCTTTTTAGTTTTGTTCTCGCACTTTTTTTTGTTCCTTTTCTCTTTGAGGGGGTTGAGAGGGTAACCCGATCTTCATCTTGGGATACACTTCATCGATTCTTCTTCCGATCTTCTTGTGAAATTTTAAAAAAAAAAAAAAAATTTTTTTTTTTTTTCTTTTTTACTTTACTGTACGAAATAAAAAACTCTCCATTACTCGTGAAGCGATGAAATTAAATTGAAACATTGTGAATCAATTAAAAATATCACTGAATTTCGGAGAAAATTTTGACACTTATTTTATTAGATACAACAAGTAAATTATACAGATATAAATTTTTATTCTTGTGTGTGTGTGCAACACAGTGAGATGCATCCGCATTTTTTTTTTTTACTTTCTTCCCGCCGGGTTCGTATTTCATACCACACGTGTTGTACTCATGTTCTCTCGTACAAAATATATTTTTCTTTTTTTTTTTTTTTTTTTTTTTCAGAGACGAAAAAAAAATTCAACTGAACACTGAAATATTTTATTTTATAGATAACATGGATATCGAGTCCTCGCTCTACGATTACGACGAGGAAGAACAGGATTTTTACGAAGAAAATCTTGGAGCAAGAAAAGGTTATCCAATTGATCATCGTTCACTCAAAGTGAGTAAATTAAATTTGAATATAATTAATTATTTATTATATAATTTAAATTATTTTATTGAATATAAATATTTGGGATATTTGTGACAAGTGGAATTTCATATTGAAGAAAGAAGAACAACAATTTTTTTTTATTATTATTTGTTTTGTATTTAATATTCTCATATTTTTTTCTCTTTGGTAGTACAATAATACCCAGTGTCTCGTGTATAATCGATTTTATATCCTCATATTCACTCTCACACACACACACACACACACATATATATATATATATATGCATATGTATGTGTGTATTAGTTACTGGGAGAGTTAAATATATTACAGAGTAAAAGATAATATTGCGCTTGACAACACAAATTATTTTTGTTTGTATAGTAGAAATAAAATATTCCGAGTAATTTCATTGAATAATTTCGATAATTATATAATAATTAATTCAATTAATAATAATTATTATTATCAAAAATTAAATATATCATATAGAAATATAAATAATATAAAAAAAAAAAAATGTTGTTAATTTTGATTATTTAGTTTTTTAAATATATCTCAATAACTATAAATTTTTCGTGTAATAACGCAGAACAATGAAATATTCTTCATAAAATTACACATAAAATGCTCCCTGGTAGACATTTCTACGATTAATAATACTAAAAATACAGAATTTTCAATTTTGGATGTATTAAAACAAAAAAAGTTTCATAAATCAAAAATGAACGTAAAAAAAATTTTTTTATTGTTTATATCTCAACATATCATATTCATTATTATTATTATTTTAATAATATTGAACGAGAGTGAGTGAGATATAAATGAAAATTATAAAATTATTATCTATAAACGATACGCAGACAATTGTATATGTTTATATATTGTATTTTCTTTGTGTGCGTGTGTGTGTGTGTATGTGTATGTGTTTGTTTTTTTCACTGTTTTTCTTCAATATGTACATGTGAATGCGCTTTTAAAAGACCCAAGTATAAAAGTCGCGCGTTCACCAGGCGCAAGTGAGGCCTTTTATAAATAGTTCATTTATAAATACTCGTCTGTAGTTTCCTGCTATACTCAGCTATTGCCTTCTGCTGCTTCTGCTTTTGCTTCAGTTCTTCACAGTCACTATTCAAACCGTCCATTTATCATCCCCTCTACTATGTATTAAACAAAAAAAAAAAAAAAATAGAAATAGAATAAGAAGACGAACCTGAAGGAATAAAAAAAAATAAATAAATAAATAAATAAAGAGCAACAAGCGAAAAAAAAAAAAAAAAAAGAAGATAAAATATAAACGATTCCATTGTAATATTTTATTTTTCATAATAAATTCCATCTCACGTTTAAAAACATGACAATGAACAATATTTAATTTATTAATTATTTTTTTTTTTCTTTTTGGTTTAATCAATTGATAATTTACAAATTTTAGTTTGATCAATAGGGGGAGGAAAGGGAAAGGGAGAGGGAGAACGATTGAATTGAATTGAATTTTTTTTATCTTTATTTATTTATTTTTTTTCTTTCACTTTACCGATTTATTTCATTGCGTCATATTTGGTTGTGTACTCAAACTCGTTCACACACACACACACACATAACACACGCGCATTAGTTCGTTCGTTCGTTCGTTCCTGTCGTTTTGTCTGTCGTTTTCATTCAGTTGCGCGTTCACATGAAGGTCAAACGGTCGTCGATTCGCATTGTCTCACTTTAACCACTGTCATTTAACAAATTTCCCCTCTCACTTATTCTTTCATTCTCCCATTTCGTATCTCGAATGAGCGCGACCATTTGCGCGCCTTCATTCTACGAATTTACCCCCACTACAACTGACAAACCAACGACGGACGGAGCTTTATCTTGCAGTCATCGCTTGGTCCTTTTCGTTCTTCCGTTCACTGGCAACTACAACTTTACCCCTCCCACCACATCTAGTTTATTCCCCTTCTACTACTACACAGACTCTGTCTTTCCCTCTCTACACTTTATTTTCTCTCTTGCAGGTTCATTCATACTTTTATACCATCCAAGTTTACTATATATCTTTCTTTATTTCTTTCTCTTTCTAATTCTCTCTTTTTTTTTTTTCTCTTGCGTTCATTCAAATGATCGTTCTTTCAGGTCGTTTTACATTTTCTATTCATCAGCAATTTATTTATTTTTCACACGTTTCTATTTGTTTTATTCTTTTATTTATTTATTTATTTATTTTTTTTTTTCATTTATATTTTTATATTTAAAATAAAAATTTTTTGATTTTATTGTTTGTACGTGTCGTCCAAACACGAATATAATTTAAATTATTATTTATTTTCTTATATTTTATTAAATATATTTAATGTATGATTTATTTGTTTAATTGTAGCGCGATGTACGTAATGGAAACGTAAATTTGGTATGTGGCAGTTTGAGTGGCGGTGGAGTTATGATGATGATGGCGAAATATATGAAACAAGAATTGACATCAGATGCTGAAGAGGAGGGTTTGGTACCAACATTGCCCACAAGATTTACATCAATGCGTAAAGTACCATCACTTTCAGATTTATCTGATCCTGACAGTTCATTGGGTTCATTGGGTGAGTGTTTATTATGATATAAATTATTTACAATTGAATTAAAAACCTACACAAAAACAGACAGATACATTTATGAAATAAAAATATAAAAATAGATGAATAAAATTCGCTGAATAATTTTTACTGATCTCAGCGATATTTTTTTGTTTGTTTGTTTGTTTGTTTTTAATTTGAGTAAATGTGAATTTTTATCGTTGTTATACTTTTGTCGAGAGACACGTGTCTCTGCGATTGTCTGTGCGCGTTGCACGATCAAAATATAACGATAATTTACGAATTGGATAATCAGCAGCATCCTCATTAAGTTCCCTACTATACCAACACACACACATACACATACATATATATATATAGATAGATACACTTGTGTGTATATTCATATGTTTATCAATATACGTATGTATACGCCTCCGCCTTTTCATCTCTTCAATTCGTGTTAGATGTAGTGTAACGCACTACCTCCGAGTGAGTTTACAATGAACGAAGCAGACGATTATTATTTGTTATATGATTTTTCATGTGTGGGTAGAGAAAAAAAAAAAAGAAAAAAAAAAAAAGAGTTTTTATCTAATCACTTCTTCTTTTTCTTCTTTTTTTGTTTGGTTTTACTTTTGATTTTATTGAGAAATATTGAATGAATTTACTACTGATAATCAAATAATTTTATTTACATATTTTCCAATGTTTGTGTATTTATTTCGATAAATTATTTATCAAGTTTTGAATTTATATATTTCTATTTATAAATTTATTTAGTGTGTATGGAAAGATTGTAAATGTAAGAGAAAAATATTTTACTATTCCAAGAGGAAAAATTTTTTTTTTCAGTGAATGACAAACTTTTTTTTGTTTTGTGTTTGTAGTTGTCAATATCGTGTATAGATTTTTACCTTTACGTTATATACAATTACCAATTTATTCCAGACAAACGGGTACCGGATGAACGTGCTCAGAAATTTTTACTCAAGAGCTAACACGTCCCCACACACACACACTAGTGTCATTTATGTCTTCATCTTTGTCTTTATAATGCAACCCCTTCTATTCTTCTCTCTCTATTTTATTTCAATCACGAATTAATTATTTTTATTATTTTCTATGATAAAAATCATCAAACCATAGGAATAATGAAATTTAACAAGAAATTTTTTTTTTTTTTACTCTCTCTCTCTATCTCTCTTGATGATGATAATGATGATGATGATGATGATGATGATAGTGATAGTGATAAAGAGAGAATGGAACGAAGGAAAGTGAAAAAAACAAAAAAAAAAATATTTGAGATCCATTGGAGTTTTTATTTCGGGTTTTGAATTATTTTTGAAGGCTTCGGAACTTCTCCTGAGAGAATGAAAAAGACTGACAAGGTGGTCGACATATTGCGTGAAATATGTAACCGCAGCTGTGCGTGTGGTGTTTTTGGGTATCTTGTATGTTCCTCCCTCCATCACCTCCACCACGATGTGAATATTGTGTGTGTGTGTTTGTGTACACAGAGAATACAAGTTGAGATCCAGTTTTCTCCTCTTCTTCATCACTCGTCTTTGTACAGCTACTCCCTCATCTTTGTCGTTACTATGCAAACTCAATGTTGAAATAAAATTCTCACGTCCTTATGAAAACCACGAGAATGATATAAAACGAGAGAGAAAGAAAAAATAATAATAATAATAATGATGATGATGATGAGAAGAAGAAGAAGGAGGAGGAGGAGACATGAGAAAAATAAAGAGTCAATATTCACATTTATTCAACAAATAAAACCCTCCCCCTCTCTCTTTCTCTCTTACTTGTAGGTTTCACAAGGTGAAAAATTTAAAAAAAAAAAAATAATAAACTATCATTCAATTTAGTCCTAAATAAATAAATAAAAAATAAAAAAAATATAGGAAATAATTTTTTTTTCTTTCTTCTTCTTCTTCTTCTTCTTTGTTTTGGATACTTTTATATTTACAATCGTTATTTTTTTCTTTTAAATGAATTAATCAAAAGTTTTGTACGTTGAATCATTGATGATCAGCTCGTATTTCAAATTGAATTCTCACATGTTTATATTATGATTATTATTAATTTATTTATTATGAATGAGTCAGCTGTTGCCATCTGGTGAGTAGAATATTGTGGGGGGGATTTTAACAAAGTTGATGGTATGTCCGTGTGGTAGCGCCACAAGTTCATTCATTCATGTTTTGTTGATAATATAGTTTTCATTAATTCAACATAATTTTATTTTTTATTTTTATTTTTATTCAATTTAAATTGTGCGAGAGGGTGGAGAAATAGAAGGCAATGAACAATAACTATTGCAATATATTTATACATTTGTGTGTATATTTCTCATTAATGCCACTTGGTTTTGTTGCCACATTCGACCTCAATATATAAATCACACGACCTGAATTATGCAAAAGGAAAAAAATTTCAATTGAAATTTCATTCATAATAAATTCAATGAGAAAAATTTTCCATCATTTAATTTTTTTTTTTTTTTTCTCTATTTTTTTACTCTTTATTATTATTAATTATTCACAGTCCGGTTCGTAAATTTTATGTAGGAACATATCGAGTTATGGAGTAACTATATCGAGGGGAAAAAAAAAAAACAAGATAATTTTTTTTTTTTTTTTTTTTTCTTTCTTCTTTCTCAACATCCCCACTATTTTTATTTTACCTCATATTAAAACCGTTGATTCGTCAATGTAAACGAGTTTTTTTTTCTTTTTTTTTGGGGTATACACGAGATGTTTCTTCCCTCTTTACTCTCCCACGGTTTTGTTGGCAGTAAAAATGGCCCGAAAAATATCCTCGTATTTTAAACCTCAAACAATTTGATACCCATTTACACATCTATCTCTACAACCCAACACACACACACACATATATATATATATATATATATATATACGCACGTACGCACTTGTACACATATAAATTATATTATCCCATTGCTTTGTTTCGTAAGAGAGAAAGAATATCTCGTTTAATCGTGTGTCGGTGAATGTTGATGGGGAAATATCACGAGAGACGAGCGGCGGTGGGATTGGCTATAAAGGCCACCCGTTGATATACAGAGGTAGCAACAGGTTTGTGTGACGTCATGAGGCGCCACGCGACTCCAACAGTTTCATTCATAAGCGAGAGAGAATTGAATACTCTCGCAGTAGCACCACCACCACCACCACCATCAACACTAGGATCATCCTCTGCCTTTCTCGCACTTTTAATTCATCTCTCTCAACCTTTCACTGCAATATAAAGAAAAAAAAAACGTTTATCAAATACACAATTTTCCATCTCTCAATTAATTTCAATTCTTCCATTCATTATTTTTTCAAATATAAATAGAAGAAAATAAAATTATTTACTGTCGAGTTTTTTTTTTTTTTTTCTTAGCCTCTGCAATTTTTATCATTCACAATCGTAAATTTTAAATCCAAATATTTACGAAACTTCTTTTTTTTTTTTTTTTTTTCGCTTGTTATTTTCATGTATATAGACCAGAGCTTTTTGCAATCACAGTCTCATGTGTTGTGAAAGGGAGGGAAATAAAGTGAAGGGCAGGGAGGAGAGGGAACAGTCTCATTCTCTTTTTATTTCTATCTCTCGACTCTTATTCCCCACCTTAAATTACCTATACACTCACAATCTCTATCTTTTTCTCTTTCTTTCCCACTCTTATTTCGTTTTTGCCTGTTCGGCCACGCGAGTTCATTCATGAGATCGTGGGAACGCGTTTCTTCATCTCACTCACTCACTCACTCCCTTTTACATGCCACTGTGTGTTCCATTCTCTCTTTCTCTCGTCCATTTTTTATTTGTTTTTTTTTTTTGTTTTCCTCTCCTCTTCAAATCCCCTCGTACAAGTTTCTCCAACTCCTCCCTCACCTGTATATAAATTTCTTTTGTAGGTTATATACATATGTATTCAAGTTTATTTCACTCGATATATTTTATTCTTATTCGTATCTTCGTTTTCTTCTATTATTCCCTTTTTCTTTTTCTTTTTCTTTTTTTTTTAGCATCTCTTCCGTTTTATCTTGTCTTACTATATCTCAATTTCTCTATATATATATTTATTATTCAGTGGCTGGTACAGTGGCTGTCACAATATTACATAATATAACGTACTGAAACACCGGAAGTAATTCAATTTTTCATTTACAATTCACGCGAATGCAGTCGTAAATTTTTCACAATTTTTTTTTTTTTCTCTTTTCTTCATTATTATTATTTATTAATAATAATTTTAATATCTTCTTTTTGTTTTTAAGGATTAATTTTGGTCGTTTGGATTATTTTACTTGAAGGAAAAAAAAAGAAGGAAACTAAAGATGAATATTAAAATTTTACGATAATGTACATGCGTTTGTTGCTGTTGTCGTATACTTTTTTTTTTTTTCTTTTTTTTTCTTCAAGTTCATCACTTTCTTGTCTGTCATTAGAGCACATTAGGTCGAGTTCAAGTATCTCTTGTACTCGTAGACAGAAGAATCGTTGAATACTGAGATTTCATGCAGTTGTAAAATATGAAGAAAAAAAAAAAAAAAAAGGGAGGGAAGAGAAAAGGAAATGAACGAATTCTAAAAATGTGATTTTTAAAATTTTTTTTTTCTACAATGTGGACGTGTTTAATATACATACAACAGTAGTAATTTAATGTAAACTTAAAGTGAAGTAAGAAATGATTATTGAATATTTAATATATGAGTTTTGACCAAAGAGAAAGAGGAGGGAGAGAAAAAAAAAATCATAATAATAAAAGAATAGAGATGACGATGATGATGATGATGATGATGATGATGATGGTTATACTTTGTTGGTAATAATTGTGAGGTACATCATGTGAGGGATTGTTAAAAAGAGATACAAGATACAGTTTATATATTATAAAGATGAAAGGGAGAAGGTAGAGAGAATAAAAAAAAAAAAAACGAGAGAAATAGGTGGTGTGGCTAGTTTTTCTCTCTATCAGTACAGAGGATGAATGAACCCGGCAATTTATTGGGAGCGAGGACCCCATGTTCTTACCTACCAATCGTTTTCTTCTTATTCTTGTCCATCATCATCTTCCTCCACCTCCTCCTCCTCCTCCTCCTCCTCCTCCTCCTTGTACCACCACTGTCCAGTGTTGATGTTGCATTTTATCCTCAAGTCCATTATCTCTATGTAATCGCGGTTTTACTATATACCAGAAGTCGAGGCCATGATATAGAGCAACCAAGTGCTTCTTCTTCTTCTTCTATATTGCATTTGCAACATAATATATATATATATATATAAAAGTATCGCGTCAAAGCTTTTTACATGTACCGGGTGGTGTAGAAAATTGTCCAAATTGTCTATTATCAGAATGAATTATAATTTAAAATCAATGATTTTCTTTATATGATTTTTTTTTATTTTATTTTATAAGAATTAAATTTCGTGTGAGATGTGGATATTTTGTTTGTTTGTTTGTTTGTTTAGTGAAATTGAATTGGATATATTTGATTTTTATTCAGATAATTATTTACTGAGGCAATTGATGAATTTAATCTGGGATGGATTTTATTTTATTTTAATTTTTTGTTTTGTTTTGTTTTGTTTTGTGGAGAGAGACACCCGGTATAAGTGGTATATCTATCTATGAGCATGAATAAATTGTGCATTGAAAACACCTGTGCAGCGATTTATATTACCACTACAACAACACAACGTTCTACTCCTGTTTTACCATATCTTTACTGCTCTTCACGGTTCTTATATACATATATTAAATTTTTCCACCTGGATGCGTGTTATTAGTCGTAAAAAAAAAAAAAGTATAATATGTATATATATATACATTAATATGATTTTTTTTTTTGAATTTTATTTTTATTTAACAAAAAAAAAAAATTAAATCCGTTATTTTTATTTGAAATTATTGCGGGATCTTTTTTTTTTTTTTTTTTTTTTGTTTTGGAGTGAATGAAATCGTGTGTATGAGTGATTTTTTTTTTTTTTTTTTTAATTCTTTTCTTTGAATTTATATGTGAGAGTTTTATACAAGTACAAAACTCGTTTTCATCTTTCTCTGTGTGTGTATTTGGTATTTTTGTATTTTGTTCTTTTTGGTTTGGTTTTGTTTTACGTTGAGGACGACCCTTGCACACGGAATTCACGAGAACATTTCCCAATAACGATCGTGTTTCCTGCTACCGTATACGTATACCGTAATTACGTTTTAATTTTCGAAATAACTTCTCTACATCGGATAATCGTTATTATATACACTTGAGATAAATATATTTCAATCATATATACAGTAGTATAAATATTGTATTATATATTTTTATTATTTTGAAATAAATTTCATTTGATAATTTATTAATGATTGAATCGAATATACATTTTTTTAATTTTTTTTTTGTAAAATAATATTTAAAACCACATCCACTTCCTTGTGATGTTGGAGCTCGGGTTTGTTATCAATATTGAAATAAAATAGAAAATTAAAAAAATAAAACAAATTGTTTGTTATTGTGATAAAGTTTTTTATTTTATTTATTTATTTATTTTTTTTTAATAATAATCTAAAAGCGGTTAATCACCGCATCCCGTTTATTATTTTTTTTCTTCTCTTTTATTCAAAAATGCATTTTACAAGTTTAATAATTTTTATTATTTATTAATTTTTTTTTTTTTTTTTTTATTATTATTACAAATAAATAGATTAATTTAGAGTTTTATATAAATTATTTTATACGATTTATCACCGGAAATTCCACGTGATTTTTCATTATAATTTTTTTTTGTTTTTTCAATCTATTTATTGAGTTTTGTTGAGAAGAGAAAAAAAAAAAAAAAATAAATAAAATAAAATTTCTAAATCGTTTATATATATATATATTTTATTCCGGATGTTAATTTACATTATTAAATAATATAAATGAGAGTTGAGGTGAGTTCTAGTTATTAATACTAAATATAAATCACTTTATTCTTGCAATTGTCTCAGATATTTATTATTTTTTATTTATTTATTATTTTTTTTCTTCTTTATCTTTTCAATATATTTTTTTTTTATTTATTTCTCTCGTGTTTCGAGTTTATTCTCTCGCAGTTGTACATATTATCTCGTTCCCATACATTCTAACAACACTATCTCAATGTGGCAGCCTCCGATACAAATTTTTTCTCTCTCTCTCTCTCTCTTTCTCTTTCTCTTTCTTTTTTGAAATGATTTTTATTATATCTCTAGTTTTCAATGCTTCGCTATATCCTGGGGAAATGCGTTTCCGTTCTCCTCCTATGGCGAATAATATTTTTACATTGCGCAACAAGTAAAACTAAATACAAATCACGATAGTTAAATATTTAAAAAAAAAAAAAAAAAAAAAAAAAAAACCTTTAATAATAACATATAAATCAATCGTTATTATTATTATTACTTCAAAGTGTTAGAATTCAAAAATTTAATATTTTTTTTTTTTTAAATTTTATTTCTTTACGGTATACACGGGATCTTGAGGCCGTTGATTAGCGTGTGGCGTTAGCCGAGCATGAAACCAATACAAGAAAATAAATAATTGATTCCGCCGCGAGCTAAGCGTCGCGCGCTACTTGAAAAGGGATATAATATAAATCTATATATGTATATATAATGATCATGTGGTTGGTTGAGAGCTGAGAGTACACCCAGAGTGGCGAGGGGTGAGAGGAAGAAAAAAACAAAAAAAAAAAAAAAGAGTTAAAACTGGTTTTACTGATGGGGAGGAGGGAAGTGTAAGGTCATCGGTGAGGAAGCGAGATAGTCTCATGTATGTGTGTGTATTTATTTATATTTATTAATTAAATAGAATAATAATGTGATATTTATCCCAATGACAAAGCAAATGACAAAAAAGAGAAAAAAAAAAAAAACAAAAAAAAATTGGGATCGAGTTGAATTTTAATTTTATTTCAAAATTAATTTTTTTATTTTTTTTATTTATTAGCCAATTGATGTGTTTAATGTATTGGTGATTTGTTTATATTGTGGTTCAATTTAAATTTAACAATTTGCCGGAAATTTTGTGAGTTCATTTGTTGTTTGATCTTGCGCTTTGTCTTTGCTCGATGTAGTCGAAGAAAAATCCGTAGAAATGAATCGCGAGAGAGCAGATGTTACAAAAGAGAACGCTCTTTATATATATATATATATATATATATATATATATATATATATATAAAGGAGAGAAAGAAGAAATAAAAGAAGAAAAAATTAAAAGAGATGAAGAACAAGATGAAGGAAAAATGAAGAAGAGGAAGAAGGAGGAGGAGATTGCAAGGGAGTACTCGACTCTCGACTTATAAATAAATCTCGATCGCGTGGCTCTCATCCCCACTATTTTCCAATCCTTTCAAGTTTGTTCTATATATCTATGTATGTATGGTTATGTATATATGTATATATAAAAAGACTGTGTTGTATCGTTTTGTGCGAGTTGGACGCGAGCGATCTCTCTCCCTTCTCCCAATGCCAGAGTGCGCGATCCACGCGAACGTCGCGCGATTCTCTTTACCCCACTCTCTTTTTTTTTTTTTTTTTTTGCTTCTTTCTCTCAAGTATATACTATAAATATATATGTATTGCAATCCTGAGAATGAGGAGAGAAAGAGAGACAGAGAAAAAGAGCCGGTTGCACAGGTGCACTATTAACTGATGGTAGACCTCAGCGCCATGTCAAAGAAATGTATGAATTTTTTTGTCTTTTCTTTTTTTTTTTTTCTTTTTTCATTTATTTGTTTATCTGTTTATCTGTTTATTTATTTGTTTGTTTTGAGAGAGAGGATTTGAATAGATAGAAATTGTTCATAGTGATTTTTTTTTTTTATTTAGTTTTATTTACTTGTTGATGAAAAAATTTTTATTTCAATTCATTTGTGTGTATTGACCGTCTCACGATATATTTTGTTAATGTCAAATACCGGATATTGAACGACGTGCAAGTGAGTTATAAGCGAATATTGTGTACACTCACATCCGGATACATCTTGTCCATTCACTGGCAAGTAAATACGAATATAAACTCTCATATAATTTTCTCTTTTACTTATTTATTTAATATAAATATAAATTTATATATTTATCATTAGACGTGAGAATTAAAAATACAGAACGAAAAAAAAAAAAAAAAAGAATTAATTATTATAATTTATTCCTCACTTATTTATTTATTTTTATCAATCTCTTTTTTTTTACATATATAACCAAAATCACAAAGACAACGAATTATAATTTGTAATTAAAATTTTATTCTTTGAATTTTTCGCAGAAATAGAAACAAAAAAAAAATATATATATATATAATTCTCATTGAATTTTAAAATAAAACTCACCAATCTCGTGTATATATTTATTATCTTTAGGTGAATATATTTGTATGTTATGTATGTATGTGTGTGTGAGTATATGTGAGTTGGTGTTCTCTCAATCACGCCAATATGCAATGAGGAAAAACAGGTTCGTGTTTGCATTCGTTCACCATCGCCAGTTGAATAAAATCGAGATGAAAATCAGGATTTTATACACACACACACACACACACACAGTAAAATATATTAATAATAAATAAAATTAATAATTTTTTTTTTTCAATATTATAACTAATAAACAATACAAAAATTCAAATTAATCAATCAATTAATTATTACGTGCGTATGTGAGTATGATAATGTTACATTTTTATGTGTGTGATGTGATTGTGGGTGGAGTTTATTTTGTCCAATCCTCTTTTCCATTCTCTCTGCCATCTCTCACGCGCTCTTGTATTTTATTCCACCTACTCTCTAAAGTACACACACAAATATTTATACGTATGTGTTATAACGCGTATGACCTCTCGTCACTCGTCCGTGCAGGTCCCGCCTGTGGTTTGTCCAATACCATCGTCTCCACAATGGCCTCTATAAAACACCTACGCTATACAAAAACTCTCTGTATCACTAAATCTTTTTTTTTTTCCTTCCCTCCCTCTTCTCCCTCTTCTTATTCTTTCTCTTATTTTTTTTTTTTATATTTACTCCCTCAACAAATACCAAAAATTCCAGTGTGAAACAAACAAAAATTATATCTATCACTCTTTTTTTTTTTCTTTTTTTTTCTTTTTGAATATTCATAAAGACGCGATAAAGAGGAAAAAAAAAATGAAACAATATAAGAATAGTAATATAAATGTATTGGAATAATTTCCAAACAATGGCCACGTCAGTATAATTGCTCTTTCATGTTGCCCCGGATTGTCTATTCGTTATTTTTCTTTGTCTACATATACATATACATATACATATACATATGTATATATGTGTTTGGTTAATGTATATATATTTTTTTTAATGAAGAAACTTTTTTTGGATTTGTTGCGTTCGTCTTTTGTGTCGTCCATGCTAATGGCGCGACTCGTAGTCACCGAACCATGACACATTGACGTCATATTATGTATATATATATATATTATCAGGTTAATATCAGATGCATATATGAGTTGATTATTGAGTGAGAGGGAGAGAGGGAGGAGCGAGAGCAGTGGGGAAAAAAAATATTTTTTTTTTCTTTGTTTCTCTGGATTTTTTTTTTTCAGTGATGAGGGGGAATTTAATTTTAGAATTCAATCAAATCAAGATTGGAGACTTTGGATTTCAATGAGTTTTATATTTTATGTGTGTCGTGTGAATATTACAAAGGGAAGTGAATTCATTTTAAATGTATTCTCTCTTGTCTAGTACAACGTAAATTAGTCTGCCTCAGGCGACAACGACGACACTGATCCTGATCATGATCATGATCATGATGATGATGATGTTTCTCCTCTATCAATTTTGATGTTTACCATTCGGTGAATAGTGAAATAGCGTGTATATTTACATTTGGATTTAATTACAAAATTCACTTGTGTGTTATATAAAATGAATGCAATTAAATATTTTATTTATACGCGACATTGAAATTGAACAAAAAAAAAAAAAAAATTAGATGAAGAAGAAGAAGATTTTTTTTTTTTTTTTTTTTTTTTTTTTGGTGTTGGCACACCCACTTTGCGCATTACTTGACGCTGCCGATTTTTTCTCTTTCTCTCTGTCTCTATTTCTCTCTCAACGTCGAGAGCAGCGGAGCGCACTTCCACTTCTTGTGTTGCCCTCGTGGTCGTCCCGCCTGACCTCTCACTCTTTGTCCCTCACTGTCTCACTCACTCTTGCATTACTAGTCCTTCATTTTTATAATCATCTTCCACATTATCATTATATTACTCGTGTCAATTTAAATTTGATCGTTACTCAATCAAAATTATAATATTTCTCTTCTTGATATGAATAATATTTCATAAATTATTTTGTATTGTATATAATTGAGGGAAAAAATAGGAGAGTACAATCAATAAATATTGATGATTATGTCAAGAGAATGATGATGAAGATGAACAAGACAAAATGTTGGTTGAGAAGAAAATGAGACTTTGGTTAGGTTAGTTCGAGGTGTGCTCATGTAGATAAGTTCTGTTAATGACCGGACGCGCGTTCACCCAGCCAGAACTCGCGCGAACGTGTCTTTTTCTCTCTCCCCTCGCTCCCACCCTCTTATTATTCTCTATTCCTATCTCTTTTACTCTTAATATATATGTATCTATTTATCTCTATTCACCCTACCAATAAAATCTTCATGTTGACGCGCGTAACCACCTCCACATTATTTCATATTTATTTTTTTATTATTACACATATTCACATAATATAAAAATATACATTTCTCAATTGACCTCATCTTTTTTTTTTTTTTTTTTTTTCTAACGTATTTCCTTTCATGAATATACGAAATATAATAATAATAATAATAATAATATCAACCCCCGTTTTTTTTTGTCACGCTATCGACTGTTGCGCATTTTTATTTTTGGTTATTTTTTTTTTTTTTAATCTGGACGAATTGTCATGTCACACTCGTTGAAGGTTACAATTATTGATTCTATTTTTTCTGTTGTTTTTTTTTTATGTTTGACGGGAAGAGAGGAAGAAAATTGCCTCGTTGTATTATTTTGTGAATGAAGTGAGTAAAAGAGGAGATAAAAATTATATTGTACAAGTGAGAAGGAGAGAGAGGATTTTTTTTTTTTTTTCTTTCGTTTCATGTTTTTATGCTTCGGTAACTTCACCGTCGTTTTCTTCGTTGGGCAAAAGTGTCCGTTGCGCAATCTCGCAAATCGTATGTGTTACATACACACACACACACACACATACAGAGACACTTATATATAAATATATATAAATATTTAGATAATAAATTTATTGCAATTGAAATATAAAATTAAAAAATATATTATTTGTAATTTATACACGCAAATAAATAAAAAGTGAAAGTATTTCTCTCTCGTTTTGTTTGTTTCTTTTTTTTTTTTTTTGTTATAAAATGTTAAATGTATATGTATGACATACATTAATGTCACATATATTGTTAATAATGAGTATGTACAAATGTTAAAATATGACAAACACGTACAGTGACGCGAGATAACGCCGGAAATGTGTTGTTGTCAAACTCTCAATGTGTATATAGTAAAAATAAATCCTATATACACTCGCATGATGTTGAGAGTTATTTCATATATTTATTTTTTTTTATTTTTATTTTTTTTTTTTTTTGAATGGAAACACGTGTATGTGTGTAGAAAAAATAATAGAAGAGTAAAAAAACACGAATGATCGTATGAATATAAATTATATTATCGATTATTTACTAGTAAAAAGAAAAAAAAATTTTTTTTTCTTATTTTGTCATGGTTTATATTTTTTAAGTGTCTCTCTGTATCTATATGTGCGTGTGTAAAGGGAGAATGACGTACGGAAATCCCTGAGGGGGTTCATTGAGATGTAAGCGGGCCACCGGAAGTGGCAATGGAACTCAGACCCAGTGTCACATTCAGAAAAAAAAAAAAACAAAACAAAACAAAACAAAAAATAAAATTTTTCACGTACAAAAAATAATAAAATCAGAATAATATTAATATTAATTATTTTCTTTTTATTAATTAATTAATTAATATTTATTTATTATTATTATTACTATTAACTTATGATTATTTGCAATTATATATTAATTTTTTTTGTGGTGTCATGTGGAGATCGATTGATCATTTGATAATGAACTTGCAATGAATTGCCAACTAATTAACTGACACTGAATAATTTTTTTATTATTTATTTATTTATTTTATTATTATTATTATTATTGTTATTTTTTCTTTTATATCAATTCTATAGATCAATTAGTTAATTATATATAAATTCATTGTTATTGTATATAAATTTATTATTTATAATAAATTGTCTTTAGTTATTGCAATTAGTGTATGAAAAATTATTCGTTATAATTATTAATTTTTCATTAATCTCGATTAAATAATAGAAAAAATATAATTATAATTATAATAATAAATAGAATAAATAGATAAATAAATAAATAAACAAGTAATAATTTTGTTAATGGCGTTTGCTACGATTGACATTTACGTCCGTTTGTCGACCGGAAATCGTGCGCAAGATGGAAAAAGACTGCGCACAAATCATCAAACGTATGAGTGAGCGAGAGGGATAGCGTCATATAAACCGTTACGTGTGTTTCACTACATCCAATCACGTGTAAATACTTTCACGAATGAGAAATACAAAATGAAAACAAAACAAGAAAAAAAAATAATAAAAAAATAAAAAAATTGTGAAGATGAAGAACTAAATTCAAAAAATAAAATAAATTCTTTTGCTTATTACAATCATCAGTGACTTCCTTCCTGTTTTCATGAAACAAAACTCGTCAACGCAAAAAAAAAATTTAAAAAAAAAAACCCGAGATAATAATAATAAAGAATGAAAGAAATTAAAATTAAATTACTAATAGAAACAAAAAAAAATATATATATATATATTCAACTTTCATATTAAATTTAATATTACCATTGACCATAAAATAATAAAAAGAAATTGTAGAATTAATTTCTATGAATTAAATTTTATTATCACTGAGATGGGGTGGGCGGTGAAGGAGAATGGAGAAGGGAAAAAGGAAGAGGGTGGGGTTAGTGGTCATATATTTCAATCATAAATATTATGAATGAAAATTCTAACGAGCGTTCTATTGAGAAAAGTAGCAAACAGCAGTAACATAAAGATAATTTTGTACGTGATGAACGAACGAGGAAAAAATTTAACAGGGAAAAAGATGATGATGGTATGGAGAATAAAGAAAGAACGAAAAGTAGTCAAGACAGCAGGTGCCGATTGCGCATGTGCGTGCGTACGACCACAATCTTTTTCTCTCTTTCATCCGTTTACTCATTCGATTTTCTCTCTGTTGTGTATCCTCTTGACGCAGAGCAAGCAAAAGACTCGCCTCGTTCATTCATAAAATTCTATCTTCCCCTTCTCAGTTCTCTTCTACTCACTTGCCCCACTCTACTCTCCTATCTCAACACAACATTAAAATCCCGTGTGACATTAACCAGATACGCATTTTTTTAAACTTGCAACAAAATTCATTTATTTCATTTCATTTCATTATTTTTTTTATTATTATTAATGTAAAATAAATTTTTGTGATTTTTTAAAGTTTTTCTTTTTTTCTTTTTTTATATAAATAGACAATTAAAAAATTTAATAAAAATATAAAATTAAAGACAAATCGATAAAACACTTCAATGACGAGAATTTTTGATTTACAGCAAAAAAAAATTATCAATCACTTCTCCCCCCCTCTCATTCATCATCATTATAATATAAAAAACTGCACCTTCTTTTGTTTTCACTTATCCCTACTCTTATCAATTCTATCCCCACTTAATTGTGGATATACAAGCGTATACACCACTCGTTATTTGCCCCTCTCTCGTCACTTCGTTTCCCACTCTTAAAAACGTCCTTCGACTTCTCTCTCCCGTCTTCTTCTTCTTTCTCACTTCTATTATATATTTATGCGTGTTCTCTTTTTTTTTTTTTTTTTTTTTTTTTTTTTTTTTTTCCATCTTTCTCATCTATATACACACATTTACTCTCCTCTTGTTTCTTTTTCTCTCTCTCTCTCTTCTTTTTTATTTTTTTCTTCTTTCAAGCAGTTTTGTCTGTGTGTTTGTGTTTGTGCGTTGCCCTTCGTCGTGGCTGTTCGTCGCCGCGTGTTCGCCTCAGCATTTCGCCGCGATCACGATCACCGTGCGCGTCTTAAGACTAAAATTTATGTACATAAACATATATACATTTATATATATATATATGTGTGTGTGTGTATTGCGATAATTTCATTGAATTATCCCTGTGATGTATAAATTCCCTGTTATACAATTTTTTGTCTCTGTGGATTAAACGAAAAAATAAAAAAATAAATAAATAAATTTTTTTATTTAATTTTCGTATGTGTGTATTTGTGTGTGGGTGTGCGAGGGTAGGAAATAAAATTGTACGTTTGACGCGTGAATATCGCGATACCGGAAGTTGACAGGCACGATTTGGATTTTTATTTTTAATTATTATTTTTTTTTTTTTTTTCACTCATTACAAAATAAATCAAAATAAACACATTCATATTGCGCCATCTTGTGTTGATATTATGAAACTAAATTAATATAAAATTATATATTATTTTTATTTATTTAATATAATAAACGAGTGTGTAATAATATTATTATAAATGTGATTATTCAATTGAAATGATTTTATTTGTGTTGAAAATTTTTTGTTTTTTTTTATTGTCGAACATTTGAAAAGTTTGCGTTGATATAAAAATTGATGATTCAATCGTCATTGAAATTGTACACGTGATAATTTGTATTTTATTTCAATTTATTTTAATTGAATAGATGAGAAATAAATTTATATAAATTCCGTGAGTGTAAACAAATGCACAAGAAAACGACGACAATGACGATGACGATGATGATGATGACAACGACGACGACGACGACGACTGCGAACACTTGCAGGTACATTCAAAAATAGAAAATCACTAGTGCGCACGCGTGTATTTGTGTATGTGCTATAACTTTATATATATATATATATATATCTGTGTATTTAAATTGATAGCAAACACATGGGCTTTTTAAAAGAAACGATACACGACATTTTTGACGGCGCCACACAGAAAAAAAATACACACGACGATATAATAAATTGATATTTCAATTAATACGTTTGATGTTGTAATTTTATTATTTATCTATTAAATAATGGGATAAACAGACGGAAAAATGTCAATAAAAAAAATGAAAATAATAAAAATACACTTTTATTAAAGATACAAAGAAAAAAAGAAGAAAAAAGTCTGTGATTAAATATTCGAGTGTTTTGTATTTCTTAATACATACGTGAGTGTGTGTGTGTGTTTTTATTTTTATTTTTTTTTTTTCTTTATTTTTGATTTTTAAATAAATATAATTGATGTACGTCGATTACGGAGCCGAAACGCATTACGTCGGAATGGGAATCAAGGCCATGAAGTCATTCGGCAGGCCCAGAGGTAAATAAATACGTAAAAATAAAAAAAGAATAAAAATAAAAGAAATAATATAAATAATGAAAAATATAATATTAAATTGTGATTGAATGTGTCGTCGAGTGTATATTTAAATAATAATATCAATTATTAAATGATTTCCGGTGGAGCAATTGAATATTTAACCGGGTGTTGCATGAACACGCGTTTAAATACTTGATAAATTTATTTTTACACTTTTATTCAAATCCATTTTTTATTTATACTTGAATATAAATTCTATTAATTACATTATTATACATTGAAACATGACCCAGACAAATTTTTAAGTAGAAATAAATTTTTTTTTTTTTTTTCGTAGTTGTCCAAGTGTTTATACATAAATAAATAAATAAATAAATAAATAAATAAATAAATAAATAATTAATTATATATATTATAAACAATAATAATATTACAATGTTAAATACAGTAAATAAATAAAGATGAAGAATTAATAAAAAATTTATATACTGAAAAAAAAAAAAAAAATCACACACGGTCATTGAACGTGATGCGAAAGAACAATGAAAAATTCCCGCGCTACCCCCTCTCTATTAAATTCCCTTTGCACATCATTCTCTTCTTCATTCTCTCTATATATACACAGAATATTTATTTTATTCATATATATATATATATATATAACAATGTGCGGTATCTTAATCAGAAAAACTGCGGCTTCTTCGTCGTCATGTCGTTGTCGTTTCATGTGCGATCCATTGGCCCGTGCCTATACCCATCTACGTGTCTCACATATAAATAATATTTGTCGCCATACGTATGAACAAAAATAATAAATATAAATAAATAAATAAACAAATAAATAAATAAATAAATAAATAAGTAATAATAATAAAATAATTCGTCCTTCTCATTTGCCTCTTTATTTTGAATTTATTTTATACTTTTCTGCAATCTCTGTAATTATTTATAAATTAATTTTTATTATCAATTTATGAATATATATATATATATATATATTTTTTTTTCTCTGTTTGTTATCGTGTCTCTGTGTGTGTATGTGTTTTTTTTTATCTTGACCAACATTTCACTTTGTAAAAGTGGAAGAGGGAGAGATGAGGATAAAAAAAAAAAATTTTTTTTGTATATATAATAATAATGCAAGTTTTAATCAGTGCAAGATGATAATTAAATGTGGGTCCAACATTTGTGGAAATAACCACAAGTTTAATATATTTTATTTATTTATTTATTTATTTATTATTATTATTTAATTTTTTTTTTTTTTTTTTCTTATTTCAAACTTGCACACCCGAGCTCTTCTTTTTCCCGCTCTCTGTATTTATTCTCTAGAGGAATACACGCGTCTCCAGGAAGTCGTGTGGTATTATCGCTCGTAGCCACACACCCGTCGACCATATAAACTAACGCATATCTCACTAAAACACGCGTTACAATGATAAATTGTCGTTAAATGTTGAAAAAAAAAGAAAAAAAAAAAAAAAAAAATTTTTTTTTTTTTTTTTCTTTCCCTCGTTACTTTTTCTACTGATTATTGTATACAAAATTTATTCAAATAAATTGAAATAAAACAAGAAAAATGTATATATTTAGTTGGTATTTAATCCAGGAGTTGGAAAATAAAATTTATGTATAATTTACTTGGACTTTCTTGATCCCTCGTTTTTTTTTTTTTTTTTTTTTCTTGTTCTCGTTCTTCTTCTTGAGCTTGTTTCACTCCCTCTTCGCTTGACCTTACTCTTTTAAGGCCCCTCTAAGTTTCTTCGGGCCATATGTCGTATGTGTGTGTTGGAGGTCAGCCAGCTGGCACATTCGTTGGCTGCTACTTACAATTCTTCACTGCTTATGAGCACATGCAGTGCGATAGAATGAAAGAGAGAATGAAAATAATACGAAAGTAAAAGCAACATTTTATGTATTCATTTATAATCTTCTTAAAAATTCTCTTAACACGTGTATACATAAAAAAAAAAAAAATTTCTTTTTTGTTTAAAATATTTTTAAATGCATAAAAATCAATTAATGATTACAATTTTTTTTTTTCTTTCTGATTGAAATGTTTTACAAAAATTAATATGAATTTCATTGACTCGTTATCAATGGAAAATTTTTTTTTTCTTCCTATTCATTGAATGAATCTAATTGTGTATATGAGAGACGGAGAAGGGGGACATAGAGAGAATAATAATGAAAAAAAAAAAATTTTTTAAACGAATTTACAATTAACATTGTAATTTATGCCCAACAAAAACGAACCGAGAGGTCGAATAAAGTGTCACGTGGGTCAAGTAGAATATAAAATTTGCATTTGTATATAATTTTTTTTTTTCTCATTTTTTTTTCTACTCAATACAAAAACACAGAGACAAAACAAATAATTATCATTACATTTATATTCGTCTTTAATTATGAATAAAGTGAAAGATTAATGAAACAAAAAATATATTATTATTTTTTTTTTTTTTTTTTTCTCCTCTTCAAATTTATTTATAATTTATTATTTGTCCTGGTGCACATCACACGTGTTTGCACCTGCTTCACGCCAATGTTGCGCCAGTTGCAACTGTAAGTCACCAATTTCCCCCACTCTCATTCTCTTTTATGACGATGTCTATCTAAAAAGAAAAAAAAAATGTGTATATATATATATATATATTTTATTTATTTCTGTTAGCCTTTTGCACACCCTTCGACGACACACCTGACATCACTTGTATTTTTATCCGTGAGAAATTTATTTATCCATTAACAACATGAAAACAAAGCAGAAAATGAAAAAAAAAAAAAAAAAAAATATTATTTTTCCCTCATTTCTAAATGATTTCACATTTATTCTTATCACTCGTTCTTAATTCAATCCAATACAATATTCAATCGTTATTATTTTCATGTGTACACAAAATTTAAAGTGAAAAAAATAATAATAATAATAATAAAAATAATCGAGCATTATAAAATTTGCATATCGATCGACACCAACGAATGAGAATACGTTTGCATACATTTTTTCCCACGGTGGAATTTCCACGCGTGGGTAAACGCGAGTAGACATATAAATAAATATAAATAAAAAAAAAAGATGAGGGTGAAGGAATTTTTTTTTATTTTATTTTATTTCATTTAGTTGACGATCACGAGAGGGTTACGTGTATAATAGATGAGAGAAAATAAAAAAAAAAAAAAAATGAGAATGAGAGAGAACACCCGATAAATATTCCAATTGTTTCAAAATCACCGATGCTTGTCCATGTCCCTCTTTCTTTTGCTTTCCCTCTATTCACCCACCCCCTTACTCATTCCTCTTTCATCGTTTGATCATGACAGATAAGTCTATATAGCGTATCCCCCTTATTTTTACTGCCACAGGTGTACTCATTAACTCTACACATTTATATATTCACCTTATTTTTTTTTTATTTTATTTTATTCTGATTCAACTTTTTTTTTTCTCAATTTTTTGTTTTTTTTTTCAATTTTTATGTCTGTGAAATTTGCAAAATTTATTTGTGTCAATCAAATACAGTTGTTAATGTTTAAATAAATATTTATTATTAATTAATCAAAATTTTGTTTCAGATATTCCGGCGCAAGTGCCACCATTAACTCCTGGGACAAATAAAAAAATGACCGAGGCCTTAAAGGCCTCATTTGCTTCATGGGAAAAGGAACAAGTTCGTTTGAATATTACCAAAGGTATGAATTATTATTTATATTTATCCAGATATTATTTATGTACGTATTTGTACGTATTGTCTGTCCTGTCCCTAAATAACACACAAACAAACAAACAAAAAAAAAAGGAAAACGAAAGAGAATTGCAAACTCGTTACGCACGATGATTACCTCGTCCCCTTCATTCTCTTCCCTCCGTTGACTCTCAATCGAAATCTCTTCTATATATATATATATATACAATTATACTTTATATGTATGTAAAAACATTCACCTTTCCCGTACAACTTGCGTATGAGGATGCACCAATGGGCATGAAAAATAGGTCAGGGGGAAACAAAGAAATCACATTAGATTTTATTTTATTTTGTTATTTTTTTCTCTCTCTCTCTCGATATATTTATTTATTATTCAATACATATATATTTATATACTATACCCATAACACATTTTAATTATATAAAAAAATAAATAAATAATTAAATAAAATAGTTATTGATATATAAATTTTCTTTATTTATTTAAAGTTGAATGAAGAATAGAAAGTCATGACAAATTCAAACACTAAATAATCTCGACAATTGTATTTATACATATATGTGTGTGTATAGACAAGGTAGAGAAACGAGAAGGAAAAAAGAAAAAAAAAAATTGTGTATATAAGAGAATAAAGTAGACGAAGTGGAACGCGTTCGTGTTTGTATACGTTTGTTCGCATTCGGTCGGTTCACGGTGAGGTCACAGAGTAGGTGAATCTGCGCGCGAACCAGACACAAATACACACATACATATACATATGTACAGTATAAAATACCTATATATTTATATAAAAGAGAGAAAATAAGGCGAATTGTTGTTGCTACCACTACACAACTACCACCACCACCTTCGATGCTGCTACAGGCGCACGCGGGTCTGCCGTCGTTTGTCGAGGGCATGTAGACCGGAAGTAACGTCACACCCGCGTGGTTCTGAATGCGCATACCGGATGTGTGGCATCGGCTCCCCATCAGACGACCCATCAACATTCACTATATTCCCGCGCATTGTGTGTGTGTGTGTGTGTGTGTGTGTAGATGAATTTGTATGGACAAGGGTCGCTATTGCATTTTTCTATTCAACAGGTGAACTATTTCCTAAATAAATATCAATAATTTTGATTTTTTTTTTCTTTCTTTTGTTTCAATTTATAAATTGCACAAAACTAATTTTTATTTTATTACACTTGGAAATAAATAAATTCACCTGTCACCTTTTTTTTTTTTTTTATTTTATTTATTATTTAATTGTATTTAAGTTTATTTTATCTGAGATTTTTTTATTTTTTTTTTTTATTTTATATTTAAGTCAATAATATATTTCTTTGTATTGACTATAGATTTTAGTTATGGTGTTGTGGGTGTGATGATTGAGATGAGTGTGGAACGAGGGAGTGTTAAATGCGTTTTTTTTTTTTTCTTTCTTTCTTTTTTTTTTTTCGTCTCACTTGCTCATTGGGTTTTTTTTTCTTCTCTTATTTATTCTTTTTTTCTGCTGTGTAGCTGTTAACAATGATGACAAGGAATCAGTTGGCCAAACATCAAGCGAATGCGCGTGCGCGCGTTCACAATCCTCAAACATTTAGCGCCGATGCCGATGCCATACGCGGCGCCTTTGATCCATCCACAAGTGTGAGAAAGACAGACAGACCCACACACACACTCACACACACACACCCTTTGTCGCTGATAGAGAGATTTTATATACATATTTATATATATTAATATATAAATAAATATTTAAGATGAAAAAAAATATCTTGAGAATATTTAAAATTGAAAAATTTTATTTTCAATTCGTCGTGATTTATCCGATGTCGCGTGTGATATTTTGTTACGTGTCCACACTATTTTTGTATAGATATGTGTAGAGAGTCTCACTCTTGTGCCATTCATAAAATGGCCTTCAGTGTAATCCTTTGTGTTCCACCCGCCTCGTTCATACTTTTTATTTATATGTGTGCGTGTATGAATCGTATGTGTGTGTATGTGTATTTTTTTTTTTATGTTACACTGCGCAATTTACGTATTTTTAAAAAAATTTTCACTGGCACAATATCCTCTGTGTTAATGATTAATTAATTTATTTATTAATTAATTACTTAATTAATTAATTTTCACTTTTTTTTTTTTTTTTTTTCTGTTTGTTTGTAGATCCAAGGCAATGGTCAGAGACAGCAGTTGCTCATTGGTTACATTGGGCAATCCGAGAATTTTCATTAGAAGGTGTGGCAATGCAACCGTGGCAACACATGACAGGAAAACAAATTTGTGCAATGGGAAAAGATTCATTTTTAGCACGTGCACCGGCATTTATGGGTGATATTTTGTGGGAACATTTGGAACTTCTTCAAAAAGGTAAAGTATCAAAAATACTTTAGTGTAATTTATACATTTATTTATTTTTATATTTTTATCTTTGTATTTTAATTTGACGAGAAATAAAAAATAAAAAAGAAATAGAAAAAGAAGAAGAAGAAGAAGAAGATGGAAAAATATGAATATTACATTGAAACAAATTGGAACAGGTCAAGTTTTAATTTATTCAAAAAATAATACATAGTATTATTCTACTTAAATTTACATAAAACTTTGTTGAACAATATTCAAAGTTACTGATAAGTAAATAAGTGATATTGACAAGGAAAAAATATATATGTGTGTATATATAATAATAATAAAATCGTTTGTAAGATTTTAAAAGTTGAGGTAATAAATTTTTCAATGAGATTGAGCGATATCACCTGAATCTCATCACATGTACATAAACACACCGGATGTGATCAATTCTCTATATATATATATATTTTTTTTTTTTTGTTTTGTTTCCCAAGTAACGATAGAATATATGAAAAGAGCAATTTATATACAAGATCCAATTGCACTTTGTATTTTATTTTTCTTTTTTTTTTTTTTTTTTTGCTGTAATGTCATCCACTTTTTCCTTGCAACTCTCGCGAAAGTACGAGAGATAATAATTATTTAGCTTGTGTTGATTCAATTGTTAATAATATTTTTATGTGAATTTCGTTTATGTAGGGAGAAAGAGAATAATAAAAAAAAAAAGAAAAGGTATCGAATGTCTTTTGGAAAAATTGCGATGTAGATTCAACAGGTAAAAGAAAATGAATTGAGGGAAAATTTTACAGACAATAAAAATAGAACGTAAATTACGTAGGATGACGCGGACAGTGTTTTTGAAATTTTTCTATGCATTTGTATTTGTGTGTTGAATGAAGATTGTGAGGAAAAATAAAATGAATTAAACAAAAGAGTGTGGGAGAGAGAGAGAATGATGGAAAAAATTGAACTTCCGTATTCACTGGAGATACTCGATTTTTTTTCTTTTTTTTTTTTCTCTTCTTCGTCTTTTCACCAAAAAAATTTTCAATAGATTCTTTACAAAGATACGACAATAAACTTCAATTTTTATTATATATCGATAACCCTTTAACGTAAAATTTTTTTTTATTTCAAAATGACACGTGTGAGTTTGTGAATGAATAAAGTGAAATTGAATCCATTCGATTTATTTCTATATATAAATTTAAACGATTTATATTTTTTTTTTCTCTTCATTCCTTCATTCATTTGTTTTATTTTATATATTTATTTTTATCAACAATTTCATGCGATTATAAAATAATTGTAATTTTTATTTTTCACATTGCAAATGTACACAAACGGAAATTGAGAAATGATAATTTTTACCAGGGGAAACGCAAAGGAAAATTAAATTATGTAAATAATTGTTTAATTGTTTCTTTTTTCATTTTTTTTTTTGTTTTTCAATAGAATTATTATCATATTCTTGAGAAATACAGAGAGGGAAGGGAGGGAAAAAAAAATACAGGGAGGGGTTAAGAAATATATTATGTGAATTAGTGGAATAGAAATTAAATTGTCGTTTCGCTTTCCATCATTCGAAATAATTATTTAATCACCATCAACACACACACACACGCTGATACATAATTTTCTATATTTTCCTTTTCTTTTTTGTTTGTTTATTTAGAAGATGAAGTGGAAAAAGCATCGTTGGAAAATATGCCAGCAAATTTATACGAGAGCGTTTGTGTACCGGATCTCGGTGAATTTTTGTCATATCAAACGACGAATAATTCAATACAAACAGCAGAACATAAAAATTCGATAAATCCAACGAATTCAACTACCTCAACATCATCAGCGTCACGTAATTCCAATCAACAACAGCAACAACAACAACAACAAATTCAGCAATCAATAAATGTACCATTGTCATCGAGGCCTTATCACAGCGATGGTGAGTGAAAAATAATTCACATTTTTTTATTATTTTTATATTTTCCCCTTTTTTTTTTTTCGTTTCTTTTTTTTTTAATTTTTAATTTTTTATTTATTTACACAAATGAAAGGTGTTACGCGACAATAATAAACGACACTGTACAGTTTCTTATTGTTACGTCAGAGGTGCATAATAAAAAAATAAAAAAATAAAATAAATAAATAAATAAATAATAAAAAAAAATGAAAATGAAAAGATTAAAATCTTCCTTGTTTATACAATAATGGCAATTGCCACACACAAACGTACACTATTTAAACAAACAAACAAAAATAATAACAATAAAAAATACACTCGACTCTCTTATTATTACATTTTCTATTATCTTTTATCAATAAATTTTACATAATATTTTTTCAATAAATACATTTTTATTTTACATTACGACACATTTGGTAGTGTTTTAAAAGGAAAAAAAAAAAAAAATATATATACATATATATAAATAAAATAAAATATAAAAAAATAAAAATAAAGTTGATATTGAAATAAAATTTTTATCACGCACAAATCACACATTAAATGTTTCAAGCACGTCGTCGTATTTATTAAACTTTATCATCATCAATATACATATATATTTATATTTGTAAGTTTATATATATATATATATATATATGTAGATGTATGTGTATATATAATATAAAACATCCATAAAAGGATTGAGATTGGAATAGTGACGCGTTTGCACACGTTTATGGTAATCAATTGGCCCAATCGATTGTCTCTCAATTTTCCCCTCTCTTCTACCTCCACTCATATTTATTATAAACAATTTAAATATATTTAAACAAGAAAAAATATCATCCCCTCACGATGATGCATCTGCTCAACTTCCCTTCACTCTTATTATTATTTATTCTATTTATTATATATATACATTTTTTTATTTTTTATTTATTCATCTTCAATTTTTTTTTTTTCTCTGCTCCTGCATCGTATTTTTTTTTTTTTTTATATTATTTTATTTCTTTCAACATTGTAACCCCCCTCTAAAGACGTGTACTACACGTCTCCTCCCACTGAAAAAAGAAGAAAAAAAAAAAAAAAAAAAGGAAAAGGAGGAAAAAAAAAAAATATAAAAATACTCGTTTGAGTATGAAGTGAGCAACAATAAAGTGAGGCGCGTGTATATAAACGTACAAATGAGGGAGGAGCACTCAACGACATTAT
Organism: Dinocampus coccinellae; assembly: GCA_963920625.1. Lineage (NCBI taxonomy): Eukaryota > Metazoa > Arthropoda > Insecta > Hymenoptera > Braconidae > Dinocampus > Dinocampus coccinellae. Next base: position 2,886,358 of record OY987191.1, read on the forward strand.
AAAAGCTGTATCTTAAGGTCTCTCTAGTCTTTATCCCCTCCTCCTTGTTATTCTCTCTCTCTCTCTCTTGTTCTGTTTCTCCTTCACCTTCTTCTACTTCTTCTTTTTTCTATTTCCACTCTCACTATCTTTATTTAAGTGCGCGAGGGGGATTTTTAGTGGTTCCCTTTAGGGGTTCCCTACACTTCCGGTTGTAATGTGAGAGCTACTACTATATACTATATATGGCACAAAAATATCTATGTATAATAATAAAATATATATATATATATATATACGAGTGAGATGACAATACACTTAACACCACGTACGATATTTCAACAATAATCTCATGAATAATATAAAATAATAAAAATTTATTCGAGACAGTAGTGAGTGAAATTGTTTTATTGATGAGTAATTTATGATTTTTCGTTCGTTATTTATTTATTTTTTTTTTTTTTATAAATAAAAAATGCAAAATTGAAGGGATAAAAAAAAATTTTATTTATTTATTTATTTATTTATTTATTTTTTTTTTTTTCAGTGAATGAATGAAGGAAAGAGAGGAAGTTGTGCGTGTGTGTGTATTGCAATTCACTTGGTATAATTTTCATCTTTGGGTCAATAATACCTTTAGATTTATGTATATTATGTATATACGATTGTGGATAGAATGAGGGAGGAGCGTTACGGGGTTTTTATTTCATCTTTATCTTGCCTGTGCTGGGATCTAATTCTCTCTCATTTTCATTTTTCATTTTTTTCTTTCTTTTTTTTTTTTTTTTTTTTTTTCGAGTGTGCTCAAGTTCTTTTTGGGACTGTAAAGAAGGCACGAGCGGTATTATGAAGGAGAAGTAAGTTTGAGATGTTTAGAGGAGAGGGTAAGACACTTCCGGTCTCTTCTGTATCACGTGCGAGCCACCGTGTGTGAGCAGGCGCGAGCCTGTTCGCCGGAGACTCTCCCCTACGTCAACTCTCCCTGCATCCGGTCTGTCCTCCCTTCACTTCTCTCCCCACTTTTATTTTACTTCTCATTTCTTATTCTTTATTATTATTATTATTATTTATATTATTATTACTATTATTATTTTTCCACTCTCTTTTCTTAATTCGTTACGTTTACATTTATATATTTTTATTTTACTTTGCGGTAAAAGGAAAAATATATTTGATGATAATTTCTATCTTTTCCTCCTTTTTTTTTTTTTTTTTTTCTTTTTACATTTCCTTTTATTTTTAGAGTCACTTATAACCGATAATTCGTCATGATGAAATTAATTGGCTGAACTCTCTCCTCTTTTCCCAATTTTATGTGAATTAAATTATTATTATTATCTATGAGACCTCACATGATCTTTTATTAATAAATGTTTAAAAAATATATATATATATATTTAATCGATATGGGTGTTCTCGTGGCAACGAGGAAAAATCACGGAAATTTTTAATCGTAACCTGTTTTTTTTTTTTTTTTTTTTTTTTTTTTTTTCCTTACCCGTTGATATAAATTTTATTTTATATAAATGAAATTTCTAAAAATATCTACCAAATGTCTCGTGTCTTTTACACACTGAAGCAGCAGGTGGTTAAAAATATATCGGGGGCGTTTATAAAAAATAATAATAATAATAATAATAATAATCTCCCTCTTTTATAATCCCCACTACTACCACCGTATTCACACATACGTATAATAAATTTAATGTGTTTATTGTTAAGAGTATTAAATATTATTTCAAACAATTTGTATGATAATAAAATATAAAGTATTGGATATAATGAACTAATACGATTATAATTATCATTATTTATATTATTTTTTTTGTTTCTTTTATTTCAATTTGGTTGGTTAATACGAGGCGGTGATAAGTGAGCAAAATATTGAGGTAGTGGTGGTGGTGGTGGTGGTGGTGGTCGTGGTCGTGGTCGTTTTCATCGTTGTCGTTGTCGTGGCAGTAACTGCGGTGGCGGTGATGGCAATGTCGATGGTAGTGGTGGTAGAATTGAAGGGGAAGGGAGAGAACGCCAAAGACAGGAAAGGAAAAAAGGGAAGTGGCTGGGGACTGGTGAGCGGAAACGCTCTGTGGCACCGTCGCAGTGACACGCGCGCTCACGTCAAGTGGAGGAGTAAATTATCCCATGCGCTTGCAATACATTTATTATTTTATTTATTATATATATATTTTTTATTTTTTCATTTATTATTTTACATCAAAATTTAATGAAACAGAGAAATAAAAAAGAAAAAAAATCAAACGTACAAATTCCAAGTGTCCATTTCTCGTTTTTTTTTTTTTTTTTTTTTTTTTTCATTCATTTTTTAATAACAAATTAAAGTTATTCATGTGTTGATGTTGATGTGAAATTTGTGTTGATACGTGTGTAGTGGCAAATTGGATAAATTGTTTAATCGAAAACTGCGAAATTTTGTTTTTATTGAATGACAAAAAGAAAAAAAAAAGAAAAAATTGTGGTGATGTTTGTGTAATCTAGTCAAATAATTGACAACAACTTGGATATTTTGTTTATTTACAATATAATTGGATTCATTTATGTATTATATAAATGATATTGTTTAATTGTAAGATAGTGAAGTTTTATTTGATTAATTTGTGATAAAACGTCACGGCGGGTGTTGCGAGCCTCGAAACGTCGGGCTCCCATTCGGGACAGACGCCGGCAGAAGATTCAACATTAATTATTAATTCATATAATAATAGTGACGATACGTTACTATTACCGACGCAAAACGCACCGGAAATGGTTTTACAAATGTTGGATACTTTGGTTACGGCCCAAGAGCCATTTTATGCTGATTATCCATCGTATCATGAGCAAGATCCAATTTCAACTCATCCACATCATCAAAATCATCACAATCACCATCATCATCATCATCATCATAATAATAATAATCATCAACATCAACAGCATCAACATCAACATCATCAACAGCATCAACATCATCACCAACAACACAATAATATCTCCAGGGTGATACCACCCGTGTCATTGGACGCAACGACTCACACCCCAGGTATTGAAAATAAAAACAAAAATCCAGTGAAAATTCAAACAATTTTCATCACTTACAATCACGATGATACTAACGATGATGATGATGATGATAATAAATAAAATATTATTCAATATTAAAAAAGAAAAAAACCGAGAAAAAAAAATGGAAAAATTTATAATTTCATTTTTTTTTTTTTTGACTAATTAAAAATTTGTCGTATTATTTAATCATTTTATTATTCTCTTTGTTTAATATCAAGTTCGATTTTTTTTTTTTTTTTTTTCTTCGTGTGTTTTAAATAAAGAAATAAATACGCGTACGTAGCAGATGTGAAACGCGCGCCGTCCGTTCGTTTCGGTTTGGCGCGTGCCCCAACGTATCTATAATATACGAGAGAAGAACTCGCTCTTTCTCTCACCCCCTCACACTCTATCTCAAACTTGGTCGTCTTTTACAAGCACCTGTTCACCCAGCTGATATTTGCCCCACGACTAAATATCACTCCGTCATTTCTATAATAAAAAAATAATAATAATAAAAAAGACAATTTTAATATTAAATTTATACAAATTTATTTAACCTCCACTTTTTATCTTCATTCAATATAAAATACAAAAAATATCCCAATTATTTTTTATTTATCACGATATTATTAATTATCTGTTGAATTATAAATTTATAATGACAACATTTTATTTTTTATTTTTTATTTTTCTTTTCTTTCCTTTTCATTTCTTTTTATATTTATATATATTCGTATGGGGGTTTTCTTTCTGTATGACGACGACGACGACGACGACGATGATGATGATGATGATGGCGTGAGGGCCCAGTGTTCATTCGACTCCCACGCTCACTGTCCATGAAATGGGGTGCGAGGTGCAGCCGCCGTCGTTGTTGTCGTGTGCAAACGCTACTTGCACACGCAGGTGTATAATACACACATATACACATATTTAAAAAGGAAAAAAAATATATATATACATATATATATATATAATAAAAGTGGCTTTGGGTATGTGCCTGGTGGCCTGGTCAACATAACGTGCACAATAACCAACTGTAGCTCCCACCATTAAACATTCAATAATAATAAAAATAATAATATCTATCTATCAAGTGCGTGACTCTTGATACTTCTTTAATTTAAATTTTTTCCCCCCCTTGTTGAATAAAAATTGCAGAAAATATGATAAATAGTAATAAATAAATCAAAAAAAAAAAAAAAGGGGGGAAAACAGCGAAAATATTTATAATGTCGATGAATATTTTTTATTTCGAATATTTAACCTTGAATTTTTATATAAATTAATTAAATTTTTTATTTATTTATTTATAAAAGAGGATATATATTGAATAATAAATTAAATGTGATGATAATATTTATTAAAACTCGTATATATTTAAATAATATCAAACATATCAAGTTGAGACAACATGAAAAACCGAAGGAAATAAAAAATAATAATGATGATAATGATAAGAATAAATGTATGATAATAATAATAAAATAGAAATAAAATTATTTAAAAAAAAAAAAAAAAATGATGATGATGAGATTGGGGCGGAGTTTGAGCCAACCAATCGCTGAGTCTACGCGGCACCGCCCACACTTCACTCACATACACACATACACACACATACACAGATACATGACACACGTAAAATACACACAACTCGCGAGATTTTTCCCGCCTACCAGTAGAAATATTTATATATATATATATATATATATATCACGCAAACGTTCATTTTTTCGGTAATCAAAATATAAAATTAATTTTCATTTTCAAAGGGAAAAAAAAAAAAACACGAAAAAAAAAAATGATAATTTATTTAATTGTAATTTATATCTTGTTTATCTTTATATTCATAATTTATTTCATATTACAGGTGGATACAATCATCTACGTAGTCCAGTATGTCAAGATGATAATCAAAGAGATGAAACGACATCACCATCATCACACAATCACAATTCCCAAGCTGCCAATAATCAACATACGACCACAACAAGTGGAAATCACAATAATACAAATAATAATAATACAAATAATAATAATAATAATAATACAAATAATAATAATAATAATAATACAAATAATAATAATAATACGAGTAGTAATAATAATAATAATAGTGCAAATAGTGCATATATTCATCTAAGAAATTTGAGTCAGCTCAAAGCCGAAGGTAAATTGAATTTATTTATATTTATTTATTTATAGGGGTTTGATTTTTTAATTGTTTAGAATTGAAAATAAAAAAAAATAAAACAATTTGATTTTTGTTTTTATTTTGTAGTTAACTACAGTAATCATCATATACCGGAGCATCTGCAGAGCGGTGGCGGTGGTACGAGTGATTTGAACGCGGCTGGTGCAGGAAATAATGAAAGTGATCTCAGGGTGACGAGTGGTGGTGGTGGTGGTGGTAATGGTGGTGGTAATGCGACGGATAATTATATTACGCCTGCGCATTATTCTGGTTATGATGAATCAACAGAGTATCATAATTTACCGCAAGAACATCCAACATCACATTCGTATAATTTAGATGGTTCACCAGAGTTTTATAGTGCGAGTGGTATTCAACTTGAACCTAAATATCAACCACCACCATTTAAAAATTATCCACGTGGTAAGGAATTGAAATTAATTGTGTGATTGATCAATTGATTGGATTTTTATTTATTGATTAATTCAAATGATTATTTGGGAATTTAATTAGGTCGCTATCATGAAGGATACAGTGAAGGTTATGGACAATACGAGGCGACGCCATTTCAAACGGTGCCTGGTAGTGGTAATACCAATGCTGGAGGTGGAGGTGCAACAGTTGGCGGTGATCAATGGGGTGTTGGACCACTTGGTGAACATTTGACACATCATCCAGCATTTTTGGCTGGTTTGGGACCACGCGATCCATCAAATCCACATCATCCAGCGAATATGAATAATCCTGATCAAAAACCACTTTTACCAAGTGCTATGCTCGCTGGATACACCGGTAAGACCAAACACATTCAGTGTGATTATTTATTTAATTTTACACTGATCATTGTACTTATTTTTATATATTTTTTATTTTACAGGTGGTCCATGTTTTACCGGATCAGGACCAATACAATTGTGGCAATTTTTATTAGAATTGTTAACTGATAAATCGTGTCAGGGTTTTATATCGTGGACTGGCGATGGTTGGGAATTCAAATTAACTGATCCCGATGAGGTTGCCCGACGTTGGGGTATAAGGAAGAATAAACCGAAGATGAATTATGAAAAATTAAGTCGTGGATTACGTTATTATTATGATAAAAATATTATTCACAAAACTGCTGGTAAACGATATGTTTATCGTTTTGTCTGCGATCTTCAGAGTCTCTTAGGGTAAATATCATTTTTATATTATCAAAGAATTGAAATAATTCAATGTATATAATTGATTAATGATATTAATTGTGTATATTTTATTTTATTGTAGATGCAGTCCCGAAGAACTTTATAAAATGGTGGATTTAAAGCCGGAAAAGAAAGAAGAAGACTGAAGTTTATATTTTTTATTAATTATTTGCCGTTCTGATTTTTTCATCGTCATCGTCGTCGTCGTTGACGTCAAGAAACAGGAAATAAAGTTCTGCCGTCGGTTATTTTTTTTTTCTTTTTTTTTTTCTCTTTTAAATGAACAAACATATCTTTAATCGAAGAGTGATAAGAGGAACGACGAGAAGATAAAGGTATGAAATAAAATAATATTAATAAAAACAAATTTAAGTAGAAAGAAAGAAAGAAAGAAAGAAAAAAATATGGGGATGCAAAAAATTGAGATAAAAAGAAAAAGAAAATGATAAACAATGAAAAATAATTACGTATTTTAGGTAGAGAGAAGATGACAAATAATCTTTATATAAATAATAAAAAAACAAAAAGTAATAAATTACTTTTCTTTCTCTCATTTGTATTTAGTGATTTTATTGTATAATTTTTTTTTTTATTATTTTTTTTTCTTTTTTATTAATAAATTCGCGGCATGAAAGAGAGAAAGAACGGGACGAGGTTGTTTGAACCAAAGACAGGGTCCGCATACCATTGGTGCCTAATAATTAAAAGAAAGAATTAAATAAATGAATAAATAAAAGTGAAAGTAAAATGAACATTGCATAGGGAAAAGAAGAAAAAATAAATCTATATATATTTTTTCTTTTTATTTGAATAAATTGAAAATTTTATTGATGTGCAACGATAAGGGAAATAATTGAAGAAGATAAATTAATTTATAAAAATAACGTTTTTATACACTTTTATTGCTATTATTAATTTCTCTCTTTAAACAAACATTTAAAAAAATAATAATAATAATAATAGTAATTAAAAAAAAATTGTTGGATCAAACTATAACCCAGTGAAAATATTTTAAATCGTTATTAGTTGATGAATTAGAGAAAAAAATTGAGAATAAAATTAATATGAAAAATTAATTTGTAAAAATAATTAATAAAAATGAAGAGAAAAAGAGGAAAAAAAAGTAAAGGAGAGAATATGAAAGCAGAATGAAAAAAATAAATAAAAAATAACGTTCAACTCGACAATTTATACATATTATATATATAAATATTATACATATATATATATTTTTAATGTTAACGTGATTTTAAGATACTTTTTTTTTAACAGCAAAAAATATTCGTATATTAATGATAATTTATACGAATATATGCTAAGGAAAAAAACAAAAAATATAAAGAAAAAGTTCGAAATTATTTATGTCTCCCATTCATCCTCTCTTTAAGAAGAAAAAAATAAAATTATTAAAAAATAAATAGTTACTATTAAATAAATAAAAAAATGAAAGAAATAAAATACAAACATGTGTGTCAATATCTCACACATCAGTAGATGACACAATATGTGATTGTTATTATTATAATTTTACTACAATAAATCAATATAAACTTATAATTTTATTTAACCTTCCAGATTTATCCATATAATAATATTAATACTAATAATAATATACTAACAATCATAATAAAATTAATACTCATAATAACAATATTATATTTGGGTGGTAAATTCAAAAAATGCTGCGGCGCAATATGTACTGCACACATAAAATATTATTGGTTCATATAAAAAATCGTGCAATATGATTGGACAAATTCAAATTGTTAGTTTGGTGAAAAGTTGCGTGGTGGCGCTCTTGCATTGGTATAATTTCTCAGAATTGACAAAGCCCGCGCAAAATTATGAGGGGGAAGTGGTTGCGTGCGCAGTTATACTTGAGTTCGTATGAAATCGGTCATATTCGTTTAGCGTCTTGAGCACGGCAGTTGATTTTCCATTGTGTCCTGTATGATTATTCTAATTATTCTTGTATATATTTATATATAATTTTTCTTGTTATTATAAGACTCGTATCATTAATTAACAGTGCGGTAGTGTATTGAATTGGATTAATAATGTTAAGTAGTGGTATTTCAGTGGTAGAGTGAATTTTTCAGGTGTAATTAGTTTTTCTATTTCACTTCATCTTTGAAACATTCATTTGTGAGTATATATTTTTGATTGTTTTCAATTAAAATATAAAAAATAAATCATCATTTTGAATTATTTCATGAATAATTTTCCAGATATATCCGTAAAAAGTGACAATCCACAAAGGATCAGTAGCTGGCAAAAGAATTTCTCGGGAGGAGTTCGAAGAGGATCCTGATATTCCTGAAATCACCCAACGTTGGATACGGGGTATGATTATCATTAATTTATCCTCCTTATACCTTTTTACTATTGATACATCAAAGATTAATAATCCAATTTGATATAACAATGGAGAGGTTTTTTTTATTACACATAATTTTTTGTTGAAAAATTTCAAATGCAATCGTTTTACGAAAAATTTATTCCGCGCGAATTTATTCAAATCAAAGTTAGTTTCAATGCGCATGCGCGCTCAAAGAATATAATTTCATGTAAACAAAATGGCGGTGATGAAAATGACGACAAGAATAATAAAGTAAGGTCAAGAAGTTTAATGTTGTGGTGTGATTTTTCATGAATAATATTAAAATATTATTGTCAATGAATAAAGATTTATTCATACGTTCAACGAAATGGAGAAGTTTCCTGATGATAAGAAGCATCCCAATGATGACAAAGGTAATTATTTATTATTTTTTATTGAATCAATTTTTATTGTATTGTAGGATAATATTTGAATTATATTTATTTTTATAATTACATCTCCAACCTACAAAGTACAGTGGTCAATTGATATATATTTTGCTCTTGTATTTGATAGAGACTGAGGATAATGACGACAAAAAACCAACTACATCAGAGAATCAAATTGATGACGATGATGATTCACGACTTGAAAAAATAAGAAAATATTTTTCGCAGAAATTGAGATTGTCCACGAGTGATGAGGATGAAGATGATGATAATCAAGACGGGAGTGGAGCCAAAAAACCAAAGGAGAAAATACTTAGTGAACTCAATATTGATGGTATTGTTAATTATATTAATGAAAAAGGTTGTAAGAATATTATAACAATGGCAGGTGCTGGTATTTCAACAGGTAAATCGTAGAATAAATTATTTTTCAGTTGATAAATATTTTTTATCAATGATTTTATCGTCATTTAATTTTAGCCGCTGGGATTCCGGATTTTCGTACTCCATCAAGTGGTTTATATGATAATTTAAAGAAATACAATCTTCCACATCCACAAGCAATATTTGAATTGGATTATTTCAAAGAAAATCCTCAGCCATTTTTTATTTTAGCTCAAAAATTATTACCTGAAGGTTTTAAACCGACACTTAGTCATTATTTTATTAGATTATTGTGGGAAAAGGGATTATTATTACGACATTATACACAAAATGTCGATACCTTGGAACGTGTTGCTGGTTTACCAAACGAAAAATTAGTTGAAGCTCATGGAACATTTCACACTGGAAAATGTTTGCAGTGTAGAGCACCATACGATCTTTCATGGATGAAAAGTATTGGGAAAATAAATAATTATTTATACTCCAATGTTTCTAATTACAATTTATATCATACTGATCTATACATATTATTTATTTGTTAGAAAAAATAATTGATGGAATTGTACCAAAGTGTGACGAATGTTTGGAAGGAATTGTTAAACCAGACATTGTATTTTTTGGTGAAATGTTACCAGAACGTTTTCATACATTAATTGAAAATGATTTTCATCAAGCTGATTTATTAATTATCATGGGATCGAGTTTGGTTGTTCAGCCATTTGCATCATTAATTGATAGGTAAAGTAATTATAATTGCAATAAATTTTTTATTAAATTTAATTCATAATTTTTTTATCTTCAGAGTTGGCCCAAAGTGTCCACGGCTATTGATTAATAAAGAAAAAGTCGGAATGCAAGATAAACTTTTACGTTTAATTGGTTTGCGACAAGGTTTGGATTTTAATCCAAAAAATCTAGGTGACGCACGAGATGTTGCGTTGATTGATGATTGCGACGCTGGTTGTCGGCTGTTGGCCGAAAAACTTGGATGGGGTGTAGGAATAAAATATAATTTAACAAATGATACAATTAAAAATTGATAATATATTGATGAATATTTATTTTTCTACAGGATGAATTGAAAAATCTTATTAAAAATGAACATGCACGTTTGGATGCTGAAAAAGCTCTGGATAAAACTTGCTGAAACATTCCGGGTAATCATATAAGATATATATATATATATATAAACCAGGACTTCACTTCTTGAAAATAATCAAGATCAATTTTATTTAATCTTGAACGGCGTTTCGATTACTTCTTGCGCTTGACGTTGATGTAATTGTCCAATGCCAACTGCAGGTGTTGCCAATTCATCACGTCCACAATATTTTATCTGAAACATTTTATTTGAAATATTTCCAGTTATATATGTTATATAATAATTATTTTATTAATATTATATATAACATACTCGGCGTCCACATAAATTTTCAAATCGTGGTTTTATAAATGTCCAAGCACCCATATTTCTTGGCTCCTCTTGACTCCATATATAATCTAAATACATATTTAATAATAGTAATTAATATTTAAGGAAGTAGATTAAGATAATTATTTAAAACAATAAAATACTTTGTGCATTGGGATATCTTTGAATTTCTTCATTTAATTCCAACAGTGGAAATGGCGATAAACTTTCAATTCTTACAATCGCAGCATTTTTAATATTCATCATCTCTCGATATTTTATTAATGAGTAAAAATGTTTACCACAGACGAATATTATACGTTTAACATCCTTGACATCCACATTATCATCACCTGTATTAATTTAAATAATTACGAATTATTCATTTTATTAATGAACATTGATTTTTTTCTTTTTTTTCTTACTTATAACATTTTTGAATGACGTTCCCAATGTCATGTCGTTTAATGATGAAGTTGCTGATGGATAACGTAGTAAGATTTTAGGTGCTATAATTATTAATGGTTTTCGATAATTTCTCACCATCTAAAAAAATTATATCCATTAATTTTATCAATTTATATGATGAATTAATCTAATAATTAGTATTTTCTCAACTTGTCTACGTAGTAAATGAAAATATTGGGCTGGTGTAGTTGGATTAACAATTTGTATATTAATGTCATCACCATCGGGTGAATTTTCTTTGCTATTGGACAATTGTAAAAATCTTTCAATACGAGACGAACTGTGTTCAGGTCCAGCTCCATCATAACCGTGTGGTAAAAGCATGACGATTCCACTGCTGTTCATCCATTTAGTTTCACCGCTTGTAATAAATGTATCGATAATTACTTGGGCACCATTAAAAAAATCACCAAATTGTGCCTCCCAAATTGTCAATGTCATTGGTGAACCTATACTCATTCCATATTCAAAACCTAAAACAGCTTCTTCGGATAAAATACTGTTAGCCAGTTCAATTTTTCCTTTTTGATTGTCTACCATTGAATTTAATGGAATAAACATTTCTGCAATTGAAACCAAATGATTATTGTAGTGCCCGAAGTTGGATTTATTTATTTTTTTTTTTTTTACCTCCAGTTGATTGATCAATCAACATTGCGTGTCTATGTGAGAATGTCCCACGTCCCACATCTTGTCCACTTAATCTAATATTATAACCTTGATATAAAAGACTTCCCAATGCTGCTGATTCTGCTGTGGACCAATCCAAATGTTTACCATCAATTAATTTTCTCAATCGCGATTGAATATGATTTTTCTTCAACACAGGATGAATTTCCTACCGAGAAAAACATTAACCAAAATGTTCATTTAAATATTTTCATTGCATTAATATTATGATTCAACTACCATATTGTCTTTTATATTGACACTTTTCTCAATAACATATTGTAGAAGATTCAAATCAACGCCGGTATCCCATTGAGTTAGAATTGGCTCTGCTTGTTGCAATCCTGTCCATCGATGTGTGAAATAATTCGGTGTCATTTGATAATTATCCATTTGTTTCAATGAATAGGTCAATCGTGAATTATGTTCATCAATAACTCTCTCCATTACATCGTTTCTTATTACTCCAGTTGATTCTAAAGTCTCACGATATTTATCTGGAATTGATCTGAAAAAAAAAAAAAGTTATACGAAGAGGGAGAAGACAAATAAAAATTTTCACTGCCTCCAGTTCCTTCCGTTATTTTCATCAATACCCAGTAATACAATTATTCACTTGCGATTGTTGATTAATTTATATATTTGCGGATTAGTAAATGTTGGATCATCCAATTCATTGTGTCCCCATTTGCGATAGCAATTGATATCAATGAAAATATCTTTACGGAATTTACGTTGATAATCAAATGCTATTCGTGTTGATCTCACTACTTCCTATTTGACATTTAATATTTTTATTTGTATTAATTCATAAGTTAATTATTTAATTTTGATGATGGTGATTATTTTTTATACTTCTGGATCGTCGCCATTGACATGAATGATTGGTGCAGCGATTGATTTTGCTAAATCTGTACAATATCTAGATGATCGTGTTCGCGATGGCGGTGCAGTAAATCCTAATTGATTATTAACAATCATATGAATTGTTCCGCCAATTTCAAAATGTGGAACGCGTGATAATGCCAAAGTTTCTTGATTTATTCCCTGTCCAGAAAATGCCGCGTCTCCATGAACCTCAAAAATAAGTTTGGATATTAATTTTAATTGTATAAATTATTGCGCGAGGAAATAATCTTCTTTTGTACTTGAATATTTAAAATTTTATCACTCCATTGTGAATTGTTATCAATGGAATATCCTCCTTCGTTAATTTCTTGCATAATCGAACGTGTTTTACCCATTGAGACTGGATTAACTGCCTCTAAATGCGATGGATTATACAGCAATGAAATTCGTAATGATTTTTTATCATAATTTAAATTAATTGACGTTGAAAAGTGACTCAGAACATCACCAGTTGCTTTTATATTCTCAGGGAATTCGGAATTTCCATTTAATTTACGAAAAATCATTTCTGGTGGGAAATTCAACATTCCAATTAAAAAATTCAATCTTCCACGATGCGGCATACACATTACAATTTGTTGTAAATTATTATTAATTGACAATTGAAATAATTCATGAAAAAATGCCATCATTGATTCAGCACCTTCACATCCGTATCTTTTGACAGTTACAAATTTTTTTCCCATAAACTTATCAAAATTCTGACTCTCAATCATCAGTTTAGCTATTGATATTTTTGTTTCATTATTTATTATTTCATTACGTGAGATTTCAATGCGTTCAGCAAACCATTCGCGTTCTTCTTCCGTCTTAAAAAATGATAATTTATAAATAAACATTTATCTTATCGTATTAATCGTGTTTAATATTGAATTACTGCAAATTCTTTCACCTCAAGATGAGTAAATTCAGTCGCGATGTGTCTGCAATACACATCATCAAGTATTTCCAGTGCTTCTTTAATTGTCCCTTCTTTATTTTTAGTACCAAATAATATACCACGAAATTGTATGATATCATGCAAGTGAAGATTGAAATATTTTGGATTTAATTCATTTAATGTTTCCACTTTTGTTTCGAGTGATATTGGATCTATTTCTGCTTTTTTGTGTCCGTGCTCGCGATACGCTTGAACCAAGCGATAAAAATTGCTGTATTTTGCGCGAATTTCTAAAGATTCTGATGAAACTATCACCATAAAATACAAGTCAATAATAAATAATTATAAAATATTCAATGAATCCATTGAAGAAAATAATTGAAGAAATTCATTTTACCATTGTAGGGTTTTGATATTTTTCGTTTATATCCATAAACACCATTTTCACTGTGATAATATATTTTATTAATAACAAAATTCGATTGTCTGATAATTATTTTTAATTTTTTATAACTATTTAAATTATACATAGTAAAGAATTACAGTGTGAGTTATCGTTAGTCAGAGAATTAAACACAAACTGTCTCGTAATTTATTTTCTCTTCTCATATTCAATGTCTTTATCATTTGATTATTTTTTTTTTTTATTTTTCGTTCATTTTTGTGATTCGAACTCTGTTATCTTGTGTGTTTGCAAAAAATAAGATGTAGCGCAATATAAAAGAGAACATGTGAATTTAATTTTATATTAATTGACGATTTGAGTATTTATTCTATTTTATAATTATAATTATTACTTTTTTTTTTTTGGTTTTTTTTTTACTTGTTCACTTGATCATTCAATTAATGAATTATATTTCGGGATAAGCAGATCCAATGTGATCTTTACCGCGATAACGGAATTTATGAGTGACAATATTAAATTTACTACCGCCCAATTGAACTGGACAATTTTGATCTGGTCTAGCATAGAAACAAACTGTATAAAGTGCCATTTCCAATTCCGGTGATGTACCAATGAACATTGATGTAACTGGTTTATCAATACCATTAAATTTAGCGTGTAATTTTAAAATGGCCGCTTTCTGAAAATAAAAAATGAATTTATATTAATTAATATAAATAGATTACAATAAATTTTTGATAACTCACATCACCGAGATCCAATTTCTTTATGTAACCCAGATAATCCGCGCGTTTTTTCACCTCTTCGGCATTAAAATAAATCCAATTGTGTAATCCACTGACTTCAGTTCCTAATTTTAATTCAGTCATGAAAACATGTTCAAATCCACTCGATCCAATTTTTCCCTCGCCCCGTGAATAAAGATTGAACCACAATCGTCGTAGATTATCTTTATAGTCATAGTAATCACGTTTCATGTAACCTTTATCAGATAAAAATCGCATTGCCGCTGACATGACATTTGTACTTAGGAATGTGTCAACTAATAAACTTTCTTCATTGCGTTGCAATGGACTTATGTGTTCACGTTCAGTTGTATCCAAATGATAATTGTCGTAAATCTTCAAAACTTGTTCAATTGTATTAATTTTAAACGCTGCATTATTTACACTCAACAATCTAAGATAAAACAAAAAAAATTTGTTAAAAACAAATTTTGTATTTATTTAATGTAATCAATTGGACTTACGGCTCGGGTGATTCATCGATTGCACTCCCTGGTGATGATTTCTTTTGTAAATTTAATGTAATATGACGCCACGCATTATTTTTATCTTTTATAAATAAAGCCTCGGATAATTTTTCAAGATCGTCATCGGTTACAGTATTTCCTTTGCTGTAGACTGGATTACTCGAGTATATTTTTTTTGTACCAGTAGGAGAAGCAGTGGCTGATGTAGTTTTAGCTGTAGAAATCGTTGGTAAAGCTCTTGGTGTTGTAGGACGTGTGGGTTGAGGTTGAGTCGGTTGAATTTCACGATTGAATCCATTTTGTGATGGTTTAACAGTTGGTATTGGTGATCCAGGTCTACTGCCACTACCACCAGCAATTTCAGCCCAGGATTTGCCTGTCGTTGGTGTTGATGGAGTTGAAATTGACGGTTTTGATACAGTCACTGGACTATTTCCTGGTGACAAAGTTGCAATTAGAGGCTTTTGATTTCCTGTCTGGCTATTTACTGGTGTTACAATCCCGCCAATTGGTGTATTAGGTCTCGGTGTTGATGGAATTGATGGATTTTGATTTGAATTTAGGTTAGGAAGTCGCGATCCAGGTGTTGGTGACGCTACAGGATTTCCAGGTGTTTTAGGATTTTTATTTACAGATTCACCAGCTCCAGTCAAATCTACAGCCCAATCGTGATAATTTTTATTGTCAATTCCACCGATTACCCGTTGATTTGGTCGTGAATTTGGAAAATCTTGACCAACTTCAGTTCCAGGATTCGGCTGTTGGGGTCTAGCATTATTTTTAATATTATTCCCAGTTGCACCAATACCAATAGCTAATCCAGAATCAGCTGCATTCACTATTCCTTTATTAACTGATCCATGTGCTGATGGTTTAGGTGTTGATAATGCGATTACTGATGGTTTAGTAGGGATTGATGGAGAAATTGTTGTTGTACTTGTTATTGTATTTGCAGTTGTTGATTCATCTTTATCTTTATCTTTTTTCCAAAATTTCCAGCCCGCATTTGCATTATCTTTAGAAAAAAAACAAGAATATTAACATTTATCAATTTGAATTTAATATTACTAAAGTTTGATACAAGTTAAACTATTGAACTTTTTATCAATATTGACACATTTGCATCATTTTTTTCAAGGTCTTTATCGGATGATTCAAAATATAAATAACACAATGGCCTAGATATTTGATCAATAAATAATTCTACACAGAAAAAAAATTATATTTTATATAAAATATTAAATTAATATTGTTATAATTTTTATTTACTTACCGATTGCAAGGGATAAAATTAGGATGAATATGATCAAGAACGATTTCTTGATCGCCATTTTTTAATTCAAATTAAAAATAATAAACACAATTGTATAAAAATTAATTTATATACTGAATATTATTAAATTTATTTAGAAATTTATTCAATAAATATTTCAATGTTTCAATTGTCGATTTTATTATAAAGATTGTGATTGAATCTTGCACGCACTGTCGCACTGTTCATTAGCTGACGACAATTTGACTACAAGACGAAACTCAAACTCAAACTTACATACACACACACACATATATATATACACACAACATAGATCACGTTATATCTTTTCCCCTTCTGCTGTACAAATTTTTGCTTTATCACTGTGTTGTTCTAGACACAACTCTCACTTCTCAGTTATTTTCTTTACTTACACGGTCACTTTACAATCTATTCCTTATATTCTTACACTCTCTTCACTCATCCAATCCTCAACAATACAATTAATTAATTTATTATTCAAGGTCTCATTGCAAATTCAACATTTATTCAACTATGGAATATCAAATGATGAATTGTAAAATAATTTTTTTATTTATTCAATTGAATTTTAGTTTATTATTTTATTCATCTTATTCATAAATTATATTGTCATTATTGGAAAGTAAATAAATGCCCAAATAATAAGTAGGACAATTAGAAATAATAATACTCGAGTTTTGAATTTATCCCAACCGACTAATGTTAATCGTGATCTTATTGGTATTTCTCTGTTATCGCTACTCATACATGTCGTTGATTCATCATCATCAACATTATTAGTTAAATTTTCAATATCTCTATGTGCCATATTTTCTTCTTGAGTAATAAAATCATCGCTGTAATTATCATTGTGATTGATATTGCAATTAGATTTTTTTCCTATGATTAAAGAAGTTCCAGATTGACGTTGATAATCATCAATTGTCGTTTGATATTTGATAATATAATTTGTATCATTACCATTGATATTATTCAATTGTACATTGTAATTTGCCACGATTGTAAAATTCTTCAATGACGTATTTATATTTTTATTTCTTTATTTCTTTCAATCTCTCGTGTCTCTGAAGTTATAATTTATATTCACCGTCATTTATTTTTATTATAACTGTTTTATACTTTTCTTTCTTTTTTTTTTTTTTGTTTATTAAATAAAACAGTTATGAAGTGAATCATTTCATTTATCTCGCAGTTGAAATAATATAAATAATTATATTAAAAAATATAATTTAATTAAAATTTTCATTAATAATTATATAAATAATTGATAAATATATTTACAAAAATACAGATTTAATTCAATTCAATTGATCATTGATCATATCTATTTATAACCTATAAAATATTATAATGTGATAATAATCCATAAATAATAATCCACACTATAAATGCCACAATTCCCATAATTAAAAATACAGTTTTTAATAAATTCCACGGGCTTTCATTAGCCGCTAAACGATTAAATGATGATTTACAACCACCATTATTACATGTTAAACTTCCATCAGATTGAGTTACTGCTGTTGCTGTTGTTGTTGTTCTTGATGATGAAGTCGTTGCACTGTCACTTATTGGCATTGATTTTATATCACCTAATTCCATTGTATTGTAATTTAGTTCACTTATTCTGGATTTATTATCATAATTTGTTCCCTCCATCTGTAATTATAATAAATATTATTATAATAAAATTGAAGAAGAAAGAAAAAAAAATGGAAAAAAAAGTGGAAAGAAAAATAATTGATATTTATAGTTAATTTTCTTTCTTTTCGAATTGTCATTGACATTCACAGTTCGACAATTTTTTTATTCATTTATTTTATTTATTTATTTATTTATTATTCTCAGTCTTATGTAATTTTCCGAATAATAAAAATTATAAAACAGTCAATACATAATTCAATAAATAAATACATGAATATATTTATTTTATCAACTATAAATATCTTATGTTGCATAAAAAAATAAAAAATATATATAGGAAGAGAGGGGAAAAAAAAAAAAACTTACATTGTAACGATAATTTGCCATAATTTATTTATTTATTTATCGTACGAAAATAAAAATAATTATGAATTAATTAATTTTTGATGGGATTTTATTTTTTACCAACAAATTAAAATATCAATTGGTAATTATTAATACTGAACATCTGTTAAAAAAAAAACAAATGTAAATACAAGATAAGATATAAATGAAGACGTTGAGATGGTGGGAGAAATGAATTAAATAATAATAATAATGAACGATGGTAAATTGCGAAACACATTCCACAACGCGGACTGGTAGAGTGAGCTCGAACGATAGGGAACTCTGGTCGAAACTTTGTGGTGTTTGTGTAGTCTTTATGATACAACTGAATACACAATACATACGTGAAAAATTTCTAGTGTGTGTTTCAGTTGTATTATCTTGTTATCATGTCTGAACACGTCAAGACCGTGATACCGGAATTCATTATTATCTCTGACCCCTCTTCTGTTTTTTTTCTTTTTTTTTTCTACTTCAATTCACTCCCTTTCTCTTTATTTGCCTGTCAATTATGTCTATACCCAACGAAACAAAAAGAAAAATTATTATTTTACTTTTTATTTATTATTAAAAATAATTTATGAAATTGATATATAAAGTAATAATAATAAATTTTTTGAATGAATTAAATAAACAAATGAATAGAGGAATTTTATTTGTTTTTAATTTGTGGTATTTTTCTGCTTTTTTATTTTTTTTTTTTCATTTATTTATTTAGATTTAAATGTCACGGATGTGGTAATGTGTTCTACATTATTTCAATTTCAATTTTAAATGTATTTACCTTGTACCGGATGCATTAGTTTATTTACAGTGTTTTTATTTAAATAATTTTGTTGGTCATGTGATAAAGAAAAAGAAATAAAAAAAAAAGATTATTTTGTATTTTGGAGGAACGCGAGTGAGTCAAAATAAATTATTTGAAAGTCAAGAGAGAGGTCAATTTTCGAAATGATGAAGTTTCTTTTATTTTTTCATTTTTCGTGTTAATTTATCACAAATATGAGTTTATTTAATTTATAAATATTATTATTTCTTTATTTATTCTCATACCTGTTGTGGCTGCCACTTGTGTTTGAACAATATTTTGTAACACTTCATAATTTTTTTCATTCAATTTAACGGTCAAATATCAATTATATTTTTTTGATTTATCAATACAAGTAAAGAATGACGAAAAATATATAATAATTGTATGATAAACCAAAATAGTTTTACTCACTTTAGACGATATAACATGAGTGATATTTAATTACAGGAAAAATTTTATGAATTTAATTGATTTTAAATAACAAGAGAAATTATAAGTTTTTTTTTGTGTTTTTTTTCATTTTGTTTCGTTGGACAAGTGGTAGTGTGAGAAAATATAAATTTTATATTTATTCATTAATGAAACGAGTAAAAATAAATATTTATTATTATTTATATTTTTTATTTTTTAGTAAATTCATATGTGTATATGTGTATATGTTTGTGTTTTCAATGCACTCGCTTGTTGAATACTGACACGATAAATGTATACACAGAAATGGAATTGGAAAGTTACATGATGATGTAGTGACGGGACAAACCAGTTGTGTATTTTACCGTTGATGGCGCGCAGATAATTTTTCTTTTTTTTTTTTTTTTTTTTGTCATTAAACAAAAAAACAAGAAAAAAGTAATTTTATCAACACTTTGACTTGTATTGTAATTTTCAGAAATTGTCTTTCTTCATTCACATTTATATTAACACATGTGAATAAATTAATTTTCCTATTATTAATTATCAATAAATATAATTTAGTTTATGATAATTTTTATTTTTTAATTGAAAAATTTGGATAATTAACTTCAATTATTTCTTTTTCATTTTTAAATTCAGCTTTTTCAATGACCGATTGACGACTCCCAGTATTTCTCAGCCAGTATTTCCTTTGGAAAATAAAAAAAATAATTCATTAAGATGGTATTGATAAGTATTTTTTTGAAAAAAAAAAAAAAATAATAATTACATCTCATTAATTTTTGATTTTTCACCCTCAATTCGACCAATCACCGTTCCATCTTTGGTATTCATACACCAGCCCTTCAATGACAATTCCTCAGCGCGTTTTTGCGTACACTAAACAATAAAAAGAATTAATTAACAATAATATATAAAATTAATATTGATATATTAATTTCAAGTAACAATATACAACTGACCTTACGAAAAAATACTCCTGCTCAGAGTGAAAATAAGTTAATTTGTTATTAACAAATATACAAAAACAAAATTACATTTAATCACATAACCTCACCTTGAACAGTACCAAATATTTCAAAATCCAATCCCAACAATTGCGACATTATTTTTTATTTAATTGTATATACAACAACGTAAATAAAAATTTCTCAATTATAAAGTCATCAGTAAAATTAACATCATAAATTCACATAAATATCTTCACAATATTTGACTTTCTATCAATACAAAAAAATATTCTAATAATTATCAATATCTCATAGAGTGCGCTAATTGTTTTTATACACTTTTATTTTACGTTGATAAAACAGCAGCAAGACAAACTTCAATAATAATTCAAATTTCGCGCTACTGCATCAATTTAAAAATGGCAGACATTTTTTCCCACTCTATCACTTTAAAATTTTATAGCCGTAATGTAGCGACACCTACATATCGAACTAAATGACCACTACCACCTCAAACTTTGAGGCTCAAAGTATTCGTATAATTTCTCGCAGTATTGAAAAGAGTCAAAGACGTGATAGACGTATATATACTATATACACACATATATATATACACGTATATATATTTCCACGTCGCGAATATTGGCGTATCGAGGCCGTGCAACGAGCAAGTGAAAGAACAGATATAAGTTGAAAAATAAGAGGAGAAATAAATATTGAATTCATCGTATTTGAGTGGTTGACGTGTTACTGTGCATTGAAGTGTTATAAAATAAATTTTAATTACGTGTGATAATATTATTTAAACAATTAATGAATAAATTCGAGTAATAATATAGATAAATAAAAGTGTATTAAACAATAGGGCCGGCGCAAACTCGTGTCGATATAACGGAATGTAGGATTTTTTCTTCTTCTTTTTTTTTTTTTTTTAATTTTTTTTATTTACAGTTCAGTTTTATTTGGATGTCAAAAGCAGGAAGTAAAAAAAAAAAATTACAGATAAATAATAAATAACTGTCAGAGTGCGAAAAATTGTTGTATTCTAATTGGTTATGTGTATTTTGTGCGATAAATTTTGAAAACAAAACAAAGAAGAAAAATAAATATTAATATTGATTTTAATTATAATTTTATTTATCTATTTATTATTATTTTTTATTTTTAATTGGACGATAAATTAAATGGGGTTTGGGTAATTCGTCGAGATATTTTCTCGACAATTGCCACAAAAATAAATTAATAAATTAATAAATAAGAGAATGGGGTAGGGGAATGGATAATAAATGAAAATAATAAATGTGTGATAAATATATTTTTAATTCAATGGCTTGAGAACGCAATTTTTTATATCATACAGACAGATAAATATAAAATAAAAAAATTATACCAAGTGACAAATCGTGACATTTATAACCTCAAATATTAAATAAAAGAAAAAAAAAAAAGAAAAATCAAAATTGAATACAAATAATAAGAAATTTGAGGACACTTTCGCATTTTCTACTTCGCGTCCCGGTATCTTATCTCTATTTTTACATCACAATTTCATATTTATTATCATTATAATCATACATATCTATATATCTGTATAGTTTTTTTTTTTTAAATATTATATATCTGATAAGAACATATTATCATATGCGTCATCAGCTCCATCTATTCAATAGGAGCAATTAATTATACGTCGACGTAAATCATTTCAACAACAACAACCAAACAAACAAACAAACAAAAAAGAATAAAACCGAATCACATTTTTGGTTTATTTGTTAATTAATTATTCAATTGAAATTGATAGAGATAGAAAAAAAAAAAAAAAAGAAAAATTAATAATTTTATTTGTGAATAAAAAAAAAAAGAGAGACGCACCCTGGAGATTGTGTGTTGGGATTCGTACGTTACGACACACCACAATTACTCAGACAGACAAGTGTACATACGTATATGCAGTTTGTGTTAATATTATATATATATATATACATACACACACTTATGTGTGAATTGTGTTGTGTGTGAATCGCCTCTGCGACGTAGTGAAACAATGACGGCGATGTTGGTATCCGTCGCCGAGCTATCAAATATTTTCTCTGTCCTCGCGGTATTGATATGCTTTTGTGGCGTTGTATTATTTATCATGAGGTAATAACATTAAATAATTGTATCAAATATTATATCATCGTGTGATGTAATTAAATTTATTTGTAGGTAATAGTTGAAACATTTTTTTTTTCATTTTTTTCTCTTCTTTTTTTTTTTAATTGTAATAAATGAGACGTGGCTGTCTCTCTGTGTACTGTTAACATTAAAAATGAGAAAAAAGATAAAAAAAAATAGAAGAATTTCCTGTAACTTGTAAGAAAAGTTAAACTCACAGACACACTCAATACTCGTGTGTTTAGTTATTGCTAAATCTTGTTTTTATACAGACAAATGCATACACACACACATACACATGTATATATTTATTTCTATGGTGTAATTTGGTAATTTTTCTCACTAAATAATCCTAAATAAATACTCATAATATTTATATATTTTATAGATATATTTGAATAGTTTATTTATTTTATGAATTTTTATAGGAACATGATGGTGTTGCGGGTGCACGGTGATGATCTCATGTTTGGTGGTAATGGTGGTGTTATGACACATTCACCTCGAATACCACAAATGAAAATGATGAAGGTCCACATACCATTCACCTTTAAATTACATGAAAGTTCACGTAGTACATACGCTGGTAAATATTTTATATTATTTAATTTCAATATTTTTTTTTTTTTTTTTTTTTTTCTATCTATTTTTATATATTTCTAATGATTTTTATTATTGTATGCATTACAAAATATACTATTATTATTCTGTGAATATATTTATATCTTTTTAATAATAGTGATAAAAAAATCGTTGACCTGTTCCGCGTAGTATTATAAGTGGTCAAGGTTTCGGTTTATTAATGTTTCGTAACTACAAAAGAGTCGCCATATATTTTACCACGTTGCATACAAATTATATTATTTCGTTTCTTTTTCTTTTTTTTTTTTTGTTTTGTTGTATCCTTTTTCACAGTCTTTTTTGGATTCTTGTCTTTCATGACAAGTTGATTATCCATTTTATTAGCAAAACGCGTGTTGATTTGATGGGGAAAAAAAAAAAAAAATAATATATATGAATATAAAAATCCTGTTATCTTAATCTATGAAAAATATAGTTCTCTCTATTATTATAATTTTATTTTTTTGTATGTAGAATTTATTGATTAATATCTTGGAGACCTTGGATAAAAAGAAAGAGAAAAATGAGTCAAGGAAATTAATTTTCAATATTTAAATTCAAATGTGTCTTTCCTACCAATAACAATAATAAATTCATTTTAAAAAAAAAAAAATAATAATATGATTCATCGCGTGCTAAATATCATTTATATTCACATCGTTATCATTGTCAATCATGTGAATACATACGCGTGAAAAAATCAATTGTAAATATAATATTAATAATAAATACGTGATGTAAATTAATAATTATTTCAATATGTTAAATATTAATTATATAATTGTAAATAATAATATATATAATTGAATAATATAAGGATTAAATGTCAATTGATTACAATTAATTACAATTGATTGTATTTATAATTGAAGAAAATAGATAAATAGAAATAAATAATATGCTAAATTGATGACAGAATCGTGCATAAATATACATAATATCGGCGATAAATTAATTGTGTTTGTTTTTTCTTTTTTTTTTTTGTTTTCAAATTTTAATTATTCTCTTTGTTTAGAGTGTGAATGAACAATTAAGTAGTGAAATGAAATTTAATTAACGATTAATTCATTTGAATTTTAACGCAAGTGAATTAATGAAATTTACATTGTTATAAATTTAATTTTTTAAATTGAAATAATTTTTCATAATAGTTGATAATTAATTAATATATTTTCTCCATTGTTATACATACATATATTTATTAAATGATACAGAAAAAGGAAAAAAAAAGTATTTTAATATACATATTTATATTTAAACTTGATTTCATGTGTTTATTTCATCAGTTGAGGTGCGTGTTGGAACCAGTTTATCACGAGATATACACAAATATATGTATGTGCATATGCAATATCGATGTAGAAACACCATCGCAGAACATTACATGACCTTGGGAAAAAATTTATAAAACACGTGGTATTAATTAAATATAAATATTACGATTGGGAAAAATTTATTTTATATTTATTATAATAATTTTTTTTTTTTTTTTTTATTACTCTTTGTGATTTCTTCATTATTTCATTTATATTTGTTGATTTATTTTATTTGGAAACACCATTTAAATAATATTTTTTTTTTTTCAATATAAAAATATCAAAAGTACAATGTAAATATAAATAATTGAGGACAATTTATTATTTTGAAAATATATATATATTAAGTAGAAATTTATTTGTATATAAACCGGAAGAGTAAAAAAAATAATATAAAATTCCACAGTCAGTTTCTTAATCGTTCAACTAATGACAATGATAAACATTCAATTGAACAAACATGACAATTGGGGTTGTTATTTTGTCATTTCTTATTATTATTTTTTTTTTTTAAATATTTAATCTCAATGACATGGCATTAATCATCACAATTTAAATGAATTATAGAGAGGCAATAAGATGAGTTTCACTTTGTATAAATAAAATACACAGTCTTTGATATTATTATTAATATTATTATAGACATTTTATTTTTATTTTTATATTCGGTCGTGCAGGTTATTAACCCTTTGAAATACCCGATAAAAAAGAAAAAAAGTTACACGTAAAATATTTCACAAAAAACATTAGAAACAAATAAAAAAAAATATATATATATAATTTATCCGGCTACGATATTTTTTTCTTATTATAAATCATCGTAAAATATTGTAATTATATAAATTAAATTGGATAATACTAAATTGTATAATAATTGAGAAAGATAGGGAAAGAAATTCTTTTTTTTTATTTTTTATTTTATATAAATGATTAAATTATATACCGACGACAAAGGGCTTTTATCGTGTATAAAGAATCAAAAAACAAAGACGAGAATGACTTTAAATGGTTAAAAATATTTTATCAAAGTAATTTCACTGATACCGTTTTTTTTTTTTTTTTTTTTTTTTTGCGCGAGTTCGCCTTTTGTCGTTGTCTGAGAGCTCGGATAATTCACGGCACGATTCCAATCTCGTACTTGACGACCTTGATCACTAACAGAAAAAAAAAAAAAAAAAACTGAGAAAAAGAGGGGGATGATATTTATTTAATGTTGATAAAGTCACGTAGGCACCAATACCAATTTAATTTACACGTCCATAAATTTATTGCGGTCAATTTTCTTCTACTACTCTTATATTTCAATTCTCACAATTGTCCACGTATCAATTTAAATTTTTCCTTATTCAATTATGTGATAAATTTATTTTCAAATACTTTTATTAATTATTCATGATATTTATCAATTATTATTTCATTTATTAATTTATCATTATTATTTTTCTTTTTTTTTTTTTTTTTTTTGTTTAATTGTCTGGCAGTGTTGAAGATAAACACACAAATATGGCTTGGAGTGCACAAAGAGTGTGTCCTTGCCAATACACGATTCTTTGTCGTGGCTACGTGTGTCGAAATTTAACTGATGAAGGGGACCCACTCTTTTATTTATTTATTTATTTATTTATTTATTATTAATTTACTCAATATACAATATAATAATCTATTCACAGCTGTCATCAGAAACAAAAAAATAATATATATATCCTCTCATTTTATTTTTCATTATAAATATCATCTACTTTTTTCTATAATTTTTTATTTTTATTTTTAGTATACCATCAACCAACCAATAACTGTACACAAATCGTCTCCTATATATTTATTCAATACACACAAATACGAAGAAAATAAATAGTAATATTTAGATATTTATTTATTATAACTGGCACAAGGTCCAGGTTAATTATATACGTGATTATATATAAATAATATGTTTTTATGTCTCAATGACAATTTTATCTGTCCATTTATATACATATATATTTGGATTTGTATATGGAATAAATGGCAACTTTGAATTTTCATGTGGACACGCATATATTGGCAGTTGTAGTATAGATATTGCTGTAATATCATTACACTCTAATATTTGTTTGCTGGTCTATGCTGCGTGTTGATATTCCATGTCTCATTCTGGTCTTTCCCGTCACCCGCACGCGCACAAACTCCACCATTCCCGTACATTCGATGTCATTACGTAATTTAGGTAGATAGATAGATAGGTAGAATTTTGTTATAAGAGAAAGGGCGAAGGGGGGACACGAGGGGAAGATTTGATAATCGGTAACTAGTAAGTGAGCAAGAGACCGTAACTGATTTACAAGCAAAAGACGTAATACACATGAAAAAAATTTTATCTGGTCACTTGTTGAGAAAAAAAAAATAAATAAATAATATTTATACATGTGTATGTATATATATTTATGTTATTTTTTGTTTGTTTGATGTTAAATTTTATTGTAGATTATTATTAAATGCGAAATATCAATGAGTTGTTTCTCTATATATTTTTTTTTCTTTTTTTTTTTTTTTTTCTTCTTGTGATTGAGTAAACTGATGATGAAGACGAGTGTGTTTATTTGTAATTATGAATGTATTTATATGTGTATACGTGTGTATAGATAAAATTATATAGGTATAAATATATAATCTAGCTCCAGAGGTGAAGTAAAGTTGGTCCCGGTGTGTGTGCTATGCAGCTTTCACTTTCGTTCGTTCGTTTGGTTGGATATAGACGTGAAACAATCGCTTCTAAGATAAGGTTCTCTTCATATTATTGAGGATTTTATAATAAATTATTAAATAATTATTTCGTAAAATTCATAATTGCTAATATTATTTTTATTGTATACAAATGTATATATTGATAAGAGAAGAATTAAAAGAAACAAACAAAATGATAATGAGTTTTTGAAATACTGAATAAATATATTCATTGATATTATAATTTATCTTTGTTGCATATTTTTTAAAAGCTTTTTTTTTTTTTATTATTATTTCTCTCGCTCTTTGAAAAAGATAAATGAAGAAAAAAAATTTATAATAATAAAATCATCATTAATTCATTGGCCTTCTTCTTGGCTTTTATACAATGTGTGGAGGCTCTTGACCGTGCGGCCATTGAATTTAATGGACCATCGACCTCCTCTCACACGAATAAAACAGCAAAATTAATTCAATCATAAAATGATAATATTAATTTATTATTGTTCTCTATTTTTTTGTTTTGTTTTGTTTTGTTATCAGAAGTGGAATGTGAGGTATCCAGTCAAGTTGAATATTCATTACAAGCAATATGGGGTGTTAGTATACGTGAATTACATTTGGCACTGTGGAAACCGTGGAATACCTTGAGAGACGCATCATTGAATGGTACATTACTTCAGGGACACACGCAATATATTACACCACCACAAACGTATGTATATACTCTTTGATTTATAATTATCATTTGATAATTTATTATTATTTTTTATTTTATTTTATAATTTCTAGTAGACAACCGCATGGTGAGGAAACATTGAGATTGTCATTACCAGCTCCAGAATTGGAACTCGGTACACCACCAAGACTTTGCTATCCCTTGGTAATTTTTTTAACACGCAAAGACAATCGTGATCCACATCCCGATGAAACTGTGAGTAATTTCTCGAAGAGTATAATTTTCAACTCATAAACGCTTAAATATTATTCTTTGCATATTTAAATAACATAAAAAGAAACAAAGTGATTTACATTGCAATAATGTAGTTCTTTTTCTCTATTTTTTTTTTTTTTGTTATACATTTGTGTTTATGGGTTGTTACTTAAAATTTATATATAATTAGTACTTTTTTTTTTGTTTTTGTAATTAAATATATCTAAATATTAATAGGTGGTATATGATGTATATTCATTTATTACGTATATTTTAAAAGGTTGCATTGGTGAATGTTGTCCACATCAAAGACAGCGTTTGTACATTACCGACCTCAATACTCGCACAATATCTCAAGCAAGCCAATGGCCAACTGTCATGTCTGAAGGTAAGCAACCTTGGACCACACAGTCATTACGTCATATTGAAAGTTTCCCGACCACCACCAAATATATGTTCCCAATTCTTTTATTTTTATTCTTATTTTTATTTATTTATTATATATATATATATATTTTTTTATTTTTTATTTTTTTTTATCTCTCTTTTCATTCAATATTGAATCCACACTACATGATATATCATTTTGAAAAATGATTGTGTCACGTTTATGTTTCAAAGGTGAGGAAAGAAAAAAATTATTTAAAATAATTTTGTTATTTTGTTTTTGTTCATTTAATATTGCAGCAATTATATTTGGCAACTGGAAATTCCACAAATTATGATGAAGGCGATGTCTCGTCGGGTTTGGGTCCAGCATTGGCATTAGCTGAACCATGTAATAACAATGGTGGTGCTACAAGAGGTGCATTAGTTGCATCTGGTGCTGGTGATAATGATGGTGGTTCATTATGGAATTCTGCTGGTGAACAATTGTGCGTTGTATGTCAATATTTTCCATTATCACGTGCATTATTACCTTGTCGTCATACATGTATTTGCGCATCTTGTTTTGGTAAACTTGATCGCTGTCCAATGTGTCGTAGTCCAATTAAAAGTTATTTTTGTATTCGCGGTGAGGAATATATGCCAGCTGATAAAGACATGAATCCATGTAAACATCAACGACCACACAATAATGGACCCTCACATTGGCTACACGATTGGAATGATCGTTTAACTGATTTTCTAGGTTTTGCTCGATAGAAAAAAGAAATGAAATATAAGAAAGAAAAAATATATATATATACACATAATTCCTTCAATTTTTTTTTTTTTTTTTTAAATTAGATTTATCAATTGGATAATTTCTAAGAGTATTTAAATAATGAATGTACTGGTAGATTAATAGGTATTTTATAATTATATAGATTTATAATTTTTTTTTTTTTTCTTTTAGAAGATAAACTCTCACTTGAAATAATTATTATTAATTTTTCGATAGATTTTTTTTGTTCTTTTTAATATTTCGATCTCTCTGAGTTGAGATGAAATTCACAAAAATGAGCAGGTATTTTTATTATTTAAAATTCAGTTCTGTTATGTGTTTATATATTTTTAATTTTGTTCATTAATTGTTTCTTTTACATATATACTGTGAAATGGATGATGAAAAAAAAAAAAAAAAAAAAAAAGAAAGAATATATAAAAATGTGTGTGTGGAATGGAGCGCATCGATAGTGATGATAAATGGCAGTGATTGAAAACAAAGAAGAAGCAAGAGATGGAATTTATTGAAAAACTATTTAAATATAATAAGTCTTCATATATATATATAGTATTAAACAAACAAAAAATAAATAAAAAAACAAGAAAAAAAAAAAAAGGGAAAAAATATGGTAAGTTGTAAATACACAGACTGTGATAATCCGGATATAAACATTAAATGTAGATTATTTTTTGGATTGTGCATGAATTTCAAAACAGAAAAATATGGAAGAAAAAGAAACGGACAAATATGTGAGATTCATTTTGTTAATTTTTTTTTTTTTTCTAATTCTTTTTTTTATTCCATTTGTAAGTGAAGAAAAAAAAAAAAGTGCATTCTGAGCAAAATAAATATCGAGAGAATATTAATTATGATGAAAGATATATTAATAGTTAATAATTATGTAAATAAAATGCATTACGATATAGATGAGAGGAAGAGAATAAAAAATATGTGGATTGATGAAAATAATGTCGATTATAAATATATACGTATTCTATAATTGTAACGGTCTATAAAATGAAAATATATGAAGTCGTATTTTTTAGTAGGAAGAGAAAAAGTGACAACATTATTAAATACAAAAGAAAAAAAAAATTAATAAAATTAATAAGGTACAGAATTCAATAATTCAACTTGTATTAATTTATATAAAGACAGATATTATGTTATTATAATTATCTATTATTAGTTATTAGTTATTAGTTATTAATTATCAGTGATACATCTCGTAAAAAAAAAGAAACAAAAAAAGTAAATAATACGTACTAGGAGATATGAATAATTTATTTAATAAAGAGCTATTAAGGATGAATGATTGAGAAAAAAAAAAAAAAAAAAAATACTGAAATTAAAATATTTATTTACAAATAAATTTCGTTTATTATTTAAAATAATTTTAAACTTGCAAACAATTTGGTATAGATTTCATGAGTAATTTTAATTCTAAATTGAATTTATTCATTTTTTTATCAATACTTTGATTAATTTCATTCAATTGCTGTAACATTTTTGTCTCATAATTGTCGTAATTGTTTGAAAATTGTTCATGTACTCGTAAAAATCTCGATACACATGGGAATTTTAATATGTTATTGTTGTTAATATTTTCAGGTGGCAATTCAATATCCGTGAATTTAATTGTGTGAATTTTTTTTTTCATTAAGTGACGAATAATGCAAATAATTGTTGATAGTTCACCATTATTTTCTATAGGTAAATTTACTGTATCATTTTTTGATTCATCTAAAATTGTTTCCTGTCATGAAAAAAAAAAAATCCAAAATCAAAAAAACATGAAAATTATCAAACATAAATATTGAAAAAATTATTTCTTTTTTTTAACACTTTTTTTTTTTCTGTTTCTCAATTTTCAGTTTGATCCTTACCATCCAATCAAAGAATATCTTCTCTTTCTTTCGCCATTTTGTATAAATTTCCAGTAATACACCAACATTGTGCAATTGTTCAAAGCCATTCTCACAATCTCGTAAGATATATTCATTATTTTTCGTTTGTGAAAACAATTTTTTAATCAAAACTAATTCAGCAACATTTAAATGTGGTAAATTATTACTGTTCAAACTTGCATCATGAATTTTTGTAATCAAACGTATTTTTTCCTCAATCAATTCAGAAATTGCTTTTAAATTATTATTTATCTTGTTGCATTTGTATATTAACAAATGAATTTGTGATGATATTGATAGAGATGGATTATTATCTTCTATTGATTTATTATAATCTTCAATTAATAATACATTTGAATTAATACATTCGCGTCCCAATATACTTTTATTCAATTTTTCTCTGATAATTGTATCAAGACAATTTTGACTGGCAATTAACCATCCAAGTGCCAATAAAAGTTCACGTGAATTATTTGAATTTTCTGATAATTCATAAAATTCAACAGCACAATATCCCAAATATGCCAAAGATAATTTTGTCGATTTTATTACACCTACAAAAAGGATGAAAAAAAAATATATATTTTAAAAAATTATATCAAAACAAAAATGACAAGTGCACATTTTTTATGCACTTTTTCATATTTTTATTCCAGATAAATTTACATGAAAAATTCATCTCACCATAATGTTGGAAATTTAATTCAGGATTTATTTTATTAACTGCAACATTCGACAATACATTCAAAATACACCACATTTTCTTCATCTAACAATGAAATAAATACATAAAGGTATGACATTATTTAATTAATATACAACATAAACATTATAAAATTTATAATTAACCTATG
This sequence comes from Dinocampus coccinellae, assembly GCA_963920625.1. Classification (NCBI taxonomy): domain Eukaryota; kingdom Metazoa; phylum Arthropoda; class Insecta; order Hymenoptera; family Braconidae; genus Dinocampus; species Dinocampus coccinellae. The sequence continues at coordinate 2,919,050 of OY987191.1, forward strand.
ATATTACCGAATCTTCATTTTGTTTATTGTGTTTGGCCAATAGTAAATGATCAGGGGTAAGATTAATTTCAGTACACAAATTAATTTGTTTACACAGCAAAATCAAAACCTTTTCAATATTTGACATAATTATATATTGTTAAAAAATCCCTATAAATCATCACTTTAAAAAAAAAAAACAAACAAACAAACAGATAAATCCAATAACAAAAATGTCAAACACTTCCAATTGCCAATTCCGCCATTTACACTCTCGGCTCAGTTCAATTCCACATGTGTCCAGTAGGAAATTTACATTATTACTTGTCGGTAAATGAACTACTGATAAATATTTCCTTTTATATCTAGTTAAACCAACAATTTAACATAACATTGACTAGATGCCGCCAATATGCTCTTGAAATATTCGTGATTCTATTCTATTGATAATTCAATCGTATTTTTTTACTCTCACATTAATTTTTCTACATATATTATTTTAAATTTCTCTCAATTTTTTTCTTTCTTTTACAAATATTCAAAATTATAAAATAATATATTTATAATTACTGTTATGAAAATATTCATCGTTTATTTAAACGATCGTCAATTGCGTCGCGGTGTCAGGCGTTGCGATGGTGCTCGGCTATGACGCGTGGCGCTGCGGCGCTTCATCGTCATGCCAGGCAATCAGAAATTCAAGCAAGAAAAATCTACAGACAAACCAATTCAATATATTCACATATACATATATATATATACTCTTATAAATATATAAAATAAATTGTATATAATAAATTCAATTTTAATTATCAATAGACAGTTTCAGTGATATATAAATATATAGAAAATCGAGTTGGTTTTTTTTTTTTTTTTCGTTTTGTTTATTGATTGAGTATGGAGAAACAACTTTTATTTTCTCACGCTCACTTTTTTTACTCTTTTATCTGTATACAGATTTTTTTTTTTTCTTTTATTTGTTTATGTCTCGATGCTGATCTTAATTATAAGTAAAGTCTCTCTGATTATCTTGCAGATCCAATCTTTGATTTTGCAATATATATGTATATATGTATATATATTGGAGCTGTAGGAAAAAAAAAAAAAAATCTAGTTATTGGTTAATTAGTTTTCTTATATTGCTTGTTATTATCACAGATCATTAATTTCTCACGCGTAAAATCGTATAATTTTTCGTTTGTACATTTTAATTGAAAAATCCACATTCGTGTACGATTAAAATGTCAATTTATTTACTGTATAAAACGCGTATATATATATATATATTTACCGTTTTCTCATGAGGTATAGCGATAATGAAATGAGATTGTAATGTGAGTGAAAGAAAGAGAGAGTTTATTTCAAAAATGGCAGACAGTGGGTGGGGAGATGAGTATACACATAATTCAGTGGAGTTACCACTCGATTTATTTCTTTGTATGGGTTTTTTTTTATTATTTTTTGTTATTTTTCTGTTCGTTTACTCTTTATTCCTGTAACAAATACCCACGATATTTTATCATTTCCTTCTATTCTTTTTATTTATTTATTTATTTATTTATTTTTTTTTTTTCATCTTACATTTGTGATTTCAACAAAATATAATATTTGAAGGTTTTTTTTTTTTTTTAATTTTTATTTATATTGAAGACGATACCTTATGAAAAACATTAGACTTTATCGACCATTAGGTATGAAGGTAGAATCTTAGGAATTCACGGACTGCAACACTGAATTCAGTTGCTATTTCATGATTATCAAGAACACAGATGAGTAAAAGAGGAATGTATAAAATTCAAAATTATCCCGTTGCAATACCAACTGAAACAGTGTGTATTAGGCGTCGGCAATACAGAAAAATAAAAGTATAAATTTATCTATAGAGTTTGCGCGGGTATTATTGCGCATGCGCAAGTTCAAATTCGTTTACCTCCATTTTTATTATGTTCTCTTGATCAGTTGTGATTAACTAAGGTTTAATCAGCTTTACAAGCTAAACTTCTTTTGTCAACATGCACGTGCATGATAATCCGCGTGTGACAGTGAACGATCTACTATCTCATGTCCTTTATATATATACATACATACATACATTTATATGTATAATAAAATAACACCATCAAAGCTATGAAAGCCAACACACACATACACCTACATACACATGTTCAGTATATAGAACTGTATTCTCTCACTTGTATCTCACGTACATATTATTATATTTGCATTGAAACAGCGAGTGTCGAGTGAATCAGTGTGCAAAATTTACTCTTTTATCACTCTCAATACCACAGGTAATATTCAATAAATTATTTTTATATTAAAAAATAGATTTAAAAAAAAATTGTCTACTGTATTCTAAATACTATCAAAAATTTTGTTATATTATTATTTAACTGTTGTAATTATTGATGGGTTTTAGGTAATAATAATGTGGTTTGGAGATGCATGAGTAACCTCTACACGCATCTTTTATAGAAATAAAAACAAAAGAAAAAAGAAAGAAATTGTGTGGTATATTGGCCGGAGGGTATCTTGTGTGGCCAAGATTATATTCATTTTTTTTTTGTTTCTATCTTTCATTTCTTTCGAGTATACGGTTCTTACAGTGAAAATACGGCGATTGGTTTGGTCGAGCCGCCCCCAACTCATGGGAATATCCTCGGGGTTTGTGTTGGTTGGCTTTCACGGGAATGCAATAGTTATTAATGTTCCTGTGTATATTCGACAAACACAAATGATAATAAATATAAACGAAAAGAGAAAACAAAAGGGGGGGATGAAGGTAATTATTGAATTGTTATATTTTCACTAGAGTATTGAAATAATTCAATTAGACATTCGAATTTAATTAGATTTATTATTAAATGTTGAATGAATATCATTATCTAATTCATGTACTTGATTGTTTCAGTGAATTCCTTGTGGAAAAAAATCACAGATAGAAAGATGATGGAATATACATCTGGATGTGAATTGATTTATGTGGAAACGAAAAGAAAAATCTGAGTGATTAACTATTTATTAAATGAAGAGACTCTCATGTAAATATATTTCAGATTTTTATTTTAAAAGTATGTGTGTATATTTTGTGTGGTATGCGGGTGAGAAAGCGCTTCTAGGCAAAATCCAAAGATCCGCCCACGTTTAAAGGTGCATCATGGTGATGTTGATACTGGTGGCGTGCAAAACCCAACCCAACACAAAATCCCAACGTGTGCAACACACTCTTTTATTGGCCATCCAAATTCGCCGTGGGCAATATCCACACAGTCTCAGCATCATCATCACATTTTATTTTTTCATCTTTCACTATTCTATCATTGTGTGTATCGTTTTGTCCTTATTTCTCTCTTCACCTGCAAAATTTCCGGACACACGCAATGGATCTTTTGCTAACCGCCCCCGCGGGCACACGCCAATATCACGCAACAACGTAAATGTGTGCGGATGACCTTCTTCAGTTTAAATAAAAAAAAAAAAATTACTCATTTTATTTTACATTCCCATTTCTTTTATATAATCCGAACAAAGAAATAAATTAGATAATAATATTTTATTATTATATTTAATAATATTTTATATTTTATATTATAAAATTCTTTATGCTTGCAGGAATCCGTTATAAGCAGATTGTTATATATTGGATACAACATGCATTGGTAATTACTTGGACATACCACTTTGGCTTATGGTTCGTGTCTCGTGCCAAAGGAGAAAATCGCTAAAGAAAGAAGATGAAGAAGCATCAGAGACAGAGGAGGGAAAGGTTGGAGATATGCTTCCCACGCTCTTCCAATGGTTACAAGTTCATCGTGAGCCTCGCGGGCAAATGTTGCTCCCGAATGACGAGAAAGAAAACGCGATCACGAAATGCCCTAACGCGATGTGCGTAATTTCCATTAGATTATACACTTAACTGCAGTAGTATATCTCTATATATACGTATATATACACGTGCATAAATATAAATATACGTACCATATAGAAGAGAAGCAACTTTATATTATTTCTCATGAGATTGATCCCAAAGAAAATGAAAGAAAAAAATAATGTCTTTTCATAGAGTATTAACTGAATATTGAATTTTATTTATATCGTACATCTATAATATATATATATATATAATGTATATGTAGGATATTTTTGATGTGGTTGAGTGAGGAAGTGCACAGAGCATAGGCTTTTGCGATTGTTATTAATTAGGCAGTTGCTGGTGCGCGCGGTATTGCGCCAGGTGATAAGCTTCACCTGCAGGGCCCACACACAGACATCAAAACGCACCACAAACACATATATGACATATGCATGCACATAAACACATGGCCCACGAAGAAGTTATACATGTCCACGTGCGCCAAGTGACGTTATGGTGTTTTCAAGCAGCAGCAAACACGCGGAACCTTAATAGGGGTTGACCGCGTGACATCTGACCCACATCCGGCCTCTTCATATATTTATTTATTTATTTTTATTTTTTCTTGTATATCCTACCTACATTCACATATATAAATTATAGATTATCGTAGTGCGCATCTTTAAGATTTATTTCAATGATTTTATAATGATTTTTTTCTTTGTTTTCTATTTTAGGAACATCAATCGTTTTTATCCATGGATTTATTTGTCTTAGATTATTATTAAAAATTTATTCAAGGTATATATAATTAAAATTTGACAAATTATATGATATTTAATTGATTAATTCAAATGATGAATTAAAAATTATTCAAATAGTTTTTTTTTTCTTCCTTTCTTCATTTCAGGTGATGAAAAACAAGACGATGCTTGCGTGTGCTCATTGGACATCCAATTCCGGCGCGTGTGGTTTACCGTACACGTAATCAATTGATCAGAGGTAAGAAAAGATAAAGAAAAAAAAAAAAAAAAGGTGAAGAATAATGAAGAAAAAAGTATATACACGTATATAGTTTAAGCTTGCACCTGACGTGTGTGTCGAGGGATGGGTTAAAACCCGCCTCTTTGACGTAGATCTTGACTTGATAGAGATGTTAATGGGACCAGCTATAACACGGACAATTGGGAGATGTGCAATTTTAATTCAATGTGTAGTGATGTGTCTGATGTGTGTTTCAAGCTCACTCATCTTTTTTCTATCTTGTTCTTTCAACAAATACTCACCACCACCGCCACCATCATCATCATCGATAAGAAACAAAATAATTGATGCCTACCGATTGAATTTTTGAATGATTATACACGTAACGCCCACCCTTTCATTCGTGATCTCTTTACTACAACACACACATCAAAACAATTAACCAATTAATTTTTGTTTCTTTCTTTTTTTTTTTCTTTTTTTGGTTTAGCAATGACACACATGATGATTTTTAAAGGGAATTAGTTGACAGGGAGATGAGGTAAAAGCAAAAAGTAAAATGAAATAAAACGCCAGACTTTTGGGGAATCCCCTAAAATTTTATTTGGGTACAGTAATAAAATTACATGGGGTCCCATGTGCTGTTGCTCATGGTGGTTGATGATATTGCCTGCTTTTACCCCGTCTGTGTCCCGCATGTATCGACATATTCAGAAAATATATGTATACTCAGTAGAGAAAATACCAAATGACAGCATATATAATGCTCAATAAACGAACCACATGGTCGCCTTATGGAAAACTCCATCCCTGAAGAGACAACTGCTTTTATACAATATTAATACATCTAATATTTTTTACATTCATTAATAATACATTATATTTTTATTAATTATTTTTTTTTTTCTTCTTTTTATTGATTCACTTCATATGTACAAACAGACACTTGTGGCAATGCCAAAAAATTTAATTGAATTAACTGAAATAATTTTAGATATGTAATAAAAACATCACATATGTCAGTACATAACCAGATGGTAAATTAGACACAGTATTATAGATTATTATTATTATAATTATTATTATATTTATTGTTGTTTTTTTATATTTGGAATTTAAATTGATTGAATTTGCTTTTTGTTTCACAGATTTAGGGTGAGACAGATGACTTTATCGAAGGCGTTGAAAATGCAATTGAGCTTCGCACCACCTGATAGTCCTTTTTTTTTTTTTTTTTACTGTCTACAAAGCAATAAATAAATATAAATAAATAAAAACAAAAAGAACGAAGAAGAAGGAGGAGAAACAAAAAGATGAGGTTTATATTCAACTAAAGCCAAACAGCTTGAGGAAATCACCTGCTCAAGCAATTTTACCTGGACGATCTGACACACACCCACACCCTCCAGTCATATATTACACGAAAAAAATTACAAGTCAAGTAAGAAAATAAAAAAATAATTAATTATTAATAATACACAATTGATAATTGAAAACAAAATAATCCGAAATTTTAATCTTTAACTTTTTTGTTTGTTTGTTTATTAGGTCATTGAATTGATTAGAAAAGACAAGTGAGAGGTGGGAAGTGAAAAAAAAAAGTGAAGGAGAGAGAAGAGGGTTGAAATAGCGATTAAAATATATCGAATGTCCGGGTCGGCGCGGCGCCAGACTCTGTAACTTCATATATATGTATGCATGTATGTATTAAGTGAGTTCATGCCCGCCAACGCTCACTCACACTCATTATTACGTATTTCAACTGCGACGACGACAACACAAGACCGCATTTATAGTCATCAAGAATACATACTATATATATATATATATATATTCACTAGCAAATCATCACACAGAACATTCTTATATACATTTACAATTATATTTATATATAAATTTCTCTCGCAAATGAAACATCTGTTTTCACAGGTCCACGTGTCTTTGAAATTTAAATTCATATCGCGCGTTAAATTTTAAATATTCAATTTCAAAAAATATCTATTAATATTTATATTATTTATATTTACATTGAATTTATTTAAATTATTTATTAATTATTAATTTACGTTTGAATTTGTATTTGTTATATTTACGTGCTCTATTTAGCATTATGCACCGGTTTATTATTTTATTTTTTATTTTTCTTTCTTTTTTCTTCTTTCTTCGTGGGTCTGTAGTCTAGACGCGTGGCTATTTCGATTCATGCATGTTAAAACGTCGCTGCGTTCATGTGTGGATAGATGGATATATAAAATCTTTGTCGTGTATTTTATTTTTTATTATATATATACACACACCTTGTCGCTGTGTCGTTGTCGGAGTATGGTCGGCACGCAACGAATCTCTTCTCTTGCAACGCGTACACGCGTCGTTGACGCCTTTAATTCTTTTACTCATTTATATACGCGCACTCACACATAGATATATACATACAATAAACTTTTAAATCCGCATTGGAGTCGATGAAAGCTCACGAAAAAAAAAAAATAATAAATAAATAAATAAATGCGTTCCACACCGGTCATGTTATTTATTTCTAATTGAGCAAACATTTTTTTTTATTTTATTTATTTCATTTAATTTATATTTTAAATTTAAAAAATAAATCAACGTATTGAAATTTAGTTTAATATTTTTATTAAAAAATTAAATATATTAATATAATATTTTTTATTTATGTTGCAGGAATTTTTTTAATTTTTTTTCATGGTTGAAACATCAGAGAAAGAGTGAGTTTGCAGTTTGAGAGATGACAGGGACGCCAGCTGGACCTCGACAGGCGCCGCGACGTCAACTCAACGATATATGTGTGTCCTTGTTTTGCGTATATATATAAAACAACGAAGTCGAAGCGTCTCGACAACGAGCACACGAGACGCAACCAAAGCTGGCGTCGCGGCGTCTATATAACATTCACATTTCTCTACGTCTCTCACTTATCTTTTATTTATCCTATCGTTCCAAAACACACTCGTACACGTACAACACTGAAGAATCTGAGAGAGAAATAGACAAGTATCTGCAGGTGTTCAAGTGGGTGAAATGAAAATGCACCATGTGAGTTTAAACATAAAATTTCAATTTAATTATTTATCATCTTTTCTACACCCACAACAGGAAAAAAAAAAAAAAAAAAAAATCATTTATATTATCTTCTTTATATGTTTTATTTTTATTCTTCTATTTAATTCTACATCTTCAATTGTTGCAATGTGCATACAATATATAAATGTTCATAAACTTATATGTATTAATGGTGAATATACATCTTTGATATATGTAAAACTATTGCGCTTCTGGCATCAGTAAATAGACGATATTTACTTACATATTTTTGTTGCCACGTGTACGCGCCTGCCAGATGTGTCGGCTCCGTATTATATATATATATATTCACTGTGCTGCCATTTTTATTATAAAAATACACATTGATTTATTTATAAATATCAAGGAATGAAAGTCAGTAATGCAATGCATTTAATTTAATGATATTTATCAAATTTTTGATATGTCACTTACTATTATTTATTTATTTATTTATTTATTTAATAATTATATGAATATGATATAATAATTTTATGTGAAATTTATTTTTAAACTTTGCCAATGAAGATAAAAATAATCATATCATATGTGTAGAGTATTAAAACTGAGACTTCCTCGTAAGAAGATACTATTCTAGGTAGTTGGTCAAGTTAAAGACGAGGAAGAATAAGAATAAGATGAAGTAGAAGATGGAGAAGAGTAGGAGGATGGTGAAACGACTTGCAAGCAACTCGATATCCCTGGCGGGTCGTTTCACTCTCTTGAATAAAACGAAAAATAAAAATAAATAAATAAATAAATAAATAAATAAATAAATAAATAAATAAAAAAATAAGTGAAGAGAAGAGTGACCTGCTTGCACCAGCTGGGTCACTCTGCATACAAAGTGCCGGTAGTTATTATATCTCTAAACTTTTTTTTTTTTCTTTTTTTTCTCTTTTGTTCTCTCTCTCTCTCTCTCTCTCTCTTTTAATCTTACAAACTGCACATACACAAATCATATGCACTCGTCATGCGTAGGAAGCAAACATGGTATATAAAATACTCATGCGTGAGTTAGGTACAAACGTGCAAGTACAAACAGGCGGTTTGCCTTTCATCTTCGACCTCAGTTTCGTCACTCTTGCAAGTTAAAATCCAATGTTACTAAATATTTTATATTTCTACTCATCATATATATCATTCTGTCATGTTTATTACATTATTTTCATCATAAAAATCTCGTATACAGCAGCAATTTAATTATATAATATTTATTTATCACTCTATTCAAAAATTATTTCATTAAAATAAATTTGAAAACAAAAAATTAAAAGATAAAAAAAAAAAAAAAATTCATACAAACAGGTGAAGAATTGCTATTATTTAATTTATTATTATTATTTTTAAAAATAATTTTTAAAAATAGTATTAAATTGGAGGGTGAGAAAGACCCTTTAACAAATAAAATTGGTCGCAGTTTTTAGTTGGTTGGCATGTGGAAAAGGTCTCCAGATTGTTAAACGTCTGTAGTATATAAAGTGAAGGGATATAACCCAGTGTAATTAGGACTTGGTCTCTCGCAGGTATACCGACCAGGTTTCTAGACCTATCATATGGTAGTAGTAGTAGTAGTAGTAGTAGTAGTAGTAGTAGTAGTAGTAGTAGTAGTAGCCCTACTACATATTCCGAGAATAATATTGAGGGACTTGTCTTTCTCTCTTCACGTTTACCTTCATCAGGTATCGGTTACACACCACCGTCACAAAATCACGCGCACCAAAAGGTGTATTTTCTGAGGGGTATCAGTGACATTAAGCACAATACAACCATTTTCATTCTATCTATATATTATTATACCGTATACACCTGCGATCTCTCAACTCCACTCATTTTTCGATGTTTCCCTCTTATTTTCTAACCTTTAATATCCTTTTACCTTTTATATATATTTATAAATATCTATTTTGCACCATAACTTTAGAATACATTATACACCTGTGCTTATATTTATTTTATTTCTTTTTCTATTATGTAAAAAGAAAGAAAAAAAAATGATTTATCGAAATAGAGAGAAGGGAGAAATTATTGTGCTATCATTTTTATTCTGTTGTTGGTATTAATAATTTCTTTCTTTTTTTTTTTTTTTTTTCAGATTGTACAAGTTTGGAGTGCGGTGAGGGATGCAATATGGTAGTGGGAGAAGTTTTGAAAAGACAAAAGATAGAATGATGCACGCGGATGAGAAAGCCCATGGGATAAAATTCACGGCAGGTGATCAAGTGAACATAAATCAGATGTTAAAACTGTAGAAATACAATGAGGAAATGGATAGTGAGTGAGGTATTGAATTTGTTAAATTCTTTCATTTCTTTACATGTACCTTTATTATTTTTTTTTTTAACTTTCTTCTTATGTATACGACAGATGAACAATGAAAATTTGGGAAGAGTCACTAGATAATCCTTTAAAATCGTTGGATTATTGTAACTGATACTCGTCGTTTGCTGTTTAAAATTGTCTGTTGCACCTGTTTTCAATTTCCAACAATGTGACATTGACCTCAGACTCTTGATCTCCATGACAAATTCAAGGAAAAAAAAAAAGAAAAGAAAAGAAAAGAATGAAAAAAAATTACCAGGTATGTCGTTCAGAAAATGATCGTTTAAAACTTTCCCCGATAACGATGAATAAAAATAAAAAAAATAAATAATAATTATGAATAATCTTTGCTACAGATGAACGAGAACAAAATAATAATAATAATAAAGAAAAAAAGAAAAAATTGATAACTGTAGGGCTCTGAGGTCCCCATTAATTTCACGCGAGGGGGATTAATTATCGGTATATAGCGATCGAAGTTCATCGACGATATAATGGGCTTGGAATATGCGCGCGACCGCATGTCCCCACTCACTTTCTTCGAAATAACCCGCACCTAAAGATTCATTAAGTCACGTTGCCAAGTATATAAGACCTCTAAAAACGTGAAGGATATATGTATGGTAATGAACGCGTAGGACGGGATGAAGATGATGGTATTTTAGTTATATATGTGTATGTGTATTATACCATCAGTGAGAAATGCGAACAGCGATGAATGATGTGCGCACACAGCAGGTGCGCACGGTGGGGCCTTCTACCATAAGTTTCAAGTTTATCTTTAACGACTTTTGCAAGTCTCGGTATTTCTCATTCTCTCTATATTCACTCAGATGCTGTTTTGAATCATCAGCAACTATTTTCCATTATTTCATTTTATTTCAATTCAATGTGCGTGCTTTTTCTTTTTCTTTACACTTTACTAAATCCACACCTGCAGTAAACATCATCGTTTTAAAACAAAAATAAATATTTAAAGTGATATAAAAATAGATATGGATATTTGTATAGGAATTTTCTTTTTACAGATAGATAATAACTAACATTCACGATATGTCACGTAATATATATATATATATATATTTTTAATTTTATTTTCAATCCTTTGTATTTAAATTTACGCAATCGATAAATATACAATTTTCTTTTTTTTTTTCTTTTTGTTCAGGTCATGTGAAAACATCTGTGGATAAAAGATATTCTATTCAACAGAATAAAATATATTTAGGCGCGACCTTTCCCACTTTAATTCTATTGTTGACTTGGTCCAATGGACCAAGTGTATACGTGTTCTGGATTGGAAAGACACACAGGTGTGTCTGTGTCTGTATATGCAAGTGGGCGACTCATACGATTCACAGGCGCCAGGACCCAGCGGGTTGTCACGTCCTTCGGCTCCACTCGACGCGTCAAAAAAAAAAAAAATAAATAAATAAAAGGAGATATATATCTTTAGAAAAATATAAGGAAAAAAAAAAAAGAAATGTATATATGGAATCCATCTCGTCTTGATCCCGAATTAACTGTCTCTTTCAGTTTCGTCTTCTTCAAACGTAAGTTTTTTTTTTTTTTTTTTTTTAATCGTTTGGTTAGGTAAAAACGCACCTGTGTGTTGTTGAGGGTGTGGTTAAGAGCAAGGAAAAAAAAACACTCACACACACACACATACATAGAAAATTTATTTATGGATTAAAAATCTCACGAAATTTCGATGAATAATTTTTTTTTATTTACCTGTTATTATCATTCTATATTTTATTATAATTGGCGTTGAATTCTTATATATATTTCTCACGGTAAACAAAATTCTCAGCATTATATTTCCTTCCGAATTCCATAGCCGAGTTAATCCTAGACTACCGATTATATAGCACGAATTTTACCCACCTGATAATTTTAGCATTGAAATATTTGGACTAAAATTCACGTGACCGTATACATATTTATATAATTTCCTTTTCTCTTCATCTTCTTCGTCTTCTTCTTCTTCTTTCTTTCTTTTCTGCTGTTGTAAAATGCCAAAAGCATTGAATGAAATGCAACATTTCATACTATAACTGTATTCACCTAGATTTTGAAATTTTAAATTCCTGATTATGAATAATTTTATAAAATTTATGCAGTCACGCGTATCGTCACAGTCTTGAAAAATAAATTTTATTCAAACAACTTGTGATAGATAAATTGTAAAAAAAAATATATATATAAATTATTTATAATATTAATTATTCACAGTGTTAAGGATAATTTTCCCACGGTATTACATTTTAATCTAATATTATTACTAGACTTTTTATTTTATTTCATTCAACAAATTCTGGGTAATATCAACACAACACGACGTAATGAACTCACTCACTCTATCTCTCAAAAATTTTTAAAGCTGTTGGTGAGATTGAACATAAAAAGGATTTGAAGAACAACACGAAAAGAAGAAGAAGAAAAAAAATACGAATTCTGGTTCACGTGGGAGTGGAACAAGCCAATAGACCACTAATATTCTGCGAAACAATTATTTTAGTCCTTTGCTTCTGTCCTGCTCTAGCAACAGAAAAATATTAAGAACTTTATAATTTGTACTGAAGAAGAAGATGGAAAAAAATAGTAATAACAAAAGATAATATACTCTTTCGAAAAATAAATACCAGACATTTATGAAATATATAAAAAAAAAAAAAAAATCTCAGTGAAAATATCTCATGAGAAATATAAAATGACGTTAAAGTATTTTTGTATTTTCGTATTGACTTTTTTTATTTTTTGTGCTTAATATTACGTGTGTGTGTGTGTGTGTGTACGAATAGTTGAAATCATTAGAATGTACACCTGGTCGTGTCGTAAAAATGGGGAGAAAAAAAAATAATAATAAAAGAGGAATCGAAAATACGTCGCTTGTAATCATAAAGAAAAGAAAGGAAGGAAAAGGAGAGGAAAGAAAAAGAAAAAATTGCCGTCTTCACCTGGAAAACTTTTAGAATTATCTCTTTTAAATTTAGAAAAGACGAAAGAGAGCAAGAATGAGAATAGAAAATGTTTTATTTTTATACCATCAGCTGCTCTTCTCTATACCTCAATCGTTGCTAATTGCCATTACAAAATTATATTTTTTTTAAATTTTTTATTATTATTTATTAGATTCTCTAACTGCACCTGTATAATCATCACTTTTTATATATATTTTTCTTTCCGGGAAATAGGATTTTATTATATATTTATATTTACAAATCTATTTTAACTTTTTTTTTTCTTTTTTTTTTTTTTTTTTCGTGTTCTTGAAAATTGTGATTGACATAATTTCACATGTGTTCCACTTACATTTCATGTTAAAATCTTTTTCTAATTTTTCTTCTTTTTCCCACAGTATTCTTTAATATTTTCCAACACACTTTAAGTGGGTGGAGCAGTGAAAACTGGGTGTTACGGGTGTGACCGATTATAAAGAAAAGACAAACTTGAAACTTCTGCTTCTGCTTCTGGTGATGATGATGATGATGATGATGATGATGTTGATGATGATGGTATGTATTTTTTTATTTTTATTTTTCCTTTCCTCCCTTCTTGATAATTTTAATGTGTCACGTGATAAAAAACACTTTGAAATCATTGAATGAAAGAAAAAAAATAACTTTTTTTTTTTTATATAATAAATTAGATATAATTAAACGTTGATGTGCAATTTAATCTGTAAATTGTACACTCTTATCTACATATTCACGCATAAAATACACAATCGTGTTAGATAAAATTCTCTCATCAACATTTTTTCAATCTCCTTAATTTAATAATCACAACTAGAAAGAAAAAAAACAAAAAAACTCCAAGTGTCATCTGTAGACAATTTTTATCTCCCTTTTTTTTTTTTTTTTATATATATTCTTTTCATATATTGAATTATTGGCACTTTCCCCACTCTCTTACACACAATTTTGCTCGCATCTCCGCCCTTATGGTGCTGTAATTGAAACAGCACGTGTCACGAGACACGCGCGAGTGGGGGTGAGTGAATGAGAGAGTAAGACAGATATGAGTGAATGTTTGGTAAGAGGAGCAAGGGGGAGATACGACCAGGCACCAAACTAATGGCGCCATTGCGTTATCAGAGACGTCACTACCAGAAGTGAGGGTGTGATGGGACACGAGTTATATCATATACAGAATATACAATTTCACAATACACACACGCACATATACTCACACATACTCACACTCATATACACACAAACGTATCAATATAAATTGAAGAATTAAAATCTAAATTTTTTTTTTTTATCGTTAAATATTAAAATTTATAATCTATCATCCGTGATTAATTTTTCTTTTTTTGGTTTTATTAATAATTTTTTATTGAATTATTTCTGTTAAATTTAGACTCTATTGATATCAAGAGAAGAAAACAAAATAAAAAAAAATTATAATAAACTCTAGGTTTTTTTCGTTTGTTTGTTTGATTTAAATATTTTATCTCAATTTGTCTTGTTTTGTGAATTGATAATATTTTTTTGTGGTATTGATGTTGGAGTGGGTGTAAGGGTGAAATGGAATAGGGTACAGTAGTGTCATGTATATGTGTGAGTTGGATGTCAAGCGCAGAAGTGAAGTAACACGAGGGAGGATTAGCTGATTGGCGTCGACGAGGCCATCTGGCACTGAACGTATCCTCTGGACAGCTTGTCCACCACATATATCAGGGTATAGAGTGAGTGAGTGAGTAAATGAGTGGGTTAGATATGAATTAGACACTCTGAGAGAGAGACACATACAGATTATTGTGTGTTTGTATTGGATGGATACGAGCAACGCGATCCACATCCACTTCAACAACCCCGACAGCTGACGCAATTGGACTTATTACTCCCCCTGGACAATATTTATATATTATCTTGAATAAATAAAAAAAAGAAAAGTATGAGTGGTAGTTGATTGGAATTTAATTAAAAATTTTCATTTATTTATTTATTTATTTTTTTTTCTTCTATTTATTTTATTTGTAGTTGAAAAATATATTTAAGACTTGGGGAATTTCCAAATGAACATCTGGAAGACACCCCTATTCTCGCATATGTTTTGCAGATATATTTATGTGTGTGTGTGTGTGTGTGTGTGTGTGTGTTTGAGTGTTCCGGGGAATTTCCTGTGACCACGTGAGGGAAAAATCTTGTGCACATTTCTATAGTCTGGCAACAATTTGCCCTTTTTCTTTCTTCCTTTTTTTTTTTTTTTTTTTTTTTTTTTTCTACAATTTACACATTTACATTGTGTACATAATAAAATTTAATATTTAATATTATTTGGATAATTTTTCCAGTGATGATGAGAGGGAGGGAGGAGGAAAATTTGATTAATCGAGTATAGAAAGAAAATATTGAATAAAAACATTAAATTTCTCTGAATTCTTGAAATTTATGTATATATATATATATATATATATATATATATTTTTATTTTTCGTGTTTGTTATTTTCAAGTGTCATTTGATCGATCAATAGACGCTTTTATTCATACGATGGAAATCTTAAACTTCCTGGAGTTATAAAAAAAAAAAATGTAAAATAAAATAAAAATAAGTGCGATGTATTTAATGTATCGCGAGGGGAATTTTCGTTCAACAGTGACGTCTTTCATCTCACTATTTTTATACTCTCTCTATGTATATTGAAAGAAAGTGCGTGAAGAAGATGGAAAAAAATTGAAAAGGAAGTAACAGATTAAACAGAAAAAAAAAAAAAAAAAAAAGAAATAATTAACATTAATTTAAATTAAATTATTCTACAAATTTTTTTATTTTTTTATTTTTTTTTGTAGATATTTAATTTGCAATTTTATTCTTGTTCATTTTTATTATTATTACTATTTTTTTGTTTTATTATTCATTTTTATATAAAATCACAGGGATAAATCAATCGATAAGAAATAAATATAAAATTATTTTATTTATTTTACTCCGAAAAATCTTGAAAAAATATATTTTCAATAATTTTTATTGCATCACTTGATGTATATTAAATGGAAAAAAATAATAAAATCACGTGGTTATTGTCTCGTATAAAAACAAGAAGATAAACAAAAAAAAAAAATTAAGGAAGAAAGAAAAAAAAGAAAAAGAAAAGAAAAGAATTTACGTGTATTGGAAGAGAAAGGAGACAAGAATTTCGAGGGCGAGACTGTGAGATCCTTGAGATGATCTCAGCCACCGGGTAAATGGTCACGGGTATAAAAAGTATCTCTATCTTTCTTTATCCACCACCTACACATAAATATATATACATAGTCACATATGTATATAGATAAAAGTTAAATCGTTGGGTGGGCGAGAAAAAGAGAGTGACAGTGAGAGTGAGAAATAAAATGAATTCAACATTCGTGTAAAAATACATGAGTAAGATAGAAAAGAGAATAAATATCTATATACATAATAAGAGAGAGAGAGAGAGAGTGGGAATGGGGCGTAGGAGGTGATCAGGGGGAAGAGGGAGGGAAATAGAGGAGAGAAGGAGTAGAGAGATGAGAGAACAAACGATGAAACAGAGCGCCAAACTCTTGGACGACTGGCGCCGTTCTGTCGCTGTTGCTCCCCCACTCAACTTCATTTTCGCCAACAATGCGAGCATTTTCCCCCACTTAAATGCAAAAGCATACGAGTGCGGTTGGGGAGCCACAGCCACGACGCCAGTACTTGACTCGTCTTGCGCGTCATCGCATTCCCCCCCATTCGTTTTTGTGTATTCATATATTTAATCCCACTCCTGTTTTGGAAAGAGAGTGGGGCATTTTCTTTTTTTTTTTATTTTTTTTTTTTATTGTACGACGTAGTCTCGCGTATTTTAGTCAGTTCGTGATTGTCCGTCCAAGTGACAACAACGAATGACAGTTCGATATTTAATTTATCGTATTATCGTATTATTTTGTGTATTTTTATTTCATTTTTTTTTTTTTGGTTGTTTTTAAATCAAATTTATTTAATAAAAAATAACAAACAGCAGTGGAGTATTTATATATTTATTTTATTTTATTCACAATTGATTTAATTCAATTGTTGAATAAAATTTTTAGTGTCAAAGTGTTTTTTTTTTGGTTTTTTTTTTCTATATATCTCACTCCCACAATTTATCTCTTGTTCATTTGGATTTTTAATTTTTAACTTGTGAGTGATTTATTTATTACTGTGATCACACAAAAGTTACGATTGAACTTGAGGATTTTTTTATTCTGGGGTTTTTTTTTTTTGTTTCTTCTTCACGTGCCAAGATGAATACACACGTGGTGGAATCAACGTGCGAATTGTCGGCATTTATCAAAGGTGAATTAATTTGTAATTACAAAAAAAAAAAAAAAAAAAAAATAATAAGAATTTTTTTATTCATTTGAATAATTAATATCACACATGCACACACACTCACATGGAATAAATAAAATTGAAAATTACAATGCAAATAATGAAATTCATGAATTTTCATTTTACCATAAAAAATAAAAATAAAAAACATAAATAAAAACACAATAACAAAAAAAAAACATGCGAATAATTATAGTTAGAGATGAAGGCGCCAGTCAGACGGGAATTGAAGGTAAATGTGAGCGAGAAAGAGCAAAAAAAAAAGAAAAAAAAAACATGAAAAAAGTGAGAGAGAGAGCGTGTGTAAATCTCGCGCGCGCGAGAGTCTCGATTGCGACGTCGGCGTCGGCGACTGGGCCGACAACGACGACGACGACGACGATGATGATGTGGGGAGGGGGTGGATGAAAAGAGAGACCATGAATTATAATAGTGCGCAATGGACAAACCATTTGAGTGAGACAGACACGGCGCCAGCGTGGGTCGGCGCTGCAGACAGACCGCGCCACACACACACACACACACATATACAAATACAAATTTTTATACATATTCGACCCCTTGACCGTCGTTTCTCTTCATCTCATCTCATCTTGCTTTATTTATTTATTTTATTTTTCTCTTCTCTTCTCTACTCTCACAATTTATAATCGAAGAATACGGAGTATTAATTTTTACACTTTGAATTAAAATTTATTATTTATTTATTTATTTATTTTTATTATTTTTTTGTTTTTGTTTTTTGTTTTTTTTTTTTTTTTTATCATAAACAAGTGAGAATTAAAATCACCTGAATCCGATAGTTCAATTAAAATTTATTTGTTATTGATAATCTGATCTATTGAGTAAAAATAACTAAAAAATAAAATTATTTAATTTACTGTAATTATCTCGGTTTAATTGAGTTAACTCAGACACTTGTAGAAATAGAGAAAAAAAAAAAACAAAAAATTCATATTTAAAAATAGCAATAAATAAAATTTTATTTATTATCAATTATTTAATTATATTCATTGACAATAAATACAAATAAATACAAATAAAATTGTAAAGAAAAAAAAAAAATAAATAAAACTTGAGAAAAAAAAAAATTGTTTAGTTTTATTGTATAAGAAGATGGAAAAAAATACTCAAGATTTTGAGTATTTTATTAACTTCCGGATTGTCTTGGTGGTATAGGACATATCTACATTGAATATCTTGACATTGATTACATGGCAAATGCTCCCAGGCGTTACGAAATAATGTAAAAAGATATAGTTGAGTGAATGAGCAAGTGTTTTTGTACTTTGTCTCATTGTATTATATATATATATATATATATATATATACGTGTTTGAATACATTTAAATGCATGTGCATGTGAAATGTGTGAAGAGGAAGAAGACAGTGGGAAATTCAAAAGAATAAAAAGAAGAAAAAAACCAAAATGAGGGGTTGAAGTAGCCGGAACAATCAGTCGGCAATGACGAATTGTAATGGACAGATAAACTCGCACCTGTGCGCGCTTTAAATTTATTTTACCCTCTACAAATTTTTTTTTTTTTTTTCTCCTCCATCTTCTTCTCTTCCTCCTTCTCTCTTGTCTTATCTTCAATCTTTTTCATGTTTAATTCATCCATATGATAAATTTATTTGTGATAATATTTATTTATTAATTTTATTGATGTTTAAAGAAAAAAATATATATATATATATATATATTTATATTTATAAATTAATATCTTGATGCATTGAATTGTTTTGTAATAAAAAATAAAGAGAAATAAAAAAAACTCCACACGATTAATGCAACGGGAGATGAAGTTAAAATCTGATGACTCACAAAATGAGTGGATTAATCGGAGAGAGAATAAAAAAAAATTAACCGACACTTGTAAAAGACTTATCACGTAGGAGTGATTTTTATTTCCTCTTTTTTTTTTTTTTTTTTTTTTAATTCAGTTTAGTTCTCATCTCGTCTTTCCCTTCTGTATTTTTTTTCTTATTTTCTATACGTTTTAAGAGCACAGATGGTGACCGTCTTCTCAAACGCCCACTCGTATTCTCTTTACTCACACGCACATTCATATTCACAATCTCCTTCTCTCACTCACTCTCTCTCTCTCTCTCGTTGTCTTTAGAAAATACACAGCAGCACGTGCTTTCTTTCTTTATTAACCATCACCATCACCATCGCCTGTTATTCTATTTTATTTATTTTTTTTCTTTCTTTCTTCCCGATATTCTCTTATACTTTTTTTTTTTTTTTTTTTGTTTCATTTTACTCATCTCATTTTCTCTCGTGTGTTCAAACGCGAGAAATGAACCAGAGCATCTGGTTAGCGTCTTTATCATCGTTGCAAATATATTCACGTATTTTATTTCCGTAAAATAGAAAAGTAATAATAAATAAAAATAATAAAAAATTACATTTTTAAATAATAATAATATCTATTATTATTATTATAGATTGTTATATTCTCATTATTTCACACAATAAATTAAATTCAAGATCAATTTAAAAGACATCGTAAAACTTGTATTATAACTCTCCTGGCGCTTATATTATATACATAAATACATTTATATATGTATATGTATATAAATATTGTGTATACAACGAACGTAAGTGTAATCGAATAAACTGCACCGGTTTATCAGAGAGTAGCGATGATAACGAGAATTAATAGTCCACTACTTCATTATTAACTTGAAAAGCAGACACAAAATAAAATAATAATAGAAAAAAAATATATATATACAATATAATGTCGATGTTTGTATTTATTTTTATTTATTTATTTATTTTTTTGCAGGTGATGCGATGTCGGGTTCAGAGAAAGACGCTGGATTTTGTAGTGGTGGTGATGAAGATGATATGTCAGGATTACATTCACCAAGTGCATCAGAAGACAGCGTTGAAGTTCAAATAATGCCAATATCATTACGGAATAAACGTAAATTGGCTGAACCAAGAAAAATACAAGAGCAATTGTTACAAACTGCACCATTAAAAAAACGACGATTTAATAATGTGATAATGAATAATAATATTAATAATATAAATAATAATAATAATAATAATAATAGTAATATGGTAATTGATGATGAGACAATACGTTCACCATCGCCATTTAGACCGTGGAGTTCATCATCATCGTCATTACGTACAAATGATGAGATAAAAATTCATCGAGTTGATAAAAATATACAATTGTCATCTACGTGTGATATTGAACGTCGTGTAGATGATAATATTAAAGAGCAACGATGGCGACACGAGGAAATACGAAGAAAGAATGAAGAAATTCAACGTAAAAATGAAGAGAGAATACATGAACAAGTGTTGGAAAGATTGGAAAAATCAGAAACGAGAAATAATTTAGTTAAATCAACGTATTCAATTGAACGACGAGTTAGACATGTGTCGGCATCAATATCATCGTCATCGTCTTCATCATCAACATCATCATCATCATCATCGTCGTCATCGTCATTATCATCTACGTCATCATTATTATCATCATCAGCAACAGCGAATGTTTTGAATACAACGAATAGTTTAATACAATCGAGATTGCAAGAGGAGCCATTGGCGTTGGTGAGGAGAGACGACGTGCCACGAGTACCAGCACATCCAGGTGTTGATGGTTCATTTGAACGTCCAAGTATTTTTCCAAATGGTGAACAACACCAACAACAACAAAAACAACAGCAAGAACAACAACAGCACCAGCAACACCAACACCAGCACTGTCCGAGTGAAAATAATCATAGGATATCATTGAATCATGAGAGAAATCAACAGCAGCAGCAGCAGCAGCAGCAGCAACAGCAGCAAAGAAATTATAAAAATATGACGAGGGAAAGGCGAATTGAGGCTAATGCTAGAGAACGTACAAGAGTTCACACAATAAGTGCAGCATTTGATACACTTAGACGTTCAATTCCAGCATATTCACATAATCAAAAGCTATCGAAATTATCGGTATTGAGGATTGCGTGTAGTTATATTATGACGTTAAGTAAAATAGCCAGTACACCTGAGGGTAATGAAACAACTGGACCTGCACTTGGTGCTTGTGTTGATCTTGTATCTAGGACAATACAAACTGAAGGAAAATTACGGAAAAAAAAAGATGAATAATATGGAATTAGGTATTAATTTATAATAATGGACAAAGTGAGAGAGAACTGGTGTCTCAATAATTAAAAATGAATCTATAATGCTCAAATGCCAAGTGGTTTTTTTTCTTTAAATGTCAGTAAACGAAAAGTCAGTTAAGCATTTTTATTAATAAGAGAATATTAATTTTCCCTTTACTATTAAATATTCAAATTTATTCACGTCCAAGTGATAATTTCGACAATATATTATACAACAAATACATTTATATATTTGTTTAAATTAAAAATCAACCGTGAAACAAAAGTTTTTGGAAGTATGAGATAGAAAAAATTATTCAAAAGAGACAATAATTGAAGAATGAAATTTTTATTTCATTCTTCTATTGAATTATTATTTTCTTTTTTTTTTTTTTCTTCTTCTCTATTTTCTCTCTCTTGACAAGATTGATTTTATTTTTTTCAATCATTCATGCTTCCATTTGCTATGTGTGCGCTTGTGTATCTATCTATAAATGAATGAATGAATGAATTATTATTTATACCGACTGAAATTTTATACCAAGTACAAAGTGTCGATTTGTTTTTGTTTTGTTTTTTTTTCAATTTCCAAATATAAAGATCAAAGGAAATTTGTCATTGTATAAATTACGTTCTAATTAATTATATACAAGAATTAAATAAGAAACAAATTCTTCTTTAGATTTTACTCAATGATTTTTTTTTCTTTTTCTTTGATTTAGTTTTTTTCAAATGTTACACACAATTTATCTTTGAGGACACAATATAAATATTATTAATATTATTTTATTTTATTTCGTCTTCTTCATCTTTTTCTTTTTCTTTTTCTTCTTCTTCTTCTTCTTCTTCTTCAGTCAAAGACATGGAAATTAAACAAAGATGTTTCTTATCGTTTATTCGCCTTTACAAACTTCATTGCTATCATTTATTGTACATATTATAAGTGTATGATATACAAACGCAAACATGTACTAAATGTATTCAGGTGCACGCAATGATGTGATACATGCGACTTTGTGCGTTAATGGATTATTACTATCCGTTATTATCATATTGATAATATAAATAGTATATATATATATTTTTTTTGAAAGAAGGAAGTAAAAAGAGAAAGAAATGATGAGAAGAATGAACAAAATTCCAATTTATTCTTGGCTTTAAAAACAGGATTGATCAACAATTAGTTTCTTTTACTGTTAATGTGTCAAAATACACGTCCAAAGTGTTAGTTAATCATCCTGAAAATGAAATTATAAATATATATAAATAATTATTATATGTAAATGAGTGTATATGTAAATATAATTTTTACATGACTTCAAGACAGTACTTACATATAGAGTCCACACATACTCGTACTCGAATGCCACTTCTTGACTTGGTAAATTTACACTCGTTTTACCTTGTAATTTTGTTGCGGTCTCATCAAGGCTGTCCATTCATGTATATACATAATAGCCAACCTTATATGTATATTTGTGCCACAGAAATCAATAATAAAAAAAAGATATATATGAATATTTCTTCTAATCTTTGATTATTTATTGTATAACTAGTCATACATTGTCAACTTCATTATTTTTCATATTTCTCTATGTTTCAGTTAATATTTTATTTTATTATTTTTTTTTTGTTTATTTATTTATTATTAATAATTATTATTTAATTATTTATATTGTATTATTCTGGATAATTGATAAAATATTGGAAATTATAAATTTCGATGATTTTTTTTTCATCTTGGAAAAAAAGTGAGGTTATATTACTGTTAACTCTTTATATATTCTATGTTCCGGATAACTCGGCCATATTTTTGAAAATTTTTCCAATGTTAACGGGATCATAGAATGTATACAGAGGTAGCACTAAATTTTGGCAAAAGTGGGGGGATGACGTCACAGCCCGATGTTTAGTGCGACCTCCATATACATTCTATGTCCCGGATAACCCAGCGATATTTTTCGAAAATTTTTCCAATGTTAACAGGATCATAGAATACAAACAGAGGTAGCACTAAATTATGGTAAGAGTAGGGGGGGGGGTGACGTCACAGCCTAATATTTAGTGCGACCTCTGTTTATATTCTATGTCCCGGATAACCCAGCGATATTTTTCGAAAATTTCTCCGATGTTAACAGGATCATAGAATGTATGGAGGTCATAATAAAGTTGTAGGATTGTATTAGTAAAAATTTATTGAATTTTAATGAAATAAATAAAACTACCAAATGATTTACAATAATTTTATCAATAAATAAACAAAAAAATATCAATCAAAATTACATTTTAATTAATATTGTAATGAAAATTAGTTAAATTTAAATGAATTAAACTTAAATTAATAAAATTAATAATATAACCTATAAATTCCATGTTTCATTTTTCATATTTTGAACTCACAATAAAAATAACATAGAAATTAACTATTATTACTACATAATACTAATAAATTATGTATAGAAAAATAAAAAAAATGAAGATGATGATGAGAATAAATAAGAGGACACGAAAAAAAAAAAAAAAAAAAAAAAAAAAAAAAATGAAAGACCAGCAGCTGTTTAGCATAAAGGCAATTTGCCGAAAATTATAATGACTTGGCTCGTGAGGTGCCTCTTAAACTTTTTTTCTTTCTTTCTTTCTCTTCTCTTCTCGTCTTATTTCTTCTTCTCTCTTTCTATAGCTTTTATTTCCTCATCTCCAACCACCTTTTTCATCTTCATTTATTTATCATTCTTATTGCCAAGCACACAAGAAGCAGGTGATGTGTTATATGCACATTCCATTGCGGTATTATACATATATATATATATATATATATAAAAGATAGTAAGAGTGAAAAGACACAAGAGTAAATTGATAAGACATACGAGTAATAAACATCTGTCACTATCTGTTTTGTCTCCATTCAAGGTAACGCTTACAATTACGTTTATTATATGTACAATTTATTTATATAATAATTTCCAGCGACGACGACGACGGAAGTCATTCAAGAAATACACACAGATATAAATATTTGTGTACGTATATGTATGTATGATCAAGATGAGAATTAAACGAGTCGTGAGCGTACGACGTGACCACCAATGTCAATTAGACAGATGCAACAATAGTGTGAGACAAAATATCAGAGAGCAGATGTACTCTTTATTCACTTTTAACTATCAATATTATATATATTCATATATATTTATATTTTTGTAATGAAATTTTTACAAAATTTCACAGTTGTATTGTGTGTTGTATATACTCTCACACATTTTATCTGTTTTTTTTGTTTTCTTGGTCTTCATTTTTTATTTCAAGTTACAGGACCCTCTAAAAAGTTACTTGGGTATGGCTTATCAGATGCAAGTAACTACCTGACTCTGGAATCTCCTTAATGATGTGAGTATTTTGCCAAAACAAAACGCTTGCACGTGCACAAGCATAAACCAATAATGCTTTAAAGTTGAACGTTTATTTAATGAGTTTTTGCTTTTTAAATATTTCCATTCCACAAATGAAATTTGTCTTCATTGACATTAAATATTTAAACTCAAATTTTTAATTGTCCTCTATGTAAATGTATATATATATATATGTTTTTTTTCCCACCTGTGAATTTATAAATAAAAATAAAACCAATGAAATAAAAAAAATATATTTGCTACAGTATGCAAAATAGCCACACCTGCATCATCACCCTCCTATTCTTCTTCGTCTTCTTCTTCTTCTTCTTTTTCTTATTTTCTTTCCACTTTATTTTTTATTTCTCATCTTTGAACTCGTCCCCGTGCATATGGTCCAATTAACAACATTAATTTACTAACCAAAAAAATCCTCATCCTACAAAAAGATGAAAAAAAAAAAAATTATTCTATATAAAAAAGAGGAAGAAATAAAATATAAAATAAATTGAAATGTATCATCCAATGTATGTTCACTGAATAAAAAATATTTTTTATATTTTTTACCGAATTCAATATTTTTTTTTTAATACCTTTAATACACATCTGCATACTCCACATACAAATACACACACCAAAGGTGTGACAGTGGATATTAAACATGTAAAATAACCGGATGCATCGCTCGAATCATTGGTGACAAGGTGTAGAGATCCCAAACTTACTCAAGTAAGTATAAATATCACCTGCTTATAATTTCACTGACTATTGATACCAGAATATTCGTTTGTCGTCATTTTCCATTCACTGGTGTTATAAATACCATGTGCACACGACCAAATTTACTCGTATCCGTTTGACTAATTGACCACATAAAATACCATATTACAACCGGAAATTTCACCAAGAACAAATTGTCTAATGTGTCTAATCCAATTCTATATATCAATCACCTACGAATTAGATTAAAAAATAACAATTGAAAGATAAGAATCAATATATATTATATATTATTTTTATGTTTTATAATTTAAATTGCTTTTACTTTATTTCATACATATATATTTACCTTTTTATCACAATTTTTACTTTCATCTTTTTGCCATAATGCCTGCACCTTGTCCAATTTGGCACGCAAGTCATCGCTGCAATTTTGTCGAGCATTTTTGGGTATCACTCACATATATATGGATATAATATAAGAGTACGTGAGACTTTCTTATACATCGACCAAGTGCGACCGGTTAACTAATCAACGGAACAGGTGTTTTTAATACTAAAAATCCTATATGACGTTTTCATATTCACTTGATACGTTGCTTCTTTGTATTATCTCATTAATTTATATTCATTCTCATATCAAATCACTCAAATTATTATTACCACAGTTATTTGATATTATTCAATCGTATATTCATATATATTTTATATAACGAGATAAAATTCGAGTTTGTAGTTATTTCCAAATCATAAACGTGTAAATATTCTCTGTGAAAAAAAAAAAAAAAAAAAAAGGAAATATGAGAAGGCCGTAAAGAATTTTTGCTATCATGTTAATAATCATGATGCGCGGTAGCATCAGGCATCTCTTACATCGTATCGTTGCGGCTTTTTTTTTTTCTTTCCATTTTCATCTTCTTCTTCTCTTTCTTCATGGTGTCGTGTCTATGTTTTTGTTTTTCGTTATCAAAGAAGCCCATAAGGAGCAACAGCAGCAGCAGCAGCAGAGTAGAAGTGGTAGAGTGTATAGTTGTTGAGATGGCTACCGTTTGCCCTGATGCTACCGGTTCCAGTAGAAGCCGGTTCACACCAATATACATACACACTCATATTCATTCCATCTTTCTCACACGTGGGAAAAGTATCCCATCATAATCATTTGATATCTCCTGTGAGTATAATGTAGTCGAGATTCTGTTAATAAAAAAAAAAAAAAAGAAAAGAAAAAATTAAATTGAATATTAAATATCATATAAATATGAAAAAATTATTTATAATAAATACAAATTATATTTAATACACCGCGTTTAATTAATTTTATAATATTAAATTGATATAAATAAATAGTGATATTTAAATTTCTGTACAATATGCGGGTTTCATAAATAATATTTGTATGTGTACATGATGGAATACACTAAAAAAATATTATGAGATACCTGCGGTTACCGTGGACTACGGATCTGGAGAATAATCAGGGCTCATTCTAGTGCGCGTGCACGCTATATACACTTCATACTTTATATATATACAGTATATAATAATACAAGTCGTTACGGCTTTTAGGAGACACGCAAAGTCTTTGAGAGCGATTGGAGGCACCTGCTAAACCGCATCATCCATATAGCAGGTGCATATTCATGTAACTTTTGCGAGCATTACTTAGTTTTCATTCTACAATTGACTTTTTATTTTTCATCCAAACTAAAACGATCAATGGTAAAGTAAGACAACACTTGACTTGGATGGTTAAACTTTGTTTTAACTTATTGCTTGTTTTCTCCCATTTATTTTCTTATTTTAAAAATATTTTTTTTTATCCTTTCTGTTTGTTTGTTTGTTTGTTTGGTTAGTGACAGAGAAGAGTGTGGGGATTGTAGAGAAGCTGTTGTGAATCATTCGCGAGTGTATATCGTATCGTATCATTCAACGAAGCGTATAAGAATGATGTGTTTCAGGTTACCACATTCTTCAATGTCCATACACAGAGGCGCATGCGGTTGGCGCCAGGATTCCGTGCGACACATCTCTGCTGCTGCTATTATTGTTGTTGTTGTTATTGTCCTTGTCGTCGTCGTCGTCGTCGTCGTTGTCATGATTATCCTCGTTGTCTTTATACATTCGTTCGCTTTTCTCATCCAATTGTAATTGTACATTTTGTATTAAGTTCCATTCTCAATCTTTTCTCTCGATTGCTCTTGAGTTTATATCATTAATTCAAGTAAAATAATATTTAACGTGCCATCGTGAATAGCCAATATCAATTGGAATTCTTCACACAATAAAATTCATACACTGAAATAAAATAAAAAGTAAAAAATTCAATATAAATATTCTATCCAAATTATTTCATACTAATAATCATTTAAAAAAGTATAACTTTCTTTTTTTTTTTTGTTATTTTTCTTTTTATATACAAACCTTCGATCAATCACAATCTATATAGTGAAAAAACTTATTCATGGAATTTCTTTTTATTCCACTGACTTCTTTTTATTCTCTGTCCTTGTGACTTCCTGTTTCCGATGTGACAGTAAAAGTAACAGCAGTAAAAGCCATTTCCTTACGCCACGCGACCATTCTCCTATGACGCATTCGCAACTTTTTAGATCATAAAACATTTCTAGGCGCCCATCAATACGTTGGGCTTTCAATCCCCTCAAATATATTCCCCTAGGGTCTACACGCATATAATAACGTCTACAGATCTATATACATTTCTCGCGAACAATCAAACAATATTCATAGGAGCATCGGGGGCCATACCAAACTATTTTTCCATTGACAGAAACAATCTCACTACGTATTTTTGCCTTTTAGTCTTTCAACAGAGGGGACAAATGCTTTGTCACTTTCTATATTTCTCGTTCTCTATCTTTCTGGATTCTTTCCACCCTCTACTTTATCCTCGAAACACCCAAATGACCGTGACACCAACCAAAAGAATAGGAATCAATTACCCATTGTCTCTAAATTTCATCTCCATCTCCATCTTCGTTATTCTTTTTTCTTTTCTCTCTCTCTCTCTCTTTCTCTCGTGTTGGTTCAGTTATTTATAATCCAGGTATCCATGTATATTCATTCACTCATATCGTAAATGTCCAGAAAAGAAAAACATTCCAAGTGTAATCGGTACCGCATCCAATTGGAGATACTGTTAATGTTAACACTCGTCTCTCATTCTCTCCTTTTTGCACCGAGAATTTACTGAAAGAAAAGAAGAAGAGAAAAAATAAAGGAAATATAATAAGAAAAATCTTTCTGTAGAGGCTAAAGGATCACCGTTGACCCTTGAAAAAAACAATGGTGCTCATTAACGAAACTTGAAAGGGAAAGAAACAAAAAAAAAAAAAAAAGAAAAAAAAAGATGAAAAAGAAACAAACAAATATATTCAATATTGACCATTATTTTATACTTGACGATCCATCAGTTAAAATCTTTTTGAAATATTTCAATACTGTCATTTAGATAAAAAAAAAATCTCTAAAATGACTCAT
Source organism: Dinocampus coccinellae (assembly GCA_963920625.1). Taxonomy (NCBI): domain Eukaryota; kingdom Metazoa; phylum Arthropoda; class Insecta; order Hymenoptera; family Braconidae; genus Dinocampus; species Dinocampus coccinellae. The sequence continues at coordinate 2,948,340 of OY987191.1, forward strand.
CACTTGAAAAAAATAAAAAATAAAAAAAATTATTAACATTAATTTTATTTGAATTTTTTCTATTTTGTTCTGCTAATATTCAAATGACATTACTCACATAAGTGAATAATTTGCAGTTCAAATGTCTTCATACGTAAGTATATTTTACTGATGTATTTATGCTCACGTGGATATAAATGTATTGTGTTAATGTGAATTGAGTGTGTGAAACGTGAGAAAGAGCATCCAAATGTAACTTGTAAAGAGATATAAGTGTGAGAGAAATAGAAACTAACGGTGTAAGTTGAAGAAATAAGAAAGAATGAAGGCGAATGGAAAAGAGAGAAGAGAAATATCGGCACAACTTCTGTATATAGGATGCGACAGTGTGGCGCCAGACGAAAGCGTGCGTTGAAATCCCTCTTGTTCTCTTTCTATAAAATCTCTTGCCATCTCATTTATTCTCTCTTCTTGATTCTCATCATCATCATCATCATCCTCATCCTCATCCTCTTTCACCTTCTTCACCTCTTTCTCCTTCATCGTCGTTGTCGTTGTATTGTATTCTTTTTATTCCCCTCTATATCACCACTAACGCCAGCATATTTATCCACTGTATGTTACTCGAGACACAGGTCCATTCACCACACTCTCCATCTCCTCTTCTATCCCTACCTCACATCACTGATACCTTGAAGATTGTGATATTGTGATACAAAGTCACAAAAAAAAAATAATTTCACATCTACAAATTCAGATTTTAAATTTAATTCAATTATACTCAATCAGATAATTTGATATATATAAATTATTTTTGTCTTTAGGTTATATTAGTTAAACTATATGAATTATAAAATATTAAATCAGCATTATGAGTATATTAACACTTGAATAACTAACTGAAATTTCATGTCTACATGTAGGTGTATAATAAACGAGAAAAATAATATATAAAATGATACAAGTTAAGTGGCTCTTACCACGCTTGAGTTGAGATCCACGTTAACTTTTCTGACTCCTTATCCTACACATAAACGTTGACCATGTGCATTCACATTTATGCAGCCATATATATGTATAGAAGGAATAAAATGAGAAAAGGTCCTTCTCTTTTGGTGTAGCTTCAATCCTTATATGGTGACTTGCTGTATAATTCATCGTGTTTGAAATTCTTTTTTTTCTTTCTCCTCTCTCTTTCCTGCTCTTTCGCCCTTCGTTTTCTATTATCAAGCATGTCCCACGTTGCCTGTTATTAATCTCCTATTTCATCTTTTTTTCTATAACTAAAATAAAAAATAATATTATTTATTCATAATTCATTACATTATTCGATTATCACTTTATTATGTAAGAAACACGAATTGAATAACAAATCGTTTATCTTCTACACTATACTAAATTTATTTCAGCGGGAAAAAAAATATTTCAAATGATTTTTACTTGATAGGTGACGCCACCTTACCAACGGGACAGTTAGCGTTATCTCGTGTTTTTTACTAAACATAATTATTGTTTATAACACAATAAAAACAAATAACCATAATCCATTACAATTTATCATGATATATTATTATTAATCTTAATATATATATATATGTATATACTTATATTTACCTACTGTAATTATAGCATGATTAATTTAATCATTCTTTAAACTACATGACCCAAGAAAACATACCAACATTTTAAAGCACAATTATATGGAATTATAAACAAATTGATAATTATTAATTATAATTCATAATTTTTCTAGTGAATATTAATCTTAAAAAGAAGGTGTAATTTTATCATATATACAAATTGTATCAGTGTGATCATTGTAAAATGTAAATATTATTTTTGTTATATCTCATCTTCTTGTCATATATTAATTTGATTATGCATAAAAAAATTTCGTTTCAATTATACTTTTTGTCGATTGTTTATCGGTGGGAAATTAGCAAAGATATTGAAATATTGAAATGAAAATATATGTGTACTATTTTTTCAATAATAAACGTTCATGCTCAAGTGAACATACGTTTTGTTTCGTATTATTTTCAAGAGTATTATTACCATTAAATAACATCTATCATTCAATTTCGTTTCTTTTTTTTTTCCCTCCACTTAAATTTAATTACAGTAATTATAGTACTAATTAATTAATTAATTAATAATAAAATACCTAAATTATAATGCAATACAAATGTGCGATCAGACAAATATTTATAAAGTTCAATGAATTACTTATAAAATGGAAGAAAAATAATCGAAAGAATATTTCACTATTTTTTCTATTATTTTTTCTTTTGTTTCAAATACCATTCATAAATTTATTTGAATTTGTCGACTTTTTTTTTACTATTTTTTATTATAACGTCATAATTTCAATTTTTTTTTTTCGTTTCCATTTTGTAAATGATATAGTGATTTATGTATATTTTCGTTATTATCTATATACATAGTTATTACATTTATCACTGAATTATTATTATTATTTTTATTATTATTAATATTATTAATATAGTTGTTAGGTTTATTTAATTCTTCTGCATTTTTTTTTTCAATGTTTTTCATTTCATGACATTCAAAAACATCTTCTTTTTTTTTGTTTAGTGTAAATATCCAATGTTTTCGCTCTTTCCTTCCTTTTATTTTCTCACCATTGAATGTGAATGAACTTTTTATTTTATTCATTTGTTTATTTATTTTTTTTTTCATCCGATACTTTGCAAAACTTCACATTAAAGGCACACATGCATCTTGACACGACATTCTTATTATTTTTCTTCATCTTTCACGTAATTCAATCAACTTTATGAATTTTATATTTCGTTTTTCTTTTTGTCTTAATAAAAATAACGGATTAAATTTGCTAATTCGACGTGTGTGTGCTCAATGCTGTGTGTAATGCTTGTTGTTGATCAGTCGTTAAGAAATTTATGCACGCTTGAAACATTGATTCATTACTCTGCAATAAAAAAAATATATATGTATAAAATTAAAAAAATATTATAATTACAAATTTAATAGCACAAAAAAAAATAATTGTGGGGAATAGAATGATTTCACACCTGTATTTGTCGAACAAGATTAATTATTCGTGGTACGACTGGATTCTCACTGGGCAAAGCATCTTTGAATAAAGCTTCGGCAAAGAAACTAATTAATCGTGGTAAATTACGATTATCTGGACCCAACACAACTGGATGATTGCGTTCAATTAAATCACAAAGATAACCATAAACGTGTGGTGCTTCATCTTCATCTTCAACAACAGGTAGCCACGATAACCAATGTGGTAATATTTCATCGACATTTATTGCTTTATTATTATATTTTAAAATTTTTGTCACTGCTGAAATGGCATTTTCAGTTGGTGATATATTTTCCGGTGTTTTGAATTTCGGATCATTTATAACTTCAATTAATCGTGGTAATGCTTCAGCGCAAGCTTGAGCAAATCCTTCGCCACCAAATTGTCCCAATACACCGCAACCATATGCAGCAGCTTGTCTAACTTCGCCCGATTTGTCATTGAGATATCGAATCATCGGATGCAAAAAATATTCTTGATATTTAGCACAATTAGGTCCACCATATTCAATTACATCATCAAATACACACAATGCCCATTGATGATCAGCCCATGAACGTTCTGGTGCTAATAATTCAACAAAGTGACCACATATTTGATCAAAGTATGGAAAAAATCCATCTTTATGTGTTATAAATAGCGCATGTAATATGTCTGCTAATTTATTCAATGTATAAATATCTTCATTGTCTTCATCTAATAGTTGTTCTTCAACAACGTCGTCATAATCTTCATCTTTACGTTTTTCTAAACGTGCCACAGTACGTTTAAAGTGTTCGTTTAATAATTTATCCATTATTCGAAGTAATTCAGCCATTTGTTGAGCATTTAAGCAGCCAGCACCAAGAGTTTCAATACATTTTGCCAAGGAAAATAATAATTCCAACAGAACATCAGATTCAGGCTCAATATCGATAGCTTTTAATAATTCCGGGCAAATATACGCCCACATTCCTTCTAAATATTGTGGACCTGTAAAATTAATTCATTAAATTAATATAAAAAAATTAAATAGCTTTTGTTTTTATAAAATTGATTATTCAAATATTTATTTGTATGTTTCATTACTATGATCAAGACATTGAAAAAATTCATGACCAACTCTCAGAAACTCATTGACAATACAAACAAAATTGCATCGCTGTCAAAACGACAGTTTTGCATTGCTCATAATTGCCAAAAAAAAAATTTGATCTACCACTGACGTAACGCCTTCACGAAAATATTTATTTTATAATAACGAATAAAAATATCGTGACTGCTGACTCGATCTGTGGCATTAAAATAAAATAATAATTATTATTATTATTACCTTTTATTTTTGCACATTCCAATAAACATGGTAAACTTTCAGCTGCCGCAGTCCTAACACCATCATGAAAATAAAATTTCAACATTGGCACCATTAATCTTACAACTTCTTCAGCATAATTAGCAAATCCTTCTTTCAATTCACGTGCAAAGCACACCAACATTTCACAAGCTGACGCTTTGTCCTCTAAACCAGCGGTTTTAATACCGAAATTTTGTTGCTCGCCTAATGAAACAAATTGCCAATCTAAATCACCTTCAACACCTTCCATATCTTCATTATCTAATAGTGCTACTTCAGGCTTCATTGAGGCTGCACGCAACACTTGTCCCATAACCAGTGGTAAATATTGTTCAAATTGTTTTCCAAGTATTCGACAAAGTCGTGCCCATGCGGATATTAGATAACTTATTTGTGGATCATCATCGGGTAAATCGCCTGAATGCGTTGCTAATAACATGTCCATAACTTCACTAGCATCATTAATAAATTTCTCTTGTCCAACTGCCAATCCAATTAAACTCACACATTCAATTGTTTTACCACGAAGCATTTTATGCTCCTGTTGATTAGCATTTTGAATTATAAACTTCAGACATGGCATTAAAAGATCATAATAAACAACAAACTGTTCTTCACACGTGTCAGCAACTGATGCAATTGTTGTAACAACCTGTTCAAGAACTAATTTTGTTCCTTTTGCAACGAGTTCTTGGAATTTCGCGGTTAATATTGATTCCAATTTAGCCATTATTGCATCTAAATATGGTGTCAATATATTTTTCGGACAATCTTCGCTGAAGTTTACTAATGCAGCGCCTGCATGTGCCTGCACACGTGGATTAGCATTGTCATCTAATACCATCAATAACCCCGGTACAACTTTGTCATGAAACTTTTTTTGAAATAGTGGCGCAAAGTCCGTTGACATTTGTCCAATTGCATTGCACGCTGCATAACGAACTCGTGGATGCTGTAAATTAAAAAAATAAATATTTTTATTCTTTCATTTATTTAAATAAATTATTTATTCTGTTTGTTTTCAATTTTAATTTTTTTTTTTTTAATCGTGTTAAATATAAAACTACGACAAAATATAATTTCGAAAACAATCTAAATATGATTTATTTATTTTAAATAAATCATCAGAACGATGATTAAAAATAAAATAAATGCATATATAAATTTTACTCTACCACAAACGTAACGCTAAAAACAATTTTTTAAATATTGACCAGCTGACTCTGTCTGTGGTTAGTATATTCAGTTTTACCTTGAATAAACGATGATAATAATAATAAATACTTACGGAATCTTGTAGATATTGTACGATTCCTTCCATAATTTGTGGTAAAATAGCTTCCATTTGTTTATGAGAACCTTCGCCAACAGCTGAAATTGCCATTAATGCAGCGTGTCGATGTTTCCAATCACTATTACTCAACATCAATGGAATATTCTGAACAATTTGTGGTATCATAATTTTACCGCCTAAACCACAGGACAAACGATCTAAAGCACTTTCAGCAACGACATTATTGCTGTCATTATCTTCCTCAATTATTTCATCAGAAAAACTCCAATCATCATCGTCTTCTAAATCCGTCATCATTTGCAACACCAATGGCACCAATTCACTGATATATTTAGCTCCAACTTTTCGCACCATTGCTGGTGCAGCTTCTGATAATGTTACCAAAACTTCTAATGCCAATTGACGCCATGAATCACCCATATCTTCATTTGAAAATATTTTCATACACATCTCCATAATGTTTTCCAATTGTGGACGTAAAAATTTCGGTGTTGATTCTGCCATATCAATTAATACTTTTAATAATGCTTCATCTTCTTGTTTGGCAACTGATTGTATAGTCACTTGAACTACTGCTGGCAATAATTCACTAAAATGCTTGAGAATATTATTCTCTTTGTGATGGAGAATTATAAATTCACCGATTGCTCTTACAGCTTGAAATTGAACCTGAAAATATTGTAAATAATTTTTATTAAAGGTATTCTTTTATAAAATTATATTTAAATAATTATCTGTATGCTCCGTATCTGTCTGCAAATGATTACTTGACAAGTTACAGTCATCAGAAAGCACGAATAATTATATATATTTTTTTTGTTATTGGAAGATTTTGTGACAATAAATAATTACTATAAATATTTATGTGTATCAATCTTCCAGACTATAAATTATTGAATAATATTCAATTTATACCTCATAATGTGCCGCGTCCATCACAGATTGTTGTAACATTTGCTTTATTAAATCCAAATAATTTGTCTGTTGATTTCCAAAAACACCTGGCACCGATCTATTTCAATTTAATAAAATAGATTTAATAGTGAACCAATAAAATTCAAGACAATATTATTTAATTGAATACAATAACTCACGTAAATATGCGTAATGCACTTTCTTTCAGTGCTGGAACTGGACCATTAGCGCATTGAAATAAAAATTGCAGAAATTCGGGCCACTGATTGTTCCCTTCATCGTCAATCATGTTTCTAGCCACTTCAGCCGCTACTTCACACACTCTTCGTCTTATAAGATCTGACTGTTCATTTTGTACAGTCAATAAAATTTGCTTCTTCAATTCAGCTTGAGCTTCAGGTGGTATCTAAAAATTATAAATATATTTTAGAATAATACAAAGTAAACAACACTTGAACAAATTCAATAATAATTCAAGTCAATAAATTACAAACCTTTGGATAAAAATCCATAAATTCTGCTGAGAATAATCGTCGAAGTAATACTGCCGCCATAGCACGTACATCCTCTGACAATTGTAAATTGCAAATAGATTGTAATAAACATGTTACTTTGTGTTCAACTGCAAGATTTTGATACGCTTCCTAAGGAAAACAAAAAAAAACATACATGCATTTTAATATTCAACAATTAAAAATTCATTTAATTTCTATTCCCTCTTTCATCATATGGAATATCAATGTTTAACCTTAAAGAGTTCGTAGAATAAAAAAAAATTACATTGAACCATTGACCACGCTTCATCAATAATCATACATGAATACAAAGAAAATTTTCAATAAGTCTGATAAATCTATATATGTACACGTATATACATAGGCGTATGTGTGTGTAATATATGCAAGAGAAAAAAAAATTAGAAGATATAAACGAAGAGAAATGATAGAGCAAAAAGGAAACACGATGAGGAAACAGGGAAGTGAGTGATGCGTGCTCCTAATTCGCCACGCGACACCATTTTAACAGCTAAATTATTTTCCCATTCCCATAATTTAATAAAAATAAAAAAAATTGATTAAAAAAAATTGAATATAAATAACCACTTGAATTTATAATTAAATGTATAAATAATATAGTAATATATAAAATAAAATAATATTAACGTAGATTATTAAATAAAATTGTTCATGGACTCTCTGTCCATGCGGACTGACAAAACATCATGGCAACGTGATCATCCATGAAAATAATATGGAGATAATTATCATCGATAGTACACAGTTAAATATAATTTAATTATTATTTTAATAATAAAGGTTAATTATTGAATCGTGTTATTTACCTCAGCTTGTGTTCGGATTGTATTATCCGTACTTAAAATTGTGTTCAAGAGCTGTTGGAACTGCTCGTGGTCCGTCGCCATTGTCGCCGAATAAATGAGAAAACTACCGCGCAATCATTTTGGAGTCGATCGTGAACGTACATACTCGTACAGTTTTACCAACTTGACAATGAATTAAGAAAAATGTATAATGATAATATATCGTATAGTCAAAGACTACGGGAAAGATGTGCAATACATACGGAAAATGATCGTCAACGAAAAAGATGGAGAAAACCTAGCGGTTTAACATGAAACTAAAAATCGAGATACTGTAAGTAAAAAAGAGTATGTACGTAATCGACCATTATAACAGCACAAAAAGTTCTCAAACATTCATTTTGATATTATTTTCGTATATTTGAGATGTCAATTACGAACGAGAAAGAAGGCTAACTCGCAAAAAAAATTGGATGGAGATTGAGATCGCTACAAGAGGCTATTTAGTGAATATAAGCGTTCTTGAACAAGAAAAGGAACAAATAAGTGAGTAATAACTGTAAGTCAATGACGACAGATCTACAATCTAAAAGAGTTCAATGATGTGATGTTACAACGAATTGAGAGCCCCTTACGATGTTATAACTGTCGATCACCAAGATGTCCCGTCTTACTAACAGGTCGATACAATTTTTAGTTGCCTGTTATGCCCCTAGGCTTTTTCATGACGATTATTTTTTACGGGCTCTGCGTATCTCTTTCTCAATCTTTAGTATAGTTTAAGAATTAATAGCGTGGGAAAATGAAATGTAGATAAAACACGTTTTCTTTGAGTAAATTTTGTGATACACGATGATTTTGTGGAGAAAGTGTTTCAATGTATTTTATGTATCTCGTGCCATTCGGTGTCATTTCAATCATAAACGTGAGAAATTTTTTTATTTGATCATATATAAATGCATGTTATATTATTATTCTATGATTTATAATAATTAATCAATTGTTAATTAATAAAATCTACACATAAATAAGAAAAAAAATTCATACATATATATTTGTATATTTTTTTGTTCTCTTTCAGCTATCAAATTAAATTTTTGCAGTAGAGCCATGAATACAGACATTGTTTGGATTGATTTAGAGGTTATCATATATAATCTAAGGTAAATTATTATTAATCTATTATAGTTATATTAAAATATTATTTGAAACAGATAACTGGTTTGAATTTGGATGAAGATAAAATCATTGAAGTAGGTTGTTTGATAACGGATGCGGATTTGAAAGTAAAAAGTTCGTATTTTCATAAGATTATTCATCAACCTGATGAATTATTAAATGGCATGAATGAATGGTGTATAGAAACACATGGAAAGGTAATCAAATCATTATTACAATAGTATTTAATAATATTTAATTCAATTATCAATTCATAAATAATTTTTATTTATTCTAGAGTGGTTTAACTGAAGCTGTTAAAAAAAGTAATGTTACAATGACCAATGCTGAGAATGAATTATTGAATTTTATTAAAAAATATATAAAGGACGAAAAAACATGTCCATTAGCGGGGAATACAATTTATATGGATCATATGTTTTTACAAAAACAGATGCCATCAGTGACTGAATATTTACATTATAATATAATTGATGTTTCATCAATAAAACAATTGGCCAAGTCAATATACAATTATAATTCAAATATTTAGAGATAAATAGAATGGATTTCATGTGTTTATATATTTTTTTGCTTATGATTTACAGACGTTGGTATCCAATTGTCTTCGCAAACGCTCCAGAAAAAAAGAAGTCCCATCGTGTCATTGATGATATCAAAGACAGTATAGAAGAATTGATTTATTACAGGAATAATATATTTAAGCGTTAATTCTAGTATTGAATAAATTTTCCATACTCCAATTTCCAATTGCGGTTTTCTCGTTCATAATACGAGTAAACGTTAATGAAACGTTTAATATAAATTTTTAATTGTAACATCCGATTCGTCATGAAATTTATATGTAAATTTATCTAACTGTTTAAACATCAATTTATACGTGTACATATTTCATTATACAGTAGCTGCCGAATTAATCCGAGCATAAATAGTAAGGTTATGGTATAACATGTCGCTTTTTTGGTTCACTGTTATCTCCAAATTTTCACTTGTGTAATTAATTCATAGAGAATCAATTAGAATTTATAAATTCAATTCAGGTAACTCGCAATAAATAGGTATTTTACAATTGAAATAATTTATAAAGAGAAAAAAAAAGTGTGTGTATATATATATATATTTAAATTTTCTTTTTCTCCATTTTTTCTTCACGTTAATTGTATATTTCTATCTATACTCGTGTTTATTCATATCACAATCATTGGATTTGACTGTATTATACTTTGTTGTTGTGTTAGAAGGGTAAAAAGACAAATATGAAGAGGAGGGCTCAAGTTTAAAAATAGTTTCTGTTAATTCTCTATATAACTCACGCAAATCCATTACACAAATTCAATTTATCAAAGTTTATAATTCACGGCCACGCACACACGTTTACATACACTTTGATATCTTTCTATTAGGATAATCAGACGAATGTATTAAATGTTATAAAAATTAATATTAAATACAAATTATAAAAAAGTGCGAGATCATTTCGTAAATTGTTAATTTAGAAATACCATTTTTTTTTTAATTTCATTCATTTATTCATTATCATTTTTATTTCTATTATTATTTTTGGTTAATAGATATTGGAATATGGCGTCTCGAATGACAATGGCACAGGCATTGGGCACTGATGGTAGTGATTTTACCCATAGACAAAGAATTGCCACACAATATCAAATAAGGTCAATAAATATTTCATTTATTACTATTGTAAACTTGAAGTAGTAAAAAATATTATTTATATTATCATTATCCTTTTGCTTTTCAGCGCTACGAATAAGTCAAGACTGAACTACTGTATATTTTTTCATTATGTATTATTTGTCGTGATGCTAGCTAAATTATCGCCAGATATATTAGATCGTTTGGATATATTTATTTTAGAAATTGAAGAGTTACAAATACCACAGGTAAAATTAATAATTGATAAATTTCTTAGTTTTTTCGACAATTATTCATTTGTAATAAATTAATTTTATTATTTTAGCCTCTATGGTGGGAATATATTTGGAGTAGCAGTTTATTAGTGTCATTCCTCGGTTTGTCAGCAGTTAAAAAAAATAATATTAAATCACTGCAGAAGTATATGATTGGAATTTGTATTTTGGGTTTTGGCCCATTAATTTATGGTGTTGTTTATTATTTGTCTGATGTTTGGAAATATTTAACGATTGGAAAAACTCCAGAAATGCAATTGTGGCAGGTAAACAGCCAAAAGAATGAAAGAAAAGAGCAAAAAATAATATATAACCAACCAATTTCATTTATTAATCATAAAAATTATTTATTCGTAAGTTTACTATGAACATTAATTTATAAAAAAAAAAAAATCAAAATTATTTCAGGATTTACCTTATGGAGTATTATGGTATGCATTCATTCTTGTGGCATATCAAGTCCATAGTTTTTCATTATTATTCTCATGGAAACTTATGTCAGCTTGGAAAGCACGTGGATCACGAAAATATGATTGATACAAACGAAAAATTTATTGAATACTGAATCAATTGATAAAACTAAATTTATCAATAAACAAAAAGATATTCGTTTATTGGAAATAATTCGTATCGTAAGAGCGTTAAACAAAAAAAAATTCAATAAATAATTATAATTCCCAAATTATTTTAAATTTTACCGCCATTATGAATATCGTGCGCTATCTGTACCTCACGTATTGCCAACTTATGATATATAAATATATATTTAAAAAGCGGAAGTATCTGTGGCGCTATGTGGCACGAGCGGACATTTTTATTAGTTGCGTTTCCTTATAATCCCGGTTTTACGTTGACCGCTCAACCGTTGCCGCGCGTCATTTTACGGTACAGGTTATTTCAGACCATTAATTTCATCATCCATTCTTTTATCTAACGTGGATATTGCACAGGTTCCACTTGTATTGTTCTGGTTTATATATTAATTATTGCAAGTGTATTTTCCTCACTGCCAATGAAATAAATTATCATCACAATAATTTTTCTAGTAGATTTTTTATATACACGGTAATTGGAGTATATTTCTAGCAGTGTTGAAGCAATAATGGGCGGTGAAGAAGGATTAGGTGTGACGACTGGTCAACCAAACCTTTACAAGCAAGATTTATCGAAATTAGTGAGTTGAAATGCATAAGAATTACTATATTTATTATTTTATTATATTTATATACATATGTATAATTTTGTCAGAAATAAAATGGGATAGAATTTTATTTAATTTGAAGTTAACGTAACTATACTAAATTACTTTTTCCTATGAATTTATTCATATTTATTTTGTTTCAGGATGTGACGAAGCTCACTCCACTTTCTCGTGAAGTTATTAGTCGGCAAGCGACGATAAATATTGGTATTTATTTTATTATTATTTGATAAGTTCAAATAGTGTGATGTAAATATAATAATTTTATGGAGAAATAAAATTAAGGCCTCGTGATTTTTAGGAACAATTGGACATGTAGCACACGGAAAATCGACAATTGTCAAAGCGATATCTGGCGTTCAAACTGTACGTTTCAAGAATGAATTAGAAAGGAATATCACAATTAAACTTGGTGAGTAATTAAATGAAAAAATAAAATATTAATATTAAAATTCATCACGAAATTATTTATGAATTTTATTTTTATATATCACATTTGCTAATTAAATATTTGACATTGTGCTATTATTATATTACAAATGAATTTATTTATTTCTTGAATTTATTTTTATTTTAATTAATGATTGCATATGATTGTCAATAATTGTGTGTGTGAGTGTGTGTATGTAATTACATTTTTTATTTAATTCATAAATTAATTTATGAATTGTTTCGTAACAAAAAAATTTATGTTAACGAGAATTTCATTTTTATTCCCGAAATATAATTTTGATATTTTTCACTTTTATCATTTTAATATGGATCAATCTAAATTATGTTGAAATAATTACTCCATTACCATTATTAAATGCTAACGCGTAATAAAATACCTGAAAAATTATTAGGAAAAAATAAATGAATAAATAATGAATGAAGAACTCAAGAGGATTATTTTCGCACAAGAAACAGAAATAAAATAATGCACTCACTCGCACAATGCATAAATAAATGAGAAAAAAAAAAAAAAATACGCTGACGATTTAAAAATTGAAAGTGAAGCTCTTACACGATGTAAAATACAAAAAGCAAGCAGTGATGTGTGTGCTCTCCATTGAACGCCGTGAAAATGACGCCATTTTAAATGTTTGGCATTGCAGAAGCACGTGCAGCCGAGACGGGGAGCGGTGAAATGGCGGATGTACCAGCAGACACAAGTGAAATACCAACAATATGTGAAAAACGTCCAAAATCATTGAGGGAAACTTCATCATCAACAACATCAACATCACCACTACCACCACATAAGCGACAAAAAAATGAAGATAATTTTTTTTCTTCACATAATGGCGCTATAATGTCATCACAAAATGGCGTATACCATACTTCAAGTGATTATTTGAAAAATAGTGATGGTGACGATGATGGTGATGGTGATGGTGATAGTTATAGTGATGATGAAGAGATAGAGGCCATAAATGAAAGAAGAACCGAAAAATTCCAACTAAAGGAATTGCGTGTAAATTTAAGAGATATTAGAAAATCCAATGTTGAATTAACTTCGGATATTCCATCAACTGTGGACAATAAAAATGTTTTTGAAGTGGAAAAAATTCTTGATAAGAAACAAAAAAATGATAAAGTATTTTATTATATAAAATGGAAGGGTTGGGGTGTAGAATATAATACGTGGGAGCCAGCGGAAAATTTATTTGATTGCGATGATATTATTCAAGTATTTAAAAGTGAACGTGTTAAATTATTAGAAAATTTTAAAACAAGTGAAAATTTTTTCCCAACATCAAGTGATATCGATGCGCATATAAAAAATGAAATTAAACGAAGAAAACAATGGTTAAATGATATAATCGAAAATGATGATGATGCATTGTATAATAATTTAAAAATATTTTTCGCAACAGAAGAATCATCAGAAGTTATTAACGATAAAAATAAATTAAAGCATAAAATAAAAAAATTAATAATACACTCAATGTTGTGCTCTGCAAGAAATGATCAATTAGATTCATTACAGGACTGGGAGTCGGAGATAAATAGTATAACAAAAAATCATCCATCAATTGAAATAGAAAATAATGTTGATTTAGAATGTGCACCGCAAGATTTTTATTATATTCAGGATTATTTACCTGGTAATAATGTAATTATTCCAGAAGAACCACCAATTGGATGTGAATGTAAAAATTGTGATGCAAAATCAAATTGTTGCTATTCACAATACGATGATAGAATACCATATACAAGTAATGGGCGTGTTCGTGTACCGCCTGGTACACCAATTTATGAATGTAATAAACGTTGTAAATGTCCATCAACGTGTCAAAATCGTGTGGTGCAACGTGGATCAAATCTTAAATTGTGTATATTTCGTACAGCCAATGGACGAGGTTGGGGTGTAAAATCTTTGAGTTTAATTAAAAAAGGAACATTTATTACTCAATATGTTGGTGAAGTTATAACGAATGAAGAAGCGGAAAAACGTGGCCAAGAATATGATGCAGCTGGTCGGACATATTTATTTGATTTAGATTATAACGAAATTGAAGATCAATGTCCTTATACTGTTGATGCAGCAACGTATGGAAATGTTTCACACTTTATTAATCATTCGTGTGATCCTAATTCAGCAGTTTATGGTGTATGGATTGATTGTTTAGATCCTAATTTACCAAAATTAGCTCTATTTTCTACACGTGACATTAAAAAAAATGAAGAAATAACATTTGATTATATGAGACAAACGACAAAAACTATAGATCGATTAAAAGTTAATTCTCCGGACAAAAATAATAGTGTTCGTTATTGTGATTTAAATGTATCTATTGAATCAAGACAACGATTAGAATTACCAGGAGAAAATAGCAATGAAGAGAATGAATTAGCCAATAGAAAGACCAGGTGTAAATGCGGTGCTAAATGTTGTAGGCAATATCTTTTTTGAAATAAAAGAAAAATTTAAAAAAGAGAGGGATTTTTATATACATCTGTACATGCGCACGGGTGTGTTGTGTGTGTGTGTATATATAATTTTCGAATTATCTCACTTTATCAAATAAAAATTTGAAAATTATTTGAATATTAGTTAAGAGTTAAATTTTGAATATAATTAATAAATATTTAACGTTATGTTGTATGAATTTCGTTAAATTTTATTATTATTATTATTATTATTCCTTCTTTTAATTTTACATTTTACTATCACAATAATATTCATCAATTTGTCACATATATTCGAAATATTTTTTTAATTATAAATTTATATTTATTAATGTTGTGATTATAAAAAATGAAATGGAAATATAATTATTTAGAAGAACATCAATAAAAAAAAGGAATTTTTATATCAGACTTATAAATATAATGAATTCAAATTATATAAAAGTAAAATAATTATTATATTTATCATTATTATTATTATTATTCCTATCATTATTATTTTTTTAAATATTTTCGTTAAATAATTTTTTTTTTTCTTCTTCTAGGTTATGCCAATGCAAAAATTTATAAATGTGACAATGAAAAATGCCCGCGACCAGCCAGTTATATCTCTGGTGGTTCATCAAAAGACGATTCATTTCCATGCTTTCGTCCAGTTTGTCCAGGACGTTTTACATTAGTTCGCCACGTTTCATTTGTTGATTGTCCTGGTCACGATATTCTTATGGCAACAATGTTGAACGGTGCAGCAGTAATGGACGCTGCATTACTATTAATTGGTGAATAAATACAAATAAATAATAATTAATTTCTATAATATTGTATAATTAAAATTTATTGTATATATATTTTAGCTGGAAATGAATCGTGTCCGCAGCCACAAACATCGGAGCACTTGGCTGCTATTGAAATTATGAAATTAAAACATATTGTTATTTTACAAAACAAAATTGATTTGGTCAAAGAAGGACAAGCTAAAGAACAATACGAACAAATATTAAAGTTTGTTCAAGGTAATTATATAATATAATATAATATTATATAGTGATTTTATGAATTTATTTATTTTTTTTTTTGTTATTTTTAAGGAACTGTTGCTGAGGGTGCACCGGTTATTCCTATTTCTGCACAATTGAAGTATAATATTGAAGTATTATGTGAATATATAACGAAAAAAATTCCTGTACCACTGCGTGACTTTACATCAGAGCCTCGTTTAATTGTTATTCGTTCGTTTGATGTAAATAAACCAGGATGCGAAGTTGATGATCTTAAAGGAGGTGTTGCTGGTGGAAGTATATTGAAAGGAGTATTAAAAGTATTTAAAAAAATAATAAAGATGAATTCAATACATATTTATAATAATTTTAAAAATCATTTTGTTGACATTAAATCATTTTTGATTTGAGGTCGGCATGGAAATTGAAGTACGTCCGGGTTTAGTTTCGAAAGATAGTGAAGGAAAATTAACCTGCAGGCCAATTTTTTCACGTATTGTGTCACTTTTTGCTGAACAGAATGAATTGCAATTTGCTGTTCCTGGCGGTTTAATTGGTAAAATAATAGTTTATCAATTACATTACTACAGTTTCAATTTATTAACATCAATTTATTTATTTTCTATTTTTTTTTTTTTTTTTTACAGGTGTTGGTACCAAAATTGAACCTACTCTTTGTCGTGCTGATCGTTTAGTTGGTCAAATTCTTGGAGCTGTTGGTGCGTTACCAAAAATATTTACGTCACTGGAAATATCTTATTATTTATTGAAACGATTGTTGGGTGTGAGAACTGAGGGTGACAAAAAAGGCGCAAGGGTATGATATTAATTTGTTTATTACATGTTTAAATAACTATTCATAAATAATGCTAATTCATATTTCAGGTGCCAAAATTATCGAGAACAGAAGTTTTATTAGTAAACATTGGATCATTGAGCACAGGTGGTCGTGTGATTGCAACGAAGGCTGATTTAGCTAAAATCAGTTTAACAAATCCTGTTTGTACAGAAATTGATGAAAAAATTGCGTTATCACGTCGTGTTGAGAAGCATTGGCGTTTAATTGGATGGGGACAAATTCGTGGAGGCGAAACAATTGATCCGGTGATTGATCGTAAGTGAATTGAACAATCGATCAAATAAATATATAAACGAAAAAAAATATATATATAATAAATGGATTGTGACAACATTTACGTTTTCACAAACATACAAAATCACTTTGACGTTTTCATTTATTTAAAATCATTCCTCCATATTGTAAACTGTAATTTAGAACGTAGTACTGCCTCGTCATTACCGAATGTTTCATTTTTCATGGGTGACATGTTGTGTAAATGCGCAGTAGTTGACGTTCACTGAACAGAAATAGACGTATGTGTTAGAGAGAAGAAATATCAATTAATTAAATAGTAATAATAAGTGTTTGTGTAATTTAATAGAGTGAAACACCATTTAACCTCAAAATATTTCGGATTTTTTGGAGTTTCATAAGGGAAATTAGCATGCAATCATTACGACAAATAAACCAAAATATGAATGGAAAACGTCCATTATTCTATTGGCTTGTTGTTGTATTCAATCGGTATGTGCATAATAAATATTATATTTTGTCATAATACAAATGAAATAATTTAGAATATATGTTGGTTTATCATAACCTCATATTTTATTTTTATACTGTACAATTTTGTTTGTTTGTTCGTTTAATTCAGAGTATCTGAAGAAAGAATTAAAGAAGTTGGTCCCGATTTAGCTTGTGCTGAATGGTTATTGAGAAATGGTGCTTCTGTGAAATGGATCAATACTAATAATTATTTCAATAATTATGATGATGTGAAAAAGTTTGAAGAGAAAGATAAGAATCAACGTAAAAGTTTATTTATTCAGGGTGTTGATGCAACAGATTCTGGAATTAGTCACGAAGGATTCCCACACTTTGGTGAGATGCAACGAATATTAATTTTGAAATATTGCTTTGCTCTTACTGTTACTCCATTGTAAAATTATTTCATACTTAGGTATTTTTACGTTTTCTATCAATCCTGAAACATAAATTCAAGTGGTACTAGAAATAAATAAAATTATTATCAGGGTATTAGAAACTAATCCAATAATTTTTTTAATCATGCTGAAAAATAATATGAATGATATTTTGGATATCAGGAAGGGATGAAAATAACTTTTGATTACTTGCAGGAAAAAAGATATTTTTATTCATAATATTTTTATCTTAATTAATTAAAATAATACTTGATACTTTTCCATTAATTTACCATGTTGTGTTTATAGTTGGATGTAAATACATCAGTGAGATGAAATTAATTAATTGCTGTTATGTTGGGAATGAGGCATTATCTAAATTAAATTATTTAAAACATTCCTTGATTGATTTGGAGATTTCCAATTGTGGAAATGTAACATCCAATGGTTTACATAGTTTGAAAACTCTTATGTAAGTATAAATGTGTACACTATCCGTGTGAATTTGTACCTTTTTTTATTTTACTCTATGAAACAATTATTCATAAATCATTTTATTTTAAGAAATTTGGAGCGATTAAAACTTGGAAATCTTCCAGCCGTAATAAATATACAAGATATTATTGGTGAATTGCATAAATCATTACCAAAATGTGAAATAATTCATGAAAATATCTAATTCATTATTATTCTGTCATGAAAGAAAAAATCTTTTTGAATTATTATCTTTTTAGTTATTGTAGTTGCCAATAGAGGATCGGTTTGGTGTCGTCGCCTAGCTATGGAACTATTGAACTAAAGTTAGGGTTTTGTTTCATGGCCTCTTGAATATTTCAAATATAATTTATTCTATCATATATCATCAATGAAAATTACATCTATGTATTTATTTTGCATTAAAAAACATAAACAAATAATATAAAATTAATAATTATGACTGAATCATTCTCCAGGTCTTTCATTTTGTACCATCATTCATACCTCAGATATTATTTCATTGCTAATTTTTTCCAAAGTAGATTTCTACTTAATCGTAAATTTATACATACGTTTGAAGGTGGTTGTGTTTAGTTTGGGTTATATGAGCTGACATTGTGTTAGTTTCAGTTCGTTCCTGTGTTCTGTGAATCTTGTAAAACATTATGGTATTTTAAATATTAAATTATCTCCGATTTGGTACCACAATTCGTACTAAATAAATAAATGAATAATGGATTTCCACATAATGCCAAACAAGGTAATTCTAATTTATTAAATAGTTTTTACTCACAATTTTCCCATTCAAAATTCCAAATTGAAAGTGCTTACGTGTATATAACCTAAAAAAAAAGTGTTGATTTGTCATCTGTAAAATTAATATACAGTATATATCTATAATAATTAAATATCAAACATTTATATTCACAGAGTGAGGATGAGATGACTCCTGAAGAGAAATGGAGGTTGTATTTTATTCTCTACTTGATATTTTATTAACTATAATATAAATTTAATATTAAATCTAAGCTGGCAAATTTATACATGAGCTATTGAGTCCTATTTATTTAGTTATCTTTAATTAATTAATCAAATTATTTTTTTAGAGCTGAACACATACGTTTGCATCAATTGCATCAAGGCCATGAGTCTATGCATGCAGAAATGCTACTTATATTGCTTGTGACATTGATTGTCGTTCAAGTTGTACTTGTAGTATGGAAAAAACGTCATTTTAAGTCGTATCAGGTACTATAATATGAAAATATTAATTAAAAATAACAATTAATTAACTTTAGTTAATACGATTTAATTGATATGACAATAGTATGAATGATATAGCAATTTATGAAATTAATCAGAATATTTATACGTGTATTAATATATTTTACAGTTTGTCACATTAGTAGCAGTGTGGATAATACCATTTATAATGTGCATGAAAAATTATTGGTGGAGATTTATATTTTTCTGGCTGTTATTTTCATGCATAACTGCATTAGTTGTAAGAAAAGCACTACAACAACCAATTCAGGGTACTACACCTAGGTAGGAGAATAAATTTAAATATATCTTAACTTTAATTTTATCAAATTCTCGTCTATGTATCCAATCAAATTATTACATTATTTATATCATTATTATTCATATTATTTATTTCAGGTTAGTTTACAAATGGTTTTATACTATCTATCGATTGAGTTATGTACTAGGTATAATCGGATATTTAATAGCATTAGTAACATTTTTTGGATTAAATGCAATATTTAATGTTAAACCACCAGTTTGGATGGATTGTGGATTATTATTTATATTTTATGGTCTGTATTTTGGTGTATTGGGTCGGGACATTGCGGAAATATGCGCAGATAAAATGGCATCACACATCGGAGTAAATTATTTTTTGAATTATACATTTACTTGTAGAAAAAAAAATTTTAAAAGTATAATTGTTTAATTATGATCATTTATTATATTCTAGTATTACACTCCTGGAGGTATGCCAACAAGGACATTAGAGCCTGGTGTTTGTGCTGTATGTGGAAATAAACTTCTTGTTAGCGAGCATGAGGAGGGTGTTATTGAAAATACATATAAATTGAGTTGTGAACATGTTTTTCATGAATTTTGTATACGAGGCTGGTGTATTGTTGGAAAGAAACAAACGTGTCCTTATTGTAAAGAGAAAGTAGACCTCAAAAAAATGTTTTGCAATCCGTATCCTTTAAAACAAAAGTACAAATGATGAAGTATCAGGTTCATGATATAATGAAATTTTTTAATTGATTTATTCTATATATTTGTCCTTAATTTAATTTCCTGCTTAGATGGGAACGACCTCATGTACTCTATGGACAATTACTTGACTGGATTAGGTGGTTAATAGCTTGGCAGCCATTAATTTTATTTCTAGTCAAAGGTATCAATTGGATGTTTGGACTCGAGTAAGTAAATGCGGCAATGGAATGAAAAAACAAAAGCAAGAACCACTCGTGCGTCGATATCACACAGTTTATTTATAATAGTAAATTTGTAGTTTAATTTAATATATTATTTTTTTCTTGCATTTATTCTTTTCCAAGAATGAAAAATAATCAAATTGATTTCGAATTATGTGAATGTGCCATTTATTTTGTTTTGGTTTGCAAAGTAATATGATGAAATTAACTATCATTTTTCTATTCTTTTTCTTTATATGTTGAATTGTTGACCGTGAAAATTGAGTGTATGTTTTTAATATTTTAACTTTTTTATATAAACGATATTTCAATTTTTGTCTTTAAAAATTTATCATGTCATTTTATTCTGAATTGCGAAATCAAAATGATATTCATTAAAATAAAATGAAATAAAATAAATGACACTAGTCAGGATAATATAATTATTAATTTTGCAAATGTTGTAAATACAGAGTGAATTTGAAAATTTGTATGATTGAAAAACGTGAATGATGCATTCATTAACTAGGCAAAGATTAAATATCATTGATGATTCCATTTTTACATTAATTAAATTAATTGTAATCAATTGGCATAAAACAAAAAAAAAATAATAAATTCTTCAGCAGTATTGAAATAATATTAATGTTTTTTTAAAATTTTTATTATCATTTTACATTAATTATTACCATATATTAATTATTAATTGTTATACCAAAAAAATATTCTTTTTTTTTCACCATTTTTTTTACAGGATACCTGAAGTTCAACGTGGAGTCACTCAGGAAACAGTCGTCGTAGTTGAACCATATTTTTAATAATCCTTTTTTTGTTAATTATAATCCACTCTTACTTGAAATATTTTTGATATGCAATTTTTAAAGAAAATTTATGTATAGGAGCAACATATAGATGTAGAATAAATTATTGAAATTGAAATGTTGGCTAATTTTTCTTTAATAATTTCCTTTTTTTTCATTTATTATCAATAATTATTATTTAATTATTTGTTATTTTATTCTGGATAGTTGAAAAAAAATCGGGAATTATTAATGTTAATGATTTTTTTTATTAACAACATTTTGGAAAAAGTGAGGTTATATTAGTGCGACCTCTGTTTGTATTCTATGATCCTGTTAACATTGGAAAAATTTTCGAAAAATATCGCTGAGTTATCCGGGACATAGAATACAAACAGAGGTAGCACTAAATTTCGGCAGAAGTGGGGGGGATGACGTCATTCTCCCCACTCTTACCAGAATTTAGTGCGACCTCTGTTTGTATTCTATGATCCTGTTAACATTGGAAAAATTTTCGAAAAATATCGCTGGGTTATCCGGGACGTAGAATACAAACAGAGGTAGCACTAAATTTCGGCAAGAGTGGGGGGATGACGTCACAGCCCGATGTTTAGTGCGACCTCCATATACATTCTATGTCCCGGATAACCCAGCGATATTTTTCGAAAATTTTACCAATGTTAACAGGATCATAGAATACAAACAGAGGTAGCACTAAATTTCGGCAAGAGTGGGGGGATGACGTCACAGCCCGATGTTTAGTGCGACCTCCATATACATTCTATGTCCCGGATAACCCAGCGATATTTTTCGAAAATTTTACCAATGTTAACAGGATCATAGAATACAAACAGAGGTAGCACTAAATTGTGGCAAGAGTGGGGAGGATGACGTCACAGCCTCTTTGTAGTACTACCTCCATATACATACTATGTCCCGGATAGCCTAGCAATATTTTTCGAAAATTTCTTCAATGTTAACAGGATCATAGAATACAAACAGAGGTAGCACTAAATTTTTTAGGTTATGTTGGTAAAAATTTATTGAATTTTCGTAAAATTGAGAGTTTCTGGGTGTCTCCAATAAAAAAAACTATTTATATAACAAATGTATTCAACCTTTTTTAATATTCCAATACTTAATTACAATTTTACAATTCATTACTAATTCAACTTAAATATAATATACATCATTATCTATGTTGCTTCAGCTTTGCTTCACTTCTCTGCTTCCATACAAACGCCAATAAATACACATAAACTCACTACAACAAAAAAGACCAATTATAATAAGCAAACAAATCATCTAGTTCATTCATTTTGAATCACATCGAGTCAAACTTAATTTGATTACAATCAATTTTGTACATTTTCAATAATTAAAACACTTTCCATCCAGTCCATCAACATTTTTTTTTCATACTCACACACATCAACATCAAACCATATCATTTCTATGTAAAATTAATTACAATATTAATTAATTATTATTATTATTTATCATATAATTATTATTATTTTAATTTACCATTAAATAATGCAATAATTACAATGTATATTTACTTGTTTTGTCTTTGTTTTTTTTTCTCATCATTTTTTACTTGGCAGTAATATATTTCAACTATATATATATATATATGCATTATATTAATAGAACATAAATTATCATACTTCGCTGATCCTAATTCTGCGCTTTCTTCTGAATCAATATATATATATATTATAAATAAATAATTATTCTTACATTAATCATAATTCAAAATTTTTGTACCAATCAACTACAAATTTTTTGTTCAAACTTTTGTTTTTTTTTTCGTTTAATAAATAATTACACTCCATTTTCATTTTCATATATTTCCACCAGTAGGATAGAAAGGAAATCCACCAAATTGGAAATTTACTGGAGTTTTTGGTGATGCACAATTATAAAGAAAATCATCCGATTGTAATTGTGTTCTATTTAAATTTGGTTCTGATGTTGAACGTGTTATTTTCGGTAAACTACGTATTAATCCCTCTAAATTAACCAATATTTGTCGAAATATTGGTCTATCATCACGTGAAAATTTAATGCAGTCTTCAATCAAACGTTTCAGTCCTTTTGGCGTGTCTGAACGTAATTTCATCAAATCCGGACGTAAATATCCACGTCCAACCATAAACAATATTTGATCTTTATTATTTATATTTGAATATGGCAATTGTCCAGCAAATAATTCATATAATACAACACCAAATGCATAAACATCCGATTGAAAACTATATGGATTTTCTTCTTGCATTCTAATTACTTCTGGCGCCATCCACAATATTGAACCTGTTGGCTGATTATACTGTTGTGAACCAGACCATCGTGTTTTTGCCGTAGCCAATCCAAAATCACCAATTTTCACCGTTAAATCATCGTGTAAAAATATATTATTACTCTTCAAATCCCGATGTATTATATTTTTTGCGTGCAAATAATCCATACCTTGTGACGTTTGTCTACTTATTTCAATTAATGTCAATAATTCAAATTTTGTTTCAAATACATGTAAATGCTTATACAATGATGATCCCTCACACCATTGGGTTACAATTGCCCATTGTGGCTTACTAACACAACCCATAAATAATAATATATTCACATGGCGTGTTTTACGTAATACAGCCACTTCATTTTTAAATGCTTCCAATTGTCCGCTCGTTGGAATTTTTACGTTTAATGTTTTAACAGCAACTGGACCATGCCAATGTGCTTTATAAACAGTACCAAATGATCCTGATCCTATACGCGGTCCAATCAATATTTCATCAGCTGGTATTTCCCAATCCTCTATTGATTCACGTGGTGCTAATATATTTTTTGATGATTCATCTGCTGAACGTGCACGCGGACGTTTAGGTCGCAGTGTACTCGTAGGACTCGCTTGTGTTGATTGACTATGCTTTGTTGGACTATTTTTTCGTGACAATACACTTTGTTCCATTATACCTATTGGTCGACTTAAACTTTGTGATCGTATATTATAATCATCTATTATACCACTAATTGTTAAATCATTTGTACCACCATTCTGTTTAACCATATTCAAACAAACATTTGGTGCTGAACTTGATCGATCATGCTGTCCCAACGTACGTGGATGACGATTTTCATTATTATTATTATTATTATTGTTACTACTGCTGCTACCATTGCTATTACTCCTATTACTCCTATTACTACTGCTGATATTATTATGATGATGATGATGATGATGGTGGTGGTGGTGGTGATGATTATGATGATTATTATTATTATTGTTATTATGATTATGATTATTATTATTGTTGTTATTACTACTCCCATAATTAGTCCTATAATTATTTCCATAATTATTTTCAACTGATGATTCACCCATACATGGTGATATACTACGGCTCAAACCATAACCCGATGGCAATTGTAATATACCAGCGGCACTTGTTTCCGCATTATGCGCCAATAATGCTTGATAATATACATCCAACATTCTATCCTGATGACATAACGCTGGTACACCACCTGCACAACGTTGATGAAAACGATAATTACACGTACGACAATAAAAACCTTGGAATAATAATTTACGACAGCATTCACAGAATGCCAATGAAAAAAATGTTTTTCGCGAAAAATTATGGGATATTGATGTTGTTATTGGAAATCTATCCAATATTTCAACTGATATTTCATCACAATCCAATAATGATATATCCGTGTCCCATGGTATTGGTAATTTTACATTATTTTTATCAACAATATATACCACACACATTTCTGTTGTTAAATTTCGTAATTTCATTGCTTTCGTTAATGCATCTCTCAGTCCCATTCCTTCACGTACCTAATCACCAACATAAAAAATATATATATATATTTATTCATTTATTTATTTCAACTTATATCCAATTATGATTATTATTATTATTATTAATATATAATTACCTGAACACTTGTTCTTTGTTGGTTTGGCAAATGTGCACGTAATAATAATTTTGGTTGATCATTTGGCGTTCGAGGACATTCATTACGCTCACAATACTCTTCTATTTCATCATCTCCATCTGCTGAATTACTCAATCCACTACTAGTTACTCTATTAAGTAGTTCATTTAATTTTTCTTGTTTGGATTCAAGTTCATGTAATTTACTCGTTAATTCTTGATATTCTGTCACATATATTGATGGTGGATGTTGAAATCCGGCAAATTTACTATTTAATGCATCTATATTTTGCCTTGTCACATGAATCACACTTTCAATATTTTTAAGCTCATCACAAAGTGGAACTGTCTCTGTATATGCCTCTTCATCCTCTTTATCGCCAAAATCGCACGTATCAATTGACACACGATTGCACGACATAACGCAATCAATCACTCAATAATTCCTGTGCCAACTTACTACCTTGGGTCCTTCAATGTTTGGATGTTTGAATGATTAAATGGCTGTAGTATATAATCAGCCGCTTCCAATGGAACACCTGGGTCATCACAATATTCACTCAATTTCGCAATCATCCATTGCATTTTATCTTTCTTCTTCAATCACCGCCATATTCCAACATTCCATAATAACAACATCATTATCCTACCGCTCCCAATCTTACAATCTGTATACGTCTGCGTTGCATCAATTTAACATAACTATAATTCATCATTGCATTTTAATTATTATCATCAATAACAATTTACATATAATAATGTATAAAAAAATATTTTAGTATACGTATTATCAACGAATAATATATACACTTACCCACTCACTCAATTGCTCACTCCTTTTTTTTCTCGCACTCTTTTTCTCTCTTTCTCTCACTCATTCCTCCATGACCATGTTTTCCATCCATTCGGTTTCTCTTATAAACTGTACAAAATTTTTTTTTATTATTTATCTATTATAATAACATACTTGTATTAATATATGTTTCATTATTATATTTAATAAGAGGCTACACACCATTTTACACATATGCGACCATCATGAATTTTAGTTACAATAAAGAACAACAAATCACTAACGACGCCACTCACAAAGTACCAATAGTATATTGCGCCATCTCGTGATTATTCTCATTATATTACATCTCTCCATCTACCTCATTTTTATCAAACTACCCACATTATTATTTATTTTTTTTATTGTTTATTTTCATTTACAAAATATATTTATATCATAATATGACTACGTTTTTTTATTAATATACGAAATTATGAAAATTACTTGCAATAAACATATTTAAATATAATTATTATTCATTCGTTTGAATATCCACTATATTCTAACCTATTATAACGTATATATACAATAATTATATTGTATCATTAATATAATTATATCAGTTCAGAATTTAAACAATTAAATTACAAAAATAAAAACATAATTGCAATAAAAATTATAAGTATTACACAGTACATTGAGTTTATCTAATACTTAAAATATCCTTTGTGTCTAAATATCCGTATGTGTTATTTATGTGTGTATTGTGTTGGAGAAAGATCAAGTGGGTCATATCTAGAGTAATGAAAATGCACTTGTATATTAACTTCAAGTGGACATAATATATCAATATACATATAAATTCACATATACATTTATATATATATTCATTCATATTATACCAAGTATGTACACGTACGCAAATGTCGTTTTATCACAAGATTAACATTAAATATATAAGTAAAGTAACTGTGTAATGTTTCGGGTATGCCATCACATACTGCGACAATATATCATTATTTATTTATTTACTAACATCAATATGTAATATTTTTATGAATACTGCAAAAAGAAAATAAAAATTCCAAAAATCAAAATGATAAGTGACGAATTAAATTTGAATATAACAATTGATGAAGATAATTTAATTCCCGGAGCGATTGATATTGTCAAGCACATAAGGCCAACATGGATAACACATCGACTACAATACAAGGTATTCAATTTTACTGGAGAACAATTTAAATAGCTGCCATATATTTGGAGGAAGATTGGTAAATCCCAACATTCATCCTTATTAATATCATTTAATTTTATAATCACATCATGTAACTTTTTCATCAGTGTATCACTCCAATCATACCCTATGATAATATTTAATAAAACACATTACAGATTTTTACTAATGGAATTACAAATAAGTTAATTGGTATTTATGATCCAGATTATTATACAGATATGGTATTAGTAAGAATTTATGGAAATAAAACGGATTTATTGATAGATCGTACTATCGAAGCAATGAATATTCGAGTGAGTTTATTCAATCAATTGATATCACAATATTGTCATTGATTCTAAATATTTTTATAATGTTCTCGATCATTTGTCAGATAATGAATAAAGCAGGTTATACACATGCACTTTATGCAACATTCAATAATGGATTGGCATATGAATTTTTACCTGGTGAAATTTTAACCACAACAAGTGTGCGACAACCTGAAATATATTCATTGGTAGCCAAAAAATTAGCGCAAATGCATAAATTGACATTAAATGATTACCCATATGTTGATCGTGAGCCAATGATATGGAAAAAAACTGAAAAATTTATGGATTTAATGCCCAAATATTTTGACGATCCTATTAAACAATCTCGGTTAATTTCAATATACAATCTACTAATCAAATTACTTAATTATAAAATTATATAACGTATTATATTATGATATCAATTTTTATTATATATTACAGATTTCAAACAATGATTAAGCCTCATGCAATACTCCGAAATGAATATAAAATATTAAAAGATAATTTAATTACATTAAATAGTCCAATTGTATATTCGCATAACGATTTACTTTTGGGAAATATTTTATATAATAAGGAGAAAAATACTGTGACATTTATTGATTTTGAATACACCGCATTTAATTATCAAGCATTTGACATTGCCAATCACTTCGCTGAATTTTCCGGTAGTATTAATTTTATAGCACTAATAATATTCATTATTCTTTAATAATTTTTTTTTTTCTTCTTTTTCAATATTCAGGAGTGGATAATATTGACTATACACTTTATCCAGAAGAAACATTGCAGCGATCATGGTTAAGAATTTATTTACAATCTTATAATGCCACCAGCAACGTTTCTGAAGACGATGTAACAAACATTCTTCAACAAATCCAACAATTTGTACTGTTAGCACATTTTTTTTGGGGCTGTTGGGCATTAATACAATACGAATATTCCAAAATTGATTTTGATTTTTTACAGTGAGTTTATTCATCTCTTTGTTTTTGCAACAAACCCCCACTCTATTTTATATTAAATATTTTAATAATTTATTTGTTTATTTTTATTGATTATTTTAGATTTGCAGCTTCGAGATTTGATGAATTTTTTAAACTCAAAAGCAATGTAAACAATAAACGGATCGATTCCATATAACAATTTTATTTCAACCTGATAATTAATAATAAATTCAATTTCATTATATGAAAATTTTTTCCTTCTTATTACCGTAGAAATAGAAGTAATAGTACTGGTGGTGGTAGCAGCAGTAGTAATAATATTACATTTACTTCAATAATTCTTCCGGGTGATTAGAGAAAAATATTTAAAACAAACACCATCATATTGATAATAAAATTGTTAATAATTATACCATGCGAAATATAACTCCAAAAGTATTGTTGTAATAATTTTTACTTCAATAAATCGAAATTGATTAGTATATGTATAAGTTACTCTTAATTATATCCATGCTATTGATTAATCGTAATTTTCCACATATTAAAATTACAAAAGTGTACTAAATTATTTTGTTAATATCAATATTACTCGTACATAATTTTTACTAGACATTAATCACAGACAATCTTATCATGCGCCCATTTCTATTCATCACATCTATTATTATAGATAAACTGCATTATCTCATTTATTTACAGTATTATAACTTATTTGTTTGCTTTTTTTTTTTTTTTTTTTTTTTTTTGGTAAAATATTTGGTAAATCCAAATTAAATAAATAAAATAAAAAAAAAATCATAAAATTCTATCTCTCTTTTTTGTTGGTTATAAAATGAGAGAACTGTAATGTAAAATTTGTTTCTTTCCATTTCATGTTACGTATTAATATTATTATTATTTGTATTGTTATTGATATTAATAATATCAATTGCTGCTGTTGATACACTGGGCATATCTTCAGTATAAAGTGAATCACTAGAATAACCTGAAAATGAACCAGCAGGCGCACTTTTAGAGGTTAAAGTTTGATCAGGCAATAATAATGTACGTTCATCAACATTATCCCATGTTTGTTGATAATCAATACCACGACCACGTATTCGACGACTTAGTGATGATCCAACAACACCCAGATGCTCTTTAATGTCATTGTGAACATCGGAAACATCCCACATTGCTCTAAAAAAAATTAAATAAAGAAAAAAAAAAAACGAAACAAAATAAAATAATAAATTAATGAACTTTAGTTTTAACACAATATATAACATTATTTCTAGATTGAATTATAATTTATTTTCAAACCTAAATGCATCCCACCATGCTTGATTTTGAGCGGAATTTATATATTGCTTATAACTGAAGCTATAATGATGAGCAACAGCAGCCAAGAACATTTCAATGCATATTAAAAAATTCTGTAGTTTCGATGAAATATGACGAATATCGTCAGTATTATCAGTATCAAATATACTTGATATCACATTGAAATAAACTAGCATTGCTATTAGTACCCCTTGACTGTAAATAACATACATACTCATGTATATAATACGTCAACATTTTCTTTTCTCTTTCATTTTGTCTGTGAAAAATATACTTACAAAAATGAAAAGAATACCACGGCTTTTATGCATAAAAATTTACCTATTGGTTTCATAGGTTGTAGTGCTATTGCGTTTGCACGATAAAATAGTACAAGACAATACATGGCAACAAATTGTGATAAATTATTTAGCGCAATCATATACGGAAACGCAACATTA
The DNA here is from genome assembly GCA_963920625.1 of Dinocampus coccinellae. NCBI lineage: Eukaryota > Metazoa > Arthropoda > Insecta > Hymenoptera > Braconidae > Dinocampus > Dinocampus coccinellae. Next base: position 2,979,128 of record OY987191.1, read on the forward strand.
CCCCGAAATTCACCTTCACCGTAAACATTATTCAATTCACAAATACTGAAATACAAATTAAGATTACATTTTCTTTATTTCTTTCATTAAATGGAAAAAAAAAATACTTCAATTCAATTGAAAGTATAATATATTATAGAATAATAAATTATTAAAATATTTATTATATTAAAATAATACTTGCAACGATATTGCTGTTGACAATGGTCGAACAGCTGTATATTGTAATATTCCATGCTTGCACATATGGACAAATTCATGTCCCATTTGCCAGTCAGGTAAGCAACACAATGGAAACATGTGTTTTATTTGTGGTGATAATACCAATCTATGCTCCAATTGATGATCAGCATTCAAGTATGCCAATAGAAACATCATGAAATTATATATAACATAGGCTTCATAACATTCACGTAAGCTGTCAACGTAAATACTACCATTTGGATATATTAAACCTAACCATGCATTAACACCATATATTGGTACCATCCACAATATCCTGATTATATATCTTTGCAGTCTAGGCTGCGTATAATAAATCATATGTTGTATTATTTCATAAAACGCAATTGGTAATGCCAATAGTACAAATCCACCACCAACTAATGCTCCTTGGTCTTCTTTTCTCAGGCCATTTTTTATTGAATTTGATAATAATATAGGAACTAATATGCATATTAATAGTGCATAAATACCAGTCAATAATGGTAGTATCCAAAATCTCCATTGTCGACAAATATTAGCCATTTTTTTATTTATTTTTCTCCCTTTATATTATTAATCTTTTCGATTTTTCATTTACTTTAATCATTTGTTCCTACTGTCCATATAATTGTCACAATTGTCATTTTTTTTTAAATTTAATTATAATACGTTATAAAGTGCTAATAAATATTCTGCAACGAGATTTAACGAAAATTAAGGTTAGACACTCAAATGTGAATTTAATTCATAAAAAGTTCTATTATTATCATGTAGCTAAATAAAATATTTGGCATTTTAGTGTCACATAAATCGTTTCAAAAACAACATACTTAATATAAATGACTCATAAATTTATTAATTATACATTATGAATAAAATTGTCAATATCAAATATAATCATTTAAACAAAAAAATTTTTTCCAATATAGACAATTTTTATTTGCAAACATAATATATAATTATATATGTGAGTATGAGTGACTGTGTTGTAATTCTGTGAATTACTTTTTATTCTTCATTTTTTTCTTATACTACACTTAGCATTTCAACACCACAGACGACAAAAATCATCATTTCAGAATACGTATAGGCAATTATGCAAACTCATATGCATTCGTGCTATGCAAGTATATATAAGCACATAAATAGTATTTATATATACATATATTAAAAAAGTTGACATAGGGGAAAAAAAAAATCAACTATACATCACCGGAAATACATAGTATGAAAAAAAAAGCTAATAAAAAAAAGTGTTCCTAACCAAACACAATAGAATGTTGACGAGTAGTAGTGGGAGTTATATCCGGTATGATGGCGTCTCTCATCGAGAGAGATGAGTGCTGAGCACACTGTTGTCACATTTTGTCTCGTACAGTGTTTCAAAATTTATCATTGTTTATATTTTAATTAAATTTACGTTCAATTAATGTATACAGTGATATTATAGAAAATTTTTAATTATTATATACGATCAAATTTATATATATATATATTTTTTGTATTATTAAATAGATGAATAATGAGGAAGATACGAATGCGAGCAGAATTATTTCTAGTTTGAGAGAGTGCTTGGCAGCAGTGACCTTGACTTGGCTGTCATTTTTTATCTATAATTGTTTGGCGGGAAGTTTAAATTATCATCTCATCAAGAAACTAAATAGACATTATATTAAGTGTATTGAACAAGTTAATGATCACTTAAAATGATGATTTGTTTATAAAAAGATTTTTACCAGTGATTATTTTTCAATTTACAACTGTATATTATAAGGTATTATATAATAATTATTGCAATAATGATGATGGAAGTGACAACTGATGAAGAAGCTCAAGCTGTATTGCTTGATAGCATTGAAGGCACTCAATATATAACAATTCAACGAACTGAAGCTGATGAACTAGGCAAAAGTGTACCACTATTAACATTAAATAGTGATTTAATATCTGAAGGTATGGTAGTTGATATGATTAATGCGGGTGTTGCTACAGAATATTCAACAGCAACTCAATATTATGAAACGGATTTGTTAGCACATGAACTTAATGAGGTATACAACTGATCATTAATAACTAATTATTCTATTGATAAATGTTCAAAACATTGTTCAATATAATTTAAATTAATTTCATTAATTTTTTTTCCTCTTTCAATTTTTTAAAGGAGGATAGAAAATTAGCCGCTGCATTAGTTGCCGTACAACTTCAACAACAACAAAAAAATCAACAGCAACAATTACATCATCATCAACACCATCATCAACAGCAACAGCAACAGCAGCAACATCATCATCACCATCACCACCACCAGCAACAACAGCAGCAGCAGCAGCAACAACAACAACAACAACAACAACAACATCACCACCATCATCATCATCATCAAACAGACCACACTGATTCTACATTGCCAGATGTTAGTCAATTGGCTACATTATCTCCAGTTAATGCATATTCAATTCAAACAATTGCAAATAATTCTGTTGTTACTGCACCACCACCACCACCACCACCACCACCATCATCATCATCATCATCATCGTCATCTCAACAACAACAACAACAACAACAACAACAACAGCCACCAACAGTAAATACAGCAATTTATTCACAATTGCAACAGCAACAAGAAGCATACAAACGTATAAATAACCATCATAATGTTAAGCAAGAATTTATAAATGTCAAAAGTGAATATGATATTGATGTATCAGCTGATAGTAGTGAGGATACAACAGCATTATGTTCAACAGAACCAAAACGTTCCTTGCCACATAAAAAGAGAATTGCTAAAAAGTTGAAACAACAAACGAAAAAAAATAATACTACTAGTATAATAAATAAACGTGAAACGGTCAATAATCAAGAAGTTATTTCATTAGATATGATGAATGAAAGTCATGGACTGCAATTATTTAAATGTGAATTGTGTGGAAATAAATTTATTGGTCAGCTCAAATTTTTCGAACATTTAAAGGTAAAAATTATTTTTTGTTTTGTTTGTTATATATTGCTTATTGCATGATAATAATATTTTTCATTTGATAATTTTATTTTGTTTCATCTTCCAATTCATTGATCAGACGCATTATGAACCAGTGAAACAAGAAACACGTATTGTACAAGCTACAAATACAAATCTAAGAATTTCAGTAGCGGAAACCGTTCAAGATTTGGAAAATGGTGTTATTGAAGAGTTTAGTGAGCCCGAAGATATTATGGAGGGTATTCGTGGCGTTGGTATGTTATTTATAAAGATAATCCATTTTTTTTCAAAGATAAAATTGTATTAATTGAATATAGTTTATATAAATTTTTATAATTTACCTTGTAATTAATATCCTCAGTGGAAGAAACAGGAGCTCATATTGATGAGGATACAGAATCTACTCCATTATCCAATATAAATAGTAACACAACTCTGTGGACAATCGCTGGAATAGCTCAATCTGTACACAGTCATCCAGAACACCCCAATGAATCAACAATAGTCGTATCAGCAACAGCCGCAACTCCAGCAATAGTAGCACCTGTAACAACAACAACTACAATTAATGAACATGATTTGAATAACCGAGATAAATTTGAACCTGAAATGAATGAAAATGCAAAAAAGAAAAAGTGTCAGAAGCAACGAAAAACTTCAAGTAATATAATTTATCTATGTATACTCATATATTTATAAAATTTTAATTTATTGATGAGGAATTATTCAATATATATTATTAATTAGTATATTTATTATTATAATGTAGTAATTGATATTCAATTAATTCATCATGATTTATTTACAGATGAAGAAATAACATGTCCACAATGCGACAGATCATTTCATCACAAAAATAGTCTTGTTTACCACATGAGATCGCACAGCGGTGAACGTCCCCATCAATGTGAAGTTTGTGGTAAGAGTTTTTTCGCTGCAAGTGCATTGAAAGTGCACAAACGACTACATAGCGGTGATAAACCGTACAAATGTGAGGATTGCGGCCGGCATTTTCGTCAATGGGGTGATTTAAAATATCATTCAATGAGTATTCATTCGGAACAACGTCAATTCCAATGTGAATATTGTGGAAAAGATTTTGCACGAAAATATTCATTGATTGTTCATCGGCGTATTCATACTGGTGAAAAAAATTATCGATGTGAATATTGTAATAAAACATTTCGTGCTAGTAGCTATTTACAAAATCATCGGCGGATTCATACCGGTGAAAAACCACATCCTTGTACCGTTTGTGGCAAGCCATTTCGCGTTCGTAGTGATATGAAACGTCATATGCACACGCATACACGTGGTAGAAATGAACGACCACTAAATAATCGTATTGTCAATGGTAAAATAATCAATCATGAAGATAAAAATTTTAATGATAGTGGCGAAGTTCTTGGTAGTGGGGGTGGTGGCGGTAGTAATAATGGTGATGCTGATGCCGATGGTGACGGCGATGGTGGTGGTGGTGGTGGTGGTATTGGTGTTGGTAGTAATAATAGTAATAGTAGTAATAGCAGTACTAGTAGTAGTAGTCGTGGTCGTGGCCGTGGTCGAGGTCGTAGTGGTAGCGATAATGTTCATACACGTACTCTGATACAAGATCTTGTTCAAGAATTGAAATTAGAATCACCAAATAGTGTTGTTGAAATTGTTGCTCCTGACGACAATCCTGAAAGTATTTTACCCCATGAGGGTAGTCAACAACTAGAATTCAATGTTTCTAACAGTACTGACAGTAATACTGATGATCGTGATCCACTGGAGGCTGTTGATAGAACGTCAGATACACTGTAAGTAAAGTAAATAAGCAAAAATAAATTCACAATAATTTCTTCATCTTTTCTAAATATATATATATATATTTTCATGTTTCAGGCAGTATTTTTTCATGTAAATTATGAGAACAATTGGGAACTTTTACCTTAATCATAATTATCATTATTTTCAAATGACTGAGTATACAATTACTTACTTTTCAACTATTATTATTATCATCATTAACTATATATTATACAAATTTATTATTCTTTATCCTTATATAATGATGACAAATGTATTTTTATATTATAATTTTTTTTTATTCCATTCAATGAAGATGTACATAAATACTTTTTTTTTCCTGTTTAAATGATAACAATGCAACAATGGCCATCATCATTATCAACTAGAGAATACACCCTGATACGTAATTTTTATCCAAATATATATATATGGTTTTTCTTTTGTTTCAACGTTTATGCTATTTCAATTATTTCTTACTTGACATACACAACAATATTGTAAATGGACATTCATACAACTTTAATGTACATCTATTAGTTGATTAAACAATATGTATCAATCCAATGTACAGTAAATATATATATTTTTTACATAAATACGTTTCGCAAAAAAGTGAAAACAAAGAAAAATAAAAAAGGAATAAAGAAGTTTAAAAAATTTATATTCTTAACCTGGGTATATTTTTAATTAATTTGAATATTTATTATAATAATAATTACCATAGAAATTTCAAGCGGAAAATATTTCTAATATTGATGGCAAACTTCGTGATTCCAAGACAGTATTCAATTTTTCAGCAGCCATTTGACTTGTCATCCTTTAATTTTCAATAATAATTAATAATTAATAAATTATAAATATATAATATAATAAAAATTTATATACTTTTATTGTTTATTATTATTATTCATACGAACTTGGATGCGCCTTTAGCTCGTTTCCAATCGACAAAAAGATCAATTATTACCCCATAAAGTCGATGTAAATTGTCAGGATCCTTTGCCATTTGCATTCGAATATTATCCTCATGCTTCAATAATTGTTGATATGCTGTAGACAAATTCTCCGGAGCATCGTCTTTCATCTCTAACTCTTCCAATGTATCAATAATTTTTAGTTTTTCTTTCAATTCGTGTAGTGATTCGAGACGTGGATAAATTAATTCTACCATTCGTATTATCGATTTGTCCTCTACATCTAAAATAAATAAATAACAATATGATAATAATAAAATAGATAAAACAAAAAAATTATTTATTGAATTATAAAAATTAAATTACTGCAAAAAACATCAAGTTTTATTTTACGTTTCGTCGCTTCTTTTGTCAACAAGTCACGAAGTATTATAATACTCGAAATATTTTCTCCAATAAATGTTGCGCTTCCTTTTCTATTAATAAATAAATATAAACAATTATTATACAAATAAAATAATTATTATACACAATTAATAATCTTTATATAATTATAATGAATAATTAAAAATGTTTTCACTTGTATTTGCATTTTAAAATTGTACCAACAATTGTTGATACATAATTCAATGTGACTTCATTGTCTTGGAGACTTGGCCGTTCAGGAATATCAACAAGTGCTTGTGATAGCCACGCGTGCATCTGAAAAATAAAAAAATAATAGTATTCATTGATTTTAACAAATTTTCCAAACAAAATTGATAAACAGAAATATAAAAAAAAAAAAACATTATTAAATACCTCAGCAACGGTGAAGCCACCAGTGAGTCTCAATTCATTATATAAGTTATTAAATGATGATTCAATACTGTCATCATTATCATGTATTCTAGTATGCATTGATAATGCATAAATTGGTATTTTGATTTTGCGACAGCATTTTGGTTGCATTTGTGTGGTAATATATACTTGGAGTGTACCAGATTGTCCCTCAATTGTTCGAATTCGCGTTTCCAATCGATTTGTATTCATTTGACAACGATATGTTGCAAGAATAAAATTATCTTCCTGTGGATTACACGTAGACAAACTCAGAACGGCATTATTACTTTCTTGTAACAATTCTATTGGTGTATTACATTGAAACAAAACATTATCAATTGGCACATCAAGTTCAATTGAGAGTAAATATGATGCTGATTCTTTATCTAAGTGCATTCTATCACAAAAAGAAATGATATATAAATACAAATAAATTGACAACTGATTATAAATTAATTTTAACTCAATTTTTTTGATAAATAATTAATAAAACTTACTTGAAATTAACTGACAATGCTAATGGTACGAAAGAATCATTATTACTATTATTACCAATGTCATTGACTTCATTTAATTTTGTTTCCAGTTCACGTATTTCATTTTTCAAACGATTTACAATCGAATCATCAGAGGTAGCTTCTAATGAGCCTAATGATTTTGTTGTTAAACCGAAAATACGTCCGGAATATGTTGTTACGAGAATTTCGGGATTACCAATAGATCCAATGATACCACCAATTATCATAGTAATACTTTCACCAGCATTCTCGTGTAAATTAAATCACAACATAATATAATTTTCCACATTCATAATTTACCAAAATTAATGTAAATATAAATTTAATAATTCACTTACATAGCGATATCGAAGTAGTGAAGCTGGTTCCTCATCGTCAACAGGAAAACGAAATACTTCAACAGTACCATCCTGTCTACCAACTAAAATATCAATACCATCGTCCAATTCATAAGTATCTAATGACGTTACTTCCGATCCAGTACTATTTATTAACCAAACAACACGAATGGCTTTATTTCCTTGAAGAATTAATAAACCAATTTTTCCATCTTGTGTACCAACCAAAATACGATCTCGTGACACACTCTCGCCCTCTCTTTAATTAGAATCCACTTTGATTATTACAAAGAACAATTGAATTTATCAATTAATTGATAAATTGGAATATTATTACCTGTAAATCTTTAATATTGTGGGAATAGATGGAAGTCGCAATATTATTGGCTTATTTGTGCCTGACAGCACTCGTATCTGTAATTATTATTAATTATTTAATTGAATTTATATTATTTATATCATATATATATATATGGTTGCATTGCATACTGCACAATCACTGCATGCCAGAACTGCTATTACAGAATTCCCATCATCATTCATCAAGACAACATCAATAATTGCCTCACCAGCTAAATATGAATCGGCATCTTTACAATTTTGATAACGATGATATAAATCACGTGCACACACTCCTAAATCTGGTCCCAAGACAAACCTAAAATAGGTAAAAATATTATTAATTTCATCATTTAATAATTTATCTAACTATTATTTTTCTATATATTTACATAGAAGTAATTGGATCCAGTAAATTTGTGTCAAATTCTAAAAACATTTTGCCCTTTTTCGTAAATCCTTTCACTGAATTTCCATAAGCAATAAATATTTTGTCTTTTGGTGCTCCAATCGTACCACCAAGAACGAGTTTTTCAATTTTTCCGCCTGGCAATGATTTAAAAACTAATTCAAGTTCGCCTTTTTTAGTACCTATCCAGACAAATTCATAACTTTAATAAATAAAATACGTTTTATTGAAAAAAAAAAACTGCGTTCACTTACTCACCATAAATATAAATTATTCCATCGTGATCACCAACCACAAATTTTTGTGTTACTTTTGGATCAACTTGTGGCAAAATTTTAGTCGTACCGCATGATGTTACACCAACTGATGCGTAATCCACTCGTGAAAGAATCAATGTCATGTTTTTTTTCTTTTTTTTTTTTCTTCTTTTCTCGTTATTACAAACAATAATTATCACTTCATTCACAATTGAATGTGAAGAAACAAGTATGAACAATAATATTATCACTTACCACCACCTGCGTCCCAGAGTAGTGTAACCATAGCAACTCAATCAAACATTTATCATAAATTAAAATATAATGTAGAACGTATACAAAAAATTATAATTTAAACTACATATTGGTATTTGCAGCGGTATTGAAATACTATTGTGAATTACACAAGAATTTTATATGAGATGGATAGTTGTGAATTTATCTTCGGTTTTATTCATTATTTCATATTCATTTTTTTTGTTTTTATCATTTTTGTGCTTGTTTCATGGAGAAAAGCAATTTTCAATTTAATTTTAAACGACTAATATAATCTTATAATTTATAGTAGTCTATTCAATAATTTTATGCAATTTTATGGATTTATAACTTTAATTGTAGCTATTGTTTAATTAGTGAATCGATGTGTGAACAATATAATGTATATGAAATAAATTACATATCTAATTTTAATTTTTTAATGCTGCTTTCTGTTGTGCTGCTAGAAACATTTGTTGTAATTTATCAAGAGTATTTCGATGCACCTCCTGTTTTTTATCCAAATCTGTTATCAGTGTTTCCGTACGTTTTCTACAAAATGAATAACAGTCTTAACAAAATTATGATCATGTACATTTCGAGGTTAGGATTATTCAAAAACATTTGAATATGTATCAACATTTTTTTGGTTTTTTACTTACAATTCACTATCGATGAATTCAATACGTTTATCAACGTTTTGTTTAGCTTCGACTAAATCCTGTTTCATCAAAACCGGCCCAATTAATTTATATACTTCATTACCTGACTTTAATAAATGCAATTCATCTTTTACTGCTCTTGTTTCATTCAATTGTCCATCTAATTGTTGGCGATTAATTAATGCTTTATGATAATCTAAAGAATTTACGGACAAAAAAATAGAAAAAAAAAACAAACAAAAATTAACATTTGTATCAACAAATAATTCAATAACGTCAATGATATTTATCAAGTGTGATTAGGTTAATATAAATTTTTTTTTTACCCCGTTGAATTTGCTTGAATGCATCGACTTCAGCTTGAAGTTTCTTCTGAATTTCCTCCATTATACAATTAATAACTGTAAAAAAATAACAAAGATTATTTAATATCAATTTACAACAATAGAAAATACAAAGGAATAATTACATATAAATCTATAAACGATAAATAAAACTTCACCGTAAAAGGTAACCTACATTCAGTGATATTGTTAGTTCATTTAATACTCAACAGATGAGGATTGAGTTTCGGCCATCTGTATTCTAAAATTTATACTAATATCAAAAAGTGAAAATACCATAAAATGTCAAATATTTTGTATTTTCCCATGATGAAGATTATGTTATTATTTACATCAATGTATGTATTACGGTCGTTATTTTCGTACTAAATGATCAATTTGAGATGAATGTATGAGCAAAAACAATTGTGAAAGATACAAAATTATAGATTGCAGTCGGTAATATAAATATATTACACTATCAACTGAGCGATAAAGTTAGGATAATGCTTTATCAACTGGATTAAATTCGAAAATTAAATATTGAATTGTGAATGAGTAATTCTAAGTTTTACTATTTTAGATTTGTCGTTTTACTACGCACTCTTGATATTTATCAGAGCAAATAATTGAATAATATAATAATTATCTAATATTCAAGCAAAAACGTGACAATAATAATATAAAAAATGAAAATATTTATGGGTGAAATAATATTACATTTATAGTTGATTCATTTGAGTTCTATATATATATAAAACATTATTGATAAATAATCATTGACACTCATGTCATTGTTGTATTCTACCTAAAGTCAATTTTATTGAAGCACCGTATGTATATGTATATGTTGTGCATGTGTGGGTCAACTCATAGAAGATGATTTGCCATGAGTTAGTCAGTGCCACAATATCCAGTCTGCATGCGTGTCTCGTGTCGTATATTACGCATATAACGTGTAAAAAAATAGTTTGAGGAAACTTCTACATGATATTATTTTAATATTTCGATATATTAAAATTTAATAAATAAACTTTGAATTCTTATAATTATCAGATTCTTTCAATTGTTAATTGAGCGCATAAATATTATCATATACCTATCAATTAAAATTTTATTTATGGTAAGTTACATAAATACATCTTAATCACTGTTTAATTTTTCAAATAACTTATATGTAATTTCAGTTATATTGTTAATATCATTTCAGAAGTATTTATCATTATTACATATATAATTTTATCTTATCTTTTTCAAGATGTGTATGATTAGTATTCTCTCATTGCAAACGTATTTTATCATATATAATCGGTATATAAATATATAATACAAATATTTATATGAATTTTCGATTAGTTCTGGGCTTATTAATTATAAATTATTGTGAAAAATATTTTTAAGGAAAGAAGAAGAGTTTTGTAATAGAACTTTTGGTTTGAATTTCCTTTGTGTTTAGTATTTAATTGCGTTTGTTTGTTTGCATATATAAATGAATATATATGAAATGTGGGTGTGGTTGTGAGCTTAAATGAGGTTTTGAAAAATGTATAACTAACTAGTGGACAATGACACACCCAAAAACATATCCATACACGTGTGACAAATATAGTTGATGGATATTATAGTATTGTATTGCTTATGCATACTTTTCATATACAATACCCTCTGCCCATACATTTATTCACACACGCATTCCTTTCTCACAGAATTGTTTAGACAATTTATAAAACAATAAAATTGTTATCAACTATTATATGATATGTGATAGAATTTTCTCAACGATTATATTATTTCTTCTTTGATTCTTTTGTGGGTGTGTGTCTTGTGAGACATGCAATAAATGAAATCGAACGTGCATTGTATTGAAAAAATATCACGTCAAGTTCATATATGATGTCATCGTTCGATCAACATATAATTCTGTAAAGAAAAAAAAAGAAAAAAGTAATTATATTATTATCATTTCAAATTTATACCAGAATAAAATTAATTTTTTTAATGAATTAGTTGAATGACCTCTATATTTTATGTGATATTTTAATGTAGTGTGGGCGCGGCTTCATTCTCGTCACTACTTGTAAGAAATTAGGAAATAAAATTCTTTCATTAACACTTTAGTCATGAAATAAAAATATAAATATACACGCATACATATATACACACTAGTGTGTATTTGTACATGCATTTGTCATGATAAAAATGCAACAACGGACATTTATCTAAGTATATGAGTTTGGACGGGTTGTGTTGTGAGTTCATTGATATGCGATGCGATATAACTCAACATTTAAACGCGATATATAGCCTTGAGTGAGAGACAAAAGTACATTTTCTGCCGGATGTTCGTCTCATTCTTTCACCGCATAATGATGATTATATATACATATATAGTTGAATCCTACTTATTAAATTGATTTCTTTTTTCTTTCTGTCGATCTCCCTGGATTTTTTATTCAAACCTTGTGGTTTATTTTTTTAGAATTTTTACTAAATGGCGTCCAGAATAAGGCCAATTAAAATAACAGCCGTAGGCGATGGTATGGTGGGAAAAACATGTATGTTAATTACGTATACAACAAAAAAATTTCCAACAGAATATGTACCAACAGTGTGAGTTATAATTATATGGCAATCTAACTTTTATATATACATTAAATTTCTCTATGTGTATTTAAATGTATATGATTTTTCATGTTAAATACCAGATTCGATAATTATTCAGACAATATTTACGTTGATGGACAAGAATTTAATATGACATTGTGGGACACGGCTGGCCAAGAGGATTATGAACGTCTACGTCCACTTTCATATCCAAATGTAAAAATTTAAAAAATTATTAATTATTATTCAAGTATTTTTTTTTTTTTCATTATTTTTTTTATACTTTTTCATAGACCGATTGCTTTCTACTATGTTTTTCCGTAAGTGCGCGGAGCTCATTTGAAAATGTTGCTAGTAAATGGTATCCAGAGATAAAATTTCACTGTCCACATGTACCAATAGTTCTAGTTGGTAAGTGAAAAAGTGACGAAAAATTACGTGATAAATAAAATTATTCAATAATGATTTTTGTATTCAGGTACAAAAGCAGATCTGAGAAACAAAGACAACGTTGATGTAGTAACATTAAAAGAGTGTAAAAAAATGAAAGAAAAAATAAGAGCATTCAAATACGTGGAATGTTCGGCAATGGAACAGCAAGAGGGACTTGAAGATATTTTCATTGAGGCCATAAAAGCAGTGTTAAAAAAGCCACCAGGAAAAAAATTATGTTGTATACTGTAAAAAACAAAATATCAGTCATAAATTCCAAGTTAAATAATTTGACTGAATATCAAAATATAAATTTATTTGTTTGTTTCTACGAAATTTAATGAAATTTTTATTTAATTAATATTCAGTGAGAAACTTCCATGTTTCTACATGAGAAAATTAATTTTTTTTTTTTTTTTTTTCAACCAAAGATTATTATTATCATTATTGTTATTATTTACTTTATCCATGTATCAATTTAATTTGTGTCTACATGTTACTTTTTTTTGTACAAAATGTAATCTTGTAAATAGAACATAAATATATAATAATTTTACTCATTTAGTTTTTTTTTGGCATCCATACTCATTATCAATTCATCTATTTATCAATGAAAAAAGAAATTAATTATGGAAAAATTATAGATACGTACAGGCAGTAATATATAGTTCTTTGTGTCTTTTACTTTAGTTTAATTAAAGTAAAACGATTAATTATTATGATTATTACTTTTACTCCTTATCGTCCATAGGTACCCTCACCAATTGGGGTTACTTTTTGTTGTATTATTTTTCCATAGCCTCCTCGGCCACTGTCAAAGTCTGATCTGTACTCATCTCTGACCTGATGAAGAACAAAAAATCATTATTTATTAATAATAGTAAGTGAAAATAATAATTTATATAATAATGGAATAGAATTTTATCGTTTACTTGTCCACCAGTTTTTCCACGTCCATACTGACGACCTTCAATAAAACCAGCGTCCCAATCAGTTCTTATTATTCGATCGTCTAATCTCGTTCCATTAATGTACCTCATACAATTCTCCGCATCGGCTCTTTGATAATATTCCAAAAAACAGAAACCACATGGTGTTTTTTTATATTTATCTAATCCCATAATTATTTTTTTGATATCACCACATTTCGAAAATAATTCATATAATTGTTCTTCAGTAGTGTAAAACGATAAATTGCCAACATAAAGTGTCGTTGAATTACGTAAAAGTCGATCCTGTTCTGCTCTTGAACCCTAAAAAAAAGTTCAAAAATAATAATAAAAATAAAACGTAGATACTATATTTAATATTTATTACTTTAATCATTATATTTCACATACAAAACTAATGAAAATAAAAAAACAAACAAACAAACAAACTAGCATCTAAATATAATATTTTGGTGAAAACATAAATTGAGGTTATGGTGAAATCGTACCTTAAAGTGCTGATCTCTGTACGAGCTTAATTCAATTGATGGTGAAACAATAATTCCACTCATTGCGGGAAGTTTTCAATGATGTATCGTTATTTTAAAATTATTCTCACAGCAAATTCAATTAATCAATCACAAGAACTTAGTATATTCCAGAATCAATGGCTTCATCACGACAAAATCTCAACGACGACATGTTTAAAAACAAAAACCTACCAATGTAGATATATTCATAACCATTAATTCACTAATAGAAAACTTGTTTACCGATAATAGAGTACATCCTGAAAAGACTTTCTCGATAAATGGTATAATCTGTATTATATCAGATGATAATATCCAATGAAAATCATAATATTGTATTATCCAGTCTTATAGTAGAGTAAGTTTGTTGGAAAAACAATAAAACAAAACAAAGCAAGAAACTACAAATAAAATATCAGTGTGAAAGAAAAGTCATTTACAGTACTGCAAATTTAGTATGGCGCATTTGGCAATGTCATTCGCCTAAGTCGATTGTCAAACAGCAGTTCTATTGTCAAATTTTATTTATATATATACATATATACATATTTATATATCAATAACATCCTTCAAGTATCATAACAATGGAAGTACAACAATTACAGTGTAAAGGTAATAATAAATATTGGATTATACTTAATTAAAATAAAATATTGTCCTCACATTCAACTACGCATTCATTTATATTAAAAAAAATATATGAGATTAAATTGTGAACTTTGTTCCTTATTGTCTCTAAACATATAATTTATAAAAATTAAAACAATTTTCTTATCAACAGAACAAATTGGTAAAGTAAGAAAAAGTCCAACTCAACCAACACTATTATCAAGCTTACGTAGTGTTCTATTTGTCATTGGGACTGTTGTAATTGGTTTCGCTGCATTCTGTAATTCTTTAACATGGTAAAAATATATTTATAATTATATTTTTGTGAGTATTCATTTTTAAAAAGAAACGAAAAAAAAAAAAAAATCATTTGAAATTTATTTATTCTACTAGGCACTTGCAAAAATTTTGGGGAGCTTCTGGTGATTTTTGGCAAGCTCAGTGGGATAAAATTCTTAACAGTGTTGGTGATGATCCACAAGCACTGTGGGTTTATGGTATGAAAAAATAAAAGAATTTAAAAAAAATATGAAGAAGAAGAACAAATATTTAAGAATAATTACTTTTAATTTTTCCTATTTTTTTACGTAGCTACGTGAAAGAAACATAATTGAAATATATTATATTATTTATTGTAGGTTCTCTAATATTGACATTTGTTGTTTATTGGATAGTTGGTGGTATTTATACGATATTGGATGTAACAAATAAACCAGTTGCATTGAGACGTTATAAAATTCAACCAGGCACAAATGAGCCTGTTGATAATCGTGAATTACTCAAAGTTATAATTCAAGTATTATTTAATCAAGTTATTATTGGACTACCAGTTATTTATCTCAGTTATTCTTTAATGAAATGGCGTGGCTATCCGCCAATTAGAGAATTACCAACATTTCATTGGGTCCTTGTAGAAATTGCAATTCATATATTATTTGAAGAAATTGGATTTTACTATTCTCATAGGTAAACAAAAAATATTATAATATTATGGATTATTTTTTTGTTTATGATATAACAATGAATTGAGAATCATGTTGATAGTAATTTTGTTTGTTTGTTTTGTTTTCCAATATCATACATGTAATTAACTGATAATTATAATTTTAGATTACTCCATAATCGATATTTGTATAAATATATACATAAGAAACATCATGAATGGACATCTCCAATAGCTGTTACTGCATTATATTGCCATCCTTTGGAACACATTGGCTCAAATCTTTTCCCACCTTTTCTTGGTGTTTTTATTGTTGGATCGCATGTTGCTACAGCTTGGCTATGGTTTTCCTTAGCGATTTTATCAACATTGAATGCACATTCGGGCTACCATCTGCCATTTTTTCCATCACCAGAGGCCCACGATTTTCATCATTTAAAGTAAATATCTTTATATGTTTCTATTTATTAATCATATTTAGATATTTTATCAATGAAATCGTGATATTTTCATGGCAGATTCAATCAGTGTTTTGGAGTTTTGGGTGTATTTGATCGTCTCCATGGTACCGATACACATTTTCGTAATTCACGATCGTGTGCGCGACACGTCATGATGTTGAGTTTGATACCAGCACGAGAAGTATTTCCTGATGAGATCAAATGCAATGAACCTAAATTATAATTACAATGAGTATATTATATTTTTATTATATTATTATTTAGAAGACTGCTCAACAGTCTAATTAATTGAGCAATTAATTATATATATATATAATTAATATAATTTTCTTTTATAAATATTCTCGTTAACATATTATGGAAGACATTGAATATCATAATGTGTTTACATATTTTATATATGCCTATAATAAAATATAATTGTATTATTTTATTATTATTATTATTATTATTTGTAATATATGTGCAATTTTAATATTTCATGTTACCAATACACAAATATTTTATATCAAGAAACTCGTCAATGCCATGTTTAGAACCTTCTCTGCCCAATCCGCTTTCTTTTACACCGCCAAATGCCGCTTCAGCACATGATATCAAGCCTTCATTAGCCCCAATCATACCCACCTCTAATTTATTTGCAACCCGAAATATTTGTGATAAATCTTCTGAGTAAAAATAACCGGCTAAACCAACATTAACATTATTTGCTTCAACTAACACATCATTTTCATTTTCAAATGCATGAATAACTGCAACCGGACCAAATATTTCTTTATAATATATGTCCATATCTTTAGTAACTCGAGTTAATACAGTTGGTGCATAAAATAACGGACCTAAATCTGTCAGATATTTACCACCACAATGTAATTTTGCACCTTTATTAATTGCATCATTAACTAAATAATCAACCATTTCAATTTGACTTTGTTTTATTAAAGGTCCATGAGTAACCTTACTATGTTTACCATCACCCATTTGGATTTCATGCGATATTTTATCTACAAATTTATGTAAAAATTCATCAAATAAACTATTATGAATGAAGAAACGATTTGCTGATACACAAGTTTGACCAGAATTACGAAATTTACATAGCATAGCACCTGCAATTGCTAAATCAACATTTGCACTTTCAAATACAATAAATGGAGCATTCCCACCTAATTCTAGTGACAGACGTTTCATACTACTCGCTGATTGTTCATAAAGAATTTTACCGACTTTGGTGGAGCCTGTAAATGATATTGCACGAATATTTGGATGTTCACAGAGTAGTTTTCCAATTTCTGATGAATTATTCAAATTTGTTGTAATAAAATTCATCACGCCAGGTGGAAAACCAGCTTCATCTGCTAATTGTGCTAATGCTAATGCCGTTAATGGTGTATCTTCAGATGGTTTTATTACACACGTACATCCAGCTGCAATTGCTGCACTTGCTTTACGTGTTATCATTGCGTGAGGAAAATTCCATGGTGTTATTAATGCCACAGGTCCAATTGGATGTTTCAATATCATTAATTTACGATTGCGTATTGGTTCTTGAAGTATTTCACCGTATATACGTCGACTCTCCTCAGAAAACCATTCCACAAATGAATTACCATATTTTATTTCAGCTCGCGATTCCGCTAATGATTTACCATTTTCTTCAGTCATAATATGCGCAAGCTCTTCACTATTTTTTACCATTAAATTATACCATGAGCGTAATAAATCACTACGTTCTTTCGCAGTTGTTTTTGAGAATGTTTTGAATGCTTCTGTTGCTGAATTTATTGCTGATTTTACATCGTCACAATTCATGTCTGGCACTTTTGCAATTATTGATTTATCCACTGGATTTAAAACTTCAAATGTTTTATTGCTTAATGATGATATCCATTCACCATTTACGTACGTTTTATTTTTGATTAAACTCATATTTCGATTTATTTTTATTAATATTAATAGAGGATTCAATAATTTTTTTGATGATAACATTGTCCAATTAAATACGTAAGACGTTTTTTCTTGTTTTTATTAAATTCACCTGTATAAAAAGAAGAAATAAATGTTAAAATTGTTTTATTATTATTAGTACACTAATAATGATAGATTTGTAATAAATAAAAATAATTTTTCCAACCTTTAAAAATTACTGGCCTTGTCGATCTCTGACAATTATATCCGTAGTTGAATTGATTTTTTTTTTCTTTTTCTTGTCATATAGAATCTTTACTTCATTAAATCATGTAGGAACCTGATAGTGATAAATTTTATTGGACTTGATTAAATTTGATATGAATGTATATATTTACATAGGTATACTTATGTAAACTCTGGCTCAACAGCGTATGGGTGAGCTCCAATGCGCGGTACATACTATATTTTGTGTGTTGAGTGTATTGAATGCTGCATGTTTGACAGATTATGAATATCAGTTGGTATATCAGGTCAACGTGACGAGACGATTCAAATCTATCATCACCACTGAAAGTCAACAACCTTGTTGAAATCTTATCTACAAACAATTATAAAAAAAAAAAAAATAATAATTATAGAAGAATTATATCAAATATATTAATAATAACAATTTACGTAACGTGGTTTGTTTTAAAATATAAAAATATAAAATATGAATAATACAAAGAGGACTATTTACGTTGGTAATGTGATGATAATAAACAAATTTAATATAAATCATTCTGTATAACCTCAAATTTTAATGATACAATTTTATATGCCGGATGGTAGGTGGTTTAGCAGAAGAAGTTGATGAAAAAATTCTAAATGCAGCATTTATTCCATTTGGTGAGATAGTTGATGTTCAAATACCTTTGGATTATGAGTCGGAAAAGCATCGAGGATTTGCATTTATTGAATTCGAAGTGGCTGAAGATGCGCTAGCAGCTATTGACAATATGGTAATATTAAATGTTAATTTATATACGAATGATTTATTATTTAATTTTCATTGTTTTTCTGCGTAGAATGATTCAGAATTATTTGGTCGTACAATAAGGGTGAATATTGCAAAACCTCAACGAATCAAAGAAGGTTCTTCCAAACCTGTTTGGGCTGATGACACATGGTTACAAGAACATGCTGGCGAGACACTGAATAAAGATGAATCAAATTCTGAAAATACAATAACAAGTATTAAAGAAAAACGGAATCCACAAGTTTACTTTGATATTAGTGTAGGTAAACAAAAATTAGGAAGAATAATTATGATGTTGCGGGCAGATATTGTTCCAAAAACTGCAGAAAATTTTCGTTGTCTTTGCACACATGAAAAGGGCTTTGGATATCAAGGAAGCACATTTCATCGTATTATTCCAGACTTTGTATCCTTTTACAAAAAAAAAATAGTATTTTTACATTATCAATCGTAATTGAATCATAATATATTTTATCATACTATATATATATTAATTGAACAAAATTAGATGTGTCAAGGTGGAGATTTTACTAATCATAATGGAACTGGTGGAAAATCAATCTACGGAAATAAATTTGATGATGAAAATTTTGAATTGAAACATACAGGCCCGGGAATATTATCAATGGCTAATTCAGGACCAAATACGAATGGATCACAATTTTTCTTATGTACAAATCGTACAAATTGGTTAGATGGAAAACACGTAGTATTCGGTCATACACTCAGTGGGCTTGATATACTTAAAAAAATGGAAAAATTTGGAAATAAAAGTGGTGTACCAACGCAAAAAGTTGTTATAACTTCTTGCGGAGAATTATCTTAGTTGACAATATAATAAATTTCAATAAATCATTTAATAATTTATAATTTTTCTTCATTCTCCTCCTCCTTCTTCTTTCCCTTCCCTTCGCTCTTTTTCATTCACTTTATACAAATATTATTTTCAGTATCATTATAATTAGTATTAATTTATAATAAATTTATATTAATGTAATATTTTATAATAAAATATACCATAAAGTAAGAATAATAAATATTTTGAATTATTATAAAATCACTTTGGCATTAGACATTCATATTTTCTTCATGACTAAATAATCATTAAACGCTGAATTACTGTTTTACAATTGTTTGAAAAAAAATTTAACAGTACTTTAATACAATGTTCCATTGTTAATTCATTTTTACGTCAGTATATACCGTATAAAACATTAAATTTTCCATTAAAATAACAAATAAATCTGTAAAAAAATTTTATCCCATCTAATATTCATATTATTATAAATTTAATATACCATTTGCACGTCAATTTCACAATATCCAAAATGTTATTATGAGTATTATGGAAAGATAATGAATTAATAATATTCAACGATTGTCACAGAAATTTCGAAATAAAATAAATGATTATCAACATAAGTTAATCTTAACATTAAATGAAAAATCATATATATAATAAATATGATTAAAAACAAAAATATTTTTGTATGAAATATCTGCAAAACAATTGTTGCTTCATTATTTTCCTATTTTTTTCTTTCTTTTTTATAAATGTGCACAATTTGATTCAGAGTTCTGTTCGATGCAGTTTTTTCACATTGTTCAGATTATAAATTGATATTTGTTGACGCGAAATGGTATCCTTATCTCATAATGGTAAGGACATTGATGTTCGTTTTCTACAATTCGATTCACGAATATATTTGGCCCAGGTTCGCTGTAATGGCTGTTGATTTTCGCCATTTCTAATTAACGTACACATTAATCCTTTATGCAATTTAGCAGCACCTGCAGCAAAATCTGATAGTTGACTACCAACTAATATATCTAAATTATGTTTGACATTTACTGCCCAGTCCCACATATCAATGATAAAACAATCACAAATAAATGGATTACCAATTAAATTTAATGATAATAAATGTTCATTAGCCTTAAATACTTTTGGATTTATGCTAGTTAAATTATTATTACTCAAATTCAAATGCTCCAAACGACGTAATTTTTTTAAAAACATTAAACTATCAATTGTCGATAATTTATTCTTGGATAAATTTAATTTTGTCAAATTTCTATTACGCAAAAATATATGTGCATTTAAATTTGTTATATTGCAATTACTCAAATCCAATATTTCAATGCTCGACAATTGTTTCGGCAGTAATGGACTATTTTGTGGAATTATCAATGGATTATCACTTAGTTTAAGTTCATTTATTGATGTATAAATTCTTTCATTACCAAACACTTTTGGATCTAATGGCATTGTCAAGTCACAATTATTCAATTCTAAACTTTGTAATCGTGTCAAATTCATGAATAAATCTTCTTCAAGCGTATGAAGTTTGTTATACGATAATATTAATCGCTTCAATTCTGTCATATGTGCAAATGTATTATTACCAACGTAGCCTAAATTGCAATGTGACATATCGAGATATTCGAGTGATCGTAATGGATTTAATAGATCAACAAATGCATCGGATAATGGATTATGCGATATGTCAAGCTCTTGTAGATTCTGTAGGACATCAGAAGCATTTGGTAATCGATGTAAACTACAATTACTGATTGATAACTTTTGTAAAGTTGGTAAATGTCGTAGAACAGCGGTTAAATTAGCAACAAACATACGATTACCATTTAAATTCAATACACGTAATTTACTTGCATTCTTAAAAGCATCTGCCGGCAATTGATCATGCAATGAACAATGCGATAAATCTAATGTTTGAAGATTATGTAAATTATGTCCAAGAGTATTTGTTACATCGAAATGATGTAATTTATTGTGTGCAAGTACTAATTGACGTAGATATGAATTTTTCGCGAATGCATCATGTGGTAAATTTGAAATCGCACTATTACCAATATTTAAAATTTCTAAACGACCTAAAGGTTGTAAAATAGCTGTCCAGCTTATTGATGTAAGATAATTATTAGTTAATATTAGTTCGCAAAGATTTTCCAAATTTTTAAATGCCAAAGGTGAAATACTTGTTAAATTGCAATTATTCAAATTTAAATATTCTAAACTATTTAAATAGTCGAATGGACCTTCATCAATAATTGTTAGTGGATTATCTGATAAATCGAGTCTTTTTATATTAGTTATGTTGTGAAAGAATCTATTGTTCATCTTGAAAATATTGCAATTGCTTAAATACAAATAGAGGAGTGTTTTACAATTAAGAAAACCATTTTTAACCTCGCGGAGAGGATTGTTTTGGAGTTCAAGGCTTATTAATCCCGGACTATCTCTGAAATACGAAGAAGACAAATTATATATATCTTGTCCAACATAAATTATGTGTATATAAAATAATATATACTTACTGAAAAGCTTCAGGATCTACATATGCAATTTCATTATATGAAAAATCTGCATCTAATAGAAAAATAAGGCCAGCAAAGTATCTGTAATTTAATTCAGTGAGTCGATTGTGTGCCATTTGAAGTCGTCGTAGGGTTATGTTAGGTGGGAATGGCTGCAATTCAGCAATATTATTTCCATTCATATTCAATACGTAGACATTAGTGCTTAAATTTTCATGCGGCACATTTGTTAAATTGCTTTCTGAGCAATCAGTGACCCAATTTATCCGTGAATAATAACAATGACAATCATTTGGACATAGCCTTTCGGTTAATTCACCATTGACAATAACAACAATTGTTGTCATTAATGATAAAATAATTATTTTTATAATCTGCATTTTTCTACAAATTTCCAACAGCATCTGCATACAACCTGCTATAATAACAATAATAGCAATAAAAAAAAACAACAACAACAACAATAACAACAAAAACAATATTAATAATAATATCATACTCATATCAAAATACCAATCATTATACGTATTTCAGTAGAAAATAATTCAATCAATCAATTGCGTTTGAAAATAACATAAAATCAGTACAAAGTGTAATAAATAATTGTTTCAAATACACTAATTGTTTACCGATGACACTAAATGGATCACGTTAAAAACAGAAAACAATATATATCATGTAAGTGGTGTCAATTATCTTCAATTGTCTAAGATGATAGAAAGAGGACTGATAAATATATGTATGTAAAATTCAGGGTTTTTGATGATTTTTCATCGGATATAACGATTAAATTTAAAAATAAATATTGATAGAGATGGGTCGTGATCTTGTTATTTCATCACTCGAATTGATAAATATTTACTACGAGTTAATATGAAATTTAAAAAAATTCATAGCATCCTATTGAATTAGAATTGATTATAATTTTAAGTCACTTATCAGACACTTAACATTCAACAGTTCAAGAAGTCAAAGAAAACACTAACGAAAAGTGCTGTGTGTATATATATGTGTATGTGTATGTGTGTTATGTATCTATGGATGTTTCTATGTATATCCTTATCAACACTTATATATACGTATGTATATTGTAAAGTTTTTGAGAAAAATAAAGGATTATAATTTAATTATTCTAAAATACTGAAAGCTGAATCCTAATTGACATTCATATTACTCACCTCTGCGTAAGTTATGGAGTATTAACCTATGTATTATTCAAATTTTTTTATCTACATTCGTATGCTATAGTCTAATTATAAATTAATAATTTTAATAATGTAAATACCCGAAAATAAAAAATCAATTGATTTATAGTTGTACTGCTGTGTGATTTTTTTTTAAGTTATTTCTTTTCAGTAATCAGTGTATTAATATCAAACAAACTCCATACACTTCCGACACAATATGTACCACTGACGATCACTAAAAGCATAAAGTAAAAAGTAACACGCCATAAAGTGTCATCACACATTCAAAGATTATATTGGTTTATCTGTGGTAAGATTGTGTAGCTCTCAATACTATGTACGTACATTCAAATAACGGTGATATATTTTTAGTTTGAACGCATGCGTATATCCATATGACGCCATCTATACTATCAGCTACAGTCGGTAATATTTTTATCTGTTTTATCGGATATTGCCAAGTAAAATTTCCTTTTTTATTTTATCTGTTGAATTAATTTTTTTTTAATTCACCTGAAAAACATTAAATAAATTTATTTCATTTATAGAATATGTGAAAAAAAATTTAATGAACATATCAGTATGTTTTTTTATAATTCCATTATTATAGTTACATATATATATTCAATTTATTAACTAAAATAATAAGATTAGATGGGTGAAAAATAGGTAGAAATAACAAAGTTAAATTGTGGCAGTCAGGACGTGAGCCAACCCCTAGATGTGTGGATGTCGCCAACAACTATCACCCTATATAATTTTTTTTTTCTTTTCTTTTTCATCTTCTACAATGGTAGATGTGGTTGGAGATAGATATTGGTGCCAAAGCTTTTGGCTAGACACAATATATTCGAGGTGGAGACTTCTCAAGCATAAAATTCGGCGCCATATCCTCTCTCCACCCACCATTATCTTCTTTTTTTTCCATGTACTTTCCTTACAAATATTCCTGTGAATATATACGGCCTAAGGCTAGTGTGTTATGATTGGATAGATGTAACTCTAGTACTTTTTGTGAAAAAATATATTTTATCGACTAATAGTTGATGGCATTTATTGTTATCATCCATAGTATTATTATATTGTATGCCATAATACGTATAGATTTATATTTATTCATGGAATAAGAAGTTCGTTACATAATCAAACTTTTTATTTAGAGACTGTTGAGAATTATAGGGTCATGATGTCTCCGTGCATGCATGCATGCATGTATTGTACTATATTGTATGTGGATATAAATGGAGGGTCGAAAAGGGAACATTTAATGTACTTTTTCCCCATCGGTTTTACTCACCATTCTCATACATTATATGATATAGAATTGCCGACCCATTCTACAGAAGGTAATAATGGGAGAGGTTGAGAAACGCTCTCGATGCTCCTCGACAACTCTCCACTGCGCAGTCTTTCACCATCCCTCGATGTTGAAACGCTTTCCCACATTATGTCACATCCAATGTGTTGTACAATTTGACTTTTTGTGTTTATATATTGTTGTTTTTCTGTGAATATTCTGTAATAATAAATACAATAAATCCAATATTATTTAGTTGAACACAGTAATAATTTACATATTAAAACAAAAAACACAGAGTGTTGATTCTAAATCAAGTTAAAAAATAAATATATATATATATTTATTACTTTTCTTTTTTTTTCTATTAAAAATTTAATGACAAGGGATTTTCAAAAGTGTTATTGAGGTATATAATACTTCAAATGTTTGAATGATGAATCCAATAATTCAAAGTTCATTTTACAAAACATCCTCATGAGCTATAATTTTTTTTTAAAAACTCAACCCCTTAAACATATATTCATTTATTATTGAATATAATTTGTGAGTCCATGTTGATAATTGGAAGGAACATCTCACAAATACATCCGTTTGTGTAAGTTTAATATTGCAATTGCAATTTTACTAATTAAATAAATTATTAAATAATTTTTTTTGCATATCTACAATATGATAAAAGTATAAAATAGTGATACTAAATGTATTTGAAGAAAGTGATAGTCATTTTTGTCATTTCTATATATATATATGTGTATAATGTCGGAGCCACACACATGACATCGGCACAAATATAGACAGAGGCGTTACAGAAAATACCTTATAATGTTTATTTCTTATTTTCTATCTTTCTTAACAAGATACTGGGATAAAGAAAATGAACATGAGCAAGACGATGATGATGACGACGACTTAAAGGGGAAGTAAAAAATTAATGGAATGAAAAAAAAAAGGCTAAAATGTTAGTCCAAGTAATAATACACAATGGTATTCCATACTATTTCTAGAGATATTCATCATCGTGATATATATCAGTCTCACACATATCGTTGTGAAAGAGAAGAATTAACTGCTCTATCTGTAACCCCAAATCGTTCGCACGTGAAATACCAGCTGTTCTCTCTCCTAACATTCTTTAAAAGAAAAAAAAAAAAAAAAACAAAATTCATTTTATTTTTTCTTCATGGATTTAGTTTTTTTTTTTGTCTATATAAGCAAAGAATTGATACCTGCTATGGGTTCTCTACTATTTCCCTATAAAATATATATTTAAAGAAAATAGAATTCAACCAAATTTTTTAATAGAAATTACACGAAATAATCATTAAAAATTGTAATAAAAACTGGTCATTATTTAACTATACAAGATATATATTAGAAAAATAATATTATGAAAGATTAAAAAAAAAAAAACAAAAATCATAAATTGAACAGGCAGATGATTCTCACAATATATTCCGGCGCGCTTTACACCTGCTCTGTATAATATATAGCCAAGTATATACATGTTGCTATGCTATCTTTATGTATACAATAGTATATGAATTGTACACGTATAGACATAGGTAAAATCATGGCATTTAATCATTTCCTTTCGTATTTTTTTTACCATTGGCAATGACACCATGAGGAAAAAAGAAAAACTAAATCCATATCCTTCCTACACACACACACATATATATATATTATTTATAAGGAAACTTTTACAAACTCTTTACAAAACTTTTCAAAGGTCATGGCCCTGCCATATCCGAAACTTCTTTCTTAAAACTTTCATATAAAATTCATTTGCATTTACAACTGCGCTCAAATACTCTGTTCTATGTATATAAATAATCCTCCAGTTAATATATTATTGTTTATCCTAATAAAAAAAATTTATTACTTTATTTTTTTATTAATTTCAAATAATAATAATGATGATGATGACTAAAAACAAGTCGTTTTATATTTTTTAATATACGCGTGCGCGCTTTATCGACTCTACTACTGTCACATTCTATATATTTTTTTATTTTTTTTCTGTTCAAGAATATATGGGAGCACTGAATGTGTTTTTCCATTTGTTTTATATGAGTATGCATGTAAAGATTTTATATTTTTTCATCTTTTATTCATACTCTTTGGGCCCATACACGCATATATATTATTCTCTGAGGAATAGTTTATTTTTATTTTTGTCATTCATTACTTCTGCTTCTTTATATTATGATCCAATCTATTTTTATCATCATTAACTTGTTAGGAGCTTTCAGAATATATTCTAAAGAAAAAAAAGCAACAAACTATTAGTCAATATATAATATAGATATCTAATAAATAAATAAATAAATAAATACGGATTTATAAGTGAATTTATTAAAAATAAATAAATCCTCAGTGTATTCATAATTTTGATTATTATAAATATCGATTATCGTGAAAGTTTTACTCTTTAATTGATTGCCCATTAAATTAATATTTCACAACATTCATATAATATACATGTGTCTATACCCGGACAAACTAACCTTAACTTGAAATATATAAAGATAATCCATAATAAAGTGAATGAAGTAAATAAAGCGAATGCACAGTCAATACGATGTGCATGCAGTTTCTGCTCATTGAATTGGAAGAACTTAACGACACTTCTCGATAATTTCAATTACACTCCCAATAAATAAAAAAATAGAGAAGAGTATATATTTAGACTTACATTGTAATATTTGATAATTCGTAATAACGTGTGTGTGTGTGTATGTATTGTTAATAGGTTTGTCAATGGATCCAAGGGATATTCCATGATTGTACAAAATGGGGTCGAGACATTGGCATGACGCTGCTGATTTGTATACAACATTGTCAATAGCATCGATCCGAGCCATCATCATAATCACCATCACAAATATCCTCAATTATACATATGGTATTAATGAGCTCTGTCCTGGTCGTTGTAAATGTGAGGATGAATTTTTACGTGCCACTTGTGTTTTTGCAAGCTTGGAAGTTGTTCCCATTCAATTAAATCCAGAAATTCAGCATCTTGATCTGTCAAACAATCGAATTGATAATTTAAATCTTGCTTTTGGATTTTATGATAATTTACAAAGTTTAGATTTATCATCAAATATAATTCATACACTTGGATCTGAGAATTTTCTTCTTCAAAAACGTTTGATAAGTTTAAATGTAAGCAATAATGGAATTAAAAATATTTCCAAAAGTGCTTTAAAGGGTCTTGAGAGTTTAAATATATTAGATTTGAGCAATAATAATATAAGTAATATGGATCCACAAGCATTTCGTTATACAAATGAATTAATTAATATTGATCTTAGTGGTAATTCATTAATGAGTTTACCAGATAATTTATTAAAAAATTTACACCGTATAAAAATATTAAAATTGAGCCGTAATTCATTACTTCAAATGCCAAAATCAAATTTAGAATTAGCACCAAGCTTACAATTATTAGATTTGTCAGATAATTTAATATTAGAAATAGGACACAGTTCAATACCGTCTTTAAGATCACTCATCACCTTAAATTTGGCCAATAATATCATTCAAAGTGTTAGCGATGATGCATTTGAACGTCTTCCTGCATTAGTTTATTTAAATATTAAGGGGAATAATTTAACAAACGTACCAACTAATGCACTATCAAGATTGAGTATATTATCAGAATTAATTTTATCAAGTAATCCATTGATAACACTGAATTCACTTGCATTTAGAAATTTATTTGAATTAAAAACATTAGATTTACGACAGTGTGAAATAATTGAAATTAATCAACGTGCATTCGCTGATAATATTAATTTAGAACGAATATTATTGGATGGTAATCATCAATTGCAATACTTGCCATCACGCGTTTTATATAATGCAAGATATTTGAAAGCAGTTTCATTGCGTCATTGTAAATTGTCAACACTTCAACCAACACATTTTCCAATTGATACTTTAAAAATTTTACACATTGGTGGCAATCCATTCTCGTGTAATTGTTCATTGCATTGGTTATGGAATGTTATTAATACTGTTCAACATAAAAATATAACAAAATTATCGGTAGATAGTGATGAAATTATTTGTAATGATGTAGAATTTACCGAAAAATTATTAATGAATTTAACAGAAAATTCATTGAAATGTCGATTAAGTCCTTTATATTTGGTATTATTAGCTGGTGGTTGTTTAACTGCTACTGCAACTATATTGACAATAATTGCTTGGATAACACGTGTGAAAAGGCGAAAACGATTATCATTCTCACCACCATCACATACACGTCCAGATATGTTAGTTTACGTTGAATCAACACAAAATGAATCAACAAAAAATTTATCTGTACAACAACATTCAGGTGATAGACGATTAATTGAATCTGATCATGAGACACTGTATGATATTACACCACATGAAAATCGCAATAAAAATATTACAGGGATCAAAAATAATTTTAAATTAAATAGTAATTTGTATGAAAGACCAGATGAAAATTACTATCAAAATGCAGGTTCATCAATGTCAAGTTCAACTAATCGTACAACTATTTTTCATGATGATAAAATTAAGGGAAATATTTGTCATAGAAATATTGAGGGATTGTACGCAGTGACTGATATTAAAGTACCCAATAATTATCAAATGAATAATCATTCAAAGTCTAATCATCACAGTCAAATGTTATTTTTATCAGGTAATAAAAATAGTGATTACGATTTGGATTATAATGATGAATACAGCGATCCCACTGTTGCACCTAATAAAACACCTCACGTTGTATTTGTTTAATTTTTTCCATGGTCAATTTATATTTTGTGCTTTTAAAATTTTTTACTGTGCCATATGGACCAATAAACAAACAAATGAATCGATTCATAAATATGCAAAAGAGTGCCAATTATAATATTAATTGTTGTTTTTATTATTGACGTAAATGTAATTATATAATTTATAATTATAATTATAATAATATAATGTATATATAGAAAATAGATAAAGTAATATTTTAAGCAATAATCTAACAATACCATTAAATTAATCACAAAAAAGAAGAAATAACATCCGAATAAATAGATACAATAGTATTTGATTGTTTATATAAAATAAATATTGGATATATAGGGTATAATTGTGTGACATAAAAGTGACCAAAAAATAATGAAAATCAAATTTTGTAAAAATGGACAAAATATTTTAAAAAACCGAGATACCTGATAATATATTTTAAAAGAAGAAATGAGCAACGAAACATAATTAATATTTTTTGTTTGTTTGTTTTAATTATTCACTTGAGTTATTTTATCATTATTCGTTTATTTTTACTGCCTAAATGAAAAAGAAAATTTGTAAATTCAGGAGTTTATAAATGGCTCCAATTAAATCCAATATTAATACAATTAAATGAAGCAATAAATAATAATAATAATTATTATTATATAGCAATAAAGATAATGAAAAGAAAAAAAATACGCGCGCGAAAATAATTCCGAGTTTATATTCCTATGTATGCCCAATATAAATGTTTACACTATTTATATATTAGTATCTCATAAATGAAAATTACCATCTCATATATATACACATTATATTACACGTGATGTAGAGAAAGAGAAGGAGATTTCTAATGAATTATATTATATTATTTAAATAAAGTAACATGTTACAAAGTTTATAGTTCTTTTTATATCCATTTCACGTGATTCACTTGGATTTACTTTATTCAATTTTATTATATTTATTATTTATTCGACATACTGGAGAATCCTTTTGTCATTTATATAAAATAAAAATACAATTATTTGTAATTTTTTTTTTATAAAATTTTTTTATCCATATTTTGTGTAGATATTATTTACCATAGATAGTAAGATAATTTAAGAAATTACAAAAGTATTTAGTATGTTTTGTAGTATTGACACTTACCGAAGAAAAATAACGAAAAAAAAAAAAAATGGAATTGTATAAATAAATTATTGGGCATGTTTGAATAATGGTAATAAATGAAAAAAGAATTATTACTACATGTAAAGTTCAAAATCAATTCTCGAGGCGCTGTAAAATTCTCCCAATTGTCCTGTCCTTTTTACCCAAGCGCCATTCTTAAAATATCCTTCATTAGCCCATGCCTGCATTTGTTCCGTTGTATGTGGACCACTAACCTCTGCATTATCATTTTGACTCCATTTCAATTCCCACGTAACAATCTCATTATCTAAATCTTCCGTAGAATTTTCAATAGTCTTATTGACTATTTTACCTTCATTATTTTTATTATTTGAGTTTTCTATCGTAACATTGGAAGCATCCAAATTTTTTGTATCATTATTTATATCATCGTCATCTAATTTATTTTTTTCCCGAATAGCAAAATCATCCGCGTACATGTCCAATTCCGCTTCTTGCTTCGATGGATGCGATTGTTTACCACTTAAACTAATTTTCCTCTTTATTAAATCATAATTCTCCTGATAAATATCCATATTACCAGTACGTGTTAATAATTCATTTGCTAATTCAGTTAATTTAATTATTTTCTCAGAATTTTCATCGATTTCACTCAATCCAGCCTTTTTCCTTTTCCAGCGTTCAGCTGATGAAATAGGCTTTTTTCCTTTTCCTTGTTTAAGAATTAGCTCCATATCATTTAACGTCAATAGTAATACTAAATTATAATACTTATTGAATTATAAGTGTAAAACTTACCTAATCGGCAAAGCGCTTTAGAAACTGTTTCACCGGGTCGCAAATATTCCAACATACTTTTATACAAAGGTATAGGATCAAAGAGAATATTATCTTCATCTTCACTATCACTATCGCCTAATCCTTTATCTTCTGTAATCACTTTTTCATCCACATCAGCACTATCAGGTGGTTTAGGTTTAACCTAAAAGGAATAATATGAAAATTTAACAGCTACTTCTAATCAATTCTAATCTTATCATTTTATCTAACCTTCACCCAGTCAATGTTATCCAACCAATTATCGCGTGTTTCCTTTTCTTTATTCCATAAATAATGGCCATCTTTATCAAAATGCCCTTCTTCAAGCTCCTCTTTCATATTGAATGCTGTAAATCCAACGTTCGTTTCAGCGGACATTGGTCCATCTTCTGTACCTGTATCAGAAAAAAACATAAAATAAATAAATTTTCTTACGTCTATATTGTTTTATTTTATTACCTTCTATTTCATCCTCATGCATAACATTGTAATTATCCTCATTTGCATCATCATCTTCTTCTTCAGAATCGAGAGAATTTTTCACAAATGAAGCTCTTGTTGGTTCATGCGATGACCATGTTTTCTCGTTACTCAAAACACCATCGTATTTACGTTTAGACATTTTCTCTTTTTCTTGTTAATTAACAAATTAATTATATACTTTATTACAGGTGTACGCTGTATGTTTGATATATACCTTGAATTTGTTTTTTTGATGATGATAATAAAGACAATACTCTAATAATGGAAATCGCAGATGAGTATTAGGAATTTTCATTTGTATGGCGCTGGCATCGACGATATCTACGAAGGCGCGAAAATTTGAATATATAAATAATTATAGAATTTAATTATTGTTGTCAAAGTTTGTCTTGTCATAAATAAATGAATTAATAATAAAATAATTTCATAAAAAATATTGATTTATTCGTTTTGATTACTACTATAGGATATTATGTATATGTATATGTATACCAACACAATTGATTTTCAATTAAAAATATTTGAAATACGTAATGAAATATATTTTTCACATACAACAAAATATAAAATAGTATGTCCATCTATTGCTTATAGTTAGTTAAAATAATGATAATGATAATAATAACAATATTAATAATAATAATAGTGGTAGTAGTAGTAGTAGTAGTAGTTTTTTTATATTAAAGATTTCTCATAGGAGAATGGAGATTATAATGTATTGCAGATCATTTGTTCAAATGTTGAATTGCCAATTTTAATATTGATGCAATGAATACTGTCAAATAATGCGTTTGAATTTAGATCATGAGGTAATTTAATCAAAAATTGAGCACCATGTACAAAATCCATGTTTAACAATTGTTCTTGGTATAAATGCAAAACTCCGAGAGCTGTGCGAAATAAAAATTCATCACCATCGCGAATAAATAAATCCCAAACGCGACAGGCAACATCCAAAGGCATTGCCTTAGCGTAAATTGTATAAAGCCACTCCAATAAATAAAAATCTGGTGTTAATCCGCATGTAATAAAGTGTAGGTAAACTTGTGGCAAATTAATTGATAATAAATCGGAAAAAATTTTATAATAAGCATTCATTACATTTTGATTTAATGTAAAGGCTGCTTTATGACATGGATTATTTAATAAATTTGAAAAACAAATAAATGCATCACTGGGCTCCATATTTAGATTTAAAATGGCGCCAATAAAACTCATACCTTGAATATATCCTATTTCTGGTTTGTAAATAATACAATAGGCTGCGAGGATTTTGTTTAATGATTCAAATAATGGTCCACCACGTTGAAAAACACACAGTGTTGGAAATGTTCTCGATACATCGAGTTGGATTGATGTTGAGACTTCATTTGTTTCATAATTTTCTATCTTCTTCAAACAATCGTGATATATTTCTGTAGTCAAATGTAATTTATTAGTAATTCCTAATTTCCAAATATGACCACGTATTGCTGTTGGCAAACCCTTCCACCATAAATTTTGTATTTTTTCTGTATTTTTAAGATCATTGAAGTTCGGTATTACATGATTAACCCATATTTTTAAATCTGACGCAAGAATTTCTTCCTCTTTGAGCTTTTCTAAACGTTTTTTCTCTTTAATTTGATCTTCAATAATTTCACGTCTTTTAATTTCTTGAATAATAGCATTGTGCTGTTTACGATGAGAATTTTCTTCATTTTGATCTTTGGCTGGCAAATTGGCTGGACGTGAATGCTGAATTAATGCTAAACTTCCTCCAATTTTTTCAATTGAATGCGCTCGCGATGTATTTTCAATATTTGTCCCATTACATCTTTTTGAAAATAACAATTTCATAAAGTTTGTTACAACTGGAATATTCTTTTCATTATTCGACTTATCAAACATGATTTCATGATTCATTCATGAGGATGTTTTATACAGCATAAAAAATAAAATCTCAATTATGTTGCTATATATTTTTGTTCACTATAAAAATCATAATGGCACGTGAACTCACTGATCTATTACTGTATTTTCATTGTCGAAAAACTTACTATACATTATTATATTTCACTGCCATCGATTATGTATTTATAACACAATCATGGTTTTTTTTTTCTTTTCTTTTTCATCAATATATATTAATGAAATTAACTTTTTTTTTGATAAGTTATTTTGAGCATGCAACTATATTGATCTGAAATATATAATAAATTTAAATAAAATATTATATTGGAATGAATTTATGCATATTTACTTGTCATTATTGTGTAGTCAATTGAATTTAAAATATATTTTAATATGCTTATCGTTATATATTGTTGCATCACATTTAATTTTTTTTTAATATAAACATTGAATTATTTGGTATAAAAATATAATATAAATGTGAAGTGAGTCGCGAATAACGATTTCTATTGGTGGTTTCGATAGGTTGTTATGTGTAACATCGATATAGATATCGATAATAAAAAACAAAATGGAGTATTACAACTGCACAACGTCATCATAATGAAAGGCTGTAATATAACCAAATCAGGGAAATAGTGTGAATCTGGCAAGAATTATTATAAACTGTTAATATTGACATTATGAATACATATGTATTTTACTTTAAAAGTATAAATTGATTGAAATATATTCATTTCAATTGTTCATTACGTTGTTAATATTAATACATATGTGTATATATACAAATATATTTACTTGTATGATTGATAAATGGTCAATTGAAAGAAACATAAATAATGTGTCCAAATTAAGGTTGTAATATTACATTTATCACATAATAATTGCGTGTACATATGTCAGTATTTGTTTGACCAAAATATTTTCTGACACAATGTTTTTTCAATGTTGAAAAGCAAAATAACTATGGATAAATATTAATGGATATATACTTAATTATTGTGAATACACATCTATATTTAAATTCATCATTTGGTGAATTGTTATTCAAGTACGTATAGCTGTTTATAATACCAGTTGATAAAATGAAATAATATATTCTTACAGATTTTAATGCAATGAGTTGTATCAAATTCTTCCTCTCATTTACTTATTTATTTATCAATATATTAATTTGTTTTGAAATTATAGTATTATAACGCGTTTATCACCATATCTTGAATCAACTAATGATTGAACATGTTCGAGAAATGAAATACAAATGGAGAGAATAAAAAAAATATCATTCAGTATGCATTATATATAATATATTATTCAACTATGCAGAAAATTAGTAATTTAATTAGATGACATTTTTCTCCCGCTTTCACCCACCATCATACTATATCCAATTAGTTTCCACAGAAAAAAAAATTATATTTATACATATGTATATAAGAAATAAGATCAGTGGGTCTTTCTTCATTAGACATATTGTCACAAAATTAAGTTGTGCATAAAAAAGAAAAAATTCGCACTCTTCACTGCCACCAGAATAATACAAAAACTTAATCCGCTTTTATTTATTGTTTAATGTAGAAAAAATAGTGATGAATTGGAATTTATTAATTGTTTTTATGCAGTTCGCTATGTGGACAGAAGGTGAAGAGATATTGGTCACATCACTGGATACAAATGAATCTAATGAGGATCCATCAGCATTAAATTCACCTCCCGTACCATCAACACCACTACCACCACCACTAATACCACCACTACCACCACCGGCACCACCATCATCATCGTCTGGCTCGTCTTTGGAGACATCATTACAAATACAAGTAAAATGCCATGATAAGTTGAATTAGTTAGATAATTTTAAACAAATTATGTTGAAAAATCAATTCGATATGAAAAAGGAGGCAGAAGTTCAAGTTTATTATTAAAATAATCATTATCTAATTATATTATTTTTTTTTTTTGGTTTTTTGACAGGAATATGTGCAAAAATTGACGAAATTAAAGTCAAAAGTGAAATTATCGCGTCGTAATGCAGATAATTCATTTGTTGGACTTGTTGATTCAATTCCAGTAAAAAAAGATGATAATTTTGACAATATTCACAATGATGATGATGATGATGATAATGATGACGGTGATAATAATGATAATGATGGTGATGATGATGATGTTATTGTTGTTGATGATGAAGACAATGCCGATGATGGAAATGAAAATGATAAAAATATTAATGTTGATAAAATAAAAAGTTCAAAGGCAAAGTCGAATTTATTGCAGAAAAAATTGGCAGAAAATCGTCGGATATTTCAACAAAGAAATAAAGAATTGTTTGAGAGTAAACGAGCAGCTGAAGAAAAAGTTGAAGAAATTCGACAGCAAATAAATGACACAGATTTATCAATTGAAAAAGATAAAAAATTTATAGAATTAAATGATAAGATAAATGAATTGCAAGCAACAATAATTGATTTACAAGAAAATTTAAAAGAAAAAGATTCGGTTATTGATTCAAAAACACGTGCAATAACATTAATGTCTGAAGATTTATCTAAAAAGGGTAAAACAACATTGGATACGTTGGAAGAGACAAAAAGTGAAATGAGATTAATGCAAGAAAATTTCATACAATTGGAATCCTCATTGAAATCAAAAATTGATCATTTAATAAATCAATTAATGGAAAAAGAGCAAAGTTTGGAAATAATTCAGGGTGAAAATGAATTTGTCAGGTTGTCTAATCAGGAAAAAGAGAGAAGAATTATTGAATTAGAGGAGAAAGCGCAAGAACTAATGAATTTAATGGACAATACAAATGCAGAAAAAAATATTGAAGAAAATAATGTGATTATAGAAAATTTTAAACGTGAACTGGAGAAATCAAATAAAAATATGATTAAAATGGAGGCCAAATATAAAAGTAAAATGAAGAATTTACAAAAACGATTGGACAACTTTCGGACGGTTGTATTTCATTTTAATTTATCGATTATAAATCGCTATTTAATTATTATTATTATTTTTTTTTTCATTGAACGAAAAATTATTTAATTATCTTATTATTATGTTTTTTTCCGGGACTTGAATGTAATTTTATATTCAGATGTCGGACGTTAATGCTGAAGTAATTAAACTTGAGAATCAAGTTGCTTTATTGGAGGAGGAGAAAGGTAACCTTCAGCTAAGTCTGGTAGACTTTGACGAGCTTAAAGGTAGGAATGAGGACATAAAAGCTACAGAAAAATTCATTAAAAAAAATTATATAGTTTTCCGGGAAATAAAAATATTCAATTTGAGTTGGAATGAGTGATTTGAAATAAGTAAAGAAAAATTCCGATATTAATTGTACTACCTACTTTTATCCTTGTCAAAGATTGCCAATGTTATTCGATGGGATTATATTATCATACTCTAATATGTGTCTATAAATTTAACCAAAAAAAAACCTATCAATTATTTATATTGAATTATTTCATTTTAGTATCGAAGGAAGAATTGCAACGTCAAATAAATGAATTGGAAAATCAAACAAGTACACAAACGAATGAAATACAAAAGCATATTGAAGCTATTGCTATGTTGGAAAATCAAAAATTGGATTTAATACAAGGTAAAGATAAATAAATATATATATAATGTAATATTTCAATAGAAAATGTTTTGGGATATTTAAAAAAAAAAATTTTATCATCAGAATTACATGGAGTGAAGCAAGAAATGACAACGTTAGAAACTGAAAATGCCGAATTGGAAAATGCACGTGTAACAGCTGAATTAAAAATTGTCGAATTAGAAGAACAAGTTGAAAAGTTTCACAATAAAAATATTATTGATAATGATAATACAATGATAATTGAAGATTCAGGTGAATCGGGTAAAATTGAGACGATTGATAAAAAATCAAACGATTCAACTGATGGTTCAACTGAATCATTTGAACGAATAATGGATCCGAGTGATGGTGGAATCGCTGTTTCAACAACTGAAACAACATTACAATCATCAATAATATCACAATTGAATGAAAAAATTTCATATTTAACAATAGAAAATGAAAAATTAATGTTGAAATTGAATGAAATTAAAGAAAAAATCATTGATAACGAGGAAAATTATCGTGAAATGTTGGATAAATTGACACTTGAGAATGCTGAATTAATTGATAATACTCGTAAAAATTCTATAGACAAGCAAACTTTAATGTCTTTAGAGTCGGAAGTTATTGAGTTAAAGCAACTGTCCAGTAAACAGTGTGCGGAAAATGTCAAATTATCAAATGAATCAGTGATAAATCGTGATAATTTTGAATTAATTCAAGCTAAATTGAATGAACAACTTTCAATATTGGAATCAAAATTGATCGAAAAAAATTCTACAATTGAATCATTGAAAAATAATATTGATGAAAAAATTTATATAATTAACAAATTAGAAGTTGAAAATGCAAATTATAACGACAAAATAAATGAATTGAATATAAATAAAAATGCAATGAATGAATTTTCAGAAGAAAAAATGAATTATTATAATAATATGGAACGTGAATTACGTGAAATAATTGAAAAACTTGAAATACAAATTAAAGATAATAATGGAGAGATTAAAATTTTAAATGAAAAATTATCTAAAATGCAATTAGAATTAGATGAGAAAACAATTTTAATTGATGAATATTCATCGGAGCAAGCAAATCGAGCAATTGCAGTGTCAAAATTAATGACGGATAATGAACAATTGACCATAATTAATTCAAATTTAAATCACGAGATTAATGATATAAAAATGAATGAGGCAAAAATAATTAAACAAATAGAAGATTATAAATTGAATATTGATAATAATAATCATGAAATTGAAGAGAAAAATGCCAAAATTTGTCAACTTGAATCTAATTTAGAAAACATTAAAAAACAACATTTGTTTAATGTTGATTCATTAGAAACAATGTATAACGGTATGATTGAAAATTTAAAGGCTGAAAATTATCAAGTTAAACAAGAGATGAATGCAATTGAAGAAAAAATTTATTATTATCAGGAAGAATTGAAACGAAGAGATGAGGTATTGCGAGAAATGAATATAAAAAATGATGAACATGCAAAAAAAGAATTAGAATTAGATATTAAAATGGGAGAATTGATAAACAAAATTGAAACGTTAAATAGAATAATTACAGAGAAAGATGAAATAATTACAAGAAATCAGGATAAAATAAATCAATTAGAGGATCAATTGCAAATCGAAGGAATAAAATATAGCGAACAATCGGATTTATATAAAAAATTATTGATTCAATTGGAAAATCAAACAACATCTTATGATGATATCAAACGTGAATTATCAAATACTTATCAAACAGTGGATCAATTGAAAATAAAATATGAAGAAGATACTTCAACGTTAAATGAACAATTACAATCTGTACGTAGTGATTTGAATCACAAAACAATTGAAAATGGCGAATTGAAAATTATTCTTGATGAGAAAGAAAAAATTATAGGTAATAATATTACAAATGAAATGAAAATTACTCTTGAAAATCGAATATCATCATTAGAACGTGAACTTGAAGATTCACAAGTTCAGCTGCATAAAATGAAAGTAATTGCGGCAAATTTAAAAAGAAAAACGAAACAATGTCAAGAATATGAGTGTAAGATACGTGAAATTGAAGAAAAATGGACAATTGAAAAACAGGAAAAAGAAGAAATGAATGATAAAATTTATTTATTGAATAAAATTAAAGATGAGAATGAAGAAACGTTGAAAAATGCTGTATCAGAAATGAACAATGAAAAAATGTTACGTGATAAATTACTTGAGGAATTTGACGATTATAAAGAGAAAAGTTTGTTAGAAATTACGGAAAAAGATCAGGAATTAATTGATGTAAGAGAAAAAGCACGCGAGCTCGATGTCCGCATGCAAGTTATGGAAGCAGAATATTTAGAACAGTTGAATACAATTCAAAAATGTGAAACGGAACATCGATTATTATTATCAAAACTTTCTGAGGTAAATGAATTGCTTGAGAATACTAAAATTGAGTCGGCCACGTTGCAAAATCAATTGGAATGTTTGCATTCAGAAATTGATGAAACAAAGAGTTACAACAACGAATTATTGTCTAAAATGGATGAATATAAAAAAGCAAATGATGATTTAACGCGAACAAATGTAGAACTCATGACCATAAAACAAGATGTTAACATCGATGAATCTAAAAATATAACAGCAATAACAATAGTATCACCGTCCTCATCATTAACACAACCTGATAATAAAAAGGATGAATCAATAATTCACGATAATGAATCATTGAAAGACATAAAATTGGATGATAAAGATGATTATGGTGAGGAATGGGATTGGAATAATGAAAGAGAATCTGAAGCTGCAACATCAAATATCATTGGGAATTTACATCACTCATTTTCACCAATGGAAACTCAATTAAATGCTAAAATTATTGAATTAAATCATATAATAAATGATCTTAATGGTGATAAAATACAGTTAAATGATAAGTTAAAGTTGATTCAAGCTAAAAATATTAAATTGATTCGAAAATTGAAAGAATATAAAATTCAAAATGAAAGTTTGCAACAACAATTAAAAATTCAATTGACATCTGGTGAATTATGTAATTTAGATTCAGCAATTGAAGAGGAATTAAAATGTCAAGTGTCACGTTTGGAAAAGAATTTGCAGGACATTAAAAATGACAATGAAAAAATTGTACTAGAACGAGATAATTGTTTGAAGAAAATTGATACATTAATGGCAGCAAATGAACGTTTTTTGGAGATAAAAGAACGACAAGATCGTGATTTGGAAGTAATGCATATAACAAATGATGAATTGATGAAGAAAATTCAATGGTTAGAAGTAAAAGTTGGGGGTGAAATGGAGAAATTAAATAATGAAAATAATCAATATTCAGCAGATATAAAAATAGCAGAAAACAACGAAAAGTGTAATAAATGTAAGGAAAAAATTTCTGAACTTGAAGAGAGTGTAGAGTCATTAGCAATGGAAAATGAGGAATTGCGAAAATTAATTGAATTAGAAAAAAATAAATTAACGGAAAAAATGAATGAAATACAATTGAGTAAAATTGAAACAGAGGAAGAATTAAAATCAAATTTTTATGAAATGCTAGAAAAATCACATAATATTGAGAAACAATGTTTTGATAAATTGGAAATGACAAATCAGGATAGAATAAATTTAGAAGAAGATCATCGATTGAATTTGATTGAGGCAAATAAAACAATTCATACACTAGAAGAAACTATCAATGAAAAACAGATGATGATAGAAAAATATCAAGTGATTATTGAGACTGATCGAATTAATTTAAATGAAAAATTACAACAATTGGCAGAAGCAAATAAAAAAATTGAAGAAATAGAAATTGATTTGAAAAATGAAATATC
Source organism: Dinocampus coccinellae (assembly GCA_963920625.1). Lineage (NCBI taxonomy): Eukaryota > Metazoa > Arthropoda > Insecta > Hymenoptera > Braconidae > Dinocampus > Dinocampus coccinellae. Next base: position 3,020,738 of record OY987191.1, read on the forward strand.
AAAAAAACAAACAGAAATACAAATTATGGAGAAAACCATAGAAAAATCATGTATAGATTCAAATAAATTAATAAATGAATTGGATGATATCAAAAATGAAATGGAAAAATTGAAAATAATGTATGAAGAGGAAATCGTTAATAAAGAATCCAAAATACAAAATTTAGAAGAGAATATTAAAGTTTATCATGATAAAATAAATGATCAAACAGAAATTATATTGGAATTACAACGACAATTGGATGAAGTAAAAATGAATTCAGAATTAAATTTAAAAAAGTGTCATGAACTTGAAGAAAAATGTTATAAAGATTTAGAGAATGCAAATCAAGAAAATATGAATGTAAAACACTCTCATAATGTATTTGTGACAGAATCCATTGAAAAAACTCGTGAACTTGATGAGAAACTAGCGGAAAATAATGATATAATCGCCGAAAAAGATATTAATATAAAAATTATGGAAGAAAACTTAAAATTAGCATTGATAGATGGAGAAAAATGGCGTAAAGATAATCATGAAATTCAACAAAAATTCATAGAGTACAATGAAAATATGGCAGCAGTGACAGAACTTTTGAATGTTCGAGTTCAAGAAGTTGCAGATTTAAGACAATACATACAAAAATTAGAATTTGATAAACTTACATTAGAAAAACGCAATATTAATATTGATGAATTGAATTCTAAATTAATAGACAAAGAAAATGAAATAATATCAATTACTGCAAAACATAAAATGCAAATGGATGAAAAATTGCAGGAAATTTTAAATCTTCAAAGTGAAATTTCAATGTTACATTCAGAGCGTGATGAAAATATTTTGAAATTAAATAATCAAATACAAGAAATGAAATTATTGAAGGAATCAATAAATAATTCAGAAAAATTGATAAACACTTTAAAATCACAAGTTTCAATGAAAGATGAAGAAATTCAACAGCATGAAAGTAAAATTGTCTATTTAAATGAAGAAATACAACGATTAACTGCAATTATTCATGAATTGGAGACATCATCTGCTACTGTGCGTGATGATTTAACTGAAAAAATATCTGAAATAAAAATATTACAGGAAAAAATCACTGAATTAATGTCCAAGAATCAACATGAAAATGATGAGCATAAATCAATTGAGAAACAATTGCACAGTGAATTATTAGCGAAAGACGAAGAAATCAATGATTTACGATTTATTTTAGATGAAAGTACGTATCCATCAATTATACAAAAGCTGCAAAATAAAATTGATACATTATATGAGGAAAAATCACAATTGGAGCAATCATTACTGCCAAATTTAAAAAATTTATCTAAACGTCAAGCACAAAATGTGAAAAATGCTGAAGAAATTGAAATTAATCGTGATAATTCAAATGAAGTCGATGTTGCATTGTATATGTTGCATCAACGTGACGTTAAAATCGAGGAATTGACACACGAGCTAATACAATTGCTTGAAGAACGTGATACATTACAATTACGTTTGTCAAATGCAATTAGAATTAATGAAGATCTTCGAATATTGTTGTCACCTGCAGCAACATTGAAAAATCGTGAAAAACTTGATGATGATAATGATGCTGGTGCAATGATTAATCAGGAGACTACTACTACCACTACAACTACTATGACTTCTTCTTCTTCTTCTCCTCCTCTGCCGCCTTCTTCTTTGACACTCACTCGTGATAATGTACAGTTACCAGTTGCTGAGCAATTACAATCTACAGATTCAGACCAAGAAAAAACAATCCTCGCGCAAAAGTAAGTTATTATTTGCTTTCGAACCTTGTATTGGCTAGATTATCCCCCTACTATTTATCATGTTGTGTAGGTTATCACAGTTGCGAAGTGTTGGCCATCGAAAAGACGTTCGATTATTAGATGATCGTGAATTAAGGAATACCCAACAAATGTCATTAATTACACATAAAGATGCGCTTAGTACTTTACCGCCAGACGCTGCTGCTCGTATTATCAATTCTAATTATACACTTTGTACGTATAATATATAATTATATCAATTAATATTATCTTTCTAAAAACAGTACTATCGGAAAATTTTATTAGAATATGCTCATTGGTTGATGCCTCTGTAATTATTCGCATAATATTACTACTACTACTACTACTATTATTGCTACTTTTTATTATTATTTCTACCCTAAATCTAATATGTAATAAATGATTTTTGTACAGCACGAGAAGTCCAAAGTCAGTCGAGCGTACTATTGAATTGGCTATGGGGTAAAAGGTATGATTGATAAACGAAAAAAACTAAAAATAACAATTATACACCATCAATTATCATTGATATTTTTTTCTTGTTTCAGCGCAGCTAAAGTCGTTCATATGTGATGGATATGATATAAAATAGTGAAAATGATATGTGTCTCGTATAACTTTGAGGATATATAATACATACATTCCTATATTTGAAAAAAAAAAACTATTTGAAGATAATAAAAACTCAATTATTTGACTGCAATTTTTTGTGAACATAATGTATTTTAAACACCAATTGAGAGTCTGTGCCTTTGAGTATAAGAAAGAAAAAAAAACAATAATAATAATAATAACAAACAAACAAACAAATAAACAAAAAAATATGTAGATATAAAAAATTATTTTCTAATACACCACGGATATATTAGAAAATAACTGTATAATAAAATTATATTGTATAAACTGACTCATGTATACATCTACATCTACATAATGTTTATTTATGAATAATTTTTTTGTAGGCACAGCATGAAAGAAAGAAGAAAAATAAATATAAATTAAAGAATAAAATTAAAATTCACTTTTTTACTCTCTTATTATATATATTTAGATATGTAAATTCAAGGATAAAATAATCGCAACGCGAGGGTATTGTTCTCAGAAGTTTTTACGATACAAAAATCAATGATAATTCTAAATGATAATAAAAAATAAAAAGGGGGTACTTGGATAATTTTGTTGATTGAACATTGCAGCTGGATGTAACATTGAGAAAATCTTCAAATCCAATTGCTGTTATACTCGTTTAATCCACAATCCTGATTATAAAGGCCTCTGCAATATTGAAATAATAGAATATAAACAAAAATAATATTATTTTTATATGTGAAATAATAGACAATATTTTATTTGATGTGTCAAATTTATAATAATATATGTCTTTATACTATAAACACTTCATATTATATCTCACATTTTAAATTATATTTCTTTAAAAAAAAAAAAAAAAAATTAAAAAATTAAACTGGGGATAAAACTGTGAACAGGACAGTTAGAATACTCCAAATATAAACAATGAATAGGATAAGTGGAGTCACCGTGTCCCCGCTTAATATTATTCTGTTTATATTATACTACTATTTTGATTTCATTATCACTACAATTGTTATTCGACTTGTCACATGAAAGAGAATTGAGTACTGTATAATAATTCTAATGCATAAATTGATACACATGCATATAACAATATAACATTCATTCAAGAATAATTTCTTGTGGACACAGCATGAGAGTAGAGTGTAAAATAAATATAATTTAAAAAATATTAATAAAAAATAAAAAAAAGAGTACTTGGATAATTTTATCAGTTAAACACTGCAGCTCAGTGCAACAGTGAGAAAATCTTCAAATCCAATTGTTATTATACCCGTTTGATCCACATCCTTGGTTCTAAAAACTTCTGCAATATTAAAATAATTAATTTTAATTCATATTTTAATAAATAATTTATTATATGATTGTTCTTACCTGTAAACTTTTGAATTTGAACGCACAACACAATAAATTGATCAACTGTTATGTTTTGATGTTGATTGAAATCACTTTTTTTAATTAAATATCGAATGAATTCATTGGTAAAACGATAGCCCATTTGTGATAATGCAGCAGAAAGTTCATTTTCTTGAATGCTACCGGAATTGTCGCGATCAAAGCCTTTAAAAACGCCCAACCATGCATTTATATAATTGTAAAGTGCTTGGAATTCATTCAAATTTATTGTCCCACTCTTTTCTTTATCGAACATTCCTTACAAAAAAACCAAGGAAAATATAAATCAATAGATATTTTTAAATATATATTGCATTATCAATGCAATATTAACGCATCTTGGATTAATAATACATAACATTTACGTTAGTTTTGCATTGATATGTATACATTGCGATACAATATAATATTATTAGTTGGCCAAAATTAAACGAATATCTTACCAATCATTAGTTTGCATGCTGTATCTGAAAATGTTCCTCCTTGTCCATTAGCCAATGCTGCTTTTAATTCTATTGCACTTATTTTACCACTTCCATCTCTGTCCACTGCAGAAAACCATTGTTGTACTTCAGGACTTACTTGCGCATCTCCTGTTGAATTAAATGTAGAACCCTGTAAATATTCAATATTTCGTTTGAATTTTTTTTTGTTTTTCAAGATTTTGTTCCAACAACAAAATGTATTACACATAAATATAAACTCACCGGATATGCCATAATTATATTTCTGTCACTGAATATAAAACAAATACCACTTGCTACGAGAAATAATGAACGTTATTTTACTTGATTACTTCAATTTATAATATATTACATGCAGTATACATTGTGCTTGTATCATCAACAAAATTGTACAAAAAAAAGAAAAAGGAATTTCTAATTGAAAGAAAATTTTAAAATGATTTCACGGGATTGGTTAATTTTTTTTTGAGAATTTTTGAAATTAACCAATAAGATTACATGTCGCAGTGACATAGAGATTGAAAATCTTGCCATAACCACCCAATAACGTTGTATGGTATTCAAAATGAAATTCATCATTTTACTATGTATAATTTAAAAATGGAGTTACACTTGCAGCCATTCATTTCCTTTCTATATAATTAATTACTCACATTAATTCATAATATTTTGAAACATGATAAATCTCATTAATTATTTTTAAAAATAATTAACTCTATTTCATCTTATTTAAATGAATTGCAATGTTACGAGTATGGCGTCATTGATTAAAATGGCGCCACTGATTTTCTCATCGTACTCTAGTATTTGCAAAAAAAATATTTTTAATGTATATATATATAATGCATATGTTTATTGATGAAGCATAGATTTATTTTAATACGAAAAGAGAATCATAAGTAGTAAAAATAAAAAACAAATAAATAAACTTTAACGATTTGAAAATTGTTTGTGTTTTGCAAAAAAAGTATTAACCTTAAATCTTTGATTGGAATTAGACATCGCAATCACCATGGATGATTTACAAAATTATAAACTTCAGCTTCAGCAAGTATGGATTATTCTTTTTTTAATAATAATCTTTAAGTAATTCCATTGGCAATTATTAATTATCTACATCAAATCAAAAATCAAATAATTGTTAATAGGTTGAAGCTGCTTTGACAACAGACCCAACAAATGAAGAACTTTTAAAATTAAAAATTGATTTAGAAGAAGTAATTGAACTTACTCACGATTTAATAAAATCACAACAACAAGAAAAACGACAAACAAATGGAATGGATGCCAAAGATCCGATTCTTTTAGCAGTATTGGCAAACAAATGGAAACTTGGTGACCAATGTATGGCACCATGGAGTGAAGATGGCAAGTCGGTGGATCTTAATTATATTATAATACTACAATTATCTATTGTCAATCTACGATTGCAATCATTCATCTATATATCTATATATATTTTGTTTTATTTAAGATATTATGAGGCAACAATTGATACAATTAATGATGATGGACTCGTCAATATTACATTTAATGAGTTTAAAAACACCGATGTTACAATGTTGAATCAATTAAAATCAGTTGCAAAGAGGCCTGCCTCCGATTGGGCAGATCAAAAATCAAAGTAATTACAATTATACATTGTTGATTTAATTTATATAATTAAATGTGATTTTATTTATAAGGAAATTGCAAGCAGCAGCCGCAGCTGGTGCTGATCCAGGTAAACAACGTGAATATCTTAAGAAAAAGAAACAAAGAAAGTTGCAACGTTTTAAAGAACTTGAGGAGGAACGTGAGCAAGAAAAAAATAAGTGGCTTGCATTTACAACAAAAGTAAGCATCTAATTGTAAACTCTTATAATACTTTTCCATTGTATTATTAATTTTTTATTTTTAATTCAAATTATTTTTCGGTTTAGTCCGCTAAAAAGGGAGTAGTTAAAAAAAGTATATTTGCTACACCAGAGAATGCCAATGGCAGAGTTGGTATTGGAACTTGTGGTGTGAGCGGTAAGGAAATGACGAAATTTAGTAATGGCGAAAAATGGAGACGAGGAACTTAAAATTATTATAAATTGTATATAAATATAATTTATCTATCTTTACATGTAATTAATATTAATATCATTAAACGTATATAATAAATGAAAATAAATATAATCTTATAATTATTCCATTGATTTTAAGTTATCACCACAGTATAGAGTACTGGCGCTTAAGTCGCATTCTTATTTATAATTTGTAATTATTATTATTATTATATTGTATTTATATGTGTATTATACCTAAACTTTGTGTGTACAATTTTTTTATTCGTAGATTTATTTACGGTGAATGTGCGTTGTTGAAATAAATAAAAGAATCAGTGATTTAAAAGAAATAAATAAATAAATAACAATGATTGTATTATTCCATGTTCTATTCTATTTTGGAAAGTACATTTACGAAAAATTAAATGAGGTTTCACGTAAAAAACCGGCATTGTGTATAAATGATTGGGAAAATAATCAAAATACCTTAGTGGAACATAATCATAATCTCGATGATAATTTTTATGATGATAATGATATTGCAAAAATAATAAAATTTTCACCACCGGCTTATATTCAACGATATAATGCCATAAGTAATATTCTACGATCACCAAAATACCGTGGAAAAATTCACAAGGTTACTTTACATATTATTTATATAAAATTATGAATAATAAAATAATTATTTTTTAAATTTATCATTTTGGATTTTAGGTGGTAGATTTTGGTTGTTCTGAACTAGGTTTTTTCAATCACTTGAAAAATACACCGGAAATTCATGAAATTATTTGTATTGATATTGATGGAGAAATATTGGATAGGAATAAGAAGAAAATATCACCATTAACTACTGATTATTTAAATATGAAAAATCATCCATTGAATGTTTATATTTTCGAGGGTAATATTATTCATCCAGATAAGCATCTTGAGAATACCGATGCAGTTATTTGTATTGAATTGATTGAGCATTTACATGCAGAAACATTAAATGCTGTGCCTAAAAATATATTTGAATTTATAAAACCGCAATTAGCTATTTTCACCACGCCAAATGTCGAATTCAACGTATTATTTCCGAATATGAAAGGGTTTAGGCATGATGATCATAAATTTGAGTGGACTAGAATCGAATTTGAAAATTGGGCAAATGATATAATAAATAAATATCCATATTATGATGTGACATTCGAGGGAATTTGTCCAGGACCTAGTGGAACTGAAAAATACGGTTGCTGTACACAAATGGCAATATTCAATCGACGTGATAATATCACCTTAAATACCACATTGAGTGCTGATAATTTTTATAAACTAATAGCCCATGTTGAATATCCATTTCATGTGGATAATCGTCCAATTGAAGTGAAAATATTGAATGAAGCGTCATATTTTATTCGAAGATATCAATTAAATAATGATTGTAATGAAGACTTAATGCCACTTGAAGTTTTAATAAAAATTATGGATAATTCAACTATAACAATTGAAGAATTTCGTAATATTCTATCCAATGGAGGATATGAAATTATTGAAAATGAAAATCAGGCGTTAAGTATAGTTCTACCACCCTTGTCAGTATATTCTGGCGTTACAAATGATTCCAAAGTTTCTTTGAATGATTGGATGCAATCGTCATCTTCCACGGAATACAATGGAATTAATAAAATTTTAATGGATGATATTGAGATGAATGATGAATTAAATCTTAATATTTATCATGGTGATGATTGTGATGATCAGGATAATGATGATTATGATTATGATTATGATTGTGATTGTGATGATCATGATAATGATGATTGTGATTGTGATTTTGATGATGATAGTGATGTTGACAATAATTTAATAAACAATGAAATTGCTCAGCTGATAAGAATTTGATGAAAGAACAATCTGACATTATGTCGGGTGACATGAAAATTATTTCAGTAGGAAATAAAATACAGCTCAGTTGTTGGATACCGAAATATGATTGAATATCGAAATATGATATAGTCAAAAACATCAATCCCAAATCTAAAAATATTGGATTTGAATTAAACGAAAATGATGACTCTCACGATGATTATATGCAAATATTAATGGAGACACTGAAGAATGAATCGGATGATGAGAATGATATTGATAATATTTTCAAGGATTTACTACATGAATGTTGAGAATATACAATGCATGTTTTTTATAGCTGAAGAAATTTTATATGATAATATGTACATTGGATAATGAAAAGTGTAATAGCAAGTTGAGTAATAAGAAGCCTGATAATGGGTATGAAGTTTAAAGGATACATCCCTCTACCTCCCATGTTTAATTAATTTCATAATAACTATACATTATTTATTAATTTATAGTTAGTATTATTGCCATTATTATTGTCACTATTAATAACAATCGATGAAACTCAAAGAAAATTATCGCTTTTCTAAGCGATAAAATAAAATTAAAAGAAACCAAGACTGAAATAAAAAAATACATTATAGTGTGTAGGAAATTCAATAAAACATACCATTTGTGATTGAGTACTGCTCCATAAAATAATCCTATGCAGAATATGATATTTTATATTAAAATGAAATTGAAATCATATTTGAAATTTTTCTTTTTTTTATTTATTTTAATGTACGTATATGCACTACTCTGTGATATCATATTGTATACTTAATTACAAATTTTCGTCATATAAAACGCAGCATTATACAAGTTTATTTACTGTTGTATTTAAATGTCATCCTAATTTTAATGTTCAGTAAAATAATGAATGAAAACTTTAATGTGTCGGGGAAAAGAAAAAAGAAAGAAAAATCAACAAGATATGGCAACTTTCCAAGACTTCTCATTCTCACGTATATTACTCGTGAACAAAAGTAGATTACAATTGAATCTGCGATTAATGGTGTACATTAAATTGATGTTATTTTATACTTTTGTCTAGAGAAATACATATGTATAAAAAAATATAGTGAGAAAAAAAATCACATTCACAATTATTCCTTATACACATATAAAATACATAAGTATATCCATTAATATTTTATAAAATTAGGGTAATTATAACGGATTTTTGATCAAATAATCAAGTGTACTTTGATAACCAATCGAGATGAGAAAGAAACAAAATAAAACAAGAGACCATTATAAAATAACAGCGCAAACTTACCGGGAAATTCATTGTCATGATGAAATATTGAATAGTTGAAAAAAAAGAAAAAAAAAAAATAGAAATTGTTTAAACAATAAAAAGTCGCAACTTATAATTAATTTAAATTTTTCAATGATTAACATTCTCTCAATTTGTATTACAGCAATTTTAATGGATGTACTTAAAAACACAGTTATTGTTTTACTATTACAACAGTGTATTCAGTATACATTATCAAGTGGAATATACCAATCAAGTCGTGAAAGTAAATTATAATCTTGTTTCGTATGCACAGCCAATTATAGAATAATCATCATCAGTTTATCATCCGTATTATTGATATTTGATGTGTAATTGAGAAGAAAAATAAAGAGGTTCAAATTATTTTGTTGAATGATATGAATGAAAATGAAAATCAATCAAATGCATAAAATCAAACGCCTTCTTTGATACTATCGCGACTCTGTGAATGAATTACATTCCGCATGTCACCACTTGGTGCACTGTCACGTCGTAATACACCTGATGGAACTGTATCACGCTTGTTAGCTGCTTCTTTTATAGTTGAAAGAGTTTTACTCAGCCATGGCCATGAATTCCGAGCTGCTTGAAGTTCCGTCACAGTTGCATGAAGTTGATGTGTTAAATCCTGGAAAATATCAATTTTAATTTTACATTTGAATGTAAAAAATAATTTATTTTTTTTTTGTATCTATTCATTTGTGGCTCACCTGATTACGACATTCAGCTTCGACGTGTGCCAATTTTGTTTGCGCCAACTCTAATTCTAATTCACGTACTCGTTCCTGTGCACGATGAAGCATCGGGTCTGGCTGAATCTCTAACGGATGTGAAATGTCCGCATAAACTTTGGATGATTCCATAAGAACGGTACGACAATCATCACAATTTGATATTCTCATCTACAAACAAACAAACAAACAATAAATTAAAAAAAAAAACGCACTTTTTCTTCTATCCAATAATGGAATGCAATAATGATAAATAAATAGTTTTTTTACGTACTCGCAAGTCACTTAATGCTGTTTTTGCTGCACTGTAATCGTCCTCTAAGCGTTGACATATCTAAAAATAAATATATATATATATATATATATATATATATATATATTACATGAAAGTTTTTAGTTATACTATGGATTGTTGAATATTATATAATAACTTTCTCATTCATATACGTACCTGTTTATATTCATTTATAACGATAATATTACGTCTACTGTCAGCATCGGCTCGTGCCACCTCACGCTGCAACATTTCTTTAATTTGCGCTAATTCTACTTCAATCCGTTGTTTTTCCTCTTCATTTCTTGCAATAAAACCACGTAATTGTTCGACTTCATTGCTATATTCATCAGCATTCTCTTGTGCTTCTGCATCAATAGTGAAAAAATGAAAAAAGATAAAGAAACTCCCACAATCGAAATATATTGAAATTACTTTCACATTATTATTAGCATTTATATAATATATATTTCTCTCACTTTGTAATGATAATTTAATTGTTTGACTCATTTGTATAAAATTGATACGCACAATAATCAAATGAAATTAAATTCATTGCAATAAATGATCAAAATTATTATTAATCAACGTGTGTCATTATTATAAATCCATATGTTATTTATGCCAGCAAACAAAATACTCTTTGGTCATTCGTAGACATGAAAAATCTCAGGTTTATTTCAAACTGATTGGTGGTTACATTAACGTTAACCAATGAAACAGATAGCTAATGATTAAGTGAGTTGGCAAAAGAGGAGGATTGTGATACTAGTGGTAGTGGTAACGATAGCAGTATTGATAATGGTAGTAGTGGTGGTAATTATTATAATGATAATGAAGATAATGTTGATGATAATAATGATATTGATAACGAGAAAAAACAATTGGAGTTTGATAATGAAAATTTAATATATATTATTGATATATTAATTAAGAATAATAAAAACAGTGAAAAAATAAATAAATAAATAAAAATTCACGAAAATTTATCATTCAAAATATTTGTTGTTATTTTATGTCTATTAAATAGGATAAATTGATATTTGTAATTGAAAACCAACTTTTAATCTCATCTTTATTAATATCAAGTTTAATAAATTATCGATTAATCATCATCAAATAATTATTACACCTAATAACAAATTATTCTAACTATTCTTATTTTGTTTTTATGACTGTCATAAATTATCAAACAATTAATAAACATATTATTACTCTGTATATTATATAAATATATAAAATATACAATGTAATGTGATGCTGTTGTCAATAATAATTATTTACGGAGCATGAAATAAATGTATAATTTTGATTAAAAATAATGAGAAAAAAAAATTATGCTGAGATTCCAATTGTTTTGTTTTGTTTTGTTTTTTTTTTTTTTTCCCACCTCATACGTAAAAAATAAAATTACCTTTTAATGTTATGAATTCTGCTTCGTATTTCTTCAATTTTTTCAACGTTACGGAACACGCAATTTTCATAATATATCGCGATACATCTTCATTGCGGCAACGTTTTGGTAAATGTACCCGAAAATATTTGAGAATATTCTCGAAATCAAGTTGCAATAATTCTTTTTTACAAACCTGAAATATATAATGATAAAAATAATTATTGTATAATTATAATTTTCATTGTGATTGATAAGTATATATGGCAATTTTATTTTACCATTAACAGTGCTAATGCAACTTGAAAAAGTGTATCTAATCCTTGAAGAAGAAAAACATCCAGAATATGAAATACCAAAAATAATGGGAATCTCGCGGTAAATAATGTTAAGAACCATTGGGCAGCAAACATGTGTGTTTCAACTCCACGATCACAAAAATGTTTATACAATTCTGGTAATTGATCCTCCATTAAACGATTCAATTGATAGAATTTCATGTGTAAATTATCAAAACGATCTTTATATAAATCCCGTAATCCATAGTCATACATTAATTTAACCAATACACAAAATGCTTGTTCTTCAGGCATATGGAGTAATAAACTTGCAACTAAAAAACTCAAACCTTGACAATAACCAACTTCATCATCATAAACAGCATAAGCTTTACTTATACGATAAAGTGAATCTTGTCCGAGTCCACCAGTCTCTTTGAAATAATCATGAGCGGGAAATGTACGATTAATATCACGTAATATAATACTCTCACAATTACTTTCTTTTGTTATTAATATACGATATTTATCCATCATTTCTTGTGTATTGTTGCTATTACTTAAACGCTGCCATACTTCACCACGCAATGCTTCAGGTATACCCTGTCGCGTTAATTTAATCAATAATTTTGGACGTTGTTTATTTATTAACCAGTTCTCTAATACTTCACTCCAATTAGCCAATTCATCAGCTGAACAGTCTTTGGATACTTCACCAGTTCCGCTTAACATTGGCTCATCACCATCCGAATCAATTTCCTCTTTGGGTGTTAATGTATCAATGCTTGTTAACGATGATGATCGAATTAATGATGACAAATTTAATGCTAAATTTAAACGATTGCGATCCAATTCACCGGACGTATCAATACTCTGTACTTCGTAACTTATTTCAATGGGATCGCCTGTAATTATTTCCCTTGAATTTAATTGAAATTGTTGCACGAGATTGCGTTTATTTAAATACCAAAAACGTTCATTTGCCGGATAAACTTTGACCAATGTTTCAATAACAAAACGTACTGGTTCTCGTATACTTCTTATCACAAGATCAACAGCTACAGTCATATATATTTTACCCTCTCGTGTTTCATTATTTAATTGTTCCAATGCCGGATCAGCTGGATCCCACTTACCACAAATATTGTACGCCTGCTTTTCACCAGTTATTTGCCCAATACTTGATTGCATTTCTAATAATCTCATATCACTGTGTCGTACATTACGCCCAGGACTAACTAAAACCCCAAAGCACCGTTCAACATCGAGATTTATACCACCTTCATTGCTTAATACTTGTTGTATACTCATACAAATTTGTTTTGATATATTACTACGTAATTTAAAGCAATTACGATCTTTTGGAACTGTATTGAAATTTCCTTTGCCATCGTCTTCTTTTATTTCCATTGTAACCTCAAATATGAATACTCGTGAATTTATTTTATCACTTGCACCTGCTTTTCCATATGATAATAATGATAATGATGATGATGATGCTGCTGTTGTGGTTGCTGTTACTGTGGTTGTTGGTATACAACTGATATTACTGGTACCACTAATAAAATCATTATTGCTTGTTAATGAATTTGTCATTGAACGTGGTATACGATTAAATGCTTTTGCAAAACACGATGAAACTTGACCAACTGCTTCAGGTATTTCACAACGAAAAACGTGACATTGAAAAATTGCGGATTCTTGTGTATCACCATGTGACCATGTAAATGCAAAACATGCTGAGCATGGCCCATTACTATCACCTCGAACATAGAATAATATTCTTTGTACCTCATAATATACCATTGGTTGTTGATTAACTGCATCACGTAAGACAACTGAACCCTGTGAACTACTTGGTATTGATACGGAAACTTTTATTTCTAAACTTGGTGTCAATTCACCGGATAAAATTTCCATATTGCGTTGAATTTCAGCTTCAGATTTAGGTGCATTTATTGCTGCAGCACCTAAATATGTTACACCATTAAATATGGTACAATCTTGATGGCCATCAATCAATAATATATTCATTTCACAGTCATCATATTCATCGGGTTTCATTTCATCATGTTTTTCTGATGTTATAATATCAGAATAAAATTTACTTTGACCGATTTGTTTCATTTGCTCATCATTTTTATTAATTAATTTGACATTAGTGACACTATCCATTTTTGTCTCCTCGGTTAAAACCTTGTAATTATATTATTGTATATTTCGTGATTATTAGTAAATAATTTTATTATTATAATATTTATTGTTACGTCTTCTTACCTCTCTTAAATCATTTTGTAGATCTTCAAGATTACCGTTGTTTGCAATTTGTAACATTGGTGATTCGAGTAATGATTGATTATTCTTACTTGAATCCCGTTCATTTACAAATTCATATTCATCACTAGTAGCAACTGATTCCATTGACTTAACACTCAAACTATCCTCCATAACTGGCTTCTGTAAATTTTGAAATAACTATTTTCTTTGTAATATATAGTAAATATAAATGATAGATATAATCAACTAATAGATAAATATGCAAAATCTTTATATTCTTTATATATATAATGTCAAAAAATAATTAATCACCCGTTAAATAATTATGTATTTCTTTGGGCTTTCTGGGGGTTATTATTTTTTTTTTCTCTTCTTTTCCAATCAAATTTTTATATTTTTATATTCTCTTATATGGTTTCAAAGCATCTGCAAATCATCATAGATGTGTAATTGAATTGAACAAATGATAAATTCAATTGTACTTGTCACGACTTTATAAAATTATTATTTTTTTAAATTAAATAATATAATGCTTATTGCGTATTACTTCAATATTGTAATGTTCAATTTTGGGAAATGAAACATGTACACTAAACATGCCACTGCAAAATATTGTAGTATGACATCTTCAAACGATCAGCATCTTCAGTGTGTAACAAACCTCAATAGCATATACTTGAAATTATAATCATCCAGCTTGATTATTATTTTGGAACGAGTTCATGCCATTCCATTTATATCCCAATTCACTCATTGTCTCGTTATTTGACGTAATCATAAATTAATTTGATACTTTTGCTGCTTTTAATTTTTTGTTTTCTCTATATGTTGTCGTTATTTTTGTTTTTCTTGTTTTTTTTCTTTCTGTTTTGCACGTAAAGAAATCAAAAACCAATTGACAATTTAGACACAAACTTCACCACCATTGACTATACATAATATTATATTGACATGTATTATTTATTATAATAGATGGGTGAGCGTTATTATTTTTTGGAACTTGAAATAACTCGCATACACCCCGCTAGTATTTTTATTTAACAGCTGTAGATAAAGGAGAATATAGTTATATATCTATATGATAATATTGTGGCAGTAGAAAATGTCGCTTGGATCAAATGTCGTGTATCATATCATACCATTTACTGTGAAGTTATAAATAAATAAATAAATAAATAAATAAATATATATATATATAAATAAATAAATAAATAAATAAATAAATAAACAACAGGAAAATTTCCATCAATCAGGTAAATAATAAATAATTTCATTTATTCATCACTTAGTTTCCTATTACAAAATTATTTTGGTATTTCATTGTCACTTTTCTGATCATTTCGATATTGTTCTTATACATTTATTATATATATGTATAAATAAATAATAAATAATTGATTCTATTATTACAATGATTAAAAATAAAATTAATTAATCAATTAAAAAAATAATAATAATTTAAATTTTATACCCTAAAAATTATTTATTATAATTTCCCTTATTGATAATTGTCTTTGATATAAAAACTAATTACGTATAATATGTACACATATATAAAAAAATATTTTATCATTTTTCCTTTTCACAATCTACATTTTTTATGACGTACAGACAATGACTTACGTTAAAAAAAAAAATTTCATCATCCACCACATAGTTCAATATCACTTTTATCATTTTTATCAATTAGAAAATTTTTCAATGACTTGTAATTATTCATTCACACACACACACACACACACATACATACATACATACATACATATACATATGTATTATTATTATTTTCATCTATCTATAATATATAATAAATACCTTATATTTTTTCCTACAAAAAACATACAATTGATTAATAAATAATCTATAATTGATAACAAAATAAATAAACAATTTCAAAACGACGCGTGGTGTTTACCGTATTGAATTAGCACATTTTACTGAGCAAATATCACGCATACATACACACACACACACACACACCACGAATAAATAATAAAACATTACAAACTTAAATTGTATTTCCCTGACCTACGGATCATATATATCATATCTACAAAATTGTCAATGACTTTACTTGAGATATCTATTTTTTTTTTTTTTTTTTTACCTTTTCATTTCCTCGTAATAACACAATATCTGATGTATTAACTATTTCATAAATCACCGTGTGTACCAAACAAATTTGCACGAAATGCAAAAATTTTCAATATTTTCATCATGACGTATACAATAATAATTATAATAATAATTTTTTCTCCACCTCCAAGGAAATAATATTTAAAAATACTTTTTACGTGAATCTTTGTGGAATGCACTGCGTCATGAAATATATATATAGAGAGAAAGGGAGAGAGAGAGAAAAAAGAAGAGATTTATAAATTATCTTCAATTGTGCAATTGGTACGATTTCCTTCCATGTCAATCAGGATTTGATCTAAGACTACGCACCATTTTTTTAAATATTGTTGATATTTCAATAAGACACCCCAATCGCGCACTAATCGTCTTGTTTCATCCAGTGGCGATCGATCCAATTCACTCATTATACTTCTATCAACTTGTGATAATTTAAGAGGGTTGACTAAACTAGTTTCAATCTCACATAACATTATTTTTAAATAGTTTTTTGTTTTATCAATGGATTGATGAATTTTGTTTGATTTTGTGTCATTCAATGTTTGTTCAATTGCTACGGCAAATTTTTGCAGATCCATATGAACTTTTTCCAAAAAATTTGAATACTGAAATAAATAATGAAATTATATAAATAATTTATTGATTGATATTCAATGATTATTTTATTTTATTTTATTTTATTTATCAATGTGTGAAAAAGTATTATCAGTCAAAAATATAGAGGATACACGCACGTTTGCGATTGTATTATATGACCCGGCGAGTATGAAATACATAAACGTGAGAGTTGAGTGCATTTAAGAGTGAAAATGTATACGGTAAATTACGATTAAAAGAGCAAGTGTACAGAAACCAATTCAACTTTATATTCTCCTGATACGTTATAATAATTACTATCTCATTAAAATTTTGTTATTTAATGTTAAATAATTAATAAATAAAAAAAAAGAATGATGATTAACAAATCAAATTAATTATAATATAAATGACAAATTATTATATTACATGATTTTATTTATTTATTTTTGTTTTGTGCACGAGTACTCGGGATTATTGATATTATTTTATCAACTATCACTTACTGTGTTATTTTTAAATTCTTCAATTGTTTTGCATATTGTATCAAAATCGTTTACACTCGGCACCCAATCAGGAATATATTGATGATCATCAATCCCAAATTTTATTTCACTATATAGATTTTCATATTTATGACTATTAAATTCCGTGAGTGTGATTAAAAATTGAATTTTTATGCGATTTATATGGTCACGAAAGTCTATTATTTCATATGACTGAGAATCAGAGAGGGATTGCTTGGATGCACCGCATGGATGTAACCAAAATGGTGATTTTGTTTGTTTTTCAAAAATTGGTGATGAATTAGTAATAACTAAAATTGTCATTACAATAAATATAATTTGACTTGAACGTAACATAATTATTTATTTATTATATATATATATACTCGTTTATGTGTTGAAAAAAAAATTTGTTTATTTTTTAATTAAAATTTTGATTGATATTAAAAGTGTCAAGACCTTTCTCGAATTGATGGCAATCGAATACTGAGATTGTCAAACTCTCGTGCTTCCTCCTTTATATGTTGCGATTGTGTAAACAATTAGAGGTATACGTTTTACGTTCTTGTGTCTGGTGCTCCCGGCGATGACGGAAAATGTATTTGCGGGTAAGTGGGAAATATTAAATTCAACACCACTAGTTTTTACACACACACATTAAACTGTAGAATTTATAAAAATATATATAATTAAATTCAATTAAATAAAAAAAAATTATTATTATATATTTGTTCAATTGAGTATTTCAATGGTTTTTCATTTATAAAAAACAATATGTACAATATACAAGACCTTGTGGTTGTTTTACACATGTACAAAGTCCAGATAATATTTTATCAATTAGATCAAAAATGGATCGTAATGACGACACGTTTAATAAAATAAATCATCGTTTGAAAATTTATACTTTCGATTTTTTTTTTTTTTTTTCTTACTCCTCACATTTTTAAATTAAACAAAAAAAAAAAAAAAAAAAAAATCTGTGATTAAATATATGCGATCATCATTTGAGAATTTCCGATCGATAACACGACATTTATCATGCCGGACATTAGCAGTGATAGTCTATTATCATCATGAATTATCTCTGGATTAATTGTATTCGATAAATTTATTGTGTTGCAAGATTTTTGTTCTAATTTTTTTTAATTTGGCTTTATCATCATACGTAAGCCAATGATGAATAATTATTCTTAGCAGTAGGCGTTCACTAATCTCTCTGCAGGTATGAAAAACGTGTCATAGTCTACGTAATAGTTTGATGTTTGTTTAATGACAACGATGGGATTAACCCGGTATTTATATCAATATAAATGATCTAAGATGTGAAAAAGATGAAACATTAACACGAAATATTATCAAATAATAACTTAATAATTCACAATTGTCACACGGTATTTATAAAAATAAAAACATTTGATGAAATTTCATGTACAATTGATGAAACAAGAATTGAAAAAAAATATATATATATATATAATAACAATAAATAAATAAAATAAAATAAAATAAATAATAATGCACACTGAGAAGATTAAACATTACACCTCGCCGTGTATGGTGGCAACTATAATTAGCTTTGCACATCGATGTTTCTACGTACAAGCAGATCATCATCTATATCTAATGTTAATAATATATATATTATCAATACCAGGGAATTTTCACACATTCTCCCACGTTGTTTCGTGAAATATTTCAATACACGTCATGATCGTGAATTGAATGTGGTGAAATTGCGTTTATCGAATCAAGTTCATCGTCATTGTAAATAAATACATATAAACATGATGATTATTTGAAAGAGGGTGAGAATTTAAGTGAATCACCTCTCATATATTTTACACCACACGCATTAATTTATCTCGTACTAATCCAGATATTTCAACGAATCATTTGCACATTTTTAATTAATTAATTATTTCCAAATATAATTTGATTTATAAATTCACAAATATTTTCAATTATTATCACATAAATTAATTAATTTTCACAAATTAAATAATATTTTATCACGATATTAAATGTTACGATTGAATAAATTAAATGTCACACTATCAAGTGCGTCATAAATTTTTGATATGTTTTTTTTTTTCTCTTGTTTACGAGGATAATTGTATTATTTTGTTGATTATTTTCTCACAATATATCGTACAATCGTGTCGACTGTTTCACCACAATTATATCAAATAACAACAAAACACAATTGAATTGAACTAAAAAAAAAAAAATAATAATAATACTAACAAAAATGGCAGTGGAACAGCACAGAGGGAGAAGATGGAAATAATCAAATAAAATAAATAAATTTAATTTATACGTCAACGTATATATATATACTTATACTTATAAATTTACATGCCCAATAAGAACACCAAATATTATTGTATATATATATATATATATATATATATATATACGTATATGTAAATTAATATAATTAAATTGACAATGATGTGAAATAAAAAATTACAATTAAAAATAATATATTCATTAAATCTTATTTGAATTATTTGATATAATTAATTTAAATCAATTGAACTATTGATATTACTATTTTTATTTATACTTTTATTTAATGAGAATTATTTTTTAAAAAATACGTATGTACAGTTTTGAAATATTTATAATTATATTATAATTATAATAATAGTAAGAATAAATCAAGACGGAGAATATTTTTTTTTTTTTTTTTTTTTTTTTCTTTTACGTATACTTTCTGAAATATCACAGCTAATAAACATTGAACGTTATATAGTTATATATAATCTAATAATAAATAACTTTCATTATCGTCAAATTGTTTCCAGTTAAATAATTTACGATGAAAAAATTGTCATTGATAACATAAGTTTTCGACAAATAAAACAATTAATTTTTTTATATCTTCTATTACTGTGGACATGTTATTTTTTTTTATTTATTTATTTTTTTTTTTGTTATTGTCAATGTCATTGGTTTCGATGATAAAATTGTTGGAAAAATTTCGAATTTTTGTTTTTTTTTTTTTTTGTTTGTTTTTGTTTTCTCATGTTTAATCAAAGGCTCAAACATTTTTTACAACATTAATACTGCTCATTGAATGGCTAAAAATATTTTATAATACTGTTTTTTATAGTTACAGATATGCAAAGTAATTAAATATTCTGGAATGCAGTGTAAAAAAAAAAAAAAAAAATACAAAAACAAAATAGGCAGAAATTAATTTGCTATTATTACTTTTTTTTTTTTTTCTTGTCACAATTTTAGATTGTGAAAAATTTTTGAATAATTGATTTCTACCAATTTCCATATAAAATTTTTCTAAAAAGTTGAGATGAGAATAATGAAATAAATAATTGAATGAATAGTCATGAATTTTACGGAGATAAATAAATTTCATCGAAATTATTTACATTTTTATATCTTTTGTCGTATTTTTCTCCGTCGATTTTTCATGATTTGTCGTTGTATTCCTTTTCTACGTGAATGTGATACATTACTGTTACTTATATTTGATTCAATTTCATTTATCATAGGTCCACGTGATTTTCGTTCATTCAACGGTCGTTTATTTTTAAATCGATGTATTTTTCTTATATTTTTATTTTTTGGATGATTAATAAATGGTATTATTGATTTTGGATCACACGTGCCAGGTCCAGTAGCAGTTGCATTACGAAATGCTCGTGTCCAATCGTTAAGAAAAGCTTGATAAAGTCGGAGAATTCCCCAATCTTGAATTAACATTAACGTTAAATCGCCTTCGGTCGACCAGTCCGGACTTTCTGTCACTAATTTTGATGCATGTAAATTTGGCAATTGCAATCCCAAATTTAATATCGCCGTTTCTACTTCACACAGAATCTGAAAATAAAAAAAAAAAAAAAAAACAAAATAAAACAAAACAAATAAATAATAATGAAAAATTTATCAAAATTTGTGTAATTAAAATTCCTATTTTTCTTTTTCTTCACATTTATTCTTTTATATATTTATATATTTTTTAAACTCACCCTGAGTACCTCGTTCTGCATTCCATTAACAATTTCATTTCTTCGTTTAACCGTGTGCTCTGCATTGATATTTGATTTGAGTCTAAATCTCCTGAGTGAGTGAAATGTGATTGCAAATCGTTGAAGTGCATCATGAAGTTTTGGTAATGCATATTCAGCTTTTTTACTTTTTTCCATACACCACAATTCATTGTAATACCATTCAAGCTGATTTTTTGGTAACCAACTCATATGATATTGTCCCTTGAGTACTTTATATACCTAAAAAAAGAAAAAAACAAAAAAAAAATTAAGCGAGGGTGGAATAATTTAATTTTTCATACCAACAAATCGTGGGTTGTATTTTTTTATTTTATACATGGCAATAAGTGAATACATCCTACATGTATCAGCCTACAATGCAATAGTGTCATAATAAATATTTCTCTTGTTCTATTTCCGCATAAACAAATGAATAAATTGAAAAGAAAGAAGAAAAGAAGAAAAATTATATTCTCATGTGTATTAATATATTGTAGGTATTTTTGAATATCCAACACTTGCAATCGTGTGCGATTTTATTTTTTTATGTTTCGTATTTCAAAAAAAAAAAAAAAAAAAAATATATTTATATACACATATCATAACAAGGGTTGATGATGTTTAAATTTTACGTGATAATAATCAAAGTTGGTAATAGATACGCGTGGAAATTAAATGTAATCGGTGTAGCAAAAAGAAATAGTGAAAAATATATTTTTTTTTATTATTTTTTCACACTCGATGTTGCTTACTCTATAATGTCCCTAGACAAAACATTGGCTTCCATTGTCTTGACAAAGATTCAATTCTCTCATGTGTATATATGTGTGTGTGTGTGTGTGGATGATAGTGAATTTATATCGGAGAAATGTGAGCTGGTGTAAAAAAAAAAAAAAGGTAATCGCGATGAAATAAATTATATTAAATAATAATTTTTTAAAATATCATCTAAATAAAATAAATAAAACAATATATATATATATATATATTTATTTATATACCTCGGAATAAATATCATGAAGATCAACGAGTTCTTTTCTAAAATGATTTTGTGCAACTCGTAATTGTGTTCGTACGCGTTTCAATGCACGATGAACGCTGTGTCGTTGAGTTGAGCGTTTCAATGCACCGTTCAATGGTGTGCCGCAGGGTTGTTCCCATGATTTCATGGCGTATAAATTGGTTTGGCTGAAGTCGAGACTGTAAGATGGCGTAGCCGATACTGAATTCAATCCACTGCTGAGAAGTAATGCCAAACTCGTAATAGTAATCGTATGCGCCAACGAATCTACAATAAAAACAAATAAAAACCCAAAAAAATATAAGTAATTTAATAAATTAAATAAATACCCACTTATATTTTATCACAAATCACAATATTATTTATTTAATATTTGAATGAGTGTAAGGTGTGTATGTATATATATATATGTGTGTGTGTGTGTGTGTTTAATAAGAGAGAAAGCGCGGAGGACGATGGGCAAAGCCATCGCATATTTATACAACACACTCTCTTCCGACTTTCACACCTAAACACTCGTGTATATATATATATATATGTAAATAAACAGATACATTTGTGCATATAAAAAGGCACAGGTACTTGGGGTCGAATAAAATTGTGGGTCACCCACGCGTCAAACTGATGATATTCGCCCCCGCAGTAGGAAATAGGTTGCAAATCGGAGAATCACGATTTATTGTACAATTAAATTTTCTTCAAGTCCAACTTCCTCTACTTTATCTCTACTATTATTACACATATACAAATGAAATTTTATATTTATTTAAATTATTTTTTTATCCATTGTTATTATATATAATTTATTTATTTATTTATTTATTTTTTGTTTTTCGTTGTTTAATCATTTGAGAATTTGCACTGTCTTTATATTTTTCATGTGCGACGAGATTCTGATTTGCTAAAGGGATAGAGCAAAGGTGGAGTTGGCTTTAATCACCACACAATAACTACGCGCACGTTCCTGCTCCCGGTATATACATGTGTTGATATGTGTGTGTGTGTATGTATATGTGTGTGTGTGTGTGTATATATGATGATCCGTTCCCAGAATATGATGCGTTTTGCCTCGGGGGGGCTTCTACTCACTTCACGAGTTGCAAAACCAACAATCTTCGTCCTTCCTTCCATCCATCGATGCTGAAGGCGGAATGTGAAGTAAAAGGGAGAAGAAGTGAAGAAACAAGTAGAAAGAAAAAAAAAAAGAAAACGGTAAAAAAACACAAAAAAAAAATAAATAAATAAATGAAAAAAGAAATAAAATTATCTGACAAACTTCTTGATCCTGTGCTGTTAATAAAAAGAATTTATCGTGAATTTTATTTCAATAAATTGTGGATACTTTTCTTGTTTCGTGTGTGTGTGTGTGTCTGTGTGTGTGTGTCTGTGTGTATGTAACGATTGAGCATCGATTGAGTATTTTATATATTTTATTTAAAAAAAATTTATGTTATTACTCGGTGTGTTAATTGTCCACGTGTCGGTTTCATTATCATTGCCCATGTAAATACATAAATATATACACGTGGATTATGTGCAGATGGATCAATAATAAAATAATAAATAGCAATAAAAAAAAAAAACTCTTGCTGAATCAGCTTTCACAATTATTAATTGAATACTGTATAACCATTGGGTATTGCATTTGCTATTAAATATTTTATTAAACAAAAAAAAAAAAAAAAAAATGAATTTTTCACTTGACTCAAAATCAATATTTTTTTGTTTTGTTTTTAATAATAAAAAAATAAAAATTCGGACATGCATTAATCATGAATAAATATTAAAAATTTAAAAATACATATATTTATTTTTTACAATAAACAAAAAAAAAAAAAAAAAAAAATAATGAAAAAGAAAAGATAGCGATGAAGAATGAATGAGAAGTGAAACTGTCTTGACTGGTCGTTAAAGTCGCCGCCAATGGTACGCCATGGATGTTCCCCAGACAGATTAGCGGTTGAGCTCACACATTTGCATTTTTGTCTGCGGACTGTAACACACGGGATAGTGTATAGACCCCACAGTAGAATCCACCCATAAACTCAACGACGCATTGAGGGCGTTTTAAATTATTTTTATCTCATTGAAGTTGTGTATATCACAAATTTGTTCTCTCGCGTATTCATCAAGTAAAATACAATTGTCAATGACAATTGATTATTTATAAAATTATTATTATACTCTATTTATCAATGAATTATCGAGACGTATGAACAAAAAAAAAAAAAAATCATTTGAATAAATTGATAGTGAAACAAGGGACTCCATAATACGATGCAAACACATGAGTATATAATTTGAGGCGGTAACTCAATAGACGATATAGATCAATGATGTCAGTGATATTTATAACGTCATTTAAATTATTTATATCCAGAGGTGACACGTAAATGACTAGTATCATTCGATGACAATGTACCGAGGTATTGCAGGTATATAAATAGGTGTGATGGTCGTACGGATTGAAAAAAAAAATAATAAATATATATATATATATATACACAAGTAAAACAAATAAAAAAATATAAAAAAATCATATGTATATAGATATATATTTACTACTCGTAAATAATCAATGGAATGCAATACAAATTACGGACCGTTAATACCTTCAATGCCACACAACATCATCAACAGTTACGTTATCGTCTTTGTAAATTTTATCTATTGATGATATTTTTATTTTATTTTTTTTTTTTTTTCGTATGTTTGTTCATATTCTCTTTTTATATCATTTCAATTTTCTCTATTGTACAAATATTAAACAACAACAAAATAAAAAAAATGATAATAATAATAAAAAATACATCATTTAACAAGATAAACCACCGCAATTATCATCGACTGTTAACTATTAAATATTTTATTTTATTATTTATTTATTTATTTATTTATTTATTATTATTTTCAAAGATATTGTTGGAGGATGACTCTGGTGTGTTAAAAATTTTTTCCGGGTCTACGTCATTTTTTTTTTTTTTTTTTTTTTTTTCTCCATGACAATTCTGTAATAAAATCTACCTCTTTTGTCCCACCATAAATAACGGAGAAAATAATAATAAATAAATAAAAAAATAAAAATAAAAGTGTGAGAGGAATGAGAGTAGATGAAAATATTTTCAAACAATTGGATATATATAGTTATATATATATTTTTTTTTTATATTCTATAACTACTTCGGTACATCAGAAAATATTGTTGGGTATTATGTCATGACCAGTGAAGAGAGTACGTGTCTGTGTGTGTTACAATACGTGTGTATATGAGCCCGCGCGCGTGCGCCGATCATTGAACCGCGAGAGGGAAAGAGAGACTGACACAACAATCGCAGTGAATCAAAGTTGTCGATGGTCAGGCACACGATTCCGAGGAGAGACTACTCCACCCACGATTATCTTTATTTTACAACAGCACGCGCGACACCGAATCATCTCTATATATTTATTGAGTGACATAACATAAAAAATCTACGCGTATAAAATGCGTGTAGTGTCACACAAATAATACAAAGAAAAATATCAATGAAAAGAAAAAAATAATAATAAATAATAATAATTTTTATTATTATTATAGAGTTCCTTATTTTTTTTTTTTTTTTTCTTTCTTCGTCTTTGGATTGTCGAATAGATTAGTCCGTGGTACTTGAGCGTGTTGTCCGACCTCGGCGCTCCCAGTTCTTTTGGAAAGTCACATGACGACGAAGGTGGGAAGGAGAGGACAAGAACGAACTCGTTAACAAAGAAAACCCGAGGACAACGGGACCAACGTTTTGCCGATATCACACATATATACAACATTTTACTGGATTGTCGTGACAATATTTTTTAACAGTTTAAAATACTCCAAACAATACAGTTATGATGAAGCAAAAAAAAAAAAAAAATTAAAAAAAAAATTAAAAAAAAAAATTTTTTTTTTTTTCCTTTGACATTTTTTATATTTTTATTTTTTTATTATTATTTATTCATATAAATATATTGATGATGTTGGTCGAGGTGGCGACGTTAAAATTGCTCATATATATGTTTATATGTATTACAGGCGGTATATGAGAGGATCATAAAGCTCGAACTCACTATGGGGCGTGTAATTTAAACATTGCCTCACTTTCTACTCTCTTAAAGCTTATAACTACACCCGCATATACATATATATATATATTTGTATATGTGTGTGTGTGTGTGTGTTTGAAACTTGTCGTCAGATAAATAACTCGACTCTCTCTCTATATATCGGATATTATTTCATCAACCACTTGAAAAGATATTTGTCGAATATAAATTATATATATATATAGTCATGTTAATAATCAAAAGATCATTTTTTATTGATGTCATGTTATTGATAAAGTGAAGTAATGCAGTTGATTATACGCTCGTGTATCGCCCAAGATACATGTATATGTACTTATGTTTATATTATATTTTCTTTCATTAACGTATTGAGTGTATGAATCGAATGAATGGGGTGGAGCTGAACGCGACAGAATATCATAATATAATTTCTGTTTTCCCTCTCTCAAAGTTTCTACAATTATTTACACTCACTTTCTCTACGTGTGTATTACAGACACACGTAATTTAATCATTTTTTAATACCATTTGGATGATTTTATTGGTATTGGATATGAGGAATTTATACAGACAGTAGAGAATTGATGATAAAAAAAAAAAAAAAATTTATTTCAGTAGTTCATTGCAACGACTTCTTTGTTATACATTAACAAAGTCGTTGTATTTTGTGGGAGTGTAATTTTTTTTTTTTTTTTTTTTCCTGTTTCTTATGTTTTTTGTTTTTGTTTCTATTTGAGTGTATAACAAAAGCAAAGAGAGAAGAGTCTTTTGCTTCACTGCTGTTTGACTCCTCCCTCGCTTTGTCCACCCCACCACCCGCTGCGTCGAAGATTCACGGTCGTTCTTTTTTATTTATTTTTTATTTCATTCCTCGACTTCTTCAACCAAGTTCGCCGACGCGTCTTTGGAACAAGCGAGATCATGCGAAATTGTATACTAGAAACTGCATCACGCACACACACACACAAACACAAACATCACGCACTTATTTATACGTATAATTTTTCATTTTAAAAAATTTTTTTTTATTATTCATTCATTTATTTATTGTTTTATTTCTTTTAAAAAACCCTAAATGTATCACGATTGAATATAGTCAAACGTGTTATTTTTTACAAGTTTGAATTAATCATGTCGCACTGCGTGAGAATTAAAATGAAAAATAAAGGATAACCCATGATATTTCTGTTATTTATCCATGTATGTGTGTAATCTCGAGTTGTTTGATACACTGGTCGTGACAACGATGTCATATACTACCTATATCTATATAATTTGTTTGCTTTCATTTTGTAACTCTACCAGTGTTGTGACTTGCCACTCAAGGGAGAATATAAGTGGGAGACCCTTTATATTTTTATTCCTATTTTTTTTTTTTTTTCTTTCTTCTCAATCTCTTTTCTCTCTTTTTCTCTGTATTTTTTTTTTACATTTTTTATTCACTTGTGCCCTTACCCATTGCACAAAAAAAAGTCATCCATATGTATTTTATATTTAATATTGTCAACGACATAAATGAGTACACGAATTTTATGTCATGCACAAAACCAAACAATTCAACAGGTAAAAACTTATAAACGGATTAGATTTTTTTTTTCTTCACGGGCTATGTTTATTTTGACTGTGACATTTTGTCTGCTCTCCAAATGATAAGTTACGTTATCGTAGTGTGTATTAATAATTGTCAATATATGAAGACTAGAAAGCGCAAACGTGTGTAGTTATATTTGTTTGATCTAAAAAAGATTACACGTCATTTCGCATCATATACGGTGTGTAATATATATATATATATATATATATGTGTGTGTGTGTGTGTAATAAATCAATTAAAAATGTGTGTTGAATAAAAAATAAAATAAAATAGAATTAAAGAGAATAATAAAATAATAAGATAATTAGAAATAATTGATAAATCAATTGGAAATTGATAAAATATATTTGGATGATTAATAATTAATTGTGTGTTTGAATAAATTTGTATTGAAAAGTGAATTATAAAATTCAGCAATGTACACACACCGCCTTAGTGTGGCGAGGGCGATAGCACCAACCACCAGCGACCCGACGATCATCTCTTCCTTCTTCGTCAATTGAAAAATCTTCGTCCTCGTCTTTGACGTTTTCCAATTATTATCGTACGTATTATCATTCACTCACGCACTTTTTACAAACGATTCTACCTTTTTCTTTCTTTTTTTTTTTAATTGTATTTATTTGTCTTTTTTTTTTATTAATACTTTACGAAATCCGTGATAAATCATTGAACAATACACACGTCAACACATGGAAAAACAGAAAAAAAAATATACTAATAATAAATAAATAAAAAAACAAAGAAAAATCATTGGTCAAATTTTTTTTTTCATAATTAAATTAATTTTTTATTATTATATTCAATGATTAATATTGAAATTTTATTTGATAATTTTATTGATTTCATACGAATTGTACACAAATTTTGGAACTAAGTAGGAAAGAAATAAAAAAAAAAAAAAAAAAAAAAAGAAAAGAAAGAGAACAATAATTGTATGTGACCATACGACTTTGCCGATCTAGTGATGACTGAAAAGCGGTCGCGCGATGAGACGTTGTGTTGTCCCGGCTGTGCCGACCCCCAGTTACTCACTATATAAAGCTGTTCGTGGTGTGGACACACTATTCACTCACTCACTCACTCGGGTCTTCGGGTCCCACCTCCTTCAAACAACTGCCCTTCTCCTCTTGCCTCTCCCTCCGCGTCAATTCGCACTATCTTTTGCTCTCTCCCTCTCTTTTATTCTCAACTCACCCTTCTCCTCTTCTCTCCCACTGTCTCATTCTACCTCTCTCAATCGTGTATGATTCACTCGTACCTCTCTCCTTTTATTTTTTTTTTTTTTTCGTTTACCTCCCTCAATCACAAACCAAAGTCCTCCCACTCCATCCGGCGTTTGAATCCCTTACCACTACCCTCGTTTTTACGCACACGCGCATATTTAACGCGTGTTTGAATACACTGGTTTTTTTTTTTTTTCTACACAATCTCAACCGCCCCCAGGTAAAACATCAAAACACACACGCATCCACCCCCATGAGTATTTAATTAAAATGTAATAAATTTTATTTGTTTATCTTTATTTTTTAATCGACATTTTTTTTTTTGTCTCATCATTGCATTTGTATGGGTGTAATTCTGTGTGAGGGATAGGGTGAATGGATAGAATAGTGGATAATAATTGCCTTGAAATGCCACACGTTACATATACCGTGAAAAATCATTGACTTACCAATTATCTATATATATATATATATATATATATATATATATATATATATATTTATTTATTTTTATTTATTTATTAACTAATGGCAATTGCAATAGTCATGGTATGCAAGACATAAAATGTGAGATAAATTATTTCACGTTCTTATTTATAATTTGAGTGTATTGCGAAGGTTGAATTTGTATAGAATTTTTTTCTTTTTTTTTTTTTTTATAATAATCATATTGTCAATTTCAGTGTTTAATGTTAATATAAACAAAAAAAATAAAACAATAAATATATATACAGTGTCGTAATGATATTGAATATGATAAGAATTTTTTTTTTTTTTCTTTTTTTTTTACAATATAAAATTTTTTATTGATCCTTTATCTTTATTTATTTTCTTTCGTAGATGATGTCACGATTGATTGTGATCAATTATTGTAGGGATTAGCGATTGATGATGTCGCATTGTGAGGCTCAGACGATCAGATTAATATTAAATTGCCGAAAAATAAACAAAAAAAAAAATAAATAAATAAATAAAAATATCAACTAAAATTGTATTTACTGTAATTATTGTATTGTATTATTATTAATTATAATTACGTGATGAATAAATTTTTGGGTGGGTGTAAATTTAATATTCAACGTGTATTGAGACAATGAATTAGTCACAATCGTTATCGATTTCACTTCCTTTCATCCCAAGTTTTATTTATTTATTTATTTTTCTCCCTCTTCGTATTAATTTTTATCCCAGTGTATCATCACTCGTGATCACCTCTTACATAATCCATCATATTAAATATACAATATATAAATGAATAAACAAATATACATATAATATAGAGTATAAATCAGCGGAAGTATTAAAATTCGTATATATATATATATATATATGTGCATAAGTGTCGAACATATTTATATATATGAGATAAGATTAAATTGCTATAGCAGACGTGTATGATGCAGGCGCCACAAGTGAAATGATTCATTGAGATATAACGTTACGGTATGATGTGCAATATATATAAAAATATAATCTCACACGTGTGTGTGTATATATATGTGTATATATGAAAATATTTATTTAAACACAAAATATTCAGATTAATTTATAAATTTTATCGATTAATCACAGTAAAATCTGAATAATTTTCCAATTGATTTATGATTTATTGCTATTATTATTTAATTTTTTTTTTTATTTACTGAATTATAAATTTATTAAAATGCACTAAATTGTTTGTATAAATAATAAAAAATAATTGAAAAAAAAAATATACATATATATATATATAAATATTGACGTACCAATTTGCATCCTCGTGAAAAAATAACGTGTTGAATTAAATAAAAAATATAAATTTTGTCTTTGGATTAGAAAATATATAAAATAAATAAATAAATAAAAAGTGAATGGAAATGGGAATAAAATAAAAGTTTATAAATACAATAAAATATTTATACTCTACAAGTCCGTATGGTATTAATAATGAATGACTAGACTTGAAAACTATGAATGAAGTTCGCGTGGCATCCAGTGTACCATATAACCGTACGGTCCCACGTGGGCGTTTGCCCGCAAACACGCCAGCCAATCGGTGAGATGCCGTAGAGGTAATAAATGTGTACACGCTCTCAGTGTTGCCCGACTTGTAGGCATCGAGCGCAACACGACACGAGCTCTCGAAAGTATTCGCGCGCTCGTTCAACTATACCTCCTCATATATATATATAAACAATTTATTTTTCACAACACTATTTTGTTTATATACCATAAAAAAAAAAAATTAAAAAATCATCTTACATTATTTATTTATCCCCAACACTATCATCTTCTATTAGATTATTATCCAATTGAATTTAATTTTAAATATCAAATATATTTACAACAATAAAATATTTCTCACGAGTTATATCATATAAATATCTTGTGTCTTATCTGTATTACAAATCGTGTGATTTAGATTTAGATTTAATTATATTTGATGGATGAGCAATATTAAATTCGTCATTTATATCAAATATATATTAAGAAGTTGAATTAATTTGAATTGATTCAACGCTTGAGAATGTTTTTTTTTTTTTTTTTTTTTTATTCACTTCCAGGTTTTAAAAACTGGTTATTAGTGAGAGAGACTCGTGCGGATCAAGGACCATAGTACGGATTAAAGGCCATATAGTAGTGGATAAATGTGAGAATGGCATCAATCAACCTCATATATATATATATATATTTACATGTACATAAAATCCGGTCTGGCTGGAAAGTTAATTAATTAATTCGGTTATATACCCACACATCGATCCACTCGCCCATTATTACATATATACACACTCATGTGCCCTCTCTGGGTCTCCAGAATCATTTTATTTATGTCACATTCACGCCTCGAGTTTCACACCCGCAATGATGTTGGCACGGGGATTGAGGAAGACAAAACAAATATCTATATATACTCAAATAGAAAGTCCATTTTATTTTGTTTATTATCAGGTATAATAATTGAATCTCTTTATTTACAAATGTATAAATAAATTTGTAAGTAAATCGATATAATATCCATGTCAAGGTGTATATAAATACGTAAAGAATCAGGTAAAAAATTACAGAGAGAGAGAGAGAGAGAGAGTGGAGAGGGTGTGAGAAAGAATAAAGGGTATAAAATTTACATAAATATACAGAGGAGAAAGAAAAAAAAAAAATAAATAAATAAATAAATAAAAATTGAAACAGAATGAGAGTAAGAGACACACACACACATACACACTCTCTGGGGCTATGTCGGCGCGATTGCGTTGTCAAACTCAATATAAATATTCCAATAGCAAATCTTCAAGTCTATATATACTCGGGCGTCCCGTGGCGCCTACCGACCCCCACATCTATTGTGTGGCTTTTGGTTTCATTCCCAGAAAACTATCGATCCACTGTAACTTATTAATATTTTTCATAAAACGTGTGTATATACATATGAGAATAAGAAAAAAAAAAAAATAAATAATGATAATAAGAAAATGAGAGGAAAAAAAAAAATTTTGTATAAAACAAAAAGAGATGAAAAAAAAAAAAAAATGAATATTGTAAGGGTAACATACCACAAAATATATAAAGTAAAATTGACGAAGGTCGTGTTCGTTTCCGCGCTCGCGTTCACCTTTTGTCTCTCTCTTTTTCACTCTCAATATCCCGTGGGAACACATTGAATGACCCTGAAGTGTTGTTGGATATGGAGACACGCGGTAAAGGAGAAAAGAGAGAAGAGGACCATCGGTAGTAACAAAAGACGCGCGTTGGAGACTCATCCCACCCTCTCTATCCTTGGCAAAAGAGAATAATATAGGGACCAAGTGATTGTAAAAGACGAGAGAAAGGATCTATTCTTCATGCTGATGTAGTTGAGAGAGAGATGTATTTATTTGAGTGTCGTAGTGGCGGCACGAAAACACCATCAGCCAAATAGCACTTTGGAAAACGGCAGCGACAAGAATAATATAACATTGACGAGTATCTTCTCACTGAATAAGAGAGAAACTCCTCGTTAGGAAAATTTTTTTTTTTTTTTTTTTTTTTTTTTTTGTGAAATGAAAATTTTCTAACCAATAAATTTTACCAGAAGAAAGAAAATGAAAAAAAATATATATATTTGACGGCCATAGAATAAAGAACTTCCTGTCTGTGCTCTTACAATATATACAAATACCTGAGTATATATATATATATAAAAACTTATGTATATATACAAATCTACGATGTCAATTTACAGTCCATTTATGTTACATTTATTTTTGCAGAGAATGAGAGAAAAAAAAAAAAATAAAATGAAAAAATTCCTCGCATGTATTGAAAATTATACAATTTTTTATGTATTATAATTATTATTATTATTATTTTTTTTTTTGTAATTTTTAAAGTTTTCGTTTGGTTTCGTAGAAAGGATCGGTTAAGATGTCGTGCAGAGTAGTGAGACAGGTTGACACGGGGCTGAACCAATTACGAACGATATTATCTGTCTGACGGTTGCACTTGCGCTCACTCCCTTTTGCAATCATGCAATCACAGTGATTAGTGTTCACACCGCAGCGGCACACTCGACGATACACATCACGCACCCGCTAATTTATAAATGTTCGCACGTAGTGTAGTACTATCGTACTGTGTAAAATTATATAATTTATTGGAAATAAAAGTAAAATAATAATTTAAAATAATATGAAGTAACAATAGTTGACAAGTTTAAATAAAATGAAGAGAGAAAAAAAAAAATATAAATAAATAAATAAATAAAATAAATGCAATTGTGAATTTGATGATTAATATTTTTACACATTTTCTTTTTGGTATCTCAATATAATTTACCGGAAGTGGGATAATGCGCGTGGAATTTAATGGCATCAGTGCGCACTAAACAGAAATAATGACGAAAAAACAAAAAAAAAAAAAAATAATAAATAAATAAATAAATAAATAATAATAAAAAGAAGTTATACCTACCTGGAACTGCTAACTACTTATTGTCACCTCTAACGAGGCCGCAATAAAAAAAAACTCAACTGTTTGCAGGTGGGAATGTTGTCTGCATTATGAAAGCATCAATTACCTACTGCGTCCAGTTCTTTAATGAGACGATCATGTATATTTTCCAGTGATTTTTAAAGAGAACAAAATGTACAAATGTCTTGTGTATGCACATTAATGTCACTGCAAAGTGAATTCTTCTACACTATAGATGACAATTAATTAATTTTTATTCTGTTGATAATATGAGATTTGATTGATATTAAACAAACAAACAAACAAAAAAAATTGGTATATAAAATTTTTGTTGATAATTTATTTTATCAATACAATTGATGTTTTATATATAAATATAATTGTGTATGTATTTATTATAAATCCATACAAAGAAACAATTAAACTTATTCCATGACGTCATTATTATTGTTTCAAGAGTCGAGAAATACGAATGGAGGAGAGAACTATAGGAAATAAGAGGAAATATGATCATTCGTATATTATTGCGTTGGATGTTTTATTTGCAACCAACGCGGAACTCGAAGCGACGTCATTGTACGAGAAATTTTTTACAATTGACCAAGAAGTTGAACATTGATACAAATTATATTTAAGATTTTGCTTTTGCCAAAAGTTTCTGTGATTAAATAACGATGACAATTTATCTGATATAATTAATTGTTGATAAAAATTGTGACATTTGAGGGAAAATGAAGAGAAGAAGGAGGAGTGCAAGTGTAAAAAGGAGTGTAGAAATAAACAAAAAGAAAAAAAAAAAAAAAAAACGAACAAGTAAATTTATTTTATTGATCGTGTCACATTTATATCTATAATTTCTTTCTGTCTCTCTATAGATAAATTACAAACCGGTTAAATACGTTCAAGTGGAATATTTATATATATTTAAAAAGTGAATGATATTTTTTACTCATACCATTCCCCAAGAGTCTAATGGTTAATATTAATATTTCTTTGGGATATATATTTTTTAATTTTATTTCCTTTCATTTATATATAAGACGATGGACCACCACACATACGCTAATTTCCATATGACTCTTTATCACGACACTCGCAGTGAAAATGAGAGAGGTCGAGGTAGACAGAGAGAAAATAATATTTATCGTTTTGATATATTACCTGTATATATATGTGTATGTGTGTTTGGAAGTGTCCAAAAATCCATTTTACATTGTGTATCGTATAGTGAAGAAAACATTTATGGGTAACCAGATACAACAGGACACACAATTCTTTGTGATTGTTGTATTTTCAGTTGTATTTTGGCACGCAAAAAAATAATCGCAAGATTCTCTTTTATTTTATTTTTTTTTCCCCTTTCTTTTTCATTCTCTTATTCTCTTCGTTTCAAAGCACAAAGAATAAAAAAGTATATATATATATATATATATATTTATATATATGTGTTTATTTATTTATTTTATATTTTTTATTGTGTGTCCGTGTGAAATATATTGATGCCACCACTGCAGTTATTTGTATATATGGGAGAGTTTGGAATATAATATGTGTATATATTACCAATGTGGCTTCAGGTCATCGGTATTTTTGCAAATGCATTATGATAATTGTGAAATAATGAATTTATAATTTGTTGCAAATGATACATGATGACCGTGGGCCCTCCAACAAAATTATACGGCTCGGCAAAACAATTTCACTGTCCCTCGCGCGCACTCGTGTACATACTCGCGAGGATATTCCTTCAGAGTTTGTTTTTTTTTTTTTTTTTTTTTGTCATATTTTATTTTTATTCATTTATTATATACAATATATGTATACACTAACTGACGAAATAATTATCGTGAGAAAATGTGCGAAAAACACGATACACCAACGTGTATATGAAGAAAAAAAAAAAATTTTGTTTTTTTTATCAATTTCTTATGAAATTATTCACGACTAATGTGTAAATGTCTTATCCTAAATATATTTTTTATAATAATTACAATATTTATCACTAATTTAAAAGCTGTACTTGATAAAATAACATTATTTTTGTAATAAATTTGATTTGATAAAAAAATAATGATTCAATCACTGATTTATAATTATCATATTTGACCGAGAGTCATTTGTATTTCACAATTATATATATATATATTTTTTTTTCCTATCCAATAAATTTAACATATAAATACATCAAGATTCTCTAAAAATAAATGTAACTTCATAAAAATCGAAGAAGTCGTAAAAAAATATCAGGTCGCAAAGTTTTGTCGGCGTTTAGTGGAAAGAAAAAGAAGAAATAATAAAAAAAACAATTTTTGACGGGTAGAAAGAGATAAAGGAAGGAGAGTATTACCTTATATATACATATATTCATTAATGTATATATGTATGTGTATCCATTTCGTGCCGACAATACTCCAGAGCTGGTTTTTCGGTTCTCTCTCAACATTGCGAGGCTCCAATGAGTGTGGGTTGCCACAATAATTACATAGGGCTCGCGGGTTGGTAGAGCAACTCCCACTTAAACACTCGTCGAGTACTAAATATTAATACACACATTTAAATAAACCCGATGTTGGAACAAAGCGGGCGCGCGCACGAGCAATTCGTTGGGTCCTGTGGATAAAAAACTGTACAACATTAATAAAAAATTAAAAAAAATAAATAAATAAATAAATAATAAATAATTTAATAATAAAGAAAATTGATGAGAGGAAGAGAAAAAAAAAAAATATATTACGTCGACTAATATTAATAACGAGACTTTGCCAACACAAACAAATTATTTTACTGTATACATATTATCGATAATTGACTTGTAACTTGTAACTTGTTGACGTGATCATAAAATAATGGGGAGAAAGTGTGTGTTAATGTGGAAAAATTAACAACCAATTTGTTGTGACAAATAAAAAAAATAAAAAAAAAAAAAACAAAATGTACTTTAGACGGAAACCGTCGTAATATTTCATCGATCGTAAAATAGTGAAATTAAAATATGTAGAGTAAGGAGAAGAAAAAAAAAAAATAAATAAATAAAAAATAAAAATCAAAGAAAATATATTATTTTATTGTTATTATCGTTCAAAGGAAATATTCAAACCCGGATGAAGTCAATATATAATAATGAGTTGTAGAAATATGAGAAAAAAAAAAATATATATATATATATGTATATGTGTCGCAATGTATTTATCATAAAATTGTAGTCAAGAAAAAATGATTAGTAAATTTGATAAAAAAAAAAAAAAATTTATCGTCCATTGATATGGAATTTAAATCAATTATAATAATAGTCGCATTTAATTTTTATACCACTACACAATAATGAAACAAAATATTTATTAAATTATAATAAGTATAAATTTTTCTTTATGTTTATGTGATTGTTTGAAAATAATTATCACAACTGTAACCAATAAAATTTAATGTTGTACTAAACTTTTTATCATTTAACAATTCACATTTTTTGTTTTTCGTTCAAACAAAAAAAAAAATATCATCAATTATAAATTTTACCCTTGATATGTCTCATATTTATTTATTTATCAATTAATTTATTATAAATATTATTATTTATTTTTTAAATTTTGTTTTGACGACTGTTTGAATGTGCAAAAGTAAAAGAACAAAAAAAAAAAAAAAATATATACTTTGGTGTGTTTCTTATCCGATCACCGGCTTATCACCGGAAGTCGGCGACGTCCAATCTCTTTTGCTCTCTGTCTTCTTCATACACACATGTATACAAGTATTAATGGACAAAATCGTGGTGTTCTCCAGTTACAAATCTCCGTGTATTGAGATCTCGTACTTTTTTATCCCTTTCATTACGGTTTTATTGTCGTCAACGATTTCTTTGTTATACGTGAACGGATTAACGTTCGATCACGATAGATCCACGTCATATCAAATTTTGTCTACCACCACAAGAAATTATTACAAATGATAATAAAATACAATAACAATAATAATAGAATAAAATAAATTTTTCAATGATATAATAATTTTCAGGTGTTGAATATTTTTTTTTTTTGTCTTGTCCATCGTCGTCTCATTTTTCTCTAAATAAAAAAATTTATTGCACCATCTGAATTATGCAGATTATTTTTTTTTCATTCAACACACACACACACACACACACACACGTTAGTATATAGCGGAAGTTTTTGTTTATATATTTATATCATACGTATGTGCAAACAGCGAGACACTTTCTTGGGCGGTTCACAACGAGTGGCCCATATCTTGCAAAACGCCCACATTGTACCTCGTCGAAGCGGAGGTTGTACTGCATTGTCGTCGCGAAATTTCTTCCTTGTCTCCTCTTCATACCGTCCATTAATGCTTTTATGGATAAAATTTTTTCATGTTCTTTTCTTCTTTTCTTTTTTATTTCAATTTCATTTACAATAAAAGTGGGAGGTGATATCGACAGTGACACGTTTTGTTTACCAATCAACAATAAAATAATCCGACAATTGTAAAATACACAATCAATAATCACAATTTTACATTGATAAATAAATAGATAAATAAATAAATAAGTAAAAAAAAAAAAAAACAACAACAACAATCAATGAGAACAATTCAATTGCACAATTGTCATTATTCAATTATAAAATGAGTAATAAATATATTTCAAGTTAATTTGTTTCGTTTTTTTTTTTTTCTCTCTCTCTCTCTTGTAACATGATAATATAGAAAATATATAATTCTCTTACGGGATATTCTGTATATAATGTGTATATATATTTATTATATATGTGTACGTAGCGCTCACCTCGTGACAAAGATTGTGATTGCGCGATCATGATTAAGGCAGACTCGCTGGCGGCAGTGGTAGCAACAGCAGTAACTGCATGTCGCTTACGGCTCTCATATATGACGTCATTTCACTTTCCGTTTATAATTGTGCATGTGTGTGTGTGTGTGTGTGTGTGTTTGAATTTAGCCGTAAGTAAATCTGGTTGATTTCAATCGTTCTCACTATATTCATCGTTTATTAAAAAAAAAAGATAATTATTCTTTTGTTATTAATTTTTTTTTTTTTTAAATTATTTATTAATGTGTAAATAGTTTTTGTTTAATTGACATGTCAGATTGTATATCGTTTGTTACACATCATGAAATAATTATTTGTAATATCAATTTATTGATGATGTAGATAGAGGATTTTATTGATAAAAATAGTAGAAATGAAAAATTATTTTCTAATTTGTATACAAAATTAATTTTTTTTTCATTTTATGAGACAATAATCAATGTCTTATCTTGTATTACATTATTTTATAGATTCATGATGAATCAGAATATTAAAAGATGTTGGATTATATATAGATTTATATACGAATTTCTGTCTATGAAGTGAATCATGAAATAGTTGTTATGGATAATTCCAAAAATTTCGATCTCTTCACTAAATTTAGAAATATAAATTCATCGGATTTTATTTTTAAAATTATCATCTACATACACACTCGTACACAGATAAACACCCACGTTTTTCTTTTTTTTTTTTTAATATCAACAATGAATACTCAGCAGTACAACGTCATTTGCGTTCAAGTTCAAGTTCAATCACACGAATCAATTTAAAAGTAAAACAAAAACAAGAAAAAAAAAAAAAAGAACCAGAAATGAAAGTATTGGAATTTATAATGATAAAGTTCTTTGACCTTCTTTACACACAATCAATTATCGACAGTTTCATGTCACATATCAATTTATTCATTTATTTCATTATTATTAATATTTTTTTTTGTTTTTTTGTTCTTTATACTTGTACATGATTGACGAGTTTTAATGACGCATATAAATATTTCAGGCATTTCGCTGATGATAATGATGATTGTGAGCGAGACAGAGAAATAATAAAATATATTAGATAGGAGAAAAAGAGTGAAAAGTATAAGGCCATCGTTTAAACGAGACGTCACCGTGGGCGGTTTACGAAAAGCCACCTGACACGAAGCGTGACAGGCCTCACGTTGTTCTGCGCAAGAGCATGCACACACACACACACACATATATATATATATATATATAGATAAAATACTCATATATATATATACAAGTATATAAACACGCGTTCTCTCTACACACTATCTTTGCTGCGGTGTCGTTCTCTTTTGCTTACTCACCAAACATCTCAATATCACTCCGAGAATAAGATTCTCGCGGTGTTCAATGACCACGGAGTGCATACTGAGATATGAAGAGGAAAAAAAAAAATAATATATATATTTACATTAAATCTGGAGAAAAAAAACAAAAAAAAAAAAAATTGTATTTTTAAAAATTTTTTAATAATAGATAAAGCAAATTTTTTTTTTAAATAAAAAAAGAAACAAAAAAAAAAAAAAATGTCTGAATCAAAAGTGAAAATGATGAGTTCAATATTATTTCTATATATATATGTATATGTATATGTATGTATACGTATGTACAATTGTGTGGGTGATGTATATCTATATGTATAATTGTGGTGAACGCGTCTGCAGCCCACACTTGAAGTGATACGCGACTATAACACTGGCATGACGTCATTCTCACGACTGCACTCACCCATCCCACATTCCGTTGGCTTTTGCCCTGCCATTCCCTTCTCAGATGCGTATGTGTATGTATGTGATCATCGATATTATAATGTTACGCATCTTGAAAAAAGAAAAAAAAAAAAAAAACAACAACAAACGAAAAAAAAAGAAAAAAATAATTTAAGATAAAATTCAAGTGATTCAAGTGATTAAAAGTTTATTTTTTCCATCAATGGATAATTATCATCAGAAAAAATATATATATATATATACAATGTCATTAGGATAAAAAAAAAAAGAAAACCAGGATGTAAATAAATAAAAAAAATAAAAAGTAAATTATATATAACTCGACAAGGTAAAATATTTTTCATTGGTGTAACAATTATCCAAACGAGCAAAACAAATAGGGTAAAAATGACAATTTATCTGTCTGTAAATACTTGCAGAGGAAATAAACTAATAATAAAATAAAAATTGAAGTAGGAAAAAAGAAGTTGATGTTGCTTGGGTTTTATTTGTCACTAAAGTCATTACGACGAGTTGCAATAGTAGAAGTGGCTTGTGCGGTCGCGTAGTGGAAAATGTGCGCGTGAATGTTGTGTTGAAAAGGAGGAGCGAAGCGGCATTACAAGTGAGGGATATGATGGCGGACAGTTGAGAAAAAAAAAATAAATAAAAAAGAAACCCATATATATATATACAAATGCGAGCAAAAACCAAAGTTTTCTTCCCAGAAACCGCGTAAACTTCTTGGCAATACAACAATATAGATCTTAGAAAATTAACCGACAATGTATATAATATACATTCTCTCTCTCTCTCTCTCTTATTCTTGTGTTATTTTTTATTTTTTCTTCCTGTTGCCATCGAATACTTTGTGTCTCTTGGCCTCAGTCAAGCGTGTAAACTATCGCGCACGTCGTTGAAGCCCAAGGCCCTTTGCCAAGTTCTCTCGTATCGGATTGTAATTATCTTTTGCCAATGTCTTTTCGATTTCTATATACCATCATCTTCATTCTATAATTCTATTTATACAGACACACACACATACACACACACACAAAGACACATCAACTCTTAACTCTTGGATGAAAGAAAGAAAAAAAAAAAGAAAAAAAGAAAAGATTTTAATATTATATTATAATCGAATTGTTTCTTCTCTTCTTATTACATATAAGGACTTTATTATAGGTATGTATACATTTCTGTATTTATTGTTTTGTTTTATTTTTGGCGCCAGACAAAAGAGGTCGAAGGTTGAGGGAATGG
The DNA here is from genome assembly GCA_963920625.1 of Dinocampus coccinellae. Lineage (NCBI taxonomy): Eukaryota > Metazoa > Arthropoda > Insecta > Hymenoptera > Braconidae > Dinocampus > Dinocampus coccinellae. The sequence goes on from OY987191.1 coordinate 3,063,014, forward strand.
GCTACTGGACCGTTTTATATGTAGATACGTGTATACATATAAGCGACACATGTGAATGGAAATTGTAGCCATCGTCTTTTAGTTTCGCAGTCGCTTTATTTTTTCTTTCTCTTTCTTTCTTACCTTCCTGATCGCACCCGATATTCAAATACAAAGTGCCTCGTGGAATGCAGGCCACTCTCTCAACAAAATATATCTCCCGTCGCCGAATAAAATAAAATAAAAATATATAAATAAATAAATAAATGAATACGTTAAGTAAAATCAAAATTAAAGATATCAATTTTTTTTTTTTTTTTCCTTCTTTTATTGATTCAAAATATTTTAATGATAAGTATTAAATATAATTTGTATATATATATATATATATATATACTGATTGGAGAATTGTTTGGAAAATAAAGTAAAAGAAAAAAAAAATATGAAAATATTTCATGACTTAGTGTTAAGGTTCATATTGTAAAGTAGAGTATTCCGATCATATATTGGTATTATCTTTGTTTATGCCGATGTATATTCGCATTTAATATTTTATTTATTTATTTTTTCTCGTTATTTGTTGTTACACGTGGGATGAAATGTGTATAGTCATTTGTAATAATATATTGGTGATGATTTTATGTACAGTAAGAGAGAGTGATTTTGATAAAAACAAAAAAACAAAAAAATAATAATAAAACTTAATTCCATTCAATTGAAACAATGTAAAATGGCAAATTGTATTGATATAAATAAAATTTGTGTATATAACAAAGAGTGAAATGTGTGCAACCACAAGTGGAGACTGCAAAAGTTTTGATCTTGACCAAGACCAAGGACAACGGACACAAAACGTGGTAGACGGGCCACCCGTGATGCTCCTCTTCTGCGCGTCCATGATCGCCTTGTGCTACTCTCTCTCCTTCTCTCAAAGTTTTCTTGCGCGCGTGTTCCCACGTACGATGCCCTGGGCGGTGGTCTAGCAAAACTCCTTGAGAGGACCCAAATTAAAGCGCCGGATCTTGAGTCCGATGCGCGCCGATCCATCGGCGTTGCATAATTAAAGGAGCCACGTGTAATTGGACGATGTTGGAAAAAAATTCGTGACTATGCGCGAAGGCACCCAATATATACACACACACACACACACATACACATTCGTGTATATCTAAAATCCTTTTACAGGAGTGTCGTCGACCCTTATATCGCTCATCATATTATTTAGCTATTGATTAAAAAAATTTTTTTTTTTACCGATAAAAATCTTTAGTATAACCACTAAATATATTTATTTTTTTTTTTTTCCCTCAAGTCTATTTATTCATATATATATATATATATATCTTTTTTTTTTTTCATGATGTTCATAATTTATTATATAAAAAATAATTTTACAAAACCATTAAATGTCTCAGCATCATCCATGATTTAAAAAAACATTTTACAAATCATAAAAAATGATATACCACTGTACGAATATATAATGCGTGTGTGTGTAGTCAATGTATAGGAATTCATTTGTGTGACGGGTGGGTGGGATGTGGGAAAGAAACATAAGAAATAAAAAATAAAATAATAATAATAAAGGGAAGAGAGGAAATGATGGAGAAGGGGTTGGATGTGTCGAGTCCGTGTCGAATGATCGTGTGGTGAACATAACAGACTTTTCGAACCATCCAAAAGATTGAGAGAGGGTCTGGAGGCAAGGAGAAGACGAAGTAGACGAAGAAGAAGAAGAAGAAGAAGAAGATGAAGGGGCAGAGAGGAGAGTACGATGAATGCCCACTGTGAAGAGTGAAAAGGAATCACCTAATAATATTTTTATTGGCCATAAAGTCGCGCAAGGGCGACGGGATGTGAAACGCAATGGGAAACGCGGGCTAAACACCACGGGATTCCTTATACTTAAATGAGAAATAACATTTTCTTACCCTCTCACACCCTCTGCCTAAATCAATTTACAAAGAGATGTACAAAAATAAAATTGAATAAAAAAAATAAAAAAATAATAATATTTATTTATTTATTTATTTATTTTTTTGGTAATTTTTTTTCTTCGCAGAAATATGTAAATTTCAATATGTGTTGAGTATCTATTTTATCTGTTGGATTACGATACAAAGTGTGTATGGATTAAAATATAAAGATCATGAATAAAGAGAGGAGAAAATGAATATATAAATATATAAATATATAAATAAATAATAATGGATGAGAGGGGGGAAAGGAGAAACAAACAAAAACGAAAAAAAATAAAATAAAAAAAGTTAGAGAAGTGCGAAAACGATTTAATCCTGCTCAGTTGCCATGACACGATCGCGATCAACGAGTCGCGAATAATAAAATAAAATGGCAGAAGCTCATTCTTCTCACACATATATACAGACACGTAAAATATCCTGTATATGTATATTTATTGAGCAATTGGATGACACTATGCCTCACTATTTGTATGCAAATTATACACATTCACATTGTGTATTAATCTCTTGTGCATATCATTAAAAATTCATCGATGTTATTTTTTTATTTATTTATAATATAAATATATTTATTTATTTCTTATATAGTGGATTGATTGTGTTTTATTTCATTTATATACAAAAAAAATAATAATAATAATAATAATAAATGTATTCAATAGTTTTATTTAGGTGAAATAATAAAATTTTATTCATTTGTCACTGAGAAAAATAATAAACTCGTCGAGTGTTTTATTATTTATTTATTTATTTATTTTTTTTTTCCGAATATCCAACAATTTTCATAATCTTCAGTGGTTTATGGATGAAAAATCTACACGTCAATTCACATTCGCATTTATTTTATACACAAATATATATAATATTTGCCCTTTTACGCCCACACAATTTATACTCATTACAACTGTCGTTACTTATATACCCACATAACTCTTTTATTTTATCTACATACGTATACTCGAAATAATTAATGGTTAGTCATACGTATAAATTATTACTCGATTAGCATTCATCAATTATAAAATAATTATATCGATTACACATTACAATTTATTCGTTGCAATTACAAATTATCCATATAAAATATTGAATTTTTTTTTTTATATATTTATTATTTGAAAATGTTTATCTGAAAATACAAGAGAAAGCCATAAAATTCTAACGCCTCCGATGTCTTTCGTGTGCGCGCGATTTATTTGCGTGAGTCGCGCGCACGCTCGTGCACTCGCGCATCGGTCGCTGCAAGGGAGACACATATTGTCCTGTCAGAACATGTCGGTGGCATTTGCGGAGGCGTTTTTAAACTTATACATAAATATATATGGACTTATTTATTAACTCTTTTTTTTTTTATCTCGTTTTACTGCTGGATAATTTTAAATCATTCTCCTTTTTTTTTTTTTTATTTGTTTATTTCCCCTTTATATTCATTTTATTTATCCAAAATATTATAATAAAAATTAATTTACACTATCCATTTTTTTTTTCCCCAACACTGCAATTGCAGTCGTTGAAATATTTGGTTGCTCTTTGTGATCAATTATTATTTCGATATTTGAATATATTTTATGTTATATATAAATATGATTTTTAAAATTTTTTTATTTATTATTCTGTTTTATACAATTTGTTATTATCAATTGCATTTATCTAACTTACCGATTGGATAGCTGGAAGTGGTCAGATAGTTACTACACTTGGCACAGTGGAGACTCTTTCTTGCAAATAAAATCGGCGGGCAAATGGCCGTCGGTACAAGTCAAAAAAGTACACGGTCTAAAAATTTTGCCCATATCAAATTTTTTTTTGTTTATTTATATTTATTTTTGTTGGTTTGTTTTGTGTTTTATTTTTTTCTTTTTTTTTTTCTGTGATGGATGATTTAAATTTGAAGCGAATCTGGTTTGTAAGGTGATACCAGAGAAATTTTACCCTTGAAGATCAAGCCGACACCCATGGGTGCAGTCGTTACCTAAACCTCTCGTATCTGAACGTTTAAATTTAAAATTTAATATATATAAATATAAATGTGTTCGTTGTATGTCGAGAGAGTTGATAGCCCGGGAGCCGCCACTGCTTCAGATATCCAACTATTTATTTTATTATTTTATTTTTATTTTTCTGTGGTCACGTCTCCCAATGACAATGAGATTGGAATCTTGAACGAGAATAATTCGTCACCAAGTCCCACAACAAAAACGAAGAAAAAAAAAAAAAAAAAAGTTATCGAGATTCATTTTTATTATAAATAAATTAAATATCTAAATAAAATAATTTTTTATTTTTACTTTGCTCTTGATTTTGAATATTCAAATAAAATTGATAATCAAATAAAATATTTGGAAATAAATAAAAAAAATTCAATTTCATATTACGTGAGTTAAAAAATAGAAAAAAAAAAAAAAAAACAAACAAATCCAAATGAACAAATAAAATATGAATAAATGAAATAAATAAACCGATTGCTTCCACCTTTTACCATGACCTCTTGGGAAAGTTTCTTATCTCGATTTATTATTTTTGTTAAGGCATATATGTGCGCGCTCCGAATTTAAATCTTATATATATATATATGTGTATATGCACGCACATTCACTATCGCAAATGTCGCATCTGAGAGAAGAGGCGCCTATGGGTTTACGGGTACAATTACTTGATGAGTCATTTCGGTAATTGGGGCATATTTTTTCAGGATTTATTGACGACAGGATAGGAATAAAAAATAAAAATGAACGATGAAGAGGGTGGCAAGAGGTGGGAGAGAAGAAAGAGAGTGGGAATAAGGAGTTGGCTCCACAAAATTAGCATAAAAACTTGGGAGGATGACTTAACATCACGCGGCAACGTCTGACATTTTAACGAGCGTGTGCAAAAGCTCACAGTCGCTTCACTTTTATTTATCGTGTATGTTATCGCATAGCGCTATGAAACTATTTTTTTTTTGTTTTTCTCCCACACACGTACAAATTCTTTGTTAAAATGTGTGTACAAGGGGTAATGTGACACCCAACTAGCAGTGAACAGAATGAAGAACAAAAAAATAAGTAAATAAAACTCTACATTTATATATTTTCCAAACTCTCCATTTTCTTCCATTTCATTTTCATCATATAAACTTTCTTCTCCTTTTCCATGCTCTTTGTAATAAAATCATATGTATTAATAATTTTATAAATTAAATGCAAAGTTGTCCCACATAAATTTATATTGAAAAACAAAAAAAATAAATAAATAAATAAAATTACACAAAAAATAAAGACGGAGGAAATAAAAATTAATCCTTTGCCTTTTATTTTTTTTTTTTTTTCTGCCTCAAAATGATTCGACAAAAATGTAAATTTCAAAAGTGTCGAATAGCATTTTGGTGAACCGACACACGGACACAATCATCGCTGTGTTATGCGTATATGAAGAGAAAAGTGCGTGTCACAGCGGGTCATGGAGGTATCAAAAACCTGACGGCAAAAGCAACTGAAAAACGGACGTCCATAATCCGTGGATTTACGAGGTAAAAAAAAAAGAGAAGAAGAAGAAGAAGAGGAAAAAAAAAAAGAAAAAAAAAATAATAGAAAGAGAGATGAGCGAAATAGTTTAAAAGTTATATATATCTCACTTGCACTTGTGCAATAAAAATAAAGTAAACGACCAATCACTGAAAAAGTGGCTTTGAAGAAGGAAAGATATATATCTATATATACATAGATATATCACCAATACCCAAGGTGATTTCTCTATTAGCTTCAAGTTGGAACCCCGTGGCGCCACCAAAGGGACACCAAAGTCGACTGACACACGCGGTGCCTTCGCATCCGTTTTACAGGCCACCATTGGCGCTTTGTGGGCAGCCGCCGTTTGCCATCTTTCCTTTTTCTTTTTTTTTTTTCTCTCTTATTCTTTCATATCTTTGTGATTCTACTGGTTTTTTCTTTTTTTTTTTTTTTTTTTTCTTGATTGATGAAATCAAATAGAAAATGTAAAATACAAAGAAAACAAGAAAAAAAAAAAAAACTTGGGTGTCTGTTAACTTTTACATATGACTCAAGTGAAACTTTTACACTTTTATTTTTTTTATTTTGACAATATGAAATTGTATCAATATCAAGTCAAACTTCTCGTTCAATTATTATACTTGATTAATTATAAACAAATAATGAAAAATATCAAACGATTCATTCATATTTTTTTTTTTTTTTCTCGTACTGTGAAGTGAAAAAAAAAAAAAAAATAATAATATAATAAATATTTACCTGCTTTCTTTGGTCAATGATTTTCGCGCTAACAAAAGAAATATCTCGGTCAGGAGTCGTTAGTTGACCGTTATGGGTATTTCAAGGGGGTGTAAGAGTCTAGAGCTATTGGAAACTATTGGGGCCCACACACGCCCCTCATACGCGCTCGTGCGATGTGTAGAGCTCTCGTTTGACGTGTGCAAAATACGCCGCCCATTCCTAACTGCGCCATCATATATTTATTTCAGGTATGCGACGTGGGGAGGAGAGAGGAGTATAAAGAGATGAAATAAAATGAATAAGAGAAGATGAAAAAGAAATCGCGCGCGGATACAGTCGGTATGGGCTCCCAGAATATTTGCTCTCGTGTGGGGTCCTATCCAACAATACCAAGGGCCAACAGGAAGTGTACGTGAATGATTTGCCGAGAGTTTTTTTTCTTTTTTTTTTTTCTTCACATGTTTGGAATGTGTGTAAGTTTTTCATATCATTTCACATATTTGTCAATTTATTTTTATCATTATTTGATTTTTCTTCTTGTGAATAGAAATTTTCTCGTTACTTTCTCCTTTTTTTTTGTTTTTTTTCTTGAATTAATTTGTACCGCTGGATCCATTTGACATGAATGAATTTATTACATAGAAATTTTTATTTGTCAACGTAAAGGGTTGAGAATTATAATTTAAAATGGTGAACAATAACCTATACAATTATAACTAATGTGCATTTTGTTACTTGTAGTATTGCAAGTTCATTTGAAATTGCGAGTAAAAGGCAAACACAGAGACTCCGTTGTATTTTATTCAATGTCTCATTGAAAAGTTGAACGTGCCTTTGCATACGATCTGCATGATACAACTTGGACACATGACAAACACGCATGATTGTTGCAGGTTGAAGAAAAACACCGCATAATAAAAGACAAAAAAAAAAAAAAAAAAAAAAAGGAAAAAATTACACTGAGCGGAACTGAAGTCTGTGAAATTGATGTTTTGGAATAATATAATACCAACGTCTGTCACACACACTCATCATCAACAGTTCCCACGCCTATAAATACTCAACAAATATTTTATATAATTTTATATTTATTTTTATTTATATTTTAATTCGTTATTTTTTCTCAGTGAGCACAAGATAAAATGAATAAATTGAGATTTTATTTAGTCAATTGTTAAATCGGTATTTGCACAAAGATTATACTACGTAAATCATTTATCTCTCTTGTGAAAGGTGTGAAGAACCACGAGACGTAGCGTGTAGAGTTATAGAAACAACACAACACACACACACAATCTAATCGGTATAAGGATCCAAATTGTGACAACCGAAACAAATTCCATGACACATATTATTATTTATTTATTTATTTTTTTTTTTACTTCTCCCTTTTTCCTACTTTTAAATATTTACTAATTACTAAATGTAAAATAATCAATCTACAAATTTATTTAAAAAGAAAAACCCATAAATATATATTTGTAAATTGAAAAATATCTCGTTGATGATTATCGGCATAGATGAAAAGTTTACACGTGTGAAGTTGATACAAAACAAATTCCAGTTTGGATTTTGTCTGTTCACCTTACATTATATACCACAAAGATAAATGATAGGGGGACGGTAAGAAAAAAAAAAAAAAAAAAAAAAAAGGTACACCGTATATTGGTGACCACATTTCCAATCTTCATCCCCATGGTCAAACTAGTAGAACCTAAATCATAGACCAAACAAGGCTATTGTTATCCTGTTGGTGTGTGAAAGAATGTTGCCAAATTCAAGATGGAATTGTGCGGGTGTTCTGAAAAGCTCCAACCATCCAGTACCACGACCACCACCACCACCATCATCATCATCATCTTCATCATCGTCATCGTCATTTTGCCACACTAAAAAAGAGATGCAGCGTCTCGATTTGCCAGGATGAAGAATGAGATGGAGCAAGAGTGAGGCAAGAAGTGGAAAGAATAAAAAAAATAATAAATAAATAAATAAATAAATAAATAAAAGAAGAAAAGAGAGGAAGACGAGGAGAATAAAGAAAAGAAACAGAGAGACAGTGAATAACATGGGAAGGGTCTGAAAGAGGCAATGAGTGGCGCCAGCTTGTCCGAACGTGTTCTTTGGGTGTTAGAAACGAGTAAATACGCACACGCGCGCTCATAAAAAAAAAAAAAAGACGCAACACCTGCCTATTGATGATGTGTTAGGGGGTGGGCGTACTCTGCATTATGACCCTCAGTTCAAACTACCCCTGACTGCGCCGAAAAAAGATGGAATATTTTATTATTATATATATATATATATATTTCTTTTTTTTTTCTTCCTTTTCTTTTTTTTTACCTTTCTTCGAGAGTGAGTAGTCTACACGCCCTTACAACAACTAAATCTCTTAGTTAAGGACGTATTGTGGTGTATTTATGAATGGAATTGGCGGTACTGTGTTTCACTAAAGATATATATATATACGTGTGTGTGTATATATAGCAGAGGAAAAGAGAAGAAAACAAGAAAAAAGAAAGAAAAAAAAAAATAATAATAATAAAAACGAGGGAGGAAAAGAAGCAAAATGAGACGATCCATTGAAGACCTCCAGCGTGCACGAGCCTGCTCAGGACCAATCGCATTGTAGATACTCTTGTATATACAACACACACACACACACACACACATACATGTACATTTATATGTATGTAAAAAACGAAACGTCATATCGCTGTTTTACCATCTATATACCAAGCTCAACTGTCAATGTTTCTCCTCCTCTCTCTTATCCATTTTTTTTTTTATTATTTATTTTTATTTTTTCATTCTTATTCTCTTTTTTTTTTCTCTCCTCGTCTTTGCAAACGTTTTGCTGACTATACGATAGTGTTCAAAGTACCTAACGAGATTCTTTTGCCACCCAAACTGCGAGAGATTATTGAGACACTTAGTACGCGTGTGTGTGTGGGTGTGTGAGGAAGAAAAATATGATTTTTCTTTTTGTTTCTATTTGTTTGTTTGTTTTTTTATTTTTTTTTTTATTTATTGTGTTATTGGTATGAACAGAAGTAGAAGAGTTAATCTTAATTTTTTCACGTTATTCCATTTTTATTATTTACTCGTCGGTCCCCGTGAAAAAATTGTCAATGAAAATTATCACGGTAGAAACATCGTCTTTGTGATTCAATATGGAGATGTAAAATATTTGTCAAGTTAAAAAGCGAAATGCAAACAAAATAAGAAAAAAAAAAAAAATAATAAAAGGCGGTTTTAGTTTTGATGATGATTATTTCATTTATATCTTTATATATATGAGTAGTTGAGTGTATACCGAGTGAGCTCATCTCAAATCACTCTGGCATATTTATATAAATCCAAAAAAGAAATACGATTCTGCGCGCGTTTACCGACACGCTGAGACTTTGGTTGTATGTAAGGAAGATAGAGAGAGAGAGAGATGTGTTATGAAATAAAAAGATAAACGGAATAGAACGAAGAGGAGAATGGAACGAAAAGTTACAACCTAGAGGTAGACCCCCCACGGATCAACCTCGCACTTTCCCACGTGCGGGTGATCTCGTTTTATCCCGCGCGCGTCTCCAACCAATTTACCTGTTTCTCTCCTTCTTGTTCTCCCTCCTCCCTCCTCCCTGTCTTTTTTTTTTTTCTCGTAGTTTTCTAAAAGAATTTTGATCTATTTATTATTTTTTTTTTTTTAAATAAACTAAAAATCGCATTGTTACTCTGATTGTATTATAGTTTTTTATTACAATTCAATAGTTTTTTTAAAGTTATTTATTAATAATTCAATATTTTCCATTGATAATTATCATTTGTGTCAGACTTTTATTATCATCTCTGCTCTATTGGATTTTTTTTTTGGTACAATGACAATATTTTAAATTTAAATTCCTTAATGTATATTCATATTTATTTACGGTTTTATCTGTGTATAGATATATATAAATTCACGCTGAAAAGTAGTAAAATAAATTTGGGTAAGACAGATTTTCGATCACAATGATGATGATGATGATGATGATAATGATGATGGTGATGGTTATCGGTCGTATCGTACGTTCTTGTGTTTCAATTTCGGCTCCCACAGAATTTTGTTTCTGTTATGCGAGGGTTCAGATTCTAATACGACATGATTTTTCGGATTCCTGGCGGTCGTTTCGCGGATGTTAACAAGAAGCATCAGCATGGGACTCGTGCCCGTCTGCGGTTTGCCGACAACCTGTGGTGGCGGAGAGAGATAGGCTGGCTCGACGAAGCGGTAGGCACGTGAGAGGAAAGAAAGACACAAGTGGGACGCGAGAAAAGGTACTCAAGAAGTTGGATAACATCAGGGTTTCTAGCATTATAAATATATATATATATATATATATGGATTCAGTACGTGTGTTTGTGGTTTATTTTTTTATTTCAATTCGTTTTTTTGTTTTTTGTTGGCATCCAAGTGAAGCATGATGGGAATATACCCGAGTTATGTTAAAAAAAGGAAGAAAAAATAAATAAAACTACGTATAAATGTGAGCAGCAACGACATGCCTTTCTCTTTTTTCAAAATCACACGACGAATTTCCGGTAGATATTCCCTAATTTTGTGACTGCGTATTACAAATGATTTGACTCGTTGAAAATAAGAAGAAGAAAAGAAAAAAAAATTGGTTTTTCGCCCACCACTTTAGTAGAGAATAAGTCATAAAATGATTTAAGATTTTGAAAAATTCTGTGTGTGTGTGTTTATGTGTATGTGTATGTGAGTAGTCAGGTGTTATTAACAATTGTCAAGTTATACGAAGAGAGAATTGGCTTTTGTCGGCAATAATCAACCCCTCAAGTGAGCGTACGAGCGTGTTAAAATCTAACGATATTTTTGCTATGTCTTTTCATTTCTATTTTTCGTTTTGACAAGTAGCTACACCATCACCATCACCACCACTACACTAGAGTGTATTTTCTAATCTGCCATGAGAGGATTTTACAACCTTCAACCAGGGCGCCTACGACCACCTGGTCGTACAGAAGGACTAGGTGCGATAATCGATATTTCACGGTCACTCTCACTTTTTCCCTTTCATTGTCAGCTGGAAAATTTTATTTTTCTTCCTCACCTTCACACAGGTGGACAAGTAAATTTGGGTATTGTTATCCAAAGTCTCTCTCTTTCTTTCAATTTCAGTGATTGTAAATTAATGCAAATATTTTTTTGTCAAGTTTTTCTTTTTTTTTATTGTTAAATTAACTATTGTCAATAATCAATAATTAATTTTTTTAAATTATTTAATGAAAAAAAAAATTAAGAAGCTCCAGTGAAAAGGGAGGAGGCGTTGCTTTTAGAAAAAAATCTTTCTTCAAGGAAGGGGTAAGAATATAAATATACATAAGTATATATATATATAATGTATACATTGTGAGAGGGAGATCGACGTTGGTGGTTTTAAGGATGGCGCGCGCGGACTCATGTGGACGTTTTACTTCAACATTCCAAAACAAAAGAGAATGAACGAGAGAGAATTGTGTGGACAATATGTAAATGAGTATCTGGCCATGGTCACGATGTCGCGACCTCGTCGCCTTCTACACACACACACATACACACACACATAGACATACACACTTCAACCATGAATTTATATCACAAACAAACCAGCATGTACTTATATACAATCGCGATTGGTTTTCTTCAAATAAGGGCCTGGCGAAATCTGTAACCCATTGGTAATGGCTCACGAGCACAAACTTTTCTTCACCAATTGTCAACGTATCTCATATATATTTTAATTCTATCCGTAATCATTTGCGTTTAAACAAAAAAAAAAAAAATATATATAATATAAATTATATTTTTGTTTTGTTTGTATTATTTTTATTATTTATTTATATATATATATATATTTTTTTTATTGAAATTTTATTTGTATATGCAAACGAGTTTTGTATTATAGATTAACAGCTCATGTGACTCTAAAGTGTTCCATAGTTTTTTTGATATCAACAGCAATTAGCGGTTAAAAGTGTTCGTGTGTTCGATGTTCCCCACCCACACATTTGCGATCCCCATTCTCTCTCTTCATTCGCGTTATCTTTTCGTCGACAAAAATGCATCTCATTTGGCTTGTCCAACAAAATGTCGCTGGCTAAAAGAGACCCTGGATGTGAGGCCAATGTCATTTGGAAGCGAAAAAAAAAAATAATAAATAAATAAATAAATAAATTGAGATGAGTATTTTTAAAAAAAATTTCTATTAATATTTTTTTTATTGTTTTGATTATTTTACTGTTGATATTGGGATTTATTTATTTAATTATTATATTTACATGTTTGTTTGTTTGACAGAGGAGAGATGAAATGGCGAATTTCCCTATTTAAAATGAGACAACATTTGAGGCCTTCATCATGAATATTTCGTGGAAGTAGCGCCGCAGTTCCCACGAACGACTCTGTTTTTCTCTGAAGAAACTACAACCAACCTCAACCAAAAAAAAAAAAAAAAAGAAAAGAAAAGATATATATATATATACATAGCACTAGGGAATTCTCAATTGAAGAGCTAGTATATATAATCTCTATACAGAATTTACAATTTCCCATGACGAATTATCCTGAGAATGTTTCTCTGCTATTTAATATTCTTTTTCTATCACAGAAAATTTGGAATTAAAGTAAATTTTAAAATGTTGATAATAATAATTGAGTGAATTTCGGAATAAAATTCAAACAGATCGCGTCTGGAGAAAAAAAAAAAGGGGGAGAGCGAACGTTTTGTTTTCATGTAATAAAATATTTTTTAGGACGGTAATTATTTAAAAAAACAAACAAAAAAAAATGACATTAAATGCTTGAAGGTAAACACGAGCGGACAGGTTTCTATCATCACGCGCGATGCCACATCCTGTCGGCTAACAAGATAAAATTAGTCGTGGGATAAATCTACGTTATATAAACCCACTCATACACAAATCTATTTGTATTTGTGTTTGTATTTTTGGGAGGGAGTAGATGCAACCTATTAGTGCAGTACACGCCCCTCAATCAACGGCAGTTAAGAAATATAACCATTAACCACATTCATTTTCATCTGGGAGATTTGTAAAAAAAAAAAAATAACAACAACAAAAAAATAATAAACAAAACAAAATAAAACCGAAAAAAATGCAATTGCTTAAGCAAGGGTTAGAATGTCCCTTTTGTTTCACGCTGTTTGATGAATCACCGCCGTGTGCAATACATAATTTTGTTTGGGTATCGTTGTCCACAAAAATATCGTGATATACACTCAATGTAGAGCTCAATCTTTTTTAAATTGTCTCTAACTCACTTGTACCCATGCGTTCTTGATATATTTCTACAAAAATATGCGGGCACACTGTCGTAATTACAACGAGGCCGTTTATTTTTATTTTCAAACCTTTTTTTTTTTTATTCATTATTTATTTATTTATTTATTTTTTTCTCTTTTATCATGAAGAGTGAAAAAAGGCCGAAATATTTCTTGCCCTCCACACACACACACACGATCACGTATACACATGTACATAAATATAAACATACACACCTGAAAGACTAGACCAATTCTTGCCGCACTGGTCTCAGGATTTGAAAGTCTCTTGCGCCCTCATCATCATCGTGTCCGCTACATTGATGTGATAAAAGAAAAAAAGGAAAAAAAAAAAAATAACTACACACACTCATATACACAAATTCGTGTGTATATATAATAAAAAAAAAAAAAATTTAGTGAGATCGCGCGGGAACGTCGCAGTTTTTCCCAAGCCATTCATGGGTGAGCTCTGAATTTTTTTTGTTTTTTTTGTTTTTTTTTTGGGAGCCTTCTCACGACTCATTCATACCTTTTTCGCCGCATGAGATCCGATCGTCGAACGTGCCTTCTACCTATACCTGTACTTTATATATCTTACCTAAGCATATCGACGTATCCTTTTCTTGAAAGATTCAATCCCTATGAGTTTCATCTCTTTCTCTCTTATTGCTCTTCATTTTATTCCAACACTGATGAAATCATTTATGTACACTCTGGTTGTAGTGTGATTCTTACACATGTTTTAACTTGTACTATGATGATGTCATCTAGACGATGTGGCTGTTTCTATTATACATTATATATATAAAGTTGATGAAATTATTCATGAAAATAATTTAATATGCATAAAAAAACGTTTTTTTGTTTTTTTCTTGAAAAATAAATCTTCACTATATCATTTTTAGTTTATTCCATCATTACGAATTGTAAAAACTCCATTAACATGATAATAAGATAATTTACGTATTAAAAAATAACGTAATACAAAGAGAAACAAAAAAAAAAAAAAAAATTTTTAATAATTGTACATGTTTGTATTATCACGTATTTTTTATCAAATGAAAACAGTTGTGAATGAGAAATTATGTAGAAAAATTATATATTGAAAAAGAGAATGATCTTAATGGGTAGGTAAAACATTGACACCTTAGACGGCGCTTGGAGAACCATCTGGATGAGGTATGTAATGGCAAATACCGATAGGGGGATGTTAAATATACGTATATATATATTAGTTAAACGAGTAAAATAAGCCAAAGCCGAAACGATATTGCACACCATCGCGATGACAACGAGCTAACATCATTGGTAAACACGTCGGCGCGCGATCACATAGAGAAAACCCAGAGACCGTGATCCATGTACTTACTCGTTTCCTCTCAAATACAAGTTGGTTATATATATAACGTGCAGGAATGAACGTAAAACCCGTCACATACTTCGACCCGTTCATGGGAAACGGTCGAATATTTTTTTTTCTCTTTTTTTTTTTTTATTTAAAAAAAAAATTTTTTTTTTATATAATTTTTTTTTGTTTGTTTGATAATTATGTGTATATATTTATAATTTTTTGTTTTCTTTTTGTTTTTTTGCTTCAAGGAGGAGGAATATTTTTTTTTTTTAATTTGATTGATTGAAATAATTGAAAATAATTTGTTGAAATTTTTTTTTTTTTGTGTTTGATATTTTTTTACGGTCTTTGGTTTATCATGATACAATAGAATTTCAGACATTCTGAGTAGAGGGACCCTGATTAATATTTTTTTTTTTATTGTTAGTATCATTTATTATTACAATCATGGACAAGATTATTATGTTTCAATTTTAATTTTTTTTTTCTTCTTCTTCTTCTTCTTTTTTTTATAATAATTTATTATTTGATTTATTTGCAATATACTGTAATAAATCAATGCAGTATCAAATAATTTTTGCTCTGAATAAAATTAATTCTATATTTACGGATTGATATTTGTTTGTATCAATCAATTAATTATTCAATGTAATCCTGTAAACGCCGTAGCTGCTATCAAACTTCGAATTTTATTTTGTGTACATTAAAATAAAATTAGTACGAATTCATTATCATATTACAATTGTTCAATCATAATGATATAATAATATTAAGAAAAAAAAAAGAGGAAAATACTGTTCTGTTGGATAAATTAGGAAAAAAAATATATATATATAATATATATAAAGTAAATGATAGAAATAATTTGCAGAGTCGTGAAATAAAAATTGATACATAAAAAAAATGATAAATGATAAATAAATTTAAAAAAATAAAAAAAGAAATAGTGAAAAAAATTCCTCATGGCTATCACAATTACACGCAAATACTAATTATGCGTGAAAAATAATTACATTCATGTCAGATTGCGCTTTTTTCTTTTATCAACGAAAAAATTAAATAAAAAAAAAAAAAAAATCAACAACAACAATAAATACAGTGATTTCATGTTGCAAAAAAATGTTTTTGTTTCTCTCTCTCTCTCTCTCTATTTCATCAACTTTCGAGAGAAAAAATAAAAAACCAATTCGACCGAAAGCAGCAACGTACGTTTGTATTTGTGTGTGTGTGTGTATGCATTTTATGTATATAAATCTCTCATAATGATAATGGCATTTTTACAATATTGTTTGGATTTTAAAATATATATAGATAAAAAATAATAATAATTATAATAATAATAAAATAATAATAATATTAATAATACAAATTATTGTGGGGTGGATTGAATGAAAAGCCATTAAAAAAATAAAATAAATAATCTGAATAAATATGGAGTAGGGATGATAAATACATATTTAGTCTCAATAAATATTCTATATCAGAAATTAATTGTTAAGTATTGACATTATTATTTTTTTGTTTGTTTGTTTGTTTGTTTTTTATATTTTTGAGAATATTTAAATGATAATATATTTATTCATATATTTTTATATCAATGTACTCTCTTGTTTGGGATTTGCGTATGCGAAAATTATTTTTTTTGTTTATTGTTGTCTGTATATTTGTCAGACGATGATTGAAAAAATCAATTGCAAATACTTTTATCATTCGTTCGTATACGTGTATAACATAAACGAATAATAATATTTAAAATAAAAATAATAAATAATATTGAATTTATAATTTTTATACTATGAATTTTTCCTTTTTTTTTTTCTTTTTTTGTTTTGTACGTTTAAAATCTTATAATATTTATATGATTATTTAAAGGCCGAGCATTTGTACTTGACATTTGAATGAAAATTGTTTTTTTTTTTCTTCAATTTTCTCGTTTAATATTCCGCAAATTCACTCGTGAATTATTTAATTAAACAAAAAAAAAATTCAATAAAAAATTGTGTCGTACACGGTGGGATTGCACACATTTAAACGACGCAGAAAAATATTAAATCATTAAAATTTTCTATTTATCATAGACACAATTGTGATAAAATAAAATTAAAAAGAAAAAAAAAAATAATAATAATAAAATAAAATAAAATAAAATAATAAAACAGAGAAATGTGACTTTCTCCTTCTTTTTGTTTCGTAATTTTTCTTTTTCTTTTCACTTTGGTAGAAACTACAACTTTGAGCCGAGCGTATTTCTAAAAGCAATTTTTTTTTTTGTGTTTATCAATCGCAATAATTATGTGGAGTATTTTTTTTTTTTTTTTCTATTGTGAATGAGCCGTCGTTTGCCGGTTGTGCGTTGACCTTCATCTTCTCATCTTCATGATTCAATTGTACGTCGTAAATGTTCAAATATTTCAACGACATATTCCAAACCATTCATATAATCACGGAATATTAACCAATCACGTAAATTTCGATATGTCAATGACGATGACATCGATCGAAATTCTCTCGACATGACAGCACGTGTTACATCAGCACGCGGTTGGACACCTCGCTCCATCAATGCAACCTGCAGCTCGCATAGCACCTGCAACAGCGAGGACCAAACCCGTCCAGCATTAATTCCATTATTGTTTCTCCACTGTGTGAAATTTTTCATGTTGTCAGACTGCGCAGACAGAAAAATCTCCCGATTAAAATGGAATAAAATTTCTTTGTCATTTTATTTCAATTTTTTTTTTTTTTTTAATATTCAATTTTAATTGGCAAAAATTTTTCTTGTCTCCATTGCGAGTTAAATCATTTCATTTCATTTCTTTGTTGTTGTTTTTTTTTCTTTTTTTCTCTTTTTTTTTTTCGCAGTACACAACAATATAATATGTGAATATTTATGGACAAATAAATATTTACATATACTCATAAAAAGAAAAGAAAAATATCAAAACTTACAGCTCGGAGTTTGTATTCAGTGTCTTTGAATTGTTTGAGAAATTCAAGACGATAATCCTCTTGGTCCCAGACTATTTGCTCCAAGCCTACTGCATATTTTTGCATATACTCGTATACGTTTAACAGAGCAGAGTCAAGCTAAAGAAAAATAAAAATAAAAATGAAAAAAAAAAATAAAAAAAATAAAAAAAAACCAATTTAATTTTGTCTTGTGATTTTTTTAATTATCTGTATATTTATTTTTAATCTGTGAATAAATTTCTTTACTACTAACCATTCTCACTTCTAGCTTGTCCAAATAATCTTTGGCTAGTGGTTCGCCAAGTTGTTTTGGTATTGCATCTAAACTTGGTAGCCAATCGTAATGACTATCCTTCCATGTCGAATGCAAATCATCCAAGTCAGTGTTAAATGTACGTTTAATCTGAGAAAAAAAAAAGAATAAAAATAAAAATATTAAATTAAATTTGAATTGATTCAAACACATGATAATGATGACAATAAAATAATAAATTCTGAATGAACAAAAAAAACTTTACGTTCGAAACTATTCATTCATTCACATTTCATCAATGTGTCAAGCTCTTGCTCACGATTATCATATTTCACTTCACCACTATAACCACGATTTTCTTATCATTTAATGTCTGTGGAATGGCAATAATCAACGTGAGATTCATTGTCGACAATACCAAACGCCAGTAGCTTTTATTATGATAAATACAATATGTCCGTGCATGGATTCAATACTTTAGATAAAATTTGTTTAATAATCTCGCATAACATTACCCGATATAATTTCCATGTATCGCATTTAAATATTGCAATGGAACCGCAAACAAATCATTTATATATTGATAGATTTATTTATTTTATCGGTCTATTATATTTTTATTATATTTTTCTCTCTTTTTTTTTTCTTTTTATTTTTTTTTTTTTGCATATACATCGATGGTGGTCTCTCTACTGAAATGAAAAAGGGTATCACTTTGTAACTACACAACCCGACTCGTGTTTTTTTTTATGTCTCAATATATATATATATATATATAGATCCATGTTCAGAATTGGCTTTGGTTTTATGCCGCCCAGTCAATTATAACATTTCCAAAATTACGGAGAGGCAAGAGAAAAAAAAAAAATTGTGTTTCTTTTTTTTTTTTTTTTGTCAGGGTGTTATTAAACAGAGATTGTAATTTTTTTTTCTTTGTTTCCTCAATATTTTTATAGTTGGAAATTTTTAACGTCACTCTCAGCAATTAAATCCGACGCTATACATGATAGAGAAATCCGTTATGAATTATAAGACACACGACCAATAATTTTACAATTTAAATTAGTTAATAAATTTAATTTGTATATATAAACGTGGGTATACCTATACATACATTTATATATATGTATAAATACTTTTTTATTTTATTTTTTATGCAGACACGGTATAACTAAACAGTTGTCGTTCATTATATTTACTAAAGACGAAGTTGCGGTGGAATCTTTGCACAATTCTACCGCCACGTTGTGTGTATATCCGGTCTGCACTTTAGTATGCAGTCAGAGTGCCAATGTACCGCGTCTCTCAACGACTTTGAGTATATATATATTATATATATATTGAATATATATATAAATTGTAAAGATTCAGCTTCCGATTCTGATTCATATGAATTTAAAATAAATTTCTTCCTATATCTAAATTTAATTTGCTTTTCATTTCACTTCACTCCCTTTCGCAATTAATTTTATTTCATTAAAATTTTTTTCCTTTTATATTTAAATATACTATTTGAATGATTTATTAAATAACAATATATATAAATTATTTATGATTTTTTTTTTTAGACAATATTTATAAATCTACTTCAAATATTTGTCCGATTTTTTTTTTGTTATTTCATTTTGTTTGTTTGTTTGTTTATTTATTTATTTTTTTTTCTTTTTTTTTTCTTCAAATGTATAGTTGCAAAATTGAGGATAAATTGATAACGATAGCGAAATATGTATAATGAATAGCCAGTGAGAAAGCTAACGTCATCAGAAGCGACAGACAGTGTGACGCCACACGAACAGTTCAGTGTCATAAACGACACACCTGTCCCACCACTGTATATACATATACATTTGTCTTGAGATATAAAAATATATAGAAATTGACAGTTGGAATGTTATTTTTTCGTATACATATTCGGTTGCATCTTTCGGCTGACTCGGAAAACAATTGCATTATATTTCACTGATGATCTGATAAATAATTTTTCAAATTTTATTATTGTATAAAAATATGTGTGTGATAGTTTTTCTCGTGTTTATTATTTTTTTTATTTCAATTTTTTATCATGACTATGAGATAATGATATGATAAATAATAGAAAAAATAAATTTGTACTCACATAATCGTCACAAAATAGTTGAGCATGATCCAATGCATTTTTTGCCTGGACTATAATTAATGATAGCAATTGTTCATCCCGCAATTGTACTACATCCAAACTATCATCGATATTTTCAGCTGCCATGCCACATGGATTTATCCACTTTGGTGGTAAATTCATTCGTCTACTCTGCAGAGTTGTAGTTGTTGGTGCACTTTGTACAGACATCACGAGTAAAATTGTTAATAAACTGCCTAATCCTGAATAGAAAAATAAGAAATAAAAATAAAATAAAATCAATCAATACAGTAATTTATTAACATAGTAATCATTATATATTTATATAAATAAATAAACTATAAATTATTTGTAATCATGACAGACAGACACACACACACACACATTGTACAATACATCAGAGTTTGGCGTCGTTGGCGACGACAAAAGTCGCATTGCGTTCCACTAAAATTCCTCACATCTTTCAACAAAGCGGGGAAAAAAAAAAAAAAAAAAATATAATAAAATAAAATTATAAATAAAAAGGAAAAACGATGGATAAATTGCGCATCGCACTGTTGAAACTTCAACGCCGGCGAGCGTATGAAACAAGACAAGACAAAAAGAGACGGACGAAGGATAAAAATGCGGTAATGGCACAGGCACTGTCCTCGCATTGCTTCGTGACAATTATACCCCATTACCCTCTAACAAATCCAACCATATACACTTTAATATATATATATATATATGTGATACAATGGGAGAATGAGTAGTATCATCAACGCACATTGCGGTAGGTCGGCGTTGACTTGCGCTTGCACTCGATTTATTATAAGGACTTTTACGCCTCTTCTTCTTCCTCTTTCTCTCGCTTTTTTTTTTTTTTTTTCATACTATGTGTCCACGTGTGTATGTATAACTCTTTGCCACACGTTTGCTATGGTAAATGTTGACAGTATGTGACAGAGCAGATCACCCATCAACTTGTTGCACTCTCTTTCTTTTCCCTTGTTGCTCGCCGGTCAACTTGTCAAACTCCTTTTCTTTCAATTTATATTTTTATTTCATATCAATTCTTTTCTTTCTTTTTTTTATATGTAACTATGACTATTTATATTATTCCTTAATTAATTTATAAATTAAATATTGAAAAAAAAAAAAATAATAATAATAACACGAAAACATTTGAGATTTTTTTTTTTTTTATGTGAGTGTAAAAATGATCGATTATTTATGATATGAATGATGTGAAAGACAATAGGGAAGGGCGCAAACTCTTACAAGTTTATACTAGATGCGATGACTAATAACGTTTATTGGCTCGCCCGAATATGACGTCAAGTAACAGACATTGAGAAAAAGGGGAAAGAGAGAGAGAGAGTGTGTGTGTCGCGAGACAGAATAGGAAACGCATTGGGAATGAATATATTTTTATTTTTTTTTTTGTATTTGTTTCATTGACAATTGTCGAAAATAATGTCAGTAATGTTTTTTTTTTTCTTCTTTCGTCTCTTTCTCCTTCTTCTTCTTATTCTCCTTCCTCTTCCTCTTCCTCTTCTTACTCTTCTATATTTTATTTCATTCAATTTTTTTCTTTTTATTTCGAATCTTTACCGACGGTGAAGATAAATTAATCGAGGCACGACTCGTCGCTTTTCCGGCCGTTAAAAAGCGCGCCAACTGATTTCCGCCGCGTGGGCGCGTGGAAATACGCGTAACAAAATATTGATACATTATTGTCGCGTGGAATTGATTGAATAAATATATGAAAGAGAAGAAAAAATAAAAAAGAAGAAAAAAAAAAACATTTAAATTATCAAATTTGATCCCTTTTTTTTTGTTCCATACATCAATGAGTTATCGTTCATTCAAGTAATTATTTTTATTTAATTATTTATTTATTTATTTATTTATTTATTTTTTTGTTAAATCAACTTACTCAACCACGTGGTGTTGTTGCTCCTGGTTGAATTACATATTCCACTACTAATACAATTGGTTTTACTATTCCTATTTCTGCTACTACCACTACTACTTTTACTTCTACTTCTACTTCTATTTCTACTTCTACTTCTTCTACTACTTCTTCTACTACTTCTTCTACTACTACTACTTCTACTACTACTACTTCTACTACTGCTACTACTACTACTACTACTACTACTACTACTACTACTACTACTACTACTACTACTACTACTGCTGCTGCTGCTGCTACTACTACTACTACTACTGCTGCTACTGCTACTACTGCTACTACTGCAACTACTACAACTTCTTCTATTACTTCCACATCTATCACTACTGCTACTGTGACTATTAAAGTGTCTATTAATTTTTTTCGCACAATTATTCGTCACATTATTCAATGAATCACAGAAAATTTTCAACTTATTTTCACTACATTTATTTCTTATCAATTTAAATGAACAATTATTTACTGGTGATATTAAATTTTTCATTATATTTATATTATTATTTACATTATTATTGTCACGTTTAATTACACGATGACAAGTTGTCCTCTGGTCTCGACTCATTATCACTTCCATCATTGTTATCATAGAATTACTATTTCTATTATCAATATCCATCTCTATACTCATCACCTCCATTTCATCAATCACCATCACTTCACTTTTATGAAAAAAATAAAAAAAAAAATTCTTATACAACTTTTTTTTTTTTCCCTTCCTCTTCCTCTTTTTCCTCCTCCCTTTTTTAATTTTTTTATTTTACTCTTTCTTTACCGACACATTTATACACAAATAAATTATATTCAATTACATAACAAAATTTTAATATTGTCAATTGAAATACTCAAAAATAATTTTGATTAATAATAAAAAAAAATAAATAAATTCAATTATTGATACTGGTATATCGTTCAATATGAGCATATGATTGTGTGAAAAATATTGATTGACATAAATATTTGTGTTTTCAAATACTTGTCTGCACAGAATCACAATCCGTTTAGCACTGGCCACAGTGAAGCGATGCACTGATTCTTATATCAGGGAGGAAAAAAAGGGGGTGGGGGCGCGAGAGAGAGGGAAAAAAAACCAAAGGAGAGAGAGAGAGAGAGAGAGAAAAACGATATAAAAGAATGAGTGAGTGAAGTAAAAGGTGCTGAGGGTGGGGAGTGCGGATTCTTTCTCTGTTGAGTGGGGGAGGAAGGGTGTCCCGAAGCAGTAGAAATAGTAGTAGCACCAAACCAACAAGACACTTATATATACATGTATTTATTGAAGGTAAAGGGCCAATGCCCTCAAGGAGTCATTTAAGGGTTGTCCAAGTCAACAGTTTGATATAACAATCATTGATACTTTGTCTTGGGTGGATTGATAATATTTTTATTTAAAAAATTGACTGTTACTGTTTTGAGTAGTAGTAATTTTTCATACCGCATTTGGACGTTTGTGTGTTGACCGCAGTGATGAGTAAGTAAACTCAATGACTGTCGTGATAAAGTGGATTAATGTGTAGTATTTTCCTCAATGACTAGTGGGGCCTGGAAAATTTTATGTTTGTGATGAAAACGAAACACGTGGCCCGCACATTTGCTAGCTCATCCCACTCCTCACTCTATCACACCTTCACTATTTTACACATTCTCCACTCACTCTCTCAATTCTCGATATTAATTGCGGGAAAATAGGAAAAAAAAAAATAATAAATAAATAAATAAATAAAAGAAACATCAAGACACTTGGAATAAATAAAATATAATTAATCGACAAAAATATTGAACACCGGGCATTCAATTCTCCTCTTTATATTTCCCGCGTCCTTTATCCAACTCATTCATAACTTCTATTTCATCCCCACTACGATTTTATCGGTCTTTGAATTGCCCGTTGTCATTCTCTTACTCCCACTACACAAATATCAACTACACAACCTAAATCCACCTTGCATGGCGCTGTCGCCAATCGTCTCGTGCGCTACACTCGTATATTACATACACTATTTTTTTTTCTTTACCACTATCATCATCATCATCATCATCATCATCTTTTATGTAAATAATATTCTTATTATTTATATATAATTCTCCTACTTGAAGAAATACGTCAGACTTGGTAGACATCAGATCCCCTACTACACACTCGTATTAACATCCCCTTCCATTTTTATTAATGCGCTCACTCGCTCTTTGTTTCTTCAACTCTTCAGTCATTGCCTCGTCTAATATATTTGTTCGCACAGGTGTCCCCTTCTCTACGTACAATCCTCTCTCTCTCTCTCTCTCTCTTCTATTCCTTCCCCACCATGTTTGGTTATGACTCCCACCCCCTCGTTTTTTTTTTCTTTTTTTTTTGTCTCTGACAGTCACGTACATTGAATCCTACGGGATCACATCATTTTCGTGGAAGTGAATTGAAAACGATTGGGATTCCACAATCGTTTGCAAATATCCTTGACGTCATTAAATAATTATCTCTCCAAATTTCTTTGGCCCAATTTTCACATATTATTCATATATTTATGTAATAATTAAATTATTTATTTGGGTTTTTACTCATTTTTACACATTCAAATTATTATTATTATTATTATTACTATTTATTAATTAATTTTTTTTTTTTCTTATCAATACTATTTATCTGCTACACTGGACATTGATATTAGCTTGATAATGTTTTGATGATATTTAGTCTGATGGTAATATGAATCGCGTTGTGATTCTCTTAAACCATTTGCGTGTGTGTGTGTGTGTGTGTGTCCACTCACTCAATTTCATTTCTTTATCTACGAGAATTCACTCCCATGTTCATTATATATATATTTACATATAATAATCAGTTGGAATAATATGTTTGACATTGTATGACCGTGGGAATATATGAATTTTAGGGTGAAAAAAATTATTTGCTCGTTCCAAATCAACATCGGCATGTACATAATTTTTTTGTTTATATTGTATATATAATTTTCTAAACTTCAGATTGTCACGCTGGTTAGATCCGGATTTTATAATATATTAGTTTATTACCGTAGAGATCTGTGCGCGCGCTCGCGCGCCAGTTTGTGTCATATCATTTTAAGTGATGACTAGCACTATACGCGGAACGAATATCAGATATACACACAGGCACACGCGTACATTTACAACTACACGAATAGTCGCACGTGCCTCTAAATAAAAAATAAAAAAATCATGATAATAATAATGAAATAAAATAAACTATTAATAACAATATGAATTAATGAATTAATGTCACAATCATTTCATTGAAAAACGAGTAAATTTTCCAGTGAAATCTGGATAATATTTTATACTTTTATATTAAAAAATTTGTGTTTTTTTTCTTTAAATAATTTATTGTACGATGAAAATTCTCAACGACTCCGATGTCTCGATTGAAATAACAAAAAAAAAAAATAAATAAATAAAAAAATTCAAATAAATAATTACATTTTTTTTCTTTATTTTTTTTTTTTTGTGTTAAAATTAAAATGTTAAATTCAAAATACGTTCTCCACACGTGTATACGAGATAATGCGATGTAACAGAACGTTATATATAAAAATATTTGTATATATGCTCGGACAAATGCGTGTATGTGTGTGTGTACCGTAGTATCAGCAGAAAAACCGACATTTAAAAACCGGACAAAGTGGAAATGGCGAGAGCAATTTTCGGTTGCACGCGGATAATTATCGATTCGTGTGGTCTCACCAACAACAACAACAACAACAACAACAATAATAATAATAATAATAGAAACAACAGTAACTAACAACAATAACAACAACAACAACAATAACAACGGCAACAACAATAAAAATACAAGTAAATAAAGACAGAGCAATAGTATGAGTACGAGGTGGTGGGAAGGGGGATCCTTTTGGTTATTCGGGAGAGATGGACAAGAAGCGGATAGAGACATCGGTCACATTCCGACGCTACGGCAAAGGCATGCGGTTCAGACAAACGAGATATATATATATATATATATATTTATTTATTTATTTATTTTTGTTCAAGATTTCGAATGAGTCGATGTGCAGGACCACCCAAGAAATTTATACTGTATCTCCTACTTCAATATAATATTCAATCCGCGCATTGTCACGCTGATGTCGTTAAATAATGGAAAATAAAAAAAAGTAATTAACAATAAATGAATAAATAAAATAATAAAAAAATCACTTGGATACAAAATTTATTTATAATGAAAATTCAATTTATATTCGATAATGAAATATAGAATTGATTGATATGAAAATATCTGATTGTAATAGAATTATTAATTATTATTGATATTTATTTTTTTATTTATTCATGTGCTTACCGGTAGGTGTCATGTGGTTAGCAGTGACCTCTGATATTATTTTCCGATTTGGCGAATTACTTTTCATTTATCATGAATAGAAGAAAGAAAGAAAAAAAAAATAGAGAGAAGGGAAGAACAGGAAGAATAGACGAATGAATAAATAAAATTGTGATATTTGCATCAGGATAATATTGAGAGAGAAGATAAAATTTATTGTTATAATAAAATTGTAATTTAATACCGATAATTTTTTTTCTCAATATTATATTTTATCAAAAAATTTCGTTACTTTCAAAATACACAAACACATGACGTTAAAAACAACAGACGCGAGAATTAATTTGTATATTTGAAATTAATCTCAAGTAATAACCTAAAAAGAATAAAAATCGTTGATTCCATGTTCATTGAAAAAATTAAATTAATAAATATTAACATACCACATCGATTAAATATATCACTATTCATATTATTAATAATTTAAATATTAAAAATTTACAACAACAACAACAACAACAACAACAGCAGCAGCAACAACAACACTCATTGTATATTAATATAAAATTTTTTAAATCACATCATTTCACAAAATATTTTATATTTCCAATAGAATTTCTATAATTAATTTAATTATATTCAAAACCATTTTTCGTATCTTATTCCGACCCGCACGCGTTCTCAACTACCGAACAAATGTAAGAAAATAATAATGAGTATTCTCTGTTGTTACCAATTGCTACGTAGAAATACTAATAATCCAAATAAACACAAACATCTCTCAATTAAATTTAAGACAGTGACACTTATATATTGATAAGTATTAGAGTTAAAATACAAATACGAATTGATGATAATAAAAAAATTTACAATTGTATTCATTAAATTTCATGAAAACAAAACTAGATATTCTCTTTTTTTTTTTTTTTTGCTTTCAATTTTAATATACAATATACAATTTATGTATAGAACAGGAATATATTTAATTTATCGTTTATTCACCGACTGATTGTCAACATCAAGTCATCATTATTACAGGCTTGGCTTTTACCGTATAATAATAAACCAAATGTATTGTTATTCCGCTTGTATATATATATATTTGTATAAATCAAAGGCGGTACTTACTTTGAAATATTAAAGACGCACCCCCACGAATAGTGTCATTTACTCAGACACTGTATTTGTGTGTGTGTGTGTTTGTGTGTGTGACATCCAGACGTTTATGTGATACAAATATTAATTATTAATGTGCATGTTCAATGATTTATCATATCAATTTTACATTTCTCTCGTTCTTTTCATTGTAATTATAATGATAAATATATATTAATAATGATAATAAGAGAATGAAGATAAATTTTTCTTCTACTTTTATTTTTCCCATTTTGTATATAATAAACAAAATAAATTTCCTGATTTTCTTCGGAGTTTTTTTTTAATTTTTTAAAATTTTTTATTGTAATTCACGAAAAATTTATTTTGTATAATTGAAATTATTTACTCACGTATTATTTTTTATGAATAATTTACGGTATTATTTGTCTGATTGTGCATTTTCTTTTTCTACTTTGGATTACACTCAAATAAAAATGATAACGACACAAATTCATTCACATTTTTTTTTTTGTCTAATGTTTTTTTTTTGTATTGGAGGAAATTTCCTCTTTTGATTTTCCTCTTTCTGGTGAGAGGGTAAATTTATATTTTTCATCGTAACCGGAAAGTTAAATGGGAAGAATTATAATATAATATATAAACAATATTGTAAATATTTCAAGGATGTGTCGTGTCATGATATCGTGCTCTCACACCGTGACCGAGTTTTATGTGGTTTCAAGTTGAACAATTCAAAATGACTCACCTTATTAATGTCCCAGTTGATGATCACCGATTCAACTTCTCTCGATAGTTTTGTCTAAAACAAAAAAATGAGCAAAAAATAAAAAATTGTGGGTTAATTAATTTTTATTATTATTTATTTTCAATCATTCAATACTTTTTCATGGTCCAAGGAATTTTTTCCCGCTTTTTCTTTTAATATTCTTCACGAAAAAAAAAAAAAAAAAAAAAACCCACACACGCACTCACATATAATCGTGTATATCACTCTAATACTGACTTTGCATACTGAGAAATTTATTTATCTGTTCTTTTTCTGATTTAATAACATACGAAGCTTCCACCTGCATCAGATTGTACTGTGCTCTTTGTTTATCGTAATTTTCTTGTCTTATACATACAACAAGTTACAACCTGAACATCATTTCCTCCAGCGAGTGATTCATCGTAGATATATGCGCACAGCGCGCGCGCGCTATAGCGGTCCGAAAGGTTTCGGGTCTCTGACACCGTTGGGGAGAATATATCGCACGGTATCGCATTACTTTTGAAGAGTAATAAAGGTATATACGATTATAATATATATATTTCAGTGTTGAAATAAATACACAGGTGTTTGCTCGTCTGATAATTATATTTTATTTCGAAAAAAATTATGCAATTATTTAATTAAACATTGGAAAATGATCAAATACAAATTTATCAAGTGAATATTTGGGTATTTTATTTATTTATTTTTTTTTTTTCGTTTATATTTATAATTTTCAAGTTTATTATTTGATTGTATTATAGATAAATTTGGATTTGATATTTAATTTTTATCTTGATAACAGAAATTATAATTCAAAATTTTGTAAAGTTAAGGGATAAAAATAAATTTTCCTGAAGTTTTTATTTTTTCAAGGAAGATTAACACCAACGGAAACCACTCGACTGGGAAAAATTATTGCTTATAATAAATACAAACATAAATATATATACATGTATATATAATTGTGGTCATCATCATTGAGTAAATGCAATGTATAACGTCATCGCATTTGATTATGTAAAAATATCTCAACTCAACTGTGACCAGATGCCCGTGCAATACACGAGACAATTATTTCCACTTTGGGTTTTCCTCAATGTGTCATATCATTTACACTCATTGATATAATTTTCTCAACAATTATACTATGTATATATATATATATATTAGTTTAGGAAAATTTCTTGAGTAATAAAACAACAAATTGCACACGTACTATCAACGTATTGTTTTATTATTACATTGAATAAACTCACGTTTTCTTTTACAGTTGATTCAGAGGAAGGGCACGACGAATCGAGAATCCATGGATGATTCAGCAAAATGTCTACCAATACAGATACATATTCTTATTGAGATACGTCATGTTAACGTGTGTGTTTCATTCATTCGTAATAATCTACACACAACACAATTATAATTTGCGTCATATTAATTTTATTTCTTTTCTCCACTTTTTTGGCCACTTTCCAGTGAAATTCTAATGTATGACTGTGTATGTCATCATCAATGACCTCGTTTTCTCTCTTTCCTTCTTTATTTTTTTTCTTTCTTTTTTTATATAATGACCAGTTATACGGTCAGATTTTTTTTCTTCTTTTTATCATTTCTTTTACATGTGTCACTTCTACTACTACAACTGCTGCTACTTCATTCACTACTGTCATCCCCTCTAATAATTCGACGAAATATCCAATTGGAATTTGAATAATGTTTGTACGTAACCGAGTGAAAGTATTGAACTTTACTTGAGTACAACATCCGCATGTGTAATATATCCCAAGTATAAAATGCGTAGGATTATCTACGTCACTGTGACTGATCCCCAAAATGCGTAAAATTAAAATAATAACATTTTTTTTTTAAATTGTGTTTAGTCATTTATTGGTTCAGTGTTGACATATATCTACTTATATATACATCTCTTTATATATATATACACAAACACACGAGAGAATGAATCAGGGAACACTCGCGCCAGTTTAACGACCGTGTCTGACGTCAAATATTGCACAATGTCGCGTAGTAATTCCCCTCAACACGTGGTAGTGATGATTGTGGTGGAGGTGGTGGTAGTGGATAAAGTGGATAAAAAAAAAAAAAAAAAATTATTTATTTTTTTTCTTGTTCTACGATTGAATTGCAATTTTTATATTGCGTATGAATATCAAGACACATTAAATCTTTTGCTTTGCAGCCAATAATTTTATTATGCAATATAACACGTTGGATATTATATACGTCAGAGAAATATATAATAGACATAATAGACACATTTATTTTACATATAGATAAATAATTGCACTGGGAGTCGTATCAGTTTGTTGAAGGTGAAGTTTGATATTATATAAAAAATAAAATATTGAACTTGATGCACTCAATTACGTCATTGTAATTGCTATCGTCATTAATCATCGTCATTGTCAATAGATTATCATAATGTGAATGAAAAAATTGAAGGAAAAATTGCAAACATTCAATCATTCGGTTTAGATTGATTTGTTGAGATGAAATTTAAAAATAATATCGTGACTCATATATTTTTCTACTCTTTTATATCAACTTTGTGTACATGGGATGAGTTTGAAATGAGTCATGCAAAAATTGTCAATGTAAAATTATCTCTCATGGAAAATGTGGAATCAACCTTGTAACAATATAATCACATTGAGGGAAAAAGTAATAATAAAAAAAAAAATATAAATAAATAAAAGAAAAAAGAAAACGACAAACTGAAAGGATTAAATAGCGTTGGCATTTGCTAACTATGTTTAGTACTTGTTTGCTGTATATACAATAAAATATAAAATGAAGAAAAATAAAAAGAAGAAGAAGAAGAAGAAGAAGAAGGAAATAATAAAATAAAATAAACTGTCTCCAAGTGTTCGTGACCCAGGTGATAATGTCGTGTGAACGGGGCCTGGTTTTACACGCCCGTTAAGATCTTTTTTTTTTTTTTCTGTTTTTGTTTCTTACTGTTCTATCTTTTTTTGTTCATTTTTTACAACCAGTTGTTTTTAATTCGCATCACCATAAACTCATAACGACGAAATTTTTGCATGAACATAGTTAGGAAAAAAAAAAATATATATATATATATATATGTATATAATAATATAAAAATAAAATTCATGACAAACATTAAATGCTCGTTTTGACCGCAGTTCACAATTGGTGGCTTTAAATCATGGCAAAATTAAATTTGCGAGTTCATTCTTGTTAGAATTTTATGTGTGAACAATTGTGTCACAATTGACATTGTAAAACTTATGAATTCTCTTGTGAAATTTTCTAATTTTTTATAAATTATCAACTGTCAATCCTCAACAAGTAAAAATAATGATAGGAAAATTTCAATAAAATTCATCAATAATTTGTAATAATTGTATTATAATTATTTATTTATTTGAAGATTAATAGGATTATTAGAGACATCTGTAGTGTCTGTGAATAACTGCGCTTGTGTATTATATTAAATATACGATCAGATGAGTGAGTCAAGTCCAAGGTAATATAAATATCGTGTGGTGATATAACTTGAATCTGAAATAAATCGCATTAACACAAATACCATAAATTCATCCGCGTACAAATGGCGTTAATCATGATGATAACTTTTTTACCGATTGAACAAAATATAAAGACTATCGACTGAGAAAATTATCGTGCACAAATGCGTACACATTTGCATGTGTAATCAATTAATTTTACTACATGCACGTCTAGGACACGGACTACAACAACACATGCGCACACAAACGCATTCAGTGCTACCAGACGTCCAATGTGTTATTATTTAAAGGTCACGACAGGAAAATATACTCGCGAAATGGCAACGAAATCATGTGAATAGATCACGTGAGATAAAAATGTATGTCACGAAACAGTTTTATACTATTGATATTTTACAATACAAACGTAGACTGCAGTAAAATAAATAATATCCAAGTGATCGATATAAGTTTTTTTATTGTTTTTTCTTTCTTTTTTTTTTTTTTTTTACTGTTTTATCACATTTTTGTAATACAAATTCACTCACTCGTGAAATTTTTTCTTTATTTTTTTTTTACTCTCCAAACATTTATATTTTATCCCTTTTTTTCTTTTTTTTTTTCATGATAATAATTTATTTATCAGTTTGTATCTACTGTGGAATATCATATTTGAACTAGTGTTTATTGTATATTGTATATCTTGTATTCAGATAACGATTCATCTTTACGGATTTACATTCTCTACATTACGTAATATACGATGTTTAATCAATTTATAAATTAATATTGAAAAAAATTATTTACCTATTCTGTTGAATGTATTGAAAATTTTTCTCTTCTAATTTTTGTTTTTATCAATTTCCATGTATATACACATGTATACAGATGTAAATTCACATATGAAATAAAAACTCAAGACTCGTGCCAAAAAATCACAATACACTTCCGGACTTTCTTTCGTTCACGTGTGATACAATGAAATTTCATTTGAATTTGCTGGCGCGTCATTCACCAATTTTTTGTTCATTCTTAATTTTTTGTATTTTTTTTTTTTTTCTTTCTTTCTTTTTTTCTTCAATTTTATTCTGAATGTATTGAGTATGAACGAACGCGTTTATATATATGAAACGATGTATGTTTTGTTATACGTCTTCGGTGTATGTTATGCGTGGTCGACTACATTCGTCGCTATGCGAATAGATTTTATACGATGGTGGGGGCGCTTGCGCTACCAACCTCTATATATATATATATATAAACGAGTAATAAAATACCTTGTACATGTGTGTATGTATTAGTTTATTTACGATAGACACGTGAATAAACTTGAGGAAACTAGAACTAATTATAATAGAGCACAAGTGTCAATTTCTATTTTCGTTAATTTGGGTCGAATTGAAGATGATTATGAAATTTTCCAAATTTTTTATGGATAAATTTTCATTCAGGTTTAATTTTAAAAAAAAACATTTTTTTATTGTATTTCAATTACACAAATTTATAAAGAGATATTATTAATTCAATTTATTATTTACACGACAATAGTTGGAGTTACGAAAGATTTTTAAATAAGAAAAAAAAAAAAAAAAAAAAAGAACAGACAAACTATATATTTCCATTGACATTTTATATATAATATGAGAATGATAAAAATAATAAAAAATTGTGACATTGTTGTACTATCATTTAAATATTCATTTATTATTGTCTAAACAAAACGGATATTTACGTCATTGGGCACTACAAAAAATACTTTTGTTTTTTTTTTATCATGGCAAAAGATTGAAAACACTCCCATAATAATTTTTTTTTATTTTATTATTTTTGTTTTTTATTCATCTATTTATTTATTATTTTTTTTATTTTATTTTAATTTTTTTTTTTGTACATTGAGTGCAAGTAAAATGATGATGTGGGGAGAAGGAGAAATATAATGTCGGCTCGACGAGTGAAATAGGGAAAAGAAACAATTTCTATACAATAAGTAATTATCTTCGCACCATGAATTCTCATTCAAATGCGAAAGTAACACTCAACAGAATGAAAAGAGGGAGAGAGAGAGAGAGAGAGAGAGAGATAGATAGATAGATAGATAAATAAATAGACAAACAGATGGATAGAGAGAAAGGAAAAAAGAATCGAGTGATGATATTATTTTCGTCCATCATTCGGAACGAAAGAAATATTATTTTTCAATCGTTAATTTTATATATTTGAGATCTATATTTTCATTTCAAGTCAATAGAACAAAAAAAATAATAATAATAAAAAAATTAATAAATAAAAAATTGAAAAAAAAAAACCAATAAATTGAAGGGAATAAAACGAGAGTGAAAAATCAAATGAAGAGTGAAGAAAAAAAAATATATATATATACATATACAAACGTTGAATTACAACACTCGGAAATAATTATATTTATACAAGTACAAAAATCAAGATGGCACTTCCGGTTTTGGATTTATCATTGCACTTGAAAATTTTTATTGGATACATAAACGTGTGTTGCATATCAATTCACTTGATATATTTAATCAATGGCAATTTATTCCTGCAATATTACACTTGAGTATAATAAAATCTGTAGATTATATTTATATGTATGTTACACTTAACCATCTCTATGCTCTTGCAATTATTTTTGGCTATTTATGAGTGTTTCTTAAAAATCTACACGACAGGATGTGAATTATTTCGATAAGAAAAAAAAAAATCAATGTCGTGTTAGTTGAATTAATAATAAAAAATAATAATAAATAATAATAATGAAATACTTGATTAAAAATAATAATCGTGACCTCGTCAAAATAAAAATAAAAAATAATAATAATAAAATTCACGCCAAATGTCGCATTAAAAATGCGTCGTGAGTCTTGCACGTCGGTACTTTGTCGGCATTTTCAAACTGTCATCGCGTTACACTGACAACTAATCGACAGATATTTATACATGAATAAATTCAATTTCATAATTTTTATGTATACATTATATTTTATATGAGTTCATATTCGTATTGAGGAAAATAAAATAAGAAAAATAGTAAAAGAAGATGAAATTATGATGGTGAGTTTAAGCGCCGTCTGATGACGCAGTGAGTCGCTTCCTCTTTGGTCACATTTCCTGTCGGAGTTTCATTCAAAGTATTCAATCGTCTATGTCTGTCTCATTGGAAAAGAAAAAAAAAAAAAAATATAAATAATAATAAATAAATAAAATAAAATAAAATAATAGTAAAAAAATACAACTAAAAAATGATGGAAAGAGAAATGAAGATGAGGAAAAACAAAAAAAAAAAATTATTTGTGGATGAATGACATGAAGAATTTCATTGAGAATCACCATCATCAACACACACACACACACACACACACACCCATACAATCTATCTCTCTTACACCCTGTAGAATTTGAGACGTTGTCACGTATACGAATAAACGCACGCGTGAATGAACCATGTGAACACATGCGTGGGTTGCAGTCGTGATTTTATTTATTTATTTATATATAGTTTTTATTATTATTATTACTTTCCATTACTTTTCAGTCAAGTGTCGAGTAAAATCATCAAATTTTAATAAAAAAATGAAAAAAATATCAATGAAATAAATCAATCGTGTAGATTCATCACCTTTTTTTTTTTTTTTTATTTTTATTTATTTATTTTCTTTATTTTTTATACCATTAAAAAATATTTGACGACATCCGCAGGAAAGCGTATCTTCTTCATATTAATTACTACGTCAATTATTTATGATAATTAATTCGTTTAATTAGTGTATTCGTACGTGTTTATATATAAACTATTGCCATTATTATTTGTTTATTCGTTTAATTTGTAATTTCTTTCATTTTATATTTTATTTATTTATTTATTTTTTTACTTTTTCTCTCATTAATCTCTACAACTGTTGATTTGATTTTCTTTATATATCATTAATCAAATTAATTTTTATTACTTTGTCACTGTTATATTAATTAGACGTGTAATTTTAATGAAATTAAAAAAATGTTGGACATGAAGTACAGATAGAAAACGAATTTTTACTTCAGCAAATAGTCACTGTTCTCTTCATTGATACATTACTCGAATTCTTCTAGAATTATTTAAGGAAAAACTCCCGAGCAAATATATATTTCGTAAATTAGATAAATAATTGTCTTGTATCAGCATTTAAATGTCGAGGACTTAATAAATAAAATGAAATCATTGGTAATTATTATTGCTTACAATTCATTATATTGCAACATTTTATATAATAATAAAAAATATATAATATAATATAATATAATATAATATAATATAATAAACGTGTTAGTACTGCAGAGCTGACACTTGCGAGAACGTACCGGTTCGATGGCCTGATTTCAATTTGAATCATTTATGTCTCATATTTCTCTTTTGTCTCTGTGTAAAAATAAATATTGAATTTTACTTTGGCATTTGTACATCGATAACAAATAAATAAATAAACAAACAAACAAACAAACAAAAATTATTCAGTACACGTGTGAAATTTATATATATATATTTTTTTTTTCAATAAAATAAAGTAAATTAATTTTTACATTTATTATCCAATCGATAGATAATATCACGTGAAAAATTTCATTTACCATGAATTAATTCAATTATAATTCAATATAATATATAATAAATATCTATACATTTGTTGTTTTTATTGTCAGTTAATTTATTTATCACGTAATATTTTTATATTTACAATAATAATTGCAACATTTTAATCAGTACGTTCTCTCTACTTGATACTTTCTCCTGTATAATATACAGATATTTATAAAGCGATATATTTGCGTGCAGCTTCAAGTGAAGGAACGTGATTCGTGTTTGCCATCACCGCCACACCCTATCCCGTGCAACTTCCGCCCTTTGGTGAGGCCGCTTGGCAACAAATTGAGGCCCTTCCTACCAGTAATTGGCAAGCGATGCGCTGGGGCGTTTTTCTCAGACTCGCCCCAATCCCATGTAATTGCACAAGTAAGCAAACCCAAATGACCCTGCATGTAATAAATATATATATATATATATATGAATCCAATGCACGTGCATGTGTCAGGTGTGCGGTGATGTAAGAAAAAAAAAAAAATAAATAAAATATATATCTAAATCAAAGATAAACCACATACAAATTGGCAAAATAAATAGTAAAAGGAATGGATAATAATAAATATAAAATGAAATATAGAAGAAAAAAGAAATTACATATTTGTATAAAATAAATAAGAGAAGAAAGAATAAGCGGAAGTCGTGATGGAAGACAACGATTCAGCGCCCTATCATCTAGCGGCTCGTAAATCCGACTACTCTTCTTCTGGTGCTATAGATAATATAAATAAATATATATATATTAAGATTCATTGTTTGTAGTCGGACGATACAAGTATACGACAAGAATATTGTTCACTCGTCCGAGTAATTGCTCCGCTACTGATTGACTTTTGCGCTCTCTCCCATAAGTTTTTCTTTTGTTATGCCGCCAATAATTCCCATCCATTCCCCTTTCACCTGTTTCATATAAATACAAAAATTGTTTAATGACAGAAGACAATTTTTAATGAGAGAAATACACATTCCTACAGTGTAAGGATTTTTTTATAAAAATATTTTCTTTTTATTCTTTATTTTTTATATTTTTTTTTTCTTTTGTATTTGAGAGATTTGGAGAGTTTTGATTTTGAATATGCAGTTTTTCAATGGTAGTAAAATGTCTAGTGACAAGAATGAACTCTAGCCGGATATATAAAAGAGTTTGGCGTCAACAGCATCAATGAGAGAAACGAATCGTTGAAGAAAATAAATATATAGATATAATATAAACGTTTTAAACCGACTGTAGTGAGTGGACAGAGGCCCTGCAAAACCTATTATTGGTTTACGACTTTTGTTGAACAAAAGCGGCGGATCCTGTGAACTAACAACTTAGTTGCTCTCAATCTTGTTCATGATGAGAAAAGAAAGGATCACACCATTGATGTGATGGAGAGGATGAAAGTGAGTAACTTGATGATATTAACATTCTAAAGAATTGGATATTTTTCCACGTATCCCATCGCGTCCACGTCAATGAAAAACATTTTCCTTCAATGACGTGTATCCATATACAGACAAGTATAGGCAAAGGGAGGGGAGAAAAAAAAAAAATAGAGGACAGAACGACAACGAAATACATTCGTAAATTGTTGTACCACCATTCAATAGAATGATGAATGAAGGCGTGAATAGAAAATGGTATTTCCTGACCTTTCCCAAAGTTTCTCTGTGAAAAACAATTGTCACTTGAGAATTTTAACTTTTTTCTTTTTTTTTTTTTTTTTTTTTTTTTTTCAAGTACAATACCCATTGTCTGATTTTTCAAATGCATAAAGACTGGCGACCCTTGGATAGGCGCCTTCTCTCTGTAGGGGATTTGTCTTGTTAAAAAAAAAGAGGAAAAAAATTTGAAATAAACTGCAAAACAATTCGTTCCATAAATACATTTGAG
The DNA here is from genome assembly GCA_963920625.1 of Dinocampus coccinellae. Classification (NCBI taxonomy): domain Eukaryota; kingdom Metazoa; phylum Arthropoda; class Insecta; order Hymenoptera; family Braconidae; genus Dinocampus; species Dinocampus coccinellae. The sequence continues at coordinate 3,101,340 of OY987191.1, forward strand.
TCAAATCATTATTTACAATCTATTCTATAATAATTTGTTGCGCTTTCACCACGATTATAATTATAAACTATTATTAATTTTTTTTTTATTTTTTCTGTTTTTTTTGTTTGTCTGTTTGTTTGTTTGTATACAATTATTGCTATACATTTCACATTTATCGATGGAGAAAAGTACAAATATCATAAAAAATTATTGAATAAAATAAACAAATATAAAAATGAAGAAAAAAAATATATATACACATGAATGAATTATTTTTAATATTGAATTTCTTTGTATTTATATATTTTTATATTCATTTTGATGACGATGTGAATCTTGAAATGGAAAGAGGAGTGATATAAGGGAAGGGAGAAAAGTGATCGCAAAACCAGTGACAAAAATGGCAATCAAGCAGTCGAATAAGATCACGCACGAGAGGGTATCATCCGTCTCTCCCTTTCTCTTCCTTTTCCTCTCCCTTTCTCTCTCTCTCTCTCTCTCTCTCTCTCTATCTCTATATATATATATATATCATTAGTTGGTAGCTTGTTAGGCTGCGCGGTTGGTTTGTGGTATAATGACAAGGAATTACAACACGCGACCATTATTAAACCCCTTCTCGCTTTCCACTCATTGATACAACCTCTGGTCTGCCATCATAACACCAGATTACACAAGTCATTATTCATAATAGGGTGTACAAAATAAAATTGAGTGTATAATAAAATTAAAAAAAAAATATTCATCGATAATTTTTATCGAGATAAAATTTAAAAAAAAAAAAAAAAAATCATTCAATTTTTTATCAATACAATTATTTTTACAATGTGTAATTTTTTGTACACGAAGAATTACAAACACTCGATTTATTTTCTTATAAACATCAAGTTATTTTTGAGTGTTGTCGTGCATGAAGAAATAAATCTTGATGTTAAATACAGAAGTGAGTATTATATATATTGTAAAACAACGAATTTATCCTGGTTTTTATCGTACTTTTTTTTTTTCTTCTTCTTCTGGTTCATGTGGATTTAAAAATGATGAACGATTCTGATTGGTGTGTTGTGTGGTAAAAGATGATTCTTCCTGTTGTTGAGGATTGTCAATGTCTTGGTAAAGTCACGATACCACCTGATATATCATGATGATGATGATGATCATCGTGTGTGGGTTTTTGAGCGTGCCAGTCATAACACCACGTTTTCCAATCGTTGGTTTTGTCATTGCGCGATCTGTAGCCTCATATATATATATATATTTTTTTTTCCTCATCTCGCTCCATCTACTCTTTACTCTGGCGGCGTGTTCTTCCACAATTCCCGACGATGCATTACACGCAATTAGACGCCAGGGTGGCCCCGAGATATGTCCGACAAACAGGGAGTCCCTTCATCATCTCTACTTTCCTTCTCTCGTCAAATCTCTCTACTTGTCTTTCCAACCCTTCTCTTTGTGTGTGTTTATTACTCGTACTTCTTTACTCGTCGTCACTTATTCACTGATAAAAGAAACTTCTGGCACCGTTTAACAGCAGGATACGAACATTCACAGTCGGCGAGCTCTCACTGTAATTAGTAATTAGTAATTTGTAATTTGTAATTTGTAATTGCCATTGCTGTAATTAATTAAACCAGACGACTCGTTGTACATTAGGATATATTTAACATTTTACAATCTTTTATATTTGAACAATGCGACATTTCTTCTTATGTACATTTAATGGCGGGAAATATTGAATTGGAGTGATAAAACGTCAAGGTCCAATCAAACACAAAATATACCATTAAAAAATTTATTTATAACAGTTATTTATTTTTATTTTTTTGTCACAATCTTTACATTTAATTTTTATTCAATTTATTTGTATTGATAATGAATAAATTAAATTCAACAAATAAATTTGTACAATTGTTGTTGAAAAAATTATTTATTTTACATTTTAAATTGTTATTTAATTTTTTATTTGTTTTTTTGTTTGTTTAGAGTGTGAGAGTTTGTGATGTAAAATATTTTTTGACTTCTGTTGCAATCACATCAGAGAGTGAATTGTTGCCAACTGGTGGTCCAATTAGATCTTTACAATTCTGATGGATTCCACACTGGGCTGACTGCAATTGCTCTCATGCAGGACTTGCCATATAAATTTCTCAGTACTGGTTGTTGGCTTATGTTGGTTGGTCTGCAGCTAAAAGAGTACGCGGTTGGATTAACTGTGCGGACTTTCTTGCGCCTCATAAAACCCCGATGAGTAAAGTGAACGCACACAATATTCTCTTAAAGGGATATTAAATGTCTTCCTTGTAGGCTAACTGATGATTGCACTTTGAGACAGTTACTAGCTGGAAATACGTCGTCCCAAGTAAAACAACAAAAGATTAAAATGTATCCAATATTAAATATACAGTTAAATAACACTGAACCGTCGTCCAAATGAATCATTGACTTTGTCGTGTTACACAAAGTACACGAATATTTAGAAAAAAAAAAAAAAAAACAATATAATTGTACTATTATATAATAACATGAGTTTTGATGTAGATTAATTATTTAAATAATGATATTATAAGTTCTTAATATCGTTAAATTTATTTAATATCAACTGGAAATGATAGAAAAAATTATATTGAGAATGATAAATATCGTGGAAATTATTACATTTTAAATTTATTATATTTAGCCAATGTTATGTAATTTAGTTGAAAATTATTCCGTGTGGTGGCAGCACCTCCTGGGCAGTACTGGTGGCGCCATCTATTAGTGAATAAATTAATTAAACCAAAAAAATTCATACATTGTGCGTCGGATATTGGATTACGAGTGAAGCATTACCCATGAATGGATAGTACGTCCTGTGTGTAAAATCTGAATGTCAATGTTTAATTAACAGTATTTATAAATGATATTAATTCTGTTTTACGTGAGTTGAAATAATAAATGAATGATTTATTGATCCATTTATTTATCAAGGATTTATTCAGTGTAACTGTGAGCAACATGAAATAATTGCTTATTTCTATTGGTTGCATATAGAAAATGAGATGGAATGTCTAATGTGTGTATGTGCATTTATTTATTTTTATTAATTTAAGGAATAAATAGGAGTAAAAATGTCATAAATAGATCTGGGTATTGTAAAAGAAACAGAATCAATTCTTTTTCTAGCATCGTGATATTCATTCGATACTCAATGTATGATAAATTATTTTAATTATTTTATTTACTGAGAGATGGCGCCACCAGTACTGCCCAGGAGGTGCTGCCACCAATCGGATTTTTTTTCAACTAATAATCATAATATTGGATTAAATGTATCCATGTAGGAATCATTAATTTTCACCAATATAAATAATCACCCTCATAAATAATTCTGATAATTTCTATAATTTCTACATTGTCCACTGTGTGATAATAGACTATTAACGATATTTAAATATTGAGAAGTAAATTATATATAATTTTTTTGATAGAAACAATTTAACTCATGAATAAATCATAATAAATTATGATAAATTTATATAATTATTATAAACTATTAAAAATGTATATTTACATCAAGTCCCCGAGTTATTATAAAATTGTTGTGATGTTTTATGATTACTAATTAAGATGTTACGCTGATGAAATTGTTTTCTTAGGCAAACGAGATTGCTATTCATGACTTGGGTTGGCAAAGTCGATGTGGACGTGACAAGGGGATAGAACGTTGAGGGAAAGAGAATTATATACCCATGTATATATATATAATGAAAGCAGAAAATACTTGGGAAATGCAGTTGCAAAAGCTAATCGAGACATCAGAACTTTATGGTCGTTTTGAAATAGAGTGAATAACCTCAATCTAGGTAGAACATTCGACCATGACAATTCATCTCATTATGTTTTGAAAAAAATTTATATTATGTAAAATTGTGAGGGTTTTTTTTTCAATTACTTCAATAATATTGAAATATTGAATGAAAATTGAAATAACTTTATTGTACATTTGTATTCCATAATATTTGGGGTTTAATTTATCATTTTTACATCATTATTTAAAGTGATTCCATGGAGCAACTTGGGGTGACCTTCTGCTTTGCATTTTCCTATTTACAATACCACCAAGATACGTTGTAAGATAAAGCCTGTAGAGAAAGTGGAATATTCTACAGCCCCAAAGCCAGACATTCCACATTACTGTGTAAAGGAGAAAGCCAAAGGACGTGCAGGAAACTTTTAGTCCTCTTGATACACGAAACTGACATGGGCGCCCATGGCAACAGGTTGCCTAGCAACAACAGTATGCGTATCTTCTAGAATAATGACGTTCTATTCACTTTACTCACACCCTCTCATAACGGTAGTTGTATAAGTTATAGTGTATGTGTTAAGCTATTTGTATGCTCAACTGCACTTATATTTTATAAAACACGTATTTATCCCCAAGTATTTTTACGTTTTATAGATACTTTTTCATATGGAAGAGAGAAAAAGAAAAAAAAAAAAATAAGGAAATAATAATAATAAATTCCTCGTTGTATTTATATTTATTTGATATTTCCGGATCTTGTACGAACAATCAGAGGGATCCAGTTCGAGTGGATAAAACGAGGGGAAGAAAAAAAAAAAAAAAAAGTAAATATTGAAAATTAAAAAGGAAATTTACACATTTGAACGTATTGAAATTCGAAAAGTCATTGTGAATGATTTTACACTGTTAGACTTTTGAAAAAAAAACAAAAAAATATATATAATAATAGTAATAAAAACTTTCCAACATTTAATTTTTCATTTGAAAATTATGTAGCGAATTAATTACAGTACGAGAATTTCATTGAAATACCTGAATTAAAACTACACCGACACGTCGACCCAAATTAATTCTCAAGCATGTGACACATACACATTGAGGATAAAATACTTTTCTTTCCCCCGTAACACTAATACACATACACACTCTGTAGGGTATACGTTAGAGTGTCGAATCGGTTGTAATAAAATACAAAAAAATCGTATTTCAATTGAGAAAAATGTTATTGAACCTTTTTTTTCATTAAACAAAAAAAAAAATTAAATTGATCATATTTTTCACACGATTGTTGCTATAAAATTAGCATGAAGGAATAACAAATATATATATAATTCTTATTCATTTTTAAATCTTGACATTCTTTCTTTTCAAGTATCATTGGCATAAATTCACATTTCGAAAGCAAAAAGTCTTTTATAATTATAATATATACATATATATAAAGTTCTTATGAAGTACGAGTTTCTCCTTCGCTCGACTGTAACATTGAAGTACCCACTGAAGGGTTAAAGCATCGTCGGTATTTGTCAACGATGCATCTTGAGAAATTGAAAAAAAAAAAAGAAAAAAGAAAAAAAAGGAGAGATAATAGGGAATTATTGTTGGGTTAATCATGATTGAATATTTAAAATGAAAATTTTATGACACGATGACAAAAATACTCAAGCATTTGCAAGTTGAATATTCCAATCGAATAAAAAGGTAGAAAAAGAAAAATATATATATATATCAAGTATAGAAATATCGATTTGTGTGGAAGAATAGAAGAAATTCGTCGAAAGTTTTGTGAACTAACGGTCTACGCGATTTAACGACTTTTGTCTGATACTACTCCTCCTTTTACTACTTGTCCATCGGTTGTATTTTTTTTTTATATCCTATATATATTTTTTTCTTCAATACGTAAAAAGTTTCCGTAAGTAAAGTACACCAGAAAGCAACTCATCCGGAACGTTCGACTAAAGTAAAGTACAGATGAATAAGAAAAAAAAAATAATAAAAATAAATAACAAGAATAAAAATAAAGAAGAGAAAAAAAAAAAAGAGGAAAAATGGAAATTGAGAAGAATAGATTAATGATTGTGAGATTCATTTTAAATGTGAATTAATTGACACTCGTTTATTTCTTCATCGTAATATTATTATGTTATTTCGTTAGGAAAAAAAAAAAGTTTAATATCACGGAATTTTTATTCTTTATTACAGAATATAATTATGAATTATTTACGGATGTAATTAAATTCTTCAACTCGGTCAATTTTAATTGTGAATTGAAATAAAATAATAAATAAATAAATGAATAAATAACGATTATAATAACTTCAACTATAGAATAAAAATGAATAGATAAAAATTTATTTATTTATAAATAATTAAAAATTAAATATCAATTAATTGAATTATTCGGTGAAATGTGTGGATAGACAATTATATTATATACTGACTAATGCATTGGAAAATCACACGCATTCATATACATAGAAAAGTCTGTGTTTTATGTATAAAAACACAGGAGATTTGGTTTTAGTCATTTGTAAATCAACGTCTGGAATTAGCATGGAAATTAATCGATTAAATTTCCATGTAGACGCCAAGGCGTCGTGTCACTACTGGGTATTATGAAATTTACACTGTAATGAGAGTATAGACAGCAAGAGAAGCCAGGACATAGCACGTATTTGTTGTCTCTTTCATTGTATTATCCGTGTGTTGAATATCTGTGGGGTGGTATTGTGTATTAATCAGGGAATAATGATCAGGATTTAAATATCATTTTATATACGTATATGACATGTGCAAAATGCAAAACATGAACAATAGAATGGGGATTTATATTAATCTCAACTGAATATTATCACTCATATGGATTCTCTGAAAAGTAAATTAAAAATATATATATATATATAATTATTTATCTGGGGAATGAGTAATTGAAAATAAAAAATCGTTAATTCTTTGATAGTGAATAAAATGAAATTGTGAGAGAATAAGTTTGGATTTGAACATGATGCTCAGTAATATTTTGGCAAACATCCATGTTGCTCTTCACTTGAATATGCGTAGACAACACATGTGTATAGAGTGAGAGTTAGTGAGTAAAACAGACGTTGAACAGGAAGGTGGATGGAAAAGTGAGAGAAAGAAAGAAGGAAAAAAGGGAAAGTGCCAGAAGATAACGTTGGGATCCAAGGGATTTAATGTTGAGAACACACAACGACTGTGGAGTGCTGTCACCAGCAGAATCTTCACTAGTGGCTCTTTCCTCTTTTCAATTTTTTTTTTTTTCCTACTTCTCTTCCATTTCCCACAAGAATACAATCAAATCACACAGTAGTTTTCGATCTCCCACGAGTAATTCACGAGTTATTTCTAGTTTTATTTCATTTTTTTTCTTTTTTTTTGGTTTAGTTCATCGTTATTTTTCTATTTTTTATTCTCTACTTCTTTCATCTTGTATTTTACTTATTGAACTTGGTAAATTGTATTTTGTAAACTTGAAAATTTGTTGGGTATTGACATGTTCATACATTTTTTTTTTTTTTTTTTTCATATGATCAATCCCAATTCACTTTGATGTTAATTTATATATTTTTTTTTTTTTTTTACATTTAAACTATATAAAACTAATTTTTCCTTTCACTCAATGCAACGTGATACGTATTTTTTATTAGTTTTTTTGTTGAATTCCTTTCATTCTATCTCTTGTTTGTTTGCTTGAAACGACGCTCCAACAAGTTTGAACTCGACTGTGTTCTGCGTTCTTATCATCCAATTGGAAAATCTCATTGAGTAACAAACAATATATACAAAACTTGTACAAAAACATGTATTTATTACAAACACAATTGACCACTTGAAAATATATTTAATCAACGTAATAATTATTTGTAGACTGTAATTAAAAATGTATGAGTAGTAGAAATATATGAAATATTTTATATTATATTTTATACAATTAAATTTAAAATATCGTGTTTGACGGGCCAATGAACTGTAAATGATACTCAACTTTTAAACAAGTAGAGAAAGATTTACCAACGATAATACACAAGATATAAAATTTAATCAATACAAATTTGATAAGAAAATATTTTTTATAATATTCTAAAATTTTTCTCGACTATTTATTGATATAAATAATAATTTTTTATTATTCAATATTATCGAAATATTTAATAATCAATAAATAAATAAATGATTGTATATAGATTTTCTCTCAACACACAGTTAATGTGCTCAGAAATCATGATGGTGTAGTCGAATGAAATAAAACATTTAATTAGAACTTTTAATTAGATTCCAAACTGTCATATGAAAATTGAATAGGATAGTCGGATCAAAGAGGAACAAAAAACTTTGAGCGAGGTGATTTTATGGGAAGAAGAGAAAAATACGAGATAGTTAAATATTAATAATGATAAGGTGAAAAATTAGAAATTGAATTAATGTATTTGGTTAGAAATATTCTCTGGAAATAGTTGGGATATAAGTGGATTTTATCAAGGAGAAAGAAAAAAAAAATATATATGTTCCCACTGTAAATTGAAAATTCAGTGAAATGACGTGTGAATGAGATCTAAACTTTAAATTGACGGTCATCGTGTGTCATGGGAGTTTGTGTGTATTACATTGAGAAGGGAGACTGAAGAGAAAAGATAGAAGATGAAATGAAACGAATGGTCCATGCCAATGCGCAAGGGCGTTGGCGCTGATGACGGACCGTACGCCAAGCGTTGTCGTCGTATCTACCAGTGGTAGAAGGTAGCAATAGTAGTAGTAGTAGTAGTAGTAGTAGTAGTGGTAGTGGTGGTGGTGGGTTGACAGGGACGAGTGGGAGATACTAGAAAGGGTGGAAAAGTCGTAGACTACGGATTTCTCCCCAGTCGCACAGTTCGCGTTTCCATACGCACATCGTCCCGACTGTATAAGACTTGAAAATTTATAATATTCAACTTTAAAAACAAAAATATATGTAAAAAAACATCTGGGAAAAAATTCTTTTTTTTTTTTTTCATTTTCATTACATATAAATAAAAGGGGGGAAATAAATGAAAATAATCATTTATAATTGAATGATATTTTGATATTTTCAATTCTTCTCTTTCTCTTTTTATAAATTTTTTTATTATAATTACAATTTTCTTTTTTTTTTTTCGTTTTCGTCTTCTATTGAAAATTCGTATTCAATATTCAATCTTTAAAGGAGAGTGCGAAACGTGAGACACGAGCAAAGGGAGTGTCAATGTTCCATCGACAACACGAAAAAGGACAGATGGGAAAAAAATAAATAAATAATAATAACAGAATAAAAAATCTACATTGATATTTGATAAAAAAATTCAAGTTGCAGTATATAAATTTGTAAGTGAAAAAAATTATAAATGAAATTAAATTATATAAAATTATAATTTTTTTAATTTTTTTTTTTTATATTTTTATTTTATTCTGCTTTGGATGATATTTTAATATAAACATTAACGCCCATCTGTTAATATTTAAAAAGAACAAACGGTTAGAGACGATCGTAGACTATTTGCTCGTTAGAATATACTCCAGGGCATGAAGATAGACCGAGAGAAAATGAAAAAAAAAAAAAATAAATAAAAGAAAAAAAGTGAGGAGAGAGAGTGAATTCACAGGGTGAAACAGGAATAGAGAACGACTCTAGAGGGACCATTGCGAGTGTACTGAAAAATGCTGCATGATTTATCTGACCAAGCTCGAGGCATCGTTAAATGAAAGCACCACACTAATGTTAGAAGAGTCTACTTATGGTTTTAGTTACTTTTATAAAAATTCCACTACTTTTTTTTTGTTTTTCCACTTTCTCATTTATTCTCTTCTGTTGAGTAATACAAAGATTATCACTTCATTCAATTATTATCAAATAATAAATGATTAAAGTGAAAAAAATTATTCAATTCTTGTAATTGTCGATGATACTCTTGACTTTTTGCAATTTTTCATAATATTATTCATTGCCACACACAATTTAATCAAGGGCAATGGCAAAATAATCTATCACACTTTGTAATATTTAGATAGTTGTTAATGATATTTTTTCTTTATGTTTATTTTTATATTTTTTATTTTTCTTCTGTAGAGATGAGAAACAATGAATCACATCCCCTAAGTGGATCTGCTTCATGAAATATATTGTCTTAGTGTGATTTATCTGGATTATTGAATGAAATGTGTGGTGCTGTCTGTATCTTTTTTATGTCATCAAGTTAATTTATAGGGATTTTGTTCAAATTGTGTTAATTATTTAGTTTTGTATTTTATTTTCTTTGTTATCTTTAATCCAAAATATATTTCATTTACTTATATATTATCCCTCACCTACAAACATAACAGCGTTTTTTTTTTTCTTCTCTTTACTTCGTAGAGATTAATCGAAAAATTAACTAAATAATTTCCAATAGATTTTTTTTTTTTTTGTTTATTTCAATTTTTCCCAATAACTTTATTATGAAACAATAAATATAAAATTATTTATATACAATATTTTGAATATATTCACATAATTTTTATATTAAAATATGTCACGTATGAGTTTTGTTTGAACTTTTTTCTTTTTTCTCCCTATTCACTTTTAATACCAAGTGAAATGCACGCTCTGACACGTTAGGAAATAATACACATATTATGCACTCACGTTTCACCACAATGCGACAACAAACAACTGTATACACACGAATGTATTTCAAAGAGGAACATCCCATATATTATTAAAACATTGAAAATTATTTATTTCTACTTGAAGAAAAAGAGAGAAAAAAAAAAATAAAGGGGAAATAACAAATTAATTTCATAAATTAATTCTTAAATATATTTTACATCATTAAATGAATTAATTAAATAATTACTTGTGATATTATTAAAGTTTCATGATAAAAAATAATGATACGTTTCTTTCTTGCTCTCTCTTTTTTTTTTTTCAAGTTTCAATTAATTATCTAAATTAGTGACTACTGTAATCCGACTTTGTCTGTTCGTGACATGTCGATTCAGTTTTGTTGTGTGCATCAGGAAATGGGCGAGGCAAAGAGTGATGATTGTTGGGTGACGGTGATAGAAATTTTGGTTTGGTGTATGTGCATGAAAATACATACAAATATTGAGAGCGAAGTGGAAATATCGTATTTAAGTCGGCCACAAATGCTCTCGACTGTGACGGATGTGCTTGTGCGTCGATCATCACCGTTTGCGACACAATATTTGATTTTTCCACGTCAATTAATTATTACACAAAAGAGACAACGACTAAAAAAAATATTAAATAATTTTCTCATTATTTATTATCCAAGTACAATACGATATATTTTTATCTTCATCACGATGAACTTGTTCAATTCAAGTCCCTGTATATATTTTACATATAACGCACATCATGTACTTCAAACAAACTCATTTTCTCATCTCCATACGATAAATGCTCCTTTGTTAACAGTCGCGTATAAAACATGCGCGAATGAACAAAAGGACGATGGGGAGTACAAGTAAGGGAAACAAAACTATACACGTCAGCCGTGAGGAAAAAGGATAAAATGTTCTGGGTACGTGGCGCTATATCCATTTACTAATTGGCTGGGCTTTCTCACTATAGTTTACAAAATCGGATAATGTAAATTGAGTTTCATAACTCATTCATTCAATCCCACCACTCACTCACCTCCGTATAGAATTAATATGTCAAGGCCACGTCTCAGTTTATAAGCTCAATATACACGACAATTACACATTATTGTTTCATACAGTGCATAATTGTTCGTGAATGTTAATTGTTTCGAGAAACTTGGAAATATTTTAACGTGAAACTTCACGGATAATGGACATGTGCTGTGTGTGTGTGTGTGTGTGTGTGTGTGTGTGTGTGAAAATGAAAATTAATAGAATGAAATTCCTACGACCAGCAAAAAAAATACGTTCGCTCTTTTTCTTCCATTACTCTACCGAGTATGGTCATGTGAAAATACTCTCAAAGTCAACTTGGATACGCCACATCGTACGCACACGTACACAGATAAACTTTGTACCCTCTCTACTCCCTCATGCTCAGTGTACACGACCGCTCACATTCTCAATCTACGATCAAAGTTGAACAACCCAGAAGCACGAAACGGATGAAGATTCTTGAGCTAGTTTGGGTTTTATCATCAATACACACATATACACACACACACACACACATTTCCTTTGTGTATCCAGCTGAATTATTTATAATACAACTCAAAAAGTTTATTGAGAAAAAAAAAAAAAAAAAAAGAAGAAAAAAGGAAAAGATAAATTTAAATTTCGTATTTTGCGAATGAATTGGATTAAATAAAAAAATTATTCATTTTATTTTATGAGAAATATAAATTATAATGATAATAATATATGAATTGATGGAAAAAAAAATTTTATATGTTTATATGTATTTTTTTCTTTATATACATTTTCACGTATGTTACCACTACGAAAAATATCTCATAAATATTTCATGAGACATTGTATATTGGGTTTTATTTTCCAATAAAAATATAGATATATAACAGATGTACATCGAAACAAAATCGAAAATTCAGCGATACAAAAATTCATGCTCTGTTATAATGAGATTATCAGGCAGATGTCGGTAAAAGTTTTTTTCAGTGATATAAACCAATCATATGTCGTCCAACCTAAGTCAAGTGTACAATTTATTGACTGTCACGTTGATTTTAATGCTCATTTTAATTAATGCATTGATGTTTAATATTTCAAAATAAACATTAATAATTTATAACAATACCTTTCAATTTTTTTGTTCCATTTTCTTTTTATTCATTATTTTTATTATTCATTTTTTATTTATTTTTTTCTTGTATTATTTAATTTAAATTCTACATACGAGTTTACGTGACAATGAATAATGTCACATGCCACTTTTCATTTCTTCTGATGTGTCAATATAATTTTTATTGTTTTTATAGATTTACATGTTTTAACACACATACAATTTTATACTTGAATTTTTCACAATTTTTACGATTTATCCAAGTGCAACTGGCACTACCTCAATAACTTATAGTGAAATATGATTTTATTCTTCATCTATTTATTATTTTTCTCTCATGCTATATTCGATTCTATTACTCTGGGTCAAGTATAAGCAGCAATTCAAAAGTGTATAGGTTATACTTATATATAAATATTGCAATATAAAAAGGGTAAAAGAAAGAAAAAATAAAAAAAATAAAATAGAAAATTTTATCGAGATTCTTTCCATACTCTTTGTTGTTTGCTGCTTCTACCTTTTATTAGATAAAGAGAGCCATCGAGTTGAAAACGAGAACGATGAACGCGATATACGAAAAAGAATCTCGAGGAAATTTTTTCACGGTGAAGGAATAAAATTCCATGGGATTCCTGCATACGTTGCATGAGAAAAAAAAAACCAAAAAAAAAGAACTGATCACGTCGAGGACATTACTTTATTTCAATTCTATTATTATACTCTATTCGAATAATGAAATATAATTTTTTCTATTCGAATTATTTTAAATATTGGAAAAATAAAATAAAATAATAACTCGATGAATAATTGTGAAAAATTATTTTATTCTAATTATTTACAAATGTTTCTTTTTTTTTTTTTAATGTCAAAATATCTTTTGAGAGTTTGATAATGGTGAAAATAAAACTTGGACAATTGCTTTTCAACTCCTGTATTTATCCTGACGTTTTCTAATAGTCAAGTGAGTACATTCAATAGACACTTGTCACAGTTTTTTTATTATCACTATTATCGTGTCGCTATTGTGTTAGAGAATAAAAAATATACTTATATATTTTTTTTATTTGTCCTGTTTTAATACAGTATATAAACTTGTGATATACCTGACGAACTGTTGGCACGTATTTTCATATCAGTAAACTAAGAAAATCAACATTACATAGTCAGACACAATCATAAAATCACATAAATCTCTAGATCAGTAGGAAAATATGCACTAGATTAATTTTTTTTTTAATTTCTTTATATACATATACCAATCATTAATTGCATCCAAGCAAAATTAAATACAAAAAATTTCGTGTCAGTATAGATTTACATTTCGATAGATACACACACACATTTGTCCTGGACATTCGAATTTTGACTTGACGAATTGCTTTGATAAATGTTTTTATATTCGAATGATTGATTCATTGAGTGTGCAAATATAATTCACTGAATCATTCCAGAATATCATTATTGATGTACTAAAAAATATGCATCAATAACTCTACTCACACATACATGAGGGTATGTATGTAATTATATTCAGTGAATTTTATGAGCTGTCAGTAAAACGTCCCAGTGGAAAATGCCACGCGTGGCGCATCGATGAATTTTCACAACGTGTCGACTATTTATCCAATATAATATTACCTTAATTTACTTGATGGGTGATAAATTAATTAAAAATTAATATTTTTCGTGCGTGTGTGTATGTGTGTGTATGTTGAATAAATATTTACTATAGAAAAATTTTATCTCGAGATTACTGTGTAAAATGTGGTTTTTACCCTTATCATATATTTATACAAGCGTTTTATCAATTTATTTCAGCGTTTTATCGATAAAAAAAATAATAATATTAAAATAATAACGACACACTGTGTTGTAGGATGTTGTAATCAAGAACCAAAAGCCTTTGGTTATTATTTATTTATTTTTTTTCTCTTCATTCTCTGGTTTCTTCTGCTTCTTGACTGCACAAACAAATGTGTAGAGTAAAATTTGTATAAAAGGAAATTTTATATTTAATCATGACGAGTTTAATTAAAATTGACCGAGAAAAAGTAAACGTGAATAAACTTGCATAAATATTATTATTATTATTATATTATTTTTTTTTATGTAAAATTGTGAATGGGAAATGGAGGGAGAGAATAAAATGAATAAATAAATATGATGCTATAGCTACTGTGGATGGATAAAGCAGAAAGTGAATAAAGATGAGGAGTATCCACTTTTGTTGGCAGATGTAAATCTCGATGTAGAGAAAAATGCGATGATGCGAGGAATAAAATAGTGAGAACTAACAGCAGGTCAAACTTCTGAAGTACAAAATTTAAATCAAAGATTAATAATCGTCGTTTCCTCTGAAACAATATATTTTTTTTTTTCATTCTAGATAATCGAACTAGTAATTGGAAGATAAATTTAAATTTTCCATATAACACGTACTGTAATAAATTTATCTGCCTTGTGAAATTTGATTTATCTCCAGGCAAACAATATCTTAATTTAATCATTTGCAAAATTTCACATCTACACATCTTCAACACAAAAGTCATATGATTAATTATAATTCATATCATCTTTAATCAAAAAAAAATACATTAAATACAATCTAAATATTTTTATAATTATTTCACTTCATTTGTAAAAATATTTTACTTTGTAATCTTTCAATCTGATGTTTTTGTGTATTTTTATTATTCTTTCCATCATTTGCAGTTTTTTTTTTCTTTTTTTTTTCTCGTTGTCAAATTCTCCTTCCCCTTATTCACATATTATTCTTACCCCTTAAGTAAAATAATGTTTACACAATATAATACACAATCTAAACCACCGACTTATTTCTGACCTCTTTACACTTGTTTCCTTTTTTATATCAAACACACACACACATACACACACAATTTGTACCACTTGGAGTGTTTTTCCGTTTTCCAGTAGAACAATTAAAATAACTTTGCATGAATTTAACCGCAAAGCTCTAAACATTATCGCACCTTAACATTCTCAATGAAAAAAAAAAAAATAATAATAATAAAATTTAACATAATATTAATTATAATGATAATAAAAAATATAGATAGAAGTGTAATAAAATCCAGATAGTAATTAAATAAAATATATCTATCCAATAGTTATTTCAACAGAGTTATTTATCCTCGGGAAAATTGACCTTGTCGCAAATTCCAACGGGTGAAATTTATCGAATGGAGAAGTTTCCTTAAGGGAGAAATTGAAGATAATTGAACCACATTGGGCCTCTTCACCCTTTTGTCCGCACTTCTAATGTCCTCGTCCAATGACGAGGTTGACCACGAGTAACCCTCACTTATCCCCAGCATCAGTAAGTGGATAGTTTGAGGGAGGAAACAGTTGTATATATATATAGATGATAATTTCGTACCCTTTTCTGTGAGTGAGTAAAGCTCATGTAGCCCGGAAAAATACCTCTTTCAAAATAGCCCAACCATCATCACTGTAAGGAATAAAATGATTAAAGTAAATACACCGAAAATATAAATTCGAGAGAGTGCACACAAAATTTTTTTATAATACACATAAATAGATATATATTTATGTGTATTTATTTTTGTTCACTTGAATATTTCTTTTGTTCCTCAACAGTGAAATAACAGATGCAAATTTGAAATGCACCGTGGGGATTTAAAAGTATCTGAGAGTCAAGGAAAAAAAAAAAAAACTTGCGCTTTTTACCATTTTAATGCGCTTCAGAAAAAAAAAAAAAAAAAAAAGAAAAAACAAATGGAGTTTTCATTCTTTTCGTGCTTTTATTGTTACTTATACTTTTTAGTTTTTTTGTTTACTTTTATTCTTTAATTTTTTTCCATTTTATATTATTTTTATTGCAAATCTAAAAAATAAATGACGGTATATGAAGAAACGTTGAGAGAAAACCGAGGGGAATAATTCAAAGAAAATATTTATTCACGACAACGAAGAGTTAAATGAAAAATAATAATAAAGTTGGAGGAGGATGGAAATGATACAGCGATGAAATGGAATGAGTGAGAAGCAGAGGGATCGAAAGAAGATGAACGTGAACGAATGAAAAATATGTAGAAAAAAAATCTTCATATCAGAGTTGTATTTGATACATGACTGTCGAAAAAATATCATTGTAGGTTAAAAAAATAAATATAAATTGTCATCAATATAAATACATACACGTGTACATAACTGCAAGCAAGAAAAAAGAAAAATAAGATAAGAAAAAGTAGAAGAAGAATAAATATAATGTTAAAAAATATTGACAATATATTGACGTGAAAAATGTTATATATCTGCCACACAAGCGATTTTGCAATAGAAAAGTGTATTCATTCGCAGTGCACCACTGAATTCTTGATTTTCCCGTGAAAAAGCTTCCACTTTATGATGTCAGAAAAGAAAAAAACAAAAAAATGAAAATATGAGAAAGATACTTTCACGTGTTCAGTGGATATGTTGGAATATTTTTGGCAGATTGCCACAACCACCACTATCATCATCACACCCATACCACAAAAATGTGCATTCTGTGCGATAGAATAAAACCAGTAGGTGGTAGAAAAAAAAAAAAAAAATAGATATTTCCCACTCAGAGTATGGTATTATCGTTTCAATCCCACACTAGTATATTCAGCTTAAGACATTGATGAAACAGAAGAGAAAAAAAAATAATAATAATAAATGAAGTGAAAAAAATGTTCCATGTGTCATTTCATTTTTTTTTTTTTATGTTTAAATTTGATTTAATTTTTTTCTGTAAAAATTGTTCACCCTCTTAAATGAAATTAAAAAAAAACACATAAATCCCTCTCCAATCTTTATAATATATATTTTTTTTATTATCTAGCCACAGGCAATATTGACATTAAACAAAAAAATTAGAAAAAAAAATATATATATATATTTATATATTTTAAATTGTTGAAATGAGGGTTGGACTATTACCCCCTCCAATACAGTTATATATCAAGTAGATAACGGATTATTTATAAAAGGGTTAACTTAAAATGACTTGAGTCCCTGTGGATCGTTGAGAAAATTGCTTCAGGGTATAAGTCAAAGATATATTATTTAATCGTGACAATTTATCATGACTTTTATCATATGTATCTTGATAAAAAATTGAAATATTTAAATACTCTAAAAGATAAATATAATAAATAATGCATTTACTCCTCTTCCATCATTTTTATTTTCATTTCTTTATTTATTTATCATTATTATTTATTTATTTATCTATTTATTTTTTTTATTCTCTATTATTCATGATTTGTTTGAATTTATTTTGATTTAATCAGATCACTATTGTTATAATGATAATAGCGAATAGAAGGGACTTCCGTTCAATACAACAAGAAACTACGCAATAATACTAATGAAGAGAAGTTCAAACTCCAGAATAATTGACGTTGAGTCAAATATATATATGATAGACATCAATAGATATGTATTAATGTGAGAACACACACGAATAACTGGACTATACATCGCTTTAGACCAATATGCACTTGTACTGTTATCAATGTATATGTAGTGGATTAGTTTGAGTATTTAGTTCGAAGGAGATAGAGTTGGGTAAGAATTATTAAAGTGAATATCGAATGTAGATATAATATATGACATCTTATAAAATTATATATACACGATTTAACTGTGTCATTGTCAAGTGAAGTCATAAAATGCAAATGATAAAAGAAAATAACAAAAAAAAAAAACGTATTTGTAATAATTTCTTCTTGAATTTTATATTTTTATTATTTATGTTACTAATTTGTACTGTGAGGAAAATTCCCGTGTTACTCAGAGATCACAATTGTTATCCAAAATGTACGAGAGTAATAGGGAAAGAACTTGCATCACACACCCACACACAAAATATCCACATATCATAAAGTTCAGACAGACAAAGCAACTCAAAATCCGACATTTCATTAAATCTCTCTATTATACGACAAAATAAAAAAAAAGAAGTTATTATATTTTTTTTCTGCTCAATATTTTTTCTTTTTTTATTCAAATTAAGAATATCATGAGAATTATTTTTTGTTTTATTTATCGATCTTTTATGATGGAATATAAGTTTGTGATGTTTGACAAGTAATTATTTTATACAGCAAAAAATTCGCCATATGTGAATCCCAAAAGCGAATGAATTGACGTGTCTGGTGATGTGTAATAATGACGAGGTGGTCTGATGTACAATAGAGTGCATTTGTCGTGACGCAGTAGTTAAACCAAAAAAAAAAAAAAAACATGAAAAATAAATAGAAATAAAAAAAAAAACTGACAGACAAGAGAAATTGTTGCGGCGATAGTTGGTAGAAGGGAAAAGGATGCAGGTGAAAAATGAGAAAGTCACGCTCACACATATCGAGCATGTGTTACCTATCTGTGATATATAAGGGCTATAGAATAGTATATAAATTTAGAGAATGTATATAGGGGTTGGGAGAGAGGGGGAGTAGAGAGTAAAAATTCCCCTGACGAAGCAAATCGATGCGACCGCTGTCGTTCAAACGGAAACGATTTTCATTTCTTTCATTGGTTTTTTATTTTTTTATTTTTCTGTCAATAGCTGAATTTTCTCATGTCAACCTTTTTTCATTTTTGGATATTCATGAAAGTGTTTGTGCAATAGTTGAAAAACGATCAAATTATATAAATATCCATTTAGTTTATTAGTCATCCACTCACATATAATTTTATTGTATTTGTGTAATATAAAGTGTATCAGTCCATTTCAAGTTACTTTTATTCAATTGAAAAAGTCTACCGACTACGTTACATCTCGTTGAAAGCTCATAAAATACATGAATATACGTGCCAAACATCTAGTTGAATTTAAATACACGACTGGACGTAGATACGCATTTATGTTTTGGACAGTAAATTTTTATATCTAATCATAAATATATCATTAACAATTGCCATAAAGATAAATCAATGAAAAAAATTAAAATAGCAATAAAAAATGTAATAAAATTGAAAAAACAAAAAAAAATTTCTCCCAATTTTTATTTATTCTCAACGAATAGTTAATTAAAAATTTTTTATGATACCGATCATTATTATTTAATTGAAAATTCACAGTCATAAAATAAAATACAGTACGAAATAACTATGAATATTTCATCATCAATTTATTTAGTATAAAAAATAAGGATTTACATTGTATCGCAGATTGTCATTCTCCTATTTTTTGTTTTTTTTTTTTTCTTATTGCTCTTGATGTCACCGCATGTACGGTCGATCGATAATACTGACAGATCGTTAGAATTGATAAACGCGCATAGTACTTGCGCGTGGTAACACCACCAGAAACACTAAATTCGTGTATAGATGTAGTCAGAGGGTGTTGTGAAAAGAGGGGGAGTAAAGAGACTGGGATGAAAGAAGAGAGAGGTGATTTCTGTTGCTTTACCAGCGGTAGCCATGGCAACAGGTGGTGACAGTCTTCACACACCCATTTACCATCCTTTCCTTACATTATATCTCCCATTACATTTTATGCATATCATATTTTCAAAAATAAATTATTTATATGATATTCACGATTCACATGACTTTGAACACATTTTTACACATGTTTTTTTGTTTATTTGTTTATCTGTCTTTATTTGATTTAATACAAATTTTTTTCCACTGATATCAATAAATTCATATTAATTCTGTAAGTAATGTCATATAAATAATATCATCTCACACATGTGCATATTTTTAAAAAAACCTCATTAGCTGTGATATTGATATTATTTCAATAGTGAATACACATTTGTAAACTATCAATGAAGTTTATTTGTATTGATCAAACTCCAGTTATTTACTTTATTGAACAATTGAACAAATTATTATTGTTGTTAATGTTCTGGTTTTTTTTCTTTATTCAGTCTATTTAGTGGCAATATGTTTGGGGTGATGGAGAAATGTAACGGGAAATTGGGAAAAATAATAATTGGAATAAAAGGGAAAAAAATTATTGAAGGGTTATCAGAGTGAGGGGATATTGAAGTGGATTCGATCGTTATAATTTCTAACTGAGCATTGAAAATATCTCGATATAAATAATCGTGGATTTATGAAAAAAATAATGTACAAAATATAAATATATTTTAATGTTACATTGATTTTTTTTATTGAAAATTGTGATATCTATATAAGATTCATCAATTTGAATAGAAATAAAAATATAAATTTATATGTGAAGGAATTTAGGTGAATTGATTTTGTTTCAAATTTCCATTGTCAATTCTCGTCGCATATCAGAAACACAAGAAGGCCAAAAAGAGAATTCAAAATTCTTTTGACCAAAAAAGAAACCGAATATTTGTACGAATATAAAGCTCCGTTTCATCAATATTTTTTCTTACTCTCTCTCTTTCCACTTTCCATTCCCTTTTTTTTTTTTTTATATGTATAAATATATATGATACATCATCGATATTCCTAAACTATATCGTTTTTTGATATGTTCCTTTATACTCATATTTCCATTGCTCTCTTTTTCTCTCCCTTTTCTTCAATTCCATCCGCATTCAAAAATCCCCTCCGACACACTCAATCCCACTTACATACATTCACCAATATCAGTATTAAACCAATATATAAATAATAAAACACCCTCTTCATCCAGATTTTCTGGGATTTTTTTTTTTTTTAATTCCATCAAATCTATCACCGATATCTATCAGCAAATTTTTTTATACATTTAAATAAATTTGACCAACATTACAAAAATTTAAATAAATTACACTACATCAATATCTTTTTTTATCTATATTTAAATTGAATTATCTCGTGTGTGCATGTACAAGTTGAAAGAAAATGAATAAACATAAGAATTGAAAAGTGACACTTTAAATTGGATGAAAAGTCTCGTATACCGAAAATTATTTTCGATCCAAGCATAAACTCAACAACCATGAAAGCAAAATTGATGTTATTTAAAAGTTGAAATATTATATATATAGAGTTTGGATGGCAAAGATGAGATAGTGAGAAAAGCACAATCCATAAATATCGTTATACTACAAGATATAATCAACTTCCCATTTTGAAGACACGAGTTATAACGAGCATGAGTATTTTCTTCTAGTAGAGAGGAAAATGACAGACGATACGATCGATATGACATTGCACTCGTCTTTCCATTTAACTTTCATTTCTCAATTTATTATTTTATTTTATTTTTTTTTCCTTCATAATCTTCCACTTCAAGTGGATACGCGACCATCAAAGGGACGTGAAACTTAACTTGTCTCTTCCCAGACTGGATAATATAACGTCTCGAGAGTCTTACAAAAATTTGTAGAATAAAAAAAAATATATAAATCATTTGAAATTTCAACGATACGATTTAGTCTATCCGGAACCAGTAGTAATATCCGATACTAGTCAGACATTGCACTTTTTCTATTTCAATCGATATGGGAATTGTAAGGGGTAGGAGAATTCAAGACCCCCAAGGGTATTTTATATTTTTTATTTATTTTTTTTCTTTTTCACCTTTCGTTTTTTTTTTTTTTTTATTGAATAGCAGACGATTTATGTGACGCGATCAGCTCCAAGAGGAGCTTTTATGTGCAAAGTTACTCCAGGGAGAATTTTATGTACATGTAAGTCAATATTCGTGTATGTCATTGTGGGTTTTGTCTGAATTCATAAAAATTCTGATGAATTCGTATATGCATATACATATGTTTTATATATTTTTCATCAATATTAAATTGCAGAATCAATTATTTCACAGTTGTGACTTTAGAATGAAAGAAATATAACAAACAAAAAAAAAATAAAGAGAGGAGAGAAAATACACATATATTTTTTTTAAACACAAGACAGGGAAAATAAAAGAAAAAATACAAGAGAGAATGTATTGGACGACTTTACAGTCAAAGTCGTGTGTTGGCAAGTGGCCAATAACTACGACCTACATCCCAAAAACTGCCTGAAAATGTAATAAAAGTACAGAGTTTGGTTGACGTGAGAGAGTGGCCGACAGCAGACACAACCTGTAAAATACTAATGACAAAATAACAAAGTAGAAAATAAAATTTCTAATATCTAAAATTTGTTCATTTTATTTTAAATTATTCAGAATATTTTTTTTTCTCTTCTACTATAATTTTTTTACTTTATCCAACGACAAATAAAAATGTATCATTATGATAATAAAATAAAAAGACATTTCCTTTGGAATATAATAATCAAGTTCCAAAGGGAAAAAACAAAACACATAAAATGTGTAAATTTATTATTGAATAAAAAAAATAATAAAAAAAATGTTTTTTTTCTTTTACAATTAAATTTTCTTCGTTCTGTTTTATGTCACCATATAATATATAAATATAACATTATATTTTTATACTTGGTGAAGAAAATAATAGATAAAAAAAATAAAATAGAAAAGAAAAATAATATGAACACGAACTTCATTAAATAAAATGTCTGATAAATATATAACAAGCACTATCTTCTTGTCTCGTTCAATTCAAAATTCCTTTAATATTTATTCACTTCTATATTTTATAAATATATCAATGTCATTCTTTACAGAAGAAAAATAAAATGTATTGTACAGTTAACTGGAAGAAAATCCAATTTTCTTTGAGTATAATGTACCACTCGATTCAATGAATTACAAAATGCAAATACATAAATTTCATATAATATTTAATTCAACATTTACATTACCGAATTAATCCAACTTTATATTTAAAATAAATTTATATTTTACATAAGAATGAGAAAAAAAAAAAAAAAAACGAATAATTGAATAGAAAACAATAAGAAATTTATAATAAAATAAAGAAAAGGGCAAAAGATATCGTGACTCATCAGTTGTTTTTTTTCTTTCGTTTATTTTTTTTTTTTATACGTGTGCACAACATTTAGATATATATTTAAATAGGGAATAAAGAAAAATAAAGAAAATCATTGAATTTATTATCACACTAGTTGAATTATTCAACCTGTTGCAGCTCTTATTACTCTACCATGAATATCTCAGACGCACAAATGTATTCAATATATATATATATCATATTTAATAATACAATAATAAAATAAAAATAATATTTTAATAATTTAAATAATACTCACATACGTCTTATTGAGTTTGTGATATTTAATTCTTACATTATACAATAGTGCAAAGATAAAAATACTATCATTAATAATTTGCTACATTTTTTATTTGTTAAATCGAATAATAAAAAAAAAAATATTAATATAATATAAATTCCAATGTTTGTAACAGATTTATTTATCATGTGTTATTTTTTTTTTTTCTTTTGCTTTTACACCATTACATAAAAGAGCGCATTGTGAGGGAAAAAAATAAAAATAAAAATCTAAACGATGTAGTTTACTTTAAGAAAAGCGTTTACCTATAAACCTCGGTACTATCGTAAATATCCAATCAATATAAATTCAATTCTTCGATTGTAAAACCTCCACTCTATATTTTCATTCAAGATTTATATAAATTCAGTGGTTTATTTTCTTTATTATATTGAAAATAATAATTCTGACAGCGAGATCATAATTCCTTATTGCATGAATCTTTGGTTGATTGGAAAGCTCACGAGAATTCACTTTGTTATTGACGATTGGATTGAATTAAATATGAATATTCATCCTTTGTCTCACAATCACGTTCCTTCTGTACATTGTCAATGTCAATGAATCAACGCATATGATGTAGATGTATATTATACCTCGCATTGATTATACTCTAATTGCAAATGAACTGCTCTTAATGCAATGGGCTGTGCAAATGGACGTCAGGTTCCATTGAGTGAACCCGCAACGAGCCGTGATAGGGCAATTCACACCGATCGTGTTCAAATCGATAGATTTGTATTAATGTATAACTATTTTTAGGGTAATAAAGGCAAATGAGACGATGAATTCAAAGTGAAATTATAGAGTTTGTGTATCAATTGATATATATTCTATTATTAAAATGTTTTCCAAGAAATTTTCTTGGTATATTTTCAATCAAGACATTGAATAAATCTCATTTTTATTAATATTACAATGTGTTTTTTTTTTTTTTTCTATCAAATTATCAGACCAAGCCTCGATATATTTTTAGTTCAATCAAAACGTAATCAAATGCAATTAAATATCGATCAATTTAAAATTGTACTGGTTGATTGATCACTTTGGGTTGATAAATTCGTCACAACTACACATTGATATGTCACCGGAAAAAAAACAAGTAAAGAAAAAAAAAATGTATATATATATATTTTATGAAGATAAAAAACTTTAGTGATTTCACAGTCTGTCACTTTCAGGAATATAGACTGGTCAATTCTTCTTCTGTTCTTATTCACTCTCACCCTTCCCACAAATCCCAAAAACCATTATCGAAATTACAACTTGCGACAAGGATATCAACTTTCCTGTCATACCAACTATGGAACATCCCCCTACATCCAATCGAGTCTACATCATTGACTTGAAAAAACAAAAAAAAATTTATCTATTCACCAAAATGTTTTTTTTTTTTTTTGTTCGAACAATTATATGGTCATCAATGGTAGTAACGAATTGATTCCAAGTATTATTGGAATATTTTAAAGACCGAGAGAGTTTGGGAGCACTCACATATTTGAGTGAGAATAGATTTGAGCACGTTTGTGCATGTCAAACTCCCTGAGCTCTAAGGGCACGACTGGAAGTGCGTGATACTTGAAGAACCTCTCACTCTTAGTTCCATAGACACGTACACAGATATTATCACAAATTAAAAAGTTTTTCTTTTTTTTTTTCTTGTTTAAATTAATCAATTCAATTTATATAAATTCAAATAATTATCCCTTTGTGCCATGCCATCCACATGATTTATTTTTTGGGACGAGAAGTAGATATGGAACGAACAGGGTCAGACAACAAAGTCTATCAGGAGATTATTACACACGATTGACAAACGTTTTCGTGAAAAAAATTCTTTCCTTAAATCACTCTCTCTTTTTTCTCTCTTTCTGTATTTATTTTTTTTTTATTTATAGAATTTAATTTGAATATCAATGATTGAATAATTTGTGGATTAATTAAAAGTGATATAGAGATAAATTAATTCACGCAAACATGTCACGAATGTATTTGTTATAATAGAGTGAATGGAAAGGGGAGTTGAATGTAAGGTGACGTTTCAGACATGCATCCTTGTATAACTGTGACCTGTTACAACGAGCTGGATACATGTCGTCGTAAAATTATTGTCAGTGTCTTATACCATTCACCAAAGAGGAACGTGTGTACATTGCACTTTACATGCGACTACATTATACACAAGTCACACATATATATTTCTTGTATACGTGCTGATATAAATATATGTGTCTAAGTGTTTGAACTTTATTACCTTGTGTATGAAAAGAAGAAAAAAAAAAAAAAAAAAAAAAAATAGATGAATAAAGAAAAAATGAAAGAAGATTTGTGGTTCAACGTCAGTCCAAGTGCATTACTCATAAATCAATCATCTCATTATTTATTCTTTTATATATATATACAGATATATTTTTTTTCTTCTCACACGAATATATGGGAGAAATTTCCTTTTTCTTCTTCGTTATTTATTCCGAAACGAGAATGGAAAAATGAGATTTTTTTCAACACGAAGATAAAAAGTCAATGATGAAGAAGAAAACTTTTATTCTCATTTATATAAAGTGAAAAAAAAAACTCAATTATATATTTATCTTTAAATCTACAATGATTTCTTATATTATATTACGTTTGAATATGTTATAAATTGTGTGGATTAAAATTGTTAACTTTTCACTTGATAAATGATCTCGATTGATGAGTCTTTTGTTGAGATCAGAGAATTGTATTGACACTAATAAAAAAAAAATATTTATTCTTGTTACAGATATGAATATAAAGAGCTAAAAAAAAATCTATCTCAACTAATATGACAGAACTTGGTCAAATTTGGAGAATAAAAAAGAAAAGGAATACGAATAAAGCGGATATAACTTGTGCCAATTTTCCACGTATGTGAAGAAAATACAAAAAGAGCAGGCAAGGGATTGCGCAAGGAAAGGTGATTTAGCTCGAAGGCAAAGGGATAAAGAAACGGAAGAGAAAAATAAATAAAGTAAAGAAAGAAAAGGATAAAAAAAGGACTGGGCGAAGGAGGAAAGGGTGCGATAGGGAAAAAAGGAGTTTCGAGAAAAATCGCCTCAAATATATATCCGTGCTCTTGATACGTTTTATCGTGACACCCGACACTGCCAAGTAACCACACATACTCACACACACACGTACTCACACCTCTTTCTACATATATACAACCTACTCAATTTCTATATATATAGATAGATAGATATTTACGAGTGGCGGTGTTTGATATCAAGAGGAAAGTGGAGGAGGAGCAATACACAGTCACTATTTGAATTTGAATGACTCATCCCTGAAGGCTAAATCCCGTTTTGCTGGCGTCGTCCAATAGGGGTGAGATTTTTTTTTTCTTTCTATTTTTTCACTATATACATGTATGAATACTGTACATATGTATGTGGACTTCCCTTTTCTTTTTTTTTTTCATGTTTTTTTCTACCGAATTTTTTATTAATTAATCAATAAACTTTTCTTATATCTTCAGAGTCGTTTTTATCGTCATTACTATTTTTTTTTTATTATTATTTATTCTTTTTCCTTTGTTTTCATCTACTTTTTTACCTCAATGAATGACAGTAATGACCTGACGTAGTTGGGCGCGATACATCGAGAATTTATTTTCGTTGTAAAAATACAGAAAATACGAAGGGAAAAGAGAAAAACGAAAAAAGTAGAGAAGAAAATGAAGAATTAGACGGTGAAAAAAAAAAAAAAAAAAAAACAACAGTTGACCTATTTCATTGTTTGAGTATTGTTTTTTGTATTTTTATATCTTCTATTCGTGCATATATGAATTTTGTCAGGGAAATTCGAATATTCCGATTGGTGATAACGGAAAAGACGAATGGGTATTGGATATAAATAAAAAAAAGACATTTTTTTTTTTCATCATTATTCTTATTAATAGTGAAATGTGAAAATCCATAAATAGTCAATGGTCACATCTGGGATAGCAATGGGAAATTCACGGGTGTACCGCGACGGAAATCGTATCGGAATAAATTTTCGTGAAGAGAACACAAGGAAGTGACGAGAGGAAAAAATATAAAATAATAATAACAATAAAATAAACGATGAGTGGTGAAAAAAAAAATATGAAAAATGACAGATAAGAGTGAATGAGGGGGAAAGAGTGGACCGCATATACCAGAATAATCGAAGTGTGATGGTAGTCTATGGGCAATTTTGTATTTGACAGTGAAAATTGCTGACAATTTAAAATTTGTGGAATGAAATCCATCGAATGGATAAAATTCATTTTCAGATATTAAACAGAGCAACGATGAATTTACATATATACGTATTGATAATGAAAAAGAAACAAAAAATTATTTTAAAAAAATATTTGATTACTTTTATTTTTGTATTACGTATTTTTTGTTTGTTTTTTAACTCGTCAAATTTAAATTTAAATTTGTAAAAATTCAATTCTACTCTTTGTCAATGTAAATAACATTGAATTGATAAATATTTAATATAATAAAAATATAATAAAAATTATAATTTATATATAAATAATAATACGTTAAGGTTTAATGATTGAAGGGGATGAAACTGAAAGAGATATGTCATAGTTTTAACGATAAATTACAGGAAATAAGACAGTGACAGTGCACGAGGCGGTGCAGGTGATAGTAAAGACGAGAAAAAATATAAAAAGAAAGAGAAGAAGAAGAATAATAATACGATAGAACGTTATATGCACGGAAGTTGAGCGAAGGAAACGGAGTTGTGAGAAAAAAAGTTGAAGCATTCAGAAGGAAAAAAATAAAAAAAAACAAAACAAAAAAACAAAAAGAAGGAATAAAGAAGGAATAAAGAAGTAAAGCAGCAGTGGAAAGCGGAAACGTACTAGCGGGTCTTTCGTGCTGTTGTCTGCAGGAGGAGGAGGAGGTGGAGGTGGTGGAAGTGGTAGTAGTTACCGTCGACGTGACTACGAACGTCGTAGTGGTGGCGGTCGAGGTACTTCCGGTCTCGCCACAATCAGCTCCTCGGTTGCGGGGAGCGCGGGGGGTTGCGGCCCCGTTGTGGGCCTCCCCTCCTACAAAAAGCGCCAAGGTAAACTCATATATATTTGTATAAACATATTAATTCATCATTGAATATAGATAAATTATGAAAAGTTAAATATTTTATCACGATAATGATAGTCCAAATAAAAATTGTGAATAATGTAAAATTAAAGAATTCTTTGGTATTTGTTTGATGATTAATTTGTAGCAAATACCACAGCGTGGGGACGTAGTGGACGTGGCCGTCCCAAAGGACGTGGGGGCGATGGTTCAACCCTACTTGGGGGTGGCATCGCCCCTGGAAATTATCCACCGGGACTGCAGGGTGTCGGTCCTGGATTTCGTGAGGTCGTCAACATCCTTGGGGAGAGAAATCAGGCGGGTACATTAACTGGTATCGGTCCACCACCCGGTGCATCAGATAATGGGGAGGATGATGAGGATGATGATGGTGTTCCAAAACGACCCCCACGTCCTTTGTACAGGAGATTAATTAATTATGTGAGACAGGCGTGGACCGGTGTGAAATTTGCTCTTGGTAATTTCAACCTATCAATTAATTGATATAAATTTTTTCATTTATTTTCTACAGTTGTTTATATATGTAACTATCTGATGATATTTTTTATTTTTTATTTTACTTTTGGTTTATTATACAGATTCTGAATACGAAGAGGAACAAACGCCACGATACCGACCCGATTCATTGGCAAGTCTCTGTCGAGCAACGAGATTTACTGAAGCGGAATTGAAAAAAATTTATCGGGGATTCAAAGCTGAATGCCCAACGGGTGTGGTCAGAGAGGACACATTTAAATGTATTTACTCACAGTTTTTTCCACAAGGTGGTGAGTGAATACAAAATAAAAATAATATAATGAAAAGAATCTATTGATTATTTATAATTTATTTTTATTTAAATTATTTCAATTATTTTCTTTTTCTTTTCTTAATTTATTTTCAGTGACCTGAAAATAAATTTGGTGAACACACATATACAGACAGGAGAATTTATAAAAAAAAGAAAAAAGAAAGAAAATTAGAATAGAGAGACCATTTCATTTTTGTAAAATAAAATGAAATAATATTCATTTTAGTTATATCCGTAAAATTATTGCTCTACCAGTCGTGCACAGTGGAAATTGCACATGGTCGTAATCAAAAGTGCAATCAGTGTCGGGAGGACAAAAAGGAAATGCGTCTCTATAGTGAATGTGTAGGACTATTAGTGCTGATTACTCCATTCTCTCACTGTCCATGCATGTATTTACTTTTTTTTTTTTTCTCTTTTCAATGAATTAAATATTATTTTGTATAAATAAATTTTTCTCAAATCTATAAAAATAGGCGGTACTTTAATCTTGTGAATTTAAATACAATTAAAATAGGGAAGTAAAAAACTGGATATTTATACATCATCTCTGTTTCATTTCAGCAAATACCAGCCAATATGCACACTACGTATTCAATACATTGGACCAGGACCACAGTGGATTACTGAGTTTTGAGGTGAATAATAATTTTATTTGACATTAAATAATTAAAAATGTTTACATTTTTCTAAAATACACATGCATTTATTTATATGATATACAATCCATCAGAGAATCTTATGTCCAATTCTCCTTCTGCTTTACTCATCCATGCTCCATGTGAATTTAAATGAATGTTTACTTTATGGGTATGCTCATCATTGCATATATAAAATAAACGTTCGAGGAATATTCATTATTCAACGGCACAAATTGATAAACGTCCTTTGGAATAATTTATTTAAGTTTGTTTAACCCAAATTGAATCACTTGCAATTCCCAGTGACAAAAAAAAAAATAATAAAATAAAATAAAAAATTCTGAACAAAATTAATATTGACATTTTTAATATTTTGATTTTATTTTTTCATTTAATTGCTTTTATTTCAAAATAAAATTATATCATTAGATTATTTATTTAAATATCGACAAGTAGACGTAGTGTTTCAAGTGAAAAGGCTTGAAGATTTTTATAATAAAAAAAAAAAAGAGGAAAAATAATGAAAGGAAGAAAATGCAATATTAATTATTTATCAGGTTTTGAAAGGCTAATGGCCAGAAAAATCGAAAGATGCGAGGAAAATTCATCTCGTTATTCCCAACTGGGGATCCAGAGTACACGAAAATCCTCTCTGGTGACCTTTACTCAGAGTAAACTTTGCCAGATTTCATATACATATATACATGAATGCATATCTATTTATACGTGGATATACCTATGGAATGATGAAACTGGGAGTGGAGAGCAGATCACTCTGACTCACTCAACTATGAAGCACCTGGGCCCTTATCCAAACCCTATACCCAGCACGATTCCATATAATTGGAGTGTACCGAGCAATATTGAGAGTCTAACAATGAGCGAAAACCACGATTGTTTATTGAATTGAATGAATTGTCAATGGTGATCGATATTTGTGAATTGAATTTCTGTCTATTGTGTATAATTCAACTCTCTCAGTCTTTCTCTCTTCTTCAATCTATCTAGTGGAGGTTCACTCATTTACCATTAGCTTTCATTTCTAACAATTATATTGTTTTTATTCTACATTTAATATTATTTCACAATTAATTCAAGTCTCTTTTTTTTTTTTGTAGTTTAATTTTCACTATTTATCATTTATAGTATTTAATTACGAATGTAAATTTCAAGATTGTATGATCTATATTAATGAAGATGAGAAATGATTGTGAGTGTGAAAGAAAAATGGGGTGAAAACTTTGTATTTCATGGAATCTAAGTAAGATTAAATGTTGTCAGGGTTGTGCAATGTATGCCCAGGGCTTAATGTTTCAACAGAAATTTATACAATGTCCAAAATTCGTGTAATACACATACACATTTACGAATTTATACGTACATGGGTATATATATTTAGTTAGATTTCATAATGTGCGTAGGGTGGAAAGGCAATGAGGGAGAAAAGAACAAAAAAAAAAAATAGAAAAAAAAAAAAGGAAAACAACAAAAAGAATGAAAAGACTTGGGGGAGAAAATGACGATTACTTATCAAATACTCACATCAGAAACTCCATTTATGGATTTTCATGGGTAATTGCATGTGCTTTCTTTTACATATATATAAAAAATTATAAAAAGTGCCTGGCATTTATGCGGAAAATTATGATGAAACGAGGAAGAAAAGAAAAAAAAAAAAAGGTGATATACATCAAAATTATTATTTTCTCCTTTTGTATGAGTGTGTATTTTTTTTTTTTTTTTTGACATTAAGAATTTTTCTAATGGCCTCGAAAATTTATTATTCTTTTTCGTTTTTCTTTTTTCTCTTCTCTACTTTTATAAAATATTCAGATGATATATATGACTTTAAAATTTTTAGAGTACATTTACATATATATAATATACGTTTTCTTTAAATTTATAATACATATTTGATTTAGCCATTATTAGCATTATTTCCATTTTTCTATTTATTATTATTTTTTTATTTATTTCTGTTGTCATTCTCTTGTGCTTCCGGCCCGCGAAATAATTTTTTTTTTTTTTGTTTAGTGCACTTTTAACTTGTGTTTTTACTTTTAATAATTAACCTCACATTTTTTTTGCTCCTTCTTCTTTTCCTTTTATACGACACTTTTCCACTTTTCCCATTTTTTCTATTTCCCTCCACCTCCTTTTTCTTTCCTACACTTTTATTCTTTTACGTGACTAGAGGCAATTTGCCGCATCAACAGCTTGGAGGAAACGTGCTTTTTTGATCTTTCGTTGTGCTAACTTTCTTCTTACTACCATCACCGAAAAATAAAGAACCGAAAAAAAAAAATAAATAAAAAAATAAAAACAATAACAAAATGAAAATAATAAAATGAAGATATATATATATATATAGCTTTTTTTTTTGTTTTCTTTATTATTATTTTTTAGGATTTTGTTACTGGATTGAGTATACTGTCAAGAGGATCGATGGATGAAAAATTACGTTGGACTTTTTCACTGTACGATATTAATGGCGATGGATGCATAACACGTGATGAAATGACAGATATTGTTACAGCAGTTTACGAACTAATGGGAAAGTTTGCAGATCCAAATGTGGATCATGAGAGTGTGAGAGAAAAAGTCGATCGCATGTTTCAGGTAATTGAAAAATAATAATAAAATTAACTAGCAACTTGACAATTAAATATTAATTTAGAATTTTTTATATTATTAAGATCACGAGTTTTCTATTTTTATTTTATTCATCTTCGACGTATTGAAGATAATCAATATGAAGAAGAAACGATGAATATCTGGTTTACTATTTCCCTCAAAAGATAAAGGATAAAGAAAAATTGAATTAAATGAAAGAACTTGGAGAAAGAAAAAAAAATTGATGAAATAAAATTGAATTACATTTATATACCTATTTTTTGTTTTTGTTTTTTTGTATATGTTGAATTCGTCCTATTGGAAATTCCCCAAGGGTTTTCGACGTGAAATCAAATCTCGTTGTGCATGTACATGCATTAGTAATCACACAAGTTACAAATATATATATAATATATAAACTGTAGGGAAAGACTTTGACCAACAAACGACGAATTTCATCTCGTGGCTTTGCTACACTAACTATATCTACCGAAATTTCATTCCATACACACAAACACTCGCCATCAAATATAAATTTATCAAATTATTTTTATAATATTATTGAATATGAATATTATTATGGAGCTTGTATATTAATAATTATATTGAGTGGTGGATTTTCATTGAATTTAAAAATTCGTACACGTGAAGTTTCAAGTCAAAATATTTCAGGTGAAATTTCGCGTACCAATACACACAAACATAAATATTCATTTATGACTAATGATGATAGAACTGGGTCAATATGAAATTATTATAACTTGGCGTAAAAAAAAAAAAAAAAAATAATTAAAAAAAAATAAAATAGAATAAAATAAAATGAAATAAAAAATTTAGAGAGATAATAATTATGGATTTTTTATTCAATTAATGTGTAATTATTTATTTCAAATTTTATATGTATTATATATTATAATATATCTAAATGATGATTGTAAAAGTGAATTGAAAAAAAAAAAAATAATAAAAATATAATAATGATCTTCAGTAAATATTTTAGTGAATAAATAAATAATCATAAAGTAAAAAAATGATTGATGATGCTCTTACAGAAAATGGATGGGAATAGAGATGGTGTGGTGACACTGAGTGAATTTTTGGATGCCTGTCGTGCGGATCCCGATATTTCTACGTCAATGGCAGCCCTCGACACAGCCTTCTGACACTCGGCCCTTTTGCAAAATGCCACATGTACTTGAGAACACCCAAAATCGAAGAAATACAAGTAAAAGAAAATTATTGAAATAATTAATATTGAAGAAAAAGAAAAAAAAAAATGAAATTATCCGTATCCGCTCAATAATTTTCTTTTTTATATCATTTTTTAAATTTTATTTCCTCGTATCTTCCCCAATTTTTACAAGAAAAGTAGGAAAAATTGTGTACGACGAACAAAATAATATTAAGCAATGAAATTGATTTTCTCAGTGAATTAACGAAAGAAACGAATGAAGAAAATTAAATTTTTCACCTCATCTTGAAATTATATCAATTTTTTTTTTTTTTTCCTATCTAATATATTTTTTTACTATTTTTTTTTTTTTTAAATAAAATGTTTGTGAAGTAATGGACCTACAGCATATCAGTCTTTTTATCTTATATATATACATAAATACAATAATATTAATACTTACTAATTCGTTTCACTTCACTGAGAAATAATTAGTAAAGAGATAAATAAAAATAAAATAACATTAATAATAATAATTAAAATAATAATAATAATAATAATAATATATTTTTTGGATAAATTATATCGTGTTATTAATTTTACTTTTTATTTTTTTCATTTTTTATTATTATTTTTTTCGATATAAATGTAAATTCAGTGGTAATCGTGGGTGATCTTATCCGGGTTATTGTTTTATCCAGGAATAAAAGGAGGAAAAAATTTGCGAGAAAAATATAGCAGAGGGGCGACAGAGCGATGAAGGAAAAAAAAAAGAAAAAGAAAAAAAGAAAGATATTAAGTGTGAAAAAGCAGGAGATTATAAAAATTTCACAAGTTAATTATAACCGTGGATACTCGTTAATCGTGTTTGCTACAGACTCGCTTTTGAGTAAGTAAATATAAAAAAAAGATAACGAAATTAATTATTATTATTATTATTATTATTATGAAATAGAAAAAGAGAATTTGTTGAAACTACAATGTGTATGAGTATAACGTAAATAATATAATATATTTATTTTTGTGACCGGTTATCCAGAATGAATGTCTAAAATTTAAATAATTGAGGATAATTGTGCTGCTAAAGAAACGAAAAAAATAAAAATAAAATATATATATACCTATATATACGTATATAAAAATAAATTAATAGTTAATGAAGAAAGAAAAATATAGGGAGGAGATAATATTTTGGGAGATTCAAAATAATTTGGAAAATTATCACATTTTCACTTGACACTTGAGATGACAGGAAAAAAAAAAGGAGTAAATTTTTAATTCATATTTGTAGACTGTTTTTTTCCTTTTTTTTTTTTTTATGAAGGAATTGAAATTTTATGAAATAAAAATTCACGATGCATCGAAATTTTTATACGAGTTGAGAACAAAAAAAATAATTAATAATTAATAATAACAAAATTAATCATCGAATTGATTACATAATGAGAAAAAAAAACAAAAACAACAAAAGAATATATAGTATCTTCGATTTTTAGCAGCACTCAAGTATAAATATAAATATTAATTTTTAATATAAAAAAATGAGAAGAGATTTACATTGAAAAATGTTCGTCTCCTATCAATTTTACGATCACTACCACACGTCTTTGAAAGAAAAACAAAAAAATACTGTATAAAAACCTAAAGAAATTAATAATTGTAATTTTTCAAAAATACAACAATTTTATCTGATTAGTGGATAATTAATAAATAATCACTATCAATAATATTCTATTTCAAAAAAATAACTAAACTATAAATTAATCGAGATCTTCATGTCGTCTATCAACAAATGAAAAAAAAAAAACAAAAAAATTTGATGTAATTACTATATTCTGTAGTGAAGTTTCGCTTATATCTATACCTGTCTATTTACTAAAAAAGATTTTCTCATCTAGTTGTTAGAAAAAATATATATTTTTTCCTTTTTTGCTAATATTTAATATTATAAAATAGTCTAACGATGATGTGACAAGTTAACACTCAAACGATTATTCAAGGGTTTAAAAAAATTCCTCTCCAAGAACATGGACAATTTTTGTTTATATTTTTTTTTAAATTTTTTATATAAATCTTGAATAATCGTATATTTGTATTCCAACTAACTTATTATAGTTGTAGAACGCTATACTTTACCTATACGTAGATATATTTCTATCTGAAAGGCTTAACTGACGTAGAAAAAAATATTCAATGAATTGGTCGGTAGGATTTATGGAACCGTATGTAAAGGAAAAAAAAAAAAAAAAAAAAAATGAATGAGCTTATAAGTCAATGAATAAAAAAAAAATACCGAAAGGTAACCTGAAGTCAAGAATAGTTCAATAAATAACTAGATAAATAAATAAATAAATTATATACTGTTAGAAAAAATTATAGAGTTTAAAAATACATAAGAACAAAATAATTGATGAGACAAATTGAAAAATAACAGAGCATGTACCTTAAAAAAAATAATATCAAGACAGAAATAATTATTACTGTGCCAGTATATATAAGTTTATCTATTGGGTGATTTATGTTTAAAATTTTTTAACCGGGCACATAAAATTAACAATTTCATTGGCCACAAAAAAAAATATAATGTTAATTGTGATGAATCTGAAAAGAAAGATGATCTTGATTAATGCAAAATCTAATAGGATAATTCAACCCCATACAGTGATGATAATGACGATATATTTTCAATGTACTCAAGTTGAAGGAAACAAAAAAATTGTATCGTGAGAATTAATTACACGTGGTTAAAATCAGGATGAAAAATACTACGTATTTAAATAGCTTTAAATAAACTATCATTTGTATTTGGAAAATTAACTTCACTTTTGCTGAAACAAAACTGAACAGAAATTAAAAACTGAATAAAAATATGACGAAGAAAGTGCTTTGATCAGCACAAAAAACGAAAAAAAAATTAATCAATTAATTGATAAATAAATAAATTAAATTAAATATATAAAATAATTGTTTAAATGTTGATTGTTAAATGTTTACGTTAATATATACGATAATAATAAAAATAATAAATATGAAAAAGAAACAGAGACCTAAAAAGTAACCTCAACAAATATCAGAAGAAAATTAAGAAACGTAAAAAAATTATACAAAAGAAAAGTAACGCAAGAATGAAGTAAATGAAAAAAAATTTAAACGGTTAATTTTTCTCTCGCTTTTTTACACATTCAACAATGAGCATGTCAGTAATGCAGTTCACTGCCCATCATTTGTCTACATAAAGAAAAATAAAAACGCTTTTGCCCATTGTATTCATTGTATCAAACGTTTTCACGCTTGAAAAACAAGGATGATTTGTGTTTTTCAATGTGACATTAAACAAGAAAATGAAATAAAATGCTTGACCCATCGCCTCATTTATCGAAACTGCTATAAAAAGTAAAAAATAAATATTTAAAAAAACAAAATGAAGCGACAAAATTCCTCAAATCGTATTGCCTCTGTTACAATATTAATATTATAATCAGTTAGTTAATTAATTATATTTATTATTAATTATTACCAAGAAGTATGTAACTATTTTATAAATAAAATAGATTAATTAACGTTAATTATTAATATTTTTTTTATAACTTTAAATTGCTCCAAATATATTTATTAATTATTTTCAAACCTTGAGAATCCATTGAATAAATTTCATAAATTTCATTTTAATACAGTTATATTTATTTTATCTGACAACTGTTTAGACACATGATCCCAATATCTTCTTCGTATTTTATCGTGTTTTTCGGACAATTCTTTGCATATCTAGATTACAAAATGAAATAATTAAAATCATCAGAATAATATTTTTTTATATCAACATTTTGATTTAATTTTTTCATTTACCTCTAATGCTTTATTGATATGAAACAACGATTCTGGTTTATCATTTTTATTTTTATATCTCTCCTGACATATATCTACTATACATGCCAGTAAATGATTTACACGGCAACCATTGTTGTAAAGTTCTTCGCACTGTTTCAATACTTTTTCATTACAAGCCAGTCCACCATTTCTATCATGCTCCAAAATTCTAAAAAGTAAAAATAGCAAAACCATTATATAGAATTTAATTTTATAATTTTTTTTTCTATAATTATATTAAATTAAATGATTATTTACCCTCTGAGATAATTCCATGCACTTTCATTTCCTTTCACTATTAATATTTTTTCCAATGCAAAGTCAACCTCTCGATCTACAACTTCTTGTTCAAATTTTGTTGTATGATTTAATACAAAATAACGTTGATTCCACGCAGAATTATTCCTAATATCTTCATTTAATAATTGCTCAACATATTCTAATTCATTATCGAATAAACTGTGGATTAAAAATGAATTAACATCAATATTGGGCAAGTGATTCAATTTATCAATTAATTGTTCACTTGAATCAGTTTTATTTATTAATATAAATTACTTGAATGTTTTAATGCACCACTGTCTATGTTGCCATGTATGATAATTTTTGGCATCAGTATTCAACAATACATTAGCTGTAAATTCTAATTCAGCACTTGGATCCTGTAACAATTCAACAATTGCTTTTCTATGATGCCAAGCTTGATAATTTTTTGAATTACACCCCATAATTAAATCAAGATATTTCAATTCGTCATATAGATTCTTATTAAGTGCTTTAAGAATATTACGGCGATATTGCCACACAGTATAATTCGCTGCATTTAACCAAATGCAATCAGCAGTTAATGCTAATGCACGTTCGGATTTTTCGCCTTTTTTTATGATGGCACGAAAATAATCGTAGGCATCACGAACTGCAAACAGTATATTTTATACCACTTAATATGCTATAATGAATAAATAAAAAACATTAATAATGAATATTTATTTACATTTGTCGGAATAAGCAATTGCAACCACTGGGTGTGGTCCATCATCCTGTGGTATTGGTACAACATCTTTCCATTCATCTCTATCTTTATATGGAATCCAAACGCGATTACCAGCATCTTCGTCCGAACTGTCTGACATTTTTTTGATTGATTGAAAAATTAACTATATAAACAAATGGTTTCCACAGTTAACACTGTTTCTAATTTATCTGTATCTTTTTTTCAATGTATCTCCTTTCAAAGTTGAGGTTAGAACTGATCCTGAGGTACTATATGCAACACACATACCGGTCAATAATTATAATGTATTAGATAATGTTTTCAGTTGATCTAAAAGTTGCTGATTAAATTTGAATAAATTTAAAGGATAGAAGATTTTTCTCGCGACAAAAAGTAAAAAGTTCTCACTCAAGTTTGAACTAATTAGACATTTGTAAATTTTCAACAAAGATATTTGTATATCTAAACTATGTGTTGATGGTGTGACTAGAGTATACAGTTTTTTACACATGCTTTGCAACAGTGGCGCGATCCACAGTATATTTAAAAAAATCTCCGAATTTCTACTTCGATTATCTCGAATGCAATGTTTGTGGCTATCTTCAATTATGTATGTCTAGTGTAAACTAGATTGTTAGATTCATTGGCTTGGCGTAAATAATATTTTAACAATAGAATTTATTGTGGAAATTGAATAAGTTAATTATGAAAATAACAGTATATCTGTTGATAAATATCTTCATTTGTTTTTGAAATTAATATATTATAATAATTATTCAAGGTTATGTTATTAATTTTATGAAGAAAAAAATTGGAAAGAACAAAATATTAAATAATAATAATAAAAAATTTTACGATCAATTAAGTCGAAAAATTTATTTAAATAAAAAAATTGTTTGACACCTACGATATTATTCAAGACATTTATAATTATTTGATTGCAGTGTGTAGGTTATTGTGACACATAGTTAATCTGAAATTGTATTTCTAATTTTAATCATGCAATGCTGTATTTATTTCAAATAATCAACAGAGAAAATGGAAGATTTAACACTTGACCCATGCGATTCTATTATATCAATAGTAAGTATTGATCACAATAATGTACACTTAATAATAAACAATTGGTAATATTATATTAATTTATTTTTTTCATTCGTATTTGTAGAGCAGTAATGAAAATTCACCACAAAAACATATGTATCAACAAAGAATATCAAGATCAGCAACATCTAATGGTAAATCCAGGAAATCTTCTGCAATATATATTATTAATTCTGATAGTGATAATGATGATGTGTCTAGTAATCATACAGAATTGTCAGACACTTCAAATGAATTAATAATTGATAAACAAAATACAGACATTCGCCGAAGCAAATTTGCATTGAAAAAACAATCAGAGATAATAACAAGAGTGTTTGCAGATAAAAAGGGTGATACATCACCAATAAAATCTACCATGAATTCATCACTGATTAAATCGCCCGAAAAACCTAATGGAAAATTAAAAAATATTCAGAAATTTCCTGAGTCATCGGCGGATGAATTAAATTTACAAAGCCCGAATAAAACACCAGAAAAGAAACGATGGAAAGGTCCAGATTTCAAAGTAAATTTAACACCATTAGGAATAGACGAAGAGGTTATTTGTTATGTTCAATATATTAAGGAATCACCACTTATTACATCAGTTTTACCAACATCACAATCTGGATTATCACAACATCATCAACAAATAAAAGATCTTTATATTGAATTATTAGAAAAGTTCAATAATGCATTGGATAAAATTCCAATTTCAGTGTTAGAAAAATTTCCACAATTTAATACTGACGCATTTAATCAATTGAGAGTATTACGACAGCATGTTCGAGCCAAATGCCGTTTGGTAGAACGTAAATTAAGTGTAGATTCTCCAGATCAAACCAGAAATGATGCTGAAAATTTGGACAAAAGTCAAAATACATGTGAGTCACCCGTGAGTGTTAACAATAATAGTTCATCAGAAGAAAAAACTGAAGTTAAACGAGGAACGTTTCAGTTAAAACGTTTAGTTAAATCAACCGTTCCTAAAGAAATTTCAAGTAAAATTGAACCATTTTTGTCACGGTCACAAACCAAATCCGATTCACCCGAACAAAAAAAATCACCACCATTAAAGTCATTAAATTCAATTATGGAAAAAACAATAATTGAATCAGATCCGAAGGTTTGTTCAAACGAGAATGCACTGCCAATAAAATTAATCACTGCACCTAATGAGCCCACAACATCAAAACAATTAACTTCATTAAATACGTCAAATAATGATTTTAGTGATTTAAATTCTTCGAGTGAGATTATCGAAGCATCACCTGAAAAAATGACAGAAAAATCTTTGTCGGAAGAAATACGTGATTTCCCATCGTTTGATTCTTATTATTGTGAATCAGCAAAAAGTCGTAGTATTGTTAGATCAATAATGTCAAATAATCAGTCAACTAATGTGGCGGAAATGGGAAATTTCATGGGTAACGTTCAGAATTCCGGTGTAACTGGTGAATTTGATGGTTATAATTTTCCGCATTCAAAAGACTTGCAACATTATTTTCGTCATACATTTGGATTACATCAATTTCGTCCAAATCAACTTCAAGCAATTAATGCAGTAATGTTAGGGTATGATTGCTTCGTTTTAATGCCAACTGGTGGTGGTAAATCATTGTGCTATCAATTACCTGCAATTATCTCACCTGGTGTGACAATTGTTATATCACCATTGAAGAGTTTAGTTTTGGATCAAGTCCAAAAATTACAATCACTTGATGTTGAAGCAGCACATATGTTAGGTGGAATAACTGATGCAAGAGCAAATGCAATTTATTCAGATTTATCAAAAGAAAATCCGACAATTAAAGTATTATACGTAACACCAGAAAAAATTTCAGCATCACAAAAATTATTATCAACATTATTACGACTATATGAACGTAATTTAATAGCAAGAATTGTTATTGATGAGGCTCATTGTGTTAGTCAATGGGGACATGATTTTAGACCGGATTATAAACGTTTAAGTTTATTGAGAGACAAATTCCCAAAACTACGAATGATGGCATTAACTGCAACTGCAACACCTCGTGTTAGAGAGGATATTTTAACGCAATTAAAAATGAAAGCACCCGAATGGTTCTTATCGAGTTTTAATCGTCCAAATTTGCGATACGCAGTGGTAGATAAAAAAGGAAAAAGTTGCTTTGTAGAAATTATTGCAATGATTAAAGAAAAATATAAAAATACCAGTGGAATTGTTTATTGTTTTTCAAGAAAAGAATGCGATGATTATGCAGATCAATTTCGATTAAATGGCATTGCTGCATTGAGTTATCACGCCGGATTGACTGATACGCAGAGAAATAATATTCAAACTCGGTGGATTGCTGATGAAGTAAAAATATAACATTATTCATTAATATGAAAAATGAATATTGATTTTTCCTTGAATTAATACATATTTTATTTTTTTATTTCAGGTAAAAGTGATTTGTGCAACGATTGCATTTGGTATGGGAATAGATAAACCAAATGTACGTTTTGTTATTCACGCATCATTACCAAAATCAATTGAAGGATATTATCAAGAGAGTGGTCGTGCTGGTCGCGATATGGAAATTGCTGATTGTATTTTATTCTATAATTATTGTGATACATTGCGTATGCGCAAAATGATTGAGCGTGAAGGATCATCAAGAGAGGCATTACAAACGCATTTAGATAATTTATCACGCATTGTTTCATTTTGTGAGAATAGAACTGATTGTCGACGTGAATTACAATTGAATTATTTTGGCGAAATATTCCCACGTGATAAATGCATTGCAAATAAAGAAACAACATGCGATAATTGTAGGAATAAGGTAAAATTTTGTTTGATATATATTATATCAATCTTTTTATTATTATTATTTTATCAAAGTTTTCATTAATATTTTCAGGATACTTTCACAGAAGTGGATATGACAACTGAAGCAAAATTATTAATTGATGCTGTGCGTGACATTAATCAATCTAGAAAGTGTAATCTCACAATTATTTATTTAGCAGAGATATTTAAAGGCTGTAGTTTGAAGAAAATACGGGAAGCAGGTAAAATAAATTTAATAACAAATATAAATGATTCGAGAAATAAATTGATAATTTATTACTAATTAATATTACAGGACTAGATAGTCATCCATTGTTTGGACGAGGGAAAAACTCAACTCGCAGTGATATTGAGCGTTTTATACATAAATTAATTTTACAAGGTTATTTACAAGAAGAAATGCATGTAAATCATGAAATTGTCACAGCTTATGTAAAGCTCGGACCAAATGCCAGAGCATTTATGACATCCAACGATACCAAAGTAATTTCATTGTTTATTGAAATAATTCATGATAAATGAATTTCTAAAATTTTTAATTAATCAAAATTTACTCATTTTCTTTTATAGATTTTCTTCCCTGTTCGTACAACGAGCAAAGGTCAATTGACAGTGACAGTAACATCTACTGCCAAACCAGCGGATAAAGCATTGAAAGAATTACAAGATAAATGTTATGCTGAATTGATGCGCGACATCAAAGGAATAGCAGGTGCTTTGGACGTTTCTGCATCAACAATCATGAATATGATTGCCGTGCGTGCAATGAGCCAACAAATGCCAATAAATGAAGAAGAAATGTTGAGGATTCCACACGTGACAAAAGCAAACTTTGAAAAATATGGTAAAGTTTTGTTGGATATAACAAAGAAATATGCTGCTGAAAGATCAGTTTTAGAAGTGGAAATAGCTGAACGTGAACAAGAAAATTGCGATGATAATACTGAAGCATTTAATGAAGAAAATTGGATTGATACCGCAGCTGGAACACGTTCAAATAACTCTAGTAGATATCGAAGTAGTGGTGGTCGTGGTAAAAAACGTTATGCAACAAAAAATCGTGGTAGTGCAAAACGTTTCAAAAGTTCTAATAATAATTCTGATGTTGGCGGATCAATAAAAAAACGTTCCAAGACAACGAAAAATGGCAGTCACAGTGGACAGCGTGTTACTAATGGAAATAATAATCTTGGATTAGTTGATTTCACCCAGAAAAAGGAGTTTATTAGAGATCCACTGCGATTTGCAACATTTGGATTATGATTATAAATTATTGTTTTCATGATAATAATGTTATTAATCAATTAATGATAAATATAGTATTTTTATTTTTGTTTAATATTAAAACTTTTTTTAGTTGAAAGAAAATAAGAATAAAATTTTTGTAATGTAATTAATTATATATATATACATATATATTTTTGATAACACATTTAATTTTTTTCCATTTAATATAATGACCTAGTATATTACTGCACTTCACAATTGAACAATTGTATTTTTTTTTTGTTGTTTACACACTAAATTTAAACTACAAATTGGGTTGGACAACTCGCGATTGTCTGTCATGATTTCTAACATGTTTTTTCAATAAGTCCATAACTTCATTGTTGAATTCTTGGGGAGTTTCTTTTAGGCCTGCAGCCCAATAAAATAAATCCCAATCGTTGGACGGTAAAT
The DNA here is from genome assembly GCA_963920625.1 of Dinocampus coccinellae. Classification (NCBI taxonomy): domain Eukaryota; kingdom Metazoa; phylum Arthropoda; class Insecta; order Hymenoptera; family Braconidae; genus Dinocampus; species Dinocampus coccinellae. Next base: position 3,145,762 of record OY987191.1, read on the forward strand.
TAATTAAATGATCATATAATCTCAATTGATGATCATCGAATGTATCTAAGTATTTATTTGCAAATGTACTCAACAACAAACCGTTCTCCAACATTCCACGTTTTCGTGATTGATATACCAATCTATAATCGATTAATTATGATATTCATAATAAAATTTATAATGTTGTATTTTTACATATTTTATTTTTATCATGTCGAATTGTATATAGATAAAATCAATTTGAAAACTCACCGTGCTTTTTTATACTTAATATTTTCTCCTTGACGTTCGACATAAGGTGGTATTGAAGGTTCATGACCCTCTGTATGAATTATTTCATCAGATTTGTTTCTTATTAATATTTTAATGCTGTTGCTATTGTACAATCCAGTTGCAGCAGCTGATGCAAACGGTTGACAATTATTAACCTTAAAAAAAATATCTGATAAATAACTGGTATACTTTATCAATTTTAATGATTGTAATATTAATATCAAAATTTCAGTACAAAAAAAGAAATATATATATAATTTTATATGTCATACCAGTTTAGAGTAATTTTTCAACATGACACTCATAATTGCGTGTTTCTTTTATACTTCCAAATTGATTTTTATTATTTAGATAAAAAAAAACAAATTTCCTCAAGAGGTAATGTGAGTTGTAGTCTGCGACATTGACGACAATGATAACCAATAGATGGTATAAATGATAAACGTCAATTTTTTTGTTTACCAGAAAATATTCAAATATGAAAACCTATCAGGACATGTGGAGATCCAAGGTCTCAGTAAAATCATTAAGAAGTATTCAATAAATTAAATGAATTGTACAAAAATAATGGTGAGATTTCCAATAAGAATCTAATATTTTAAACAAAGAATTCTTGTGATTAGTTAGTTTATTCCTTACAATCATTTACACATATTTATTTTCCATCAAACATTCAAATTGTTACCTATTATTAATTGTAATATTGAATGACAGATAACATGCTCCATATTTAACTTTATCAATCACTCACTTCTTTATTTGTTATCATCAAATGGATTTAATTTAATCGTATCTCATAGTATGTATAAATATGATTGATACAGTGTGTGATGCAGTAGCAATTTCATCATGATGTTTTGGATAATGGATGCAAAACAATCTGTGTTTTATTCAATATTTTCATTCTTTTCACTATTCGTTTCAATAAATTGTCAAATTTTTAATCTATCTAATGTAGATGAACGTGTTAATGATGTGAATGAAATAATAAAAGAATTGCGAGAATTTGAATCTGAAAATATTGTGGAATTAATGAATTCAGTGAGACAAATAGATATCTATGATGGTGGAGTATCAACAATCAATTTCGAGTGCAACAATCAAATTAATAATTATTACAGTGGAATTAGAAATATGGAGACCTGGGCACTTAAAAGTATGTTATTTCTATTTTGTACAATTACAAATTTAATCCATATGATTTATCTTGAAAGGTGTAATGTGTTAAATATTATTGTAGTGTTAGATGCTTCGTCGAAAATTCCATCAGGAATAATGGAAGGCAATTTAAAGGATATTGGCATGTTTGACGAATGTGTATCAGTGAAAGCTACAAAGCAGAATATGACGATACTTGGACGTCATTGTTTGTACACATTGTCTGCTAATATTTCAGAATCACAAATTAAAATGCAAGCAACACTGTCCATATGTTTACCAGCTGCTTGCAATACTGAGGAGGTAAATTATTTACTTAAATCTGTAATTAATATGACAAAGAGATACATGAATGATTCAGATTTGACAGTGATATCGTCAACTTGTTCCAATATTGATAATGAGCCCTTGGATTTGGCTACAATTATCACTGTGTAAATGACAATATTTATTTATAAAATTGTATCAATTTATTTTGCATCATTCGTTGCATTCTTATAATAATTATATTTATTTTCCAATAGCATTGCATTTGGATTATTGATATGTTTTTTAATATTTTGTACAATTGCCGATGGCGTGATGAGTTTAAATACATTTAGCACCACAAATAATTCATCATTTTTACATGCACTGTGTAAATTTTCACTGTATAAAAATGCTAAACGAATACTCAGTACTGATGTACCTCGTGATAGTTTACCAGCAATATCAGGAATAAGATTTTTTAGTATGAGCTGGGTAATATTTGGTCACACATATTTTCAAAATATTAGTGGAGTTTTAATCAATCAAGCAGATTTAATCCCAGTACGGTTTTTTATTTTTATCATTTACAAAGATAAATAATATAATTATTTGCAATAATTCACCTTAGTGATTCCGAGTAATTTTTAAATATTAATCTACTTATATTTATAGTGGACATTTTCTTGGAGTTCTTTAGGTATTCTCATTGCACCATTTGCAGTTGATACATTTTTTGTATTGAGTGGTTTTCTCACGTCTTATTTATTCTTGAGAGAAATGAAAACTCATCGCAGATTCAATCTCATCAAGTATTATATTCATCGATACATAAGGTAATTTTATTGAATTGTATTCATACAAAATATTTTTATTCAAATAACTAATTTATTATGATGATTTTTTGTATAATGTTAGATTAACTCCGGCATTGGGTGCATTATTATTAATCACAATATTCATAGCGCCACGTTTAGGTTCTGGTGCACTTTGGCAAGCCAATATGGGAATGCAAAAAAATTTTTGTTCCAAGCATTGGTGGAATTTATTGCTTTATATCCAAAATTATAGGAATATTGAAGTTATGGTTGGTATTTTTAATAATTGTCAATATAAAAAATGAATTTAAAAGCATAAATATTTATTAAGTATTTTCTAAAATTTCATTTATAAATATTGATTTATGGCTGTGATATAAATTATTAACCAAGACGTACGTTGTTTATATATAAGTACATATTTCATGATAGTATAATGTAGATATAATGTTGATAAGACATCAACTGAATAATTCAATACAAATGAATTAATTTTTATCTTTCTCAATTGTTTCATTGTATTTTTACTAAATCACTGTAATTTACAAAAATAAGAAATAATACTGTTTCACTGGTGTCCTTCATATTTTTATCTATGAATAACATTTGGTACACACGCACTCATTGGAAAATAAAAAAACAAGAAAAAATTCGTGCAAACATTTTTCCACATTTATCAATAAATGAAAATAAAAAAAAAATATTTATAGATAATTATTGTTACATACTTGAGTGGCGTAATTAACGAATTTATAAAAATTAAATTATTAATATTAAAATGTATATTATATTATATTGACATTATTAATTATTAATTCTTTTTTTTTTGTTTTGTATTGTTTTTAGGCATGTCTAGGTCACACTTGGTATTTAGCAGTTGATATGCAATTATTTTGGATATCACCACTTATTTTATATCCTCTTGCAAAGAAACCCAGAATTGGACTATTTATCTTTATAATATTTGTTATTACATCCATTATCACGCCTACTGTTATCGCATTGGAAAATAAATATTCTGGTGGACTATTCACTGTTAAGAGGTATCACATTGATTCAATTTTCAATTTTATCTTTGGTCTGTTTTTAAATGCAATATATTATTTTTTCATGTAAATTTTTTTTTATTCTTTATTTCAGTTTAATCCATGTGGTTAATATGATGAGTAATTATTATATACGAACTTATACCAGAGCTGTACCATGGCTCATGGGTGTTTTCATTGGCTACAAATTAAATTCAACTACTAACTCACCTGGCATTGTATTTTATATTTCATTTAATAGATATATAGATATATTTTCATAATAATCACATTGATTTTCCTAAATTATTTATTATTAAATTGAATTTTCATTTTAAAAAGTGGAATTTTTATAATTTCATTTTTATTTTTGTAATTTTTCATCTTTCAGAAGTTTATTCAATTTGGATGGATTCTTTCATTATTAAGTTTCGCATTTATAATTTTTACTTATCGAATTTATCAAAATGAAAATTATGAGTTTAATATGTACTGGGAAGGATTTTATGCTGCATTTTCTCGTTGTATTTGGAGTTATGGTATATGTTGGATCGTCTATGCATCTGCTCTCGGTTATGGTGGTAAATAAAATTATATTTATTTTTCTCAATCAATATTTATATGATGAAAAAAAAAATTTATTAATTTTATATAGGTTTTATCAGTAATTTTTTATCGTCAGCAGTTTTTTTACCCTTCGGTAGAATTTCTTACAGTGTTTACTTGGTGCATTTTTTGATTCAATTCATGAAAGTAAGTGCTACAAGAACACCAGAATATTTTTCAAACATTCAAATGGTACGTATAATAATATAATTTCACAAAGAATATTATTAGCATCAATTGATACGTTATTATGCATTTAATATTCCAGATACATGTGTTTCTAAGTGATATTGTTACGTGTATTGTTGCTGGATTTATTTTCAGTCTTTTATTTGAATCACCATTTTTAGTTTTGGAAAAAATTCTACTGGTGAAAACAAGAAAAATAAGGTCAAAAAAAGTGAAAGATGACTTACGATCTCATGAAAACACCAATGGTAATGACAATTATGCATATAGACCTGATAATATTCAACCTAATGTATGAAAAAATTGTAAATTATATGAACTGACAACTGTCATTTAGGTTATGTTGATAGACATAATTTTACGTTATATGATTGTTTCACAATTATAAATATATTATTTGATTACAATTATGATTGAAATAAGTTATAAATTAAATTCTGTGTCTTAGAAAATAAAGATTACACTTTTATTTAAACAAATATTGTTTTATTAATAATTTAATCTTAGCATTGCGACTTATGTTACTGCTTCTTTGACAGAATTTCTCATTCATGACCAATAGGTGGCGCCACGAGTACTGCCCAGGAGGTGCTGCCACGCAGCGACAAATTTTTCAACTAAATTTGTCAACAAAGTTAAATTATTAATAAAAATATATTTAATTAAATTCAAAGTAAAATCTTGATTTTCTAGCGTACAAAATACAATTTAATACACATTCCAATTATAATTCCAATGAAATAATAAATTTGTAACTAACATAAATTCTGATATTTCCATATTGATATGTGATATTTAAATTTATTTAAATATTTAAATTTCGAGGATTCATCCTTGAATTTACTATTTTTTTTCACATTTTTTTTTCTTTTTTTAAGTGCTTGTATATGATAATTATGCCGACATTTAGTTGACTCTGAAGGTCCACTTGCATTTTCAATCCTGTGCTTCAGTATATGTTATCAGTAAAATGAATGTCACAAGCTGCTTGTAACCACGATGACGATTTATTTTTTTATAAATCTGTCCTTCCATAAATTACATTTTGTCCTCACATAATAAAACATTAACATAACAAAAATGTATTTGTTTTTTCCTGTTTCATCTTTGATGTCTCTTTTGAATTTCAATTTTTATATACTTGCACTTGTGACTGGAGACAACAATGGATTAATACTGGTATAATATTCATTTTTGATTATTGAAATTTCAAAATTTTTACAACCTTAATTTATGGAAATTAATTATTTTTTGTTTCTTCATAGACTTATTCATGGACAATGGTGTATAAGCAATGACGTCCTTCTACTGTTATATTATTTATTACAGTTTTAATTGACATGTACTCATCATACACACCAACATCTCTTATTATTTCCTTGATGAATTCCTGGAAGAATTTTTTTTTACACTGAAAATAATTATTATTATTTAATTTAATCACAATTATTAATTTGTCAATTTGTCATTTTATTACAAAATGAATGAAATACTTTGAAAAGTTCACATTTCATGTTTAGTTGCACCATCCAGAAAAATTTTCACTTGTTTCGAAACAAAAATATTCATCTTCACACTTAGCTCCATAATATCGATAATAAAACTTGATTTATATGATGTTTGAATGTCACAAGATCAATATAATATGATAACAAAATGGCATAAATGTATATTAATCAAATAAATATATGATGAATACATGAATTTTCTTTTCTTCATATTAATAATTACTTGGAAATTTTTAACTATCACCTTTTATAAATACCCATTTCAAGACTGTTCAATTTGAATCATAAATATTTGATGGACAGGAAAAAAAAATGAGAAGAAAAAAATACTGTCGCTGAATAAATCAAATTAACTTCTTTCATAAAAGTATTTAATATCAAGTAATATCTCTTTATCCGAATAATTTTAATATAAAATTAATATAAACATAAAAATGATTATTCCAACGTTATACATTAAATAATTCTCACATATTGGTAGTCATCAAAGTTGTTGGGCATGCGTGAATGTGAGATTGGATCCACACACGTATTATCATCTTATAATACTAACTAACATTTCCAATCGACCATTGATGGTGGGAGATGGAAGAGAACTTTATATATACACACACATACATTATATATACACATGAAATAAACGTTAGCAAGTATTATGAAAATGCTGATTCTAAATAAAACTTTTAGCTGGTTGAGAAACGATGCAATACAATCTATTTTTGCAGCAGACCACAGTACGTAAGCCTTGAGTAGAAATTCATTAGTTGGTGCACCCGTGGCCTGTCAATTGTAGAATATTATAATTTATTTTTCGAAAATAAAAGAAAATAATAACGACAACCTGATTTAAGGAATCAGGATCTGAGACATTAGATTTTAATTCAATGTGAAAGCTTGGAATGGCTGTGCCCGTTGTGGGCAAGTGCATTGTCCTATCACTACTGTTATTTTTTTTTTATACCAGCTATGGTTTTCGAATACGTGATGTTGGACAAGCTGGCACAGTGGAGCAACACAGTGCGTGCATTCTCAATTCAAATAAGTGTCCGGATCTTGATACAACAACAAATCAATTAACTACATCGTCATCCAGAAAGAGTCGTTTTGATACAGGCAGAGTTGATAGCATTGGTCGTATCAAAACCAGAGCAGAAGATGTGCATAAAGTCAATATTGAGATTAAGGAGAACAGGTGGGTGAATGCTGATGAATCGAAGAGGCTTGAATATGATAGAGTGAAGTTAAAAGTTGGGTATGGTAAAAAAAGTGATAATACAGATGAAGATATTAGTGATGATGATATAGAAGACGGTGATGAGGATGTGATAATTGAGGATGATGATGATGATGATGATGAAGAAGAAGAAAAATTCAATGCGGTTATTGATGAAGATACTGAAGATACAGTAAAGCTAAATGATATTGATAATGATGATAGTGATGATGATGATGATGATGATGATGATGATGTAGAAGTTGTTGTTGAAAAAAATATACAAATTGATAATGAGAAAAAATCGGAGAAGATGGAAAAATTATTAGATGAATCAAAATGGAATGTTAGGGGTGAATTGAAGAAAATAAAAAAATACGATCAAGAGAAAGATAATGATGGTGATGATATAAATCCAAAGGAAACAATTTCAAAGCGAGTTGATGTAAAAAATATATCGAATAAAAATGTAGGTCATGACGAACGAACGAAAAATGAAAATATAAAAAAAGAAAAGAATTCGGATTGTGAGGAAGAAAATAAATTGGTCGACCCTGAGAGGAGTGATGATGATGATGATGATAATGATGATGATGGTATAGATAAAAATGTATCAGTATTACGAAAATTGGAGAAAGTTCGATTAGCAGATAAAAACAGATTAAAGTCAATTGACGAAGAGATAAAAAATGAAACATGGATAAAAAATGTCAACGAAGAATCTCGTAAAATCAAACGGGAAGAAAAAGTGACACTAAAGAATGAAATATTGATGACATCGAGGGAAGAAATTGAAAGGAGGGAAAAAAAATTTGCACCAAAAAAAATGGAGAAAACGAAAGAGCAGGTTGAAAAACTGGCAGATGATCCAATTAAAAAATCAATGTTGAAGAGTGAAAATAAAATTGTGAAGAAAAATATGGATGTGAAGTCAGGAGAGATGAAGAGAAAAATAGAGAAACAGTCGGAAACTAAATTGAAAAAAATATTGGATAACGATGATACGCATAAAAAAATTATTGAGAAAAAAGAAAAATCAAAGGCACCGGTAAAACAATCGGAGACACTGATATCTTTGAGTAAACTCAATGATGAAATTCAACGACTGCCAAACTTTATACCGAATTTTACAGCAGTCGTGAATCCTGTATGTCAACAGCATGGGAAAATTTTCTTACGACAATTACGAGGTTACAAACTCTGGGCATTTCAAAGTGAGTTATATCTTTCCAAAATATTTCTGACGATTGTCCAAATTTTTATTCAATAAAATTTTTCTTCAAGTTTTTTTTTTTTTTTTTTCCCCATGAATTTTAGTGTTGGATTCCACTGCGAAAATTCCATCTGGATTATTACGTGGGAATATAAATCAACTGGGCGACTTTGATCAATGTCTAAGTATTTCTGCACGCGTTAAAGTCGATGAAAAAACAGTAAAAGTACAGGGAAAATATTGCTTGGCTAATATTGATCTTTATTCTTCAATACCCGAGATGAAAATACCTGTCAACTTAATTCAAAGTCGGAATTTTTTGCGTGGCTCAATGTATGATGTAAGACACTTATACAGTAAAATTTAATGATAATATTCATTTAGTAATCAGAAATATTTTAATTGTTTGAATTTGTGGATGATATTGGTAAAATATTTTTAGACAGGGCATTTCGTGCCAAAATTCACGACAATAAATTGGGCCTTGTGTTTACCAGCCGCGTGTTCAGCTACAGATGCACAAATCACCATTTCAAATGTATTGAATTACCTCAACAATACATCCGGATTGAAATTCATTGTTGATGTCGATCCAAACATGTGTTATACACGTCAACAGACGCAGAATTATTCCAAGGAGACTATTGGGGTTTTGTAAGTTTTGTTCCAAATGAATTAATTTATTTATTAAATAATTCTCCATATTACTCAAAATGAAATGTTACCTGTAATTAATTATTATTATTTTTTTTACTTGACTAACATTAGTTTTATTACTCTATAGATATTTCTTCGCTATGATTTTTTGTTTGGTAATTATTGCAACTGCACGCGATTTTTTCAGTACCACTGAAGTAAAAGGTGAAAAAAAAATTCAAATAAATTGATAGAAAGTTGAATTAAAAATTATTTTCACATATTAAGTTTTATTTTTCGTTTATAGAAAATTATTCTGAACGAATCATTATGTCATTTTCATTACGACGAACAATTAAAATACTGATGAAACCAAATCAGGTGGATTCATGTGATATAAATTGTATTCATGGTATACGATCATTAACAACGATTGCTCTTTATGTTGGACATAAGATGATACCACTTGCTGGATTACCATATTCAAATCGAATTGTTTTGACAGAGGTAAATGTCGTATATAAATTAAATAAATTTTTTTTTTGTTTTTTATATTTTTAAAATGAAAAACATAATGTAATTATTGATTTTTTTATTTCTGATGATTAGATGTCGAATAATCCAATTAGTTGTCTTTTACGAGCATCAATAGTCTACACAGATTCATTTCTTATTCTCAGTGGTGTCCTCAGTGCCTTCAACATGTCCAGAGAGACTGAAATTCGCGGTGAAATTCGTTGGTTTTGTCGTATTGTTGCCCGATTTATCAGGTCCATAAAAAAATTAATATAAATATTAAAAAATTATTTTATAATTAAATATCAATACAAATTCTTCATTTAATATTTTCAGACTCACGCCAGTTTTGTTGATTGTAATTTTTTGGTATGCATATGTCATGGAACACATTGGATCTGGACCACAATGGCATATAATAAAAGAAAATGCTGATTTGTGTAAACAAAATTCATGGACAAATTTATTATATATACAAAATTTTTTTCCATTTGAAGAAATGGTAGATAGTGCATGGATATTCATTCAGTTAGACATAAACAAATTAATAATTCTTACTTTGATTATAATTATTTTTTTTTTTAGTGCGCAACTCATACTCATCAATTAGCATTGGACATGCAACTGTCATTGTTTGCCCCAGTACTAGTATTTTTCCTTCAAGTAAAACCGGTTATTGGAGTATTATTGATATTTTTTATTATTCAAATATCTGCCACATTGCGGTACTTTGCAACAGTGAATAATTATCTCTCTGTCGTTATTTTTCATGGAATGTCGTAAGTACATCATTATTTTTATTTATTCCAATCAGATTTTTGATTGTCTATCTCTAATATTTTCAGAGTAAAACATCTTTATAAAACTGCCAATCTCACGTATGCTGTATCAATTCATCGGGCTACACCATATTTATTTGGTATAGGACTCGGTTGTCTTATTCATTACACTGGAAAAAATATCAAGATTTATCGAGTGAGCACAATTGATTGTAAAAAAATAATGTATCATAATATAACTCGATGAAATTACAGGTATTCGTGATTCTTGGTTGGATCTTGGCGTTAATATCAGGTGCTTGGTCTATATTTTCTCCTTGGCCAATGGCAAAACGAGATTATATATATGATGTAGAAAATAATGCCCAATATACAGTACTTGGCCCCATCACATGGGCATTAGCTCTTTGCTGGATTATTTTTGCATGTTTTACTGATAATGGAGGTAAAATATTAATTTGATAATTGAATTGTTTCAATTTTATTCTTATTATATTCAATTTTATTTCTTTTATAGGAATAATTAATAGATTACTTTCTAGTTATTGGCTAACGGTATTTAGTAGGATATCGTACTCGGTTTATCTCACACAATTTGCAGTATTTTTCTATAATTTAGCTACTACTCGCTATTCATCTGAATTTCAAATTCATCGAGCTGTAAGTTTTTATTTTTTATTTATTATTAATGATTAATTATTTAATGATGATGATCCAATTATATTATTATGTTTTCAATTATTTAATAATAATATTTTACAATTTCAGATAGATATTTATGAGATTTTAACAATTATCATTATTTCAACAATTCTTACCTTATTCTTCGACATTCCTATGCAGGAAGTAAAAAGTGTACTGATGGAATGCACAGATATCAATTCAATAAAATCTGGAATTTGTCCAAAAATTGAATTGAACGATGATGATGATAATAAAAATCACAAGTCGGGGATTAATGATGAAAATTTAGAAAATAATGATTCTCAATGTTTGAAAAAAAAACAAAATGGAGAAAAAATTATAGTTGATGCTGATTATAATGAAAAAAAATATAATGACAATTATGAAAGACGTCGTAGCCAAAGTGTTCAACGATATAATGTTGATGTAGATTCTCAATTTCATCGTGATACAACGCCAAGATCGTATTGGAATGATGTACAACGCGAACGACGTTCAATGTCAAGACCAGCAGAGAGTAATTTTATACAAATGAATAATGAAAAAGACTTTGTTGAACTCAAAAGTGATCGTAGTGATGAAATAAAACGTGAAAGATCGGGTAAGTTAATACGAAGGACACCAGTAAGGTTAATGTCATCAGGTAGTGAAGACGAATTATTGCAACGGCGTGGGAAAAATCCACGACGCCCGATTGAAAGGCCACGTGTGAGTGATGAGGAGGATTGGGAGCATGAATTGAGAATTCGTCGCCAGAGATTTATGGAACGTATGGCGTCTGAAGTAAATTTTCAACAAGATGATAAATTAGAAAAAAATAATATTGAAGACGATACTATGAGGCGATCATCAGCAGAGGGTAAAATTGCTTTATTAACTGGAACAACAGAATGTCGTGGTATGGATGCGTGGACGGTGATTCGTGGTCCGAGAATTTCTGTTGTTGATGGTTCATCACAAGAATTGAGTGATAATGAAGCAGATCCGTGTTATACGAGTGATTACGACCAATCTGATGAAGAGAATAAAATAAACAGAGAAATATCTCCAAATATTACAAAAGAGGAAGATGAATTTGGCGTAAATTCGAAAAATATGAATATAAATAAACTTATGACAATGGATGTTAGACAATCATCACAAAGAGAAGAAAATAATATGGAGAATGTGAGCCATTTATCCATAAATATCACACCTGTGGCAACTACAAAATTATTCAAACGTGAGTCTATTATAAAAAGTCAAGCAAGTGAAGAAGATCCAGAGTATCTACTTCCAGAGCGGCCAAAGCTTGTTGAGCAAGAGCAGGAGCATCCATTTAAAAAAGCTTGGCAGATGCAGAAATCACGTTCTGAAGAAGATGGATCATCTTCATTTATTATTCGTGATGTAAAAAATCAACAAGTAGAGTCTAATCAATTAGAAAATAATGAATTATCATCACCACCAATCACCAGTTCACAAACATTTCAATTAGTTGTTGAAGAAGTTGATGTAGATTCTCAGCAGATACAACGTGAGAAAAATGAGAATGATGATGAGGATGATGTGAATGATAATAAACACGATTCTGATGATAGTAAATCATCGGGATATTTTCTGAATGGAGCAGAGTTATCGAAGATTGATTGCCTCAACGAGAATGAAATGAAATAAATAGAAAAGAAAATAACGACTGTCAAAAGCTTCAAGAAAAAAAAAATAATAATAATAAAGATATTATATAAACATTTAATTTAATCATATAAACAATAAATTATATAAATTATACAATAATATAAATGTTGGTTGTTTATTATAATCGATGAAATTTGATTGAATTATATTATTTTTAGGCTTCTGCTGTGCTCGTTTCACCAGATCCACTCTTGATTGATTTTTTAGATGCTTCCATTTCTATAAATGAATATAAAATGATTCAGTTTATTTAAATTTTTGTATGCAATAATAATAAATAATTTTATATATATATATATATTTATATACATACTTGGACGTAGGAATATACGCTCAAGGCTGAGAATCGGTGCTTCAAACATAGTTGATAATATTACAGCACCAAAAAACGTCATCATTGAGTGTGACATTACTTTAAATAACTATATCAACATAAATATTCATATAAAAATTTATATAAATATTTAATTGTTTTTCATCACTTACCAGGTTCACAGTATCTAAATATTCTGGTGTTCTTGAAGTAGAAATATCGTGTAGTTCAACAAGTCCATTAATTAAATATGCAGAATACGTCAATCTGCTTAATGTGACAAAAGGTCGCCACTTTAAAAAATTCTTGATTGGACCTATTATAAAAGAATAAAGAAAGAAATTAATTTGTTTTTTCTTTTAATTTAATTCAACCATTTGAATATAATTCTATTTTTACCAGCATTATCAGTTACACACGCGAGAATAACCCATCCGGTGCCTAAACTCCACAGAATTTTATGTGCGGCTGAATAAATCGATGCTTCTATGAGAGTAAAATTTTTTCGTACACTGTAAAAAATTCCTATTGAAAACATTGAAATAATTAGAGATAAAGCACCGAGTATCCAACCAATTTTTACAGATTTCTAAAAATTCAATAAACAAATTAATTTCAAGATAATATTAATAAATTAATTTTTTTTTTTTTTTTTCGTGTTTTTTTTCTCACGTTAATTTGCGTTAAATTACCTGAGACAGTTTATGATCAATTAATTGAATGCGATAGAGAATATAACCATACACAAGACCAAAAAAATAAGGTGTCGCACGCATATGTGTTTTTATATATGTACTTTTGAAATATTCATTAGCTGTTATATCCACAACTTCCCTATATCAATTATATAAATTATTCATATATTTTGTGGTGTAAAAGAAAAAAAAAAAAAAAACAAACTCTTCAATAGATTTTACTCAATTATTTACTCACGACATATAGATCATAAGTGTTGGATCTAAACGATTGATCAATGTCACGGTGAAAGGTATAACTACACTGATAGCAGTAGTAGCAGCTAAAATAATCTCGCCAGGCTTTCGCCATCGCCACAGTGGGTAAACTATTGCTGGTGCAATAATGAAAAGTTGCGTGTCGACTGATAAATACCATGATTGAAACATACACTGGAATGATAATGATGTTAATTATCTTATATATACCTACACACGCGCGTTTAATTGCATATTTATATTATATTTATATTGGTGAGGTGCTCACTAATTGATCTGTATGGATGTAATTATTGATGTAAAGAATATTTGCCCACCAAGACGTTTGACATCGTGATTTTTCATCAATCATACGTGACCAGAGTGGTCCATCGCCCAATTTAGGCAACCATGTAACGTAAAGTCCCACAATTACTAAATACGCAGGTGTCAATCTATATTGAAGTAATTGTTACTTTTAATATTTAATTTTTTTATTTAAGGTAGATATTAAAATTTTTATACCAACCTGATGTATCGTAAAATATATAAATGCATGAAATTAACAGATTTTCGATTATCAAGTTCGCGAAGTAACACTCGTGCAAATAAAAATCCACTTAACAGAAGAAAAGTGTCTACGAGAAGTGGACTATTTAAAAATATACCATTTTCTGCTTTTCCAACAGCCTGAAGAAGAAGAAAAAAAAGAGGAAATAATTTATATTTATTATAAATATTAAATTATTAATTAAAGAAAAAAAAAATGAATAAATAATAGTATGTGAATAAATTACACTACTTTTTGCCAATAATCCATATTCAAAATTGGTCCACCAGCGACAAATACAAGACAGTGACCCGCAATGATGAAAAGCATTGCTATAAATTTTATTCCTGAAATACAATCTAAATTCATGGTATTATCATGTGCAGGTCCACATAATTTTTTTAAATTTGAAATCAATGAGAATGCATTGAGAATTTGGAAAAAAACATTTTGTGGTTGCTCTTTGTCTCTTCTCAAACTAATTGCATGAAATATAGTTCCTACCACAATCATCAATGTAATAATTAGAATTGCTGAACTATAAGAAAATGAAGAAGAAAAAAGAAAAAAAAAATAAATAAATTAATTAATTAAAAATCGTATTAAAAGAATTATTGAAAGATTTTAAATGATTCAAAAAAGTTTACATATAAATAGAATCATAAACATCAATAGTAATTGGCTCTTTGTGATAACATTTTTTGTCCTGTATAATAGGACGTATAATCAAGTTAGTGTCTTCAATAACATAATTAATTAATCGTTGAATTAATCCTTGAATTTCATTGGCAGAGCAAGAAACTGGTACACAAATGCCCCAATAAAGTTTTGTGATGGTATTATCATATCGTTCATATTTTTTTCGAAAATTAATCCAAATTGTATCATTTCTCGATGTATAAAACTCCGGTACATCAATGATTAATTCACTCAAGCAATATTTACCCTGAATATTTGATGGTACTTGATCATGTTCATCAGTACCAATACTTAGACATTCGTCAAAATTACCAAATTGATATATTGAACCACCAAGGACACCTTCAGGAAATTTAGCGGATGCATCATAAAATTTAACTGCCCACCTTGATACATTTTGTAAATTATCAAATATAAATTTAGCATCATTGCGACATTTATTGTCGTGAATTGAATTAATTTCTAATGATAATCTATCAATATTATCAGACAACATTGGTAATTGATGACTATTGTGATTTTTATAATCCAAGGAAACCAATGAATTCTTCACATTATTTAATGATAAATTTTTCACTTGAATTCCACTTTCACTATCACAGAGAGATTTTTTACAATTTAATATTAATAATATTAAAAAAATTATATACACCTGCAATTTAAACTTGTACATTTTATAATATTTTTTTTTCTCGTATTTTTCTTTGTTTTTAATTTAATTCAAATTAATTTATTTGTTATAAAGAAAAAAAAACTCAATCAGTATGATAAATTTCAATATCTTTATTCACCAGTTCAATATACCACATGATTAACACATTTTAAAATGATCACTATCATTGTAGCACAATAAAATAGATAGAAAATAAAACAAATCAGAAAATTGATTTTTTATTGACAAAAGCGATTACAAATTTGGACAATGACTTCCGCGTTATTCAGTGGACTATTCTGATTTGACCATTTACACAGATCACTCGTGGATTTGTATACAAGAATTCTTGATGACCGGTTTTCCCCTTCTTCCTACCTGTTTTATGGTAGGAAAATAAAATGTTGGTTTTATATTGAAGGAAACTATTGGCCTTCGTTGGAGGACGTATTCAATAATGACCTACAATAATTATATTATATATAAAATAAAAATATATTAACGAGTAATTATGCTCAATAATTGTAAATAAATTTGTATAATCTTATCCTTCTTCGTTTTTTTTTCTCTCTCACTGTTATTTATTATTTATTTTCCTTAACTTACTCATTATGATTTTTTTTTTTTGTTTCAATAGCTCTCACTATACTAAAGATCAAAATTCTTTGAACGTGTAGCTTATGTGGACGATTAAATGGTGCCAATACTCGTGTACAAATAAATTTATGCAGCAAGTGAAAGTGAATTGACTCAATTTTATTTGTTTACTTTGTGACTGTTTATTATTTTATTTTTTTTAAATTCATTTTTATTCTATGTAGATCAGTGAAATACTTTTATAGTATTGATTGAACTTTTTTTTTTTTTTCTATATTTTCTCAAGGGAAATCTTGTAGTTGATAGTATTTTTTTGTTTGTTTATATTTACATAAATGATTTATATACACTGTACTGTGACATCATCATTGTACATTGCATTTATTTTTACGTAAGATATCGCGTTGAATCCATTAGTAATTATATGCCATTAATTGACACTTTTATATTAATAATGAGATGAAATAATAATTGTTGTTTCATGTTTTTGTTGTGGTGTGCAACAAAAGTAATCAGTGTAATCAATTTATACATAATAGTATATAATTAAAAATAATATTCACAATTCAAATAGCATTATTGACTCATTCTTGTTTTGAAATAATAATATAATTAAAGGAAGTAAATTTATATTAAATAAATTCATTTTTTTTTTTTTTTCATAATAAAATTATTACAATGAAAATAATATGAATAAAATTGATTTTTTTTTTTTTCAACTTGAATGAAAAAATAAACCGCATACAGACATGCACTTGTGTATACACACTCATGTTGCTATTTAGTTTGGCAACATCACGACTAAAAGTGTCCAGAATCTGGCGATGAAGAAGAAAAAAAAAAATATAATAGTAATAATAATAATAAAAATGAAAGAAATGTCCGGGCCCGTTCCCTCCTCTCTCTCTCAATCTCGTTGTATATAAAATATTGGTAATCCAAACACGTATTCGAAGCTCTCTGACAATACAGCAAAGGAAGAAAGAGACGTATGGCAGAGACTTTTCTAACGATGTACATCTGAGTGTAAATATGTTTATATATAAATGCATGTCTACATAGAATCGTCAATACATAATATATGTGAAATCAACAATAGTAACGTGGAGAAAGAAATAGAAGATTGGAAGGAAAATGGATAAGGAGACTACTAACGAGATGATATACGGTGCGATCACGTACTTATATATCTACACTGTATTGTGTAAAATTCATCTTGTCTAGATAAAAAAAATAAATAAAATACATGAAAATATATATGTTTTTTATTCAATTTTTTTTTTTTTTTTCTTATATTTATATTTATATTTATTTTTATCCGAAAAAAGTGGACAAGTGTATTTATTCTTACTTTACCCTTCCTGTTTTACTACTTAAATTTAACTCTGTGTGGTATCTTCATAGTATTGTAACTAACACTTGAATTCGTGCAGGGAAAGACGTCGCAATGGCATTTACATACTTGAGTATTCATGCGGAGAAAGCTTTCGACGAGCGCATTAGGCCATTTGGGATTGTTACGACAATATATAGATATATATTTATGTATTTAAACATTTGTGAGAACGTTTTTGTACAATATATTTTATGAATACATTGAATAAATTCATACGTCTTCATTTCTTACTCAGTATCTCTTTGATTCATTTTGATCAATCACTCACCAGTTGGATCATTCATTGCTGCATAAATTTTTTACACATTAATTTGTTACATACCGATTTGTTTTATTATTTATTGGAAAATAATGAATTCATATTATTCAGTTAGATATAGTAAAGAATAAAAAGATTTTTATTAAAATTAAATTGAACGTAATTCGTTTGTTACACGTATTTCGATTCATTAATCTTGACTCTTGAGAATAAATTGATTTCCTTTGAGCAAGAGCCACGTTCATTTGAAATTAATTCGCCATTTTCATCCGATACTCGGCTATTTATTTGAGCGAATATTTACCTAATTTATCGAGTGTACTTGATATGTTGTAATTTAAAAAAAGTTATACATTTCATTATCTCTGAGATAGAATGACATTGGGAAAGATTGTAAAATTATTGATATTTTTTTGTTCTATTCAAAATATCTCACCCGTTACACACACATAGATATATGTACAGTTTCAATCTCGTATAAGTTGAGTCAAAGTCTTCGTGGGAATGTGGTGTTTGGAACGACTCGACTAACCTTTAACACTATAAATATATATATGGATCAAAATCCGCCATCTTGCTTAATCTGTTTTGTCTTTCTTCCTCTTATTTCTCTCCCAATTCATCTATATATATATTGCGTTAGTTCCATCACGTTCACCCTCGTTTTCGTATGCGTTTGTACTCCATCCTGAGTGTAATCCTTAAGCTTCTAAGAGGTATTTCTCAGAGTGATGTCAGCAGAGAAAGGGAGAAATTCCTTTGCAAAACGAAAATCATTCTTCCTTAGATATTCTCAATATTCATTGGTTTATGCGTATGTGTATTTTGTGGTTGTGTTGATACGTTTCATTTGCACCTTGTCATTAGAATCCTCAACGAAATGTTACCACTTGCCATGGGAATTTACGTAATTTTCGACACCATCCCCACAAATGACAATTAAATCGTCAGAGGATTTTATCTTGCTTGAATAATTTATTTATTTTCAAAGTACTGAAGAATAAATTATTTATATTTATATTAAATAAAAGCAACAACAAAGAATATCGAAAAAAAAAAGAAAAGAAAAAATCGTAGTTTTGCAAAGTATTTTTTAGGAATTCAAAATTCAATTTGAGCAAGTGAAATTCTATAGATGATGTGATGGTGATGGCACAACTCCAGCGTAGATCGTTGCCAAAGGTAATTTAAATTGAATGGCGAGGTCTATGTAATAGTTGAAAATTTTATTCTGTTGCTGTATCAGGTTAAATGTGATAGTCATCATCTAAAAACAAGAATTAAAAAAATAAATATACAGGGGCTGACCATCAATTATTGCCAGTGAGCAATCAAACGTGCTCGACGATGCATATTGAATAATATTCACATCATATCAAACGACGCATTGATCCCAATGCGTCGCTTTTCCCTCCTTTCTTTCCCTCATATTTGCGTACTCGTTTTTTTTTTTTTCTGTATTTCTCTTTTCTCTTCCTCTTTAACTCTCGTGGGTTGGCGGAAAATTTCCCCGGCCAATAATGGCCGATTGCGTAAAGCAATTTCGTGGCTCATCGCCCATGGGAAACATTCCCCGTCACCCTTTGAATCTCCATATCGTTAGAATTTTTATATTTTATTTATATATTTCTTCGTTCCTATTTTTTTTTTTTTTTTTTTTTTTTTGTGATAATAAAAAAATATTTTGATATCAAACTGATATTTTATTTTCATCTTTATATTTTTATATACAGATATTTGTATGTAGGCACAATAAATAAAATTCAGTAAATTATTTATAAATTAGGTCAGTACAATAAAACAATTTTGTGCAAAAGTAAGTGAAATTTAAATTAAATACAAATAAAAAATCATTTTATATTTTGTTAAAGTACATCTACGAAAAAAATAAAATAAAATAATAATAAATAAATAAATAAATAATAAAATAAAATAAAAACAGTCAATACTTTGAATGAAACAATGGACCTGGATCAATGGGATGATCGTAGTGGGTGGAAAGCAATCATGAAGACTTGGACTTTTTCTTCATTGTCGATGGGTTGGTGATTTTGTCAAAGCAACTTGAATAGTGGACTTTGATCATAGAAATTGCCAATCGCAATAGAATTTACCCGAGCAAATATAATACGACAAGAAGAACATCGAAAAAGTCAAAGATATCGACTGGCTTGAGTGTGTATCGAGACAAGTCTCGTGAACGGGTGCAAAGATAACTGGGACCTTTGTAACGTATTAGAGATGCTCGGCCCACCAAATCGTTTCTCTTTTTTCATGGGGTATTGTGGCGTGTCGTGCAATAACTCCCTCAGCTTATTGTATCATTTTGATAGAGGAAAAAGAAAAAAATAAATCAATAAATAATTTATATATTTTTTTTATTTAAATTGTGATAAGATGTAGAGACAATTTTATTTAAAATCGATAAATATCTATACAAGTTATAACTAAAAATAAAAAAGAAAAAAAGAGAATCCAAACTGAATTCAGTACAGACAATCTTTTCTACTTTACCACTGTAAAGAAGAGATAGCCCAGGTATATTATCAAGGAACTAATTAAACTATAGTATAAGAAATAAAATAAAGGGTGTTATCGTACTTGCGATAGACTGCCATTCCCACTATCCATATATATATACATTTCTATATAGTATAAACTGGAGACTACGATGGTTTAGGATAGGATGAAAAGAGTCGGTGGTTATATATAAGTTAAAGTGAGATAGAATTCGTTGGTGTTGGCCCGAGGCGGCAAAATCGTGAGATTCGGCCGGGGTGTTAGAGGCCGCTTGCCGGGAAGTAATTAGGCTGGAGGCGAGAGTTGTAGCGGATATTGTACCACAGTGGGCTGTTTTACTATATATATATATACCCACACACACATATACACACATAAACTTTCATACCCCTCATTGTCCCTCGTCCTTTTCCTACCACTTCCATATGAATCTGTTGTACATATATATATATATATATTTATATATATAATACACCCCATTCCTTTGGTTTCTCCACGACGTCCTGACTGCATGGAGTTGTTGTTATCTAACTTAAATGAACCGCGTAATAATATCGTTAGTGGAAGGGACGGTGGTAGTGGTTGGATATTGCCGCATCATTCCATGTTGTGATAGTTCTCTTTTCTTTCTTCACTTCCGCTTGGTCAATGAGGACGGATGAGACGTCGTTGATTCGTTTTATACTAAACTACTTTCCTGAAACTGCCCGATGTATATATATGTGTTTGTGTGTGTGGGTATGAGCGAGGATATTTATAGAGAGTTATTTTTTATGAATTAGTGATTGTGAAAATAGGGGAGATGGGAAACGAAGAGATGGGAAAATTAATGGTTTTGTTTATTAGTTGGGTTAATGCGTTCTTATTGTGAAGTGAAAATATTTGACAGAATTTGCTATGGCTTAATGAGATTTTCTTGGAAAATATTAAATACAAAAATACGGTTATCTGCTTTTAAAAAATATGAGAAAAAGGCACAGAGAATATTCTATTGTATAGAAATATTGAAATGATATTGGCTTCGTGGTGGAATAAATGTGAATTGATAAGAATTGTAAGAAAGAGATATGAGAGATTTTCTGATAGAAGAAAGATTAAAAAAAAAAAAAAGGAATATTTTATGCCACCAACAATTTCATTACGATTATACTTTTAACGACTAATGATGAAATGAAAATAAATAAATCCCCATACCATTGAGACTTTCTACTCTTCAGTATTGCACCCTATTTTTCTTTTTTTTTTTCTTTTTTTTTTCCCTTCCGCTGCCACCTTTCATATTGTTATTGGTATAGAAAACTTGAATCCGACTCGTCTCACTCGGTAAAAGATAAATTAAATTCTTCCACTTCTTATATTCCATTTATTATTGTCCCATGTTCTATACTCTTCGGTATATATAATAACCGTCATCATTATATTATTTTTTAGACTCGTAATGATATTCTTTTTTACAATTTTTCAAGAATAATCCTGAAAATTACTCCAGTTCTATTAGAACAGATTACAATTTTCTCTTTTTATATTTTATTATTATTTCTTCTTCTTTTATTTTTTTTTTTTCACTCTTCTATCTTCTATCTTGAAGATGGAATTTGATATTTATTGGCATGACGAAATTGATAAATGCTCATATCGAATTTATACAAATATATATAATATTACGGGGTTAAAAGGGGTGGGACAAAAATAAAACAAATACGAGAAATATAAAAAAAATAGAGTAGAGAAAAATCGGAGAAATATATAAAAAATGCATATTCGTCGTGCGAATTCATTGAGAAGTGGGTGGGTACTTTTGCTCTCGTCCTTTTATTTCGTCTTATGGGAAGTGCGCCAAACTGCACTGTCGCTATACTGCCAAGGTGCGTTGGCGCGGCTCGCATAATAGCAAATTCAAAGTGATGAATCTATATTGTGGCAATGTGGGAGACTCACGCCGCGTGTGCCAGCACAACTCACGCGTCATACTTTTTTTTATTTTTTTTTTTTTATTCCTTCACCCTCATAATAATATTTAATCCGATCCATTGCGGCAGCAGCTACACCGATTCGCTTTTACACCTCATCCCAATCTAAAATCCTCCTTTAAATCTATATATATGTATATATATATTTAATGGCGTTGCCCGGGGTTTTTTTTTTTCTTTTTCTATTTGGAATTTCTCGATGAAAATGCATTTGGCACGCGTTACAGTCGAAAATTTTCATTTTCCTTTTAATAAATATTATTATTCACGTGATATTATGAATTATTATTTTTATTTTTTTTCTAGTTTGTTTTATTTAGTTTTCGTGATGTAATATATTTTATTCGACGATTATTGAATAGATGTTTGTTCGTGTATGATGTATGCGATGAGAATATTCGATAACAGAAGGCAAACGGTGAATTTAAAATTGTTCGATAATTTTAGATAACAATTTATTTATTTATGTTAATAAATATCTAATATTTTTTGTTTATCTAATATTTTTGTATACGAAAATATTTTTAAAAAAACATATTAATAACGTAAAAAAAATTATTATTAATTGAAAAATTTATTTTATAAATAAAAATTATCTTGATTTTTTTAAATATCGTAAATTTTCTAAAATATCTGGGATGAAGACAATTATGATATAAGAAAATTCTCTTGTACATACAATTATGTATATAGATATATATTTATATTGTATATCATGTGGATTACAAAAAAATGAAAGGAAGAAAATATATAAAGAACGAATAGGAAAGAGGGGAGGTGACAGGGTATTGAGAATGGCGAGGTGAAAGAGCTTATGGGCTATAAATAACGATTTTCGTTGCGATGTCAACTGAGAATTCGTGGTGGCCAAATTGATATCATAGATCAAGCTATGGAAAAATCGCCTTTGCCCACAATACCATATACAATTTTTTTTTTGTTTATATAATAAAAAAAATTAAAAATATTAAATTAAATAAAATAAAAATAAATTTTTATTAATGTCTGTTGACAATTATTTTATAATGTTTGTCTTTGACTTCTTCTTCTTCTTCTTATTATTATTTTTTTTCATATTTTGACATTGTTGTGAATATTTAATTGAAATAATTCATATTTCTATCGAATTTCAATGGTTTTGATAGGAATATTGATATTCAATATAGACATATATATTTATGTATACATAAATATATAAATGAAGGGTTGAGAGTTAGGATCGATGGATAGAATGGCAGTTGAAACGTTGTTGGAATTTACATGTATATATATATATTTGGAGGGATTTGCCACTGCATCAGAGTCTGAGTATTGCAAACCAACAACCACTGACTGTTTACCATATAGATGACTCGTTAGCCAATGTTAAATAACTGCATTTGCCTAGTTGAGATTTACCATTTACATATAAATATATCATATATAAATGTATATGTATATATGCATGCAGTATATACATATACACAAATTTTATACATAGAAGTATTTGTGTCATGTGCAATAGTTGTTTGTAGATAACATCAACGTCACTTCAACTCTACACATTTATAAAAAAAAAAAAAAAAAATATTCAGGTTATCACATTAATTATTTTTTCAAATATTTAAAAGTGAGGTAGGTAAAAATAATTTATTATTATTATAGTTTTATAATTTAATGAGTATTTTGTACAGAAGAAAAAATATGTAAATATTTTTTTGTTATTTTTTTTTTTAATTTCATTTCAATTGTTGTACTTTTTCCTGATGGTTATTTTCGTGTTTTTTTTTTTGTTTTTATAATTAAAATAATAGTGAGTTGGTTCGTGAAATATTTCACCACAACTTCGATAATGATTACAATCTCCACAAAGAATAGATAACCGTTCGAACTGGTGTATTGCTAGAGGCTTGGAATTTAATTTTCCGCCACGCATTATATGTAGTGATGACGCTTTTTTACGTATGACCTAAGGACATTGGATTTTGCATACGTGGATAATTTAGTTCTTTTTCATTCAAATTCTTCAAAAAATAATAAATTCACTGCACTATTTGCTCTCAATTTTTTTTTTTTCTTATTTGAAAATTTACAACGATTATATGCAAAAATCGAGACGATACTGAAATAAAAAAAATAAAAGGATTTTTATTAAATACGTAAATAAGTGAAAGATAAGAAATTGAATAGCAGAAATATTTTTACTTGAGATAAACAGATGATGAAAATCGATGGTATATGAATTCATGATCGAATGCAGGGGATGACCAAGATATCGAATAATTTTCCATTAATTAAATACCATCGAATATTGCAGTAAAATGTTTTCAAAAGGATTTCTCATCATCTACTTGGCGGGTATAAAAGTCTTCATCACACCGACAGCTTTTGCTGAAGCTCAATCAATTTTCATGAAACAATGGCCGGGCCCGCTTTTCATTATACATCATGATGTGCTTGCGTATACATCATGAAAAGCATCATAATTATTCACCAGCTGTGCAATGAAATCAATGTCACACTCTTCAAAGATTAACAATAAACGTGTGTCACAAGTTTTTTTTCTTTTTTTTTTTGTTTTTTGTTTACAATAAAAAAAAAATAATAACGTGGACAAAATAGGAAAAACTAAATTATCTACTGGAAATTTTACATTTCTTGTCGCTGTTTTTTTCATATAATACGATGTATGTATACAATATATATATATACGTGTAAATATATTCATGTATAAAAATAAAAAGTCGTATGTGGTGAGTTGGAATTGACAAATCCGCAAACTTATATGCAATAAATCGTTGACGGGCAATCCAACCACGACGGCCTTTAGTTTTATATATTTATGACTATTCTGTTGTATTGCAAGGGTGTGTCAATGCTGTTGAAAAATAGAAGAAGATTATATAGAACGATACGACGAGGTGTTAAAATACAGTGGGGTAGATATACATTAAAGGCTGAGAAAAATTATGGTATAAAAAGTTTTTCAACAACTTTTCTTCCACATCGCAATATCTTCTTATAAAAACTTTTATGAATTTCTCTTCTCCTTTTTTTTTTTTTCTTTTTCGTTATAATTTTAATGCAATCCGTATTAATTGACTATTATTATATTAATTGGACGATTTTGTTGTTATTTATTTCTACGATGTATATAAAAAATAATAAATATTAAATAAGAAAAAATCGAGACTTGGGCAAATAATTATGAGAAAAATAGTGTGTGTGTGTGTGTGTGTGTGTGTGTATATATATGAATTTAAAGTATTCACGATTGTTGAAGTGTGAATGAAATAGATATAGTTTGTGCTAAAACAAACAGCGTTTCAACTACAATGAAACGCAATTTCCGGGGGCGTTATGTACATATAGTAATTTCGATTCGGTGACAATGTAGATATTCACTTCCATGCTCTTCTATTTCTGTTCACTTCTGTATCTTATATACTATACTCGTACATAAGTAAGTATACATCATTTTCATTCGTCGAATAAGCTGTAAAAGCTGTAGAAACAGTGAAAACACGTTGAGTTGTATTTAATGCCGTGTGCGTTAGTGATATTATGTTGAACAATTGGATTTGCATTGCATTTGTTAATGAAAAAAAATATAATTATAATGGATTATATTGGATTGTTGGAAAATATTTGATTATTTTGTATAGGAAAAATAAGTACTGCGAATAAATTGAAATTTATTATTTGTTGAACGAATAATATTATTGTAATTTATTTTGATTTAATTATTTCATACGTTTTTATTAAAGAATAATATTTTTAATTAATAATTTTCATAATTTTTCTTTGACTATATAAATTTATGTTGTGTATATATATATATTCAAATGATATTTAATTTTCTACGACGTTACCTTTACTTTTCGATTTGCATTTTATTCATTCGAAATAGCTCTCTCGGTATTCCTCTCGTTTCGATCCGACTTATAGACACTTTTATTTCATTTCATTTTCTTTCTTTTTCACGTCTTAAGGCGCTTTAAATTGTGCGCTCTTGCAAAATCTGCATATCGTTATCTGTTTCAGTAAAAACGACGACAACGACGACGAAGACCGACGACAACGTTGACAATGACGAGATATTATTCATAGTTATCCCAGTCACTTGACTCAAATTATATATATATATATATATATATATAAAATATATTAATCGTTCGAAATTCGATCTTGTATTATCTAGAGATTTTCAACTAATTCAAGAATTGGTATATTGTCTGTGAGATGGCAGTGTTGGTTCGTTTCAAGTATACTTTGCCATTCACCAATTATATTTCGAATTATCATTAAATATAACAAGAGCATAAAATATATAACAAAACAATTAAAAACTCATTAGTATCATAAAGAGTTTTGTAATAACATCAATAATATCAATAAATTCATCTAAATTATATATAAATGTATGATAGTTGAACAATAATAATTAAAAAACCTGAAATAATAAGCAAATTTTGTTCTATATATATATATATTTTTTTAAATTATCTAATTATTCATATAAAATTGATGAATGATGATGGTGTGGTTGATTAGATAATTCCAATGAATAATCCTTCCACAATGATAAATTAATTTTTGGTAATTCTGAACATTTAACAATTGGATTATTTAATGATGGTATTTCAAATGCACGTCGTTGCATTGTACGAATATTGTCACTGCTGTCACATAAAAATCGTGACATACTCGTTTTACGTATTTCACTGAGTTGCTCTGTAATAATTATGTTATATATTTATATAAATATAATTAAATTTATTATTATTTGATTACCTTGGGTAAATGATAAAGCGAAATTTGATGTTTCAAACCAAAATCTATCGCCAACACGAGAACGATAAAATTGTTCGATTAATATACATAAAATGGTTGGACCAGCTAGTGAATCTTCAACATTTATTTCTAATGCACCACCAACTGATAAATCAACATCATCTGGTTGTTCATAAAGTTTTGAGAGTTTTTCAATATTTTTTGGCAATATATAATCACGAAAATCTGTCCAATTTCGTGCACGTGGCAATCCACAAAATTCACGGTAATCATTGTACGTTGCTATGCCATGATCGCGGCCACGTTGAATGTCAATTGAACGTAAATCACTTCCCAATCGATTACGTCCACGAAATAAATATTCTGTAATCTATAATATGTATATAACCTTGATAAATGTTTATTCAAACTTAATTTATCGATATTTCATTGAACATGAATAAATTAATAAAAGAAAAATAAATTTAAAAAAAGTATTTCCACCTCATGATCGTAATATTCATCGCGTTTTTGTGCAGGTTGATCGGTTAATCCACGAATTAAATCATCGAAATAATCGGCTTGTTCAATGATTCTCGGTCGATCATACCAATCGCTTAGCCGCAACGGTTTTTGCAGTGATGCTGATCTTTTTTCATCAACCAATCTAAAATAAAATAAAAAATAAAAAAAATATATATATATATATATATAAAACATTTAATATTTAATGATAATCAATCCACAATAATTAATTATTAACACACTGTACATGTGTATTATGTATTTACTTTAAATAACCAGCAATTAACGAATGAAAAATTCTAAATGCTCCATTAGAATGTTCATTAAGAACAGTTGGATTTATATTGCTATTGTAATCATCAATATAATTTATATCGTCCGTCTCATAAATCAATTTATACTTTAATGCGTTCTTTAAACCTTCAATAAATGATTATTAAATAATATTATCATGAATTTATATTTAAATAAAATCAAATATGAAAATTTTTATTTAATTTTTATATCATCACCAATTATTTCTGGTAGCCATTCATAATACGTGATATACTGATGTTGTGCAATCATAATTCGTCGTGTTTCTTGATAAATTGTTTCATCATTCCAATGTGGATTGATACGATTTAAACTAGTTGCAATACGATTATGTTCACGTGCAAGTAGTGATTGGAGTACTGTCAATTGTGGATTTTGATTAACACGATTATCACCTGTAAACAAAAAAATACAATCGTTAATATTATTATTTTTAATTATGAATACAATGACAAATAATTTAGATGACAGTAATAATATTATTTTGTAATTAAATTTAAAGAATAAAAACTAATTCAATTGAAATTATTATTAATATTTTGGTATAAATACATCACCCAAATTTTCATGATAAAAATTTTAATTATTTATTACCAGATGCATAACAAACATTTGGTTTATCTTCATCACACTGGAATGAAGTTGAATTCAAGATAAAAGCTGGTGGCAACCATTCACGATAGTTTAATGTTTCCATACGTAACAATCCACCTGATTGTGTTCTCAATGTAATTGCTGCATTTTGCGATGATCCATAAACAATAGACAAGTCCAAAAATTGTGATACCATAGTTATCTAATTAATCATTTATATAAACTATTAAACTAAAATATTTCTTCTTTTTTCTTTTTTTTTATAATTTATACCATTATTTATTATACCTGTTCAAATGATTTACTGTCATCATTGCTGATTAACAGACCACAATTATTCATCTGATGATCAGTTACAGAACGTGTGAATGTTAAACATTGAGTTATTTTGTAATTATAAGTTGGATCTTTATTTCCAATTGTTATTGGATAACATTGTGGATTATTGAGATTTTGTTTTGACAATTGACCATTATCATCACAGCACACGATTGCTGATGATAAATGTGATGTAAATTAAATTACATGTAATCAATATTTATAATAAAAAAATTTTAATATTCAATATTTTTATTTATTATTATAAATGGAAGAAAAACAACTCGACTCACTTGAATTTGTTAAAGGTGCCAATTCTGACATATCATGAGTGACAATCTGACCCCATTGCATCAGTAATAATGTGTGTTTAGAATCAGCTATTCTTGATTCGGGAAATAAATTGTAACTCAATAATCGAGCTGGTGGCAATTCATTGCCACTCGATGCTACAGCAGGTTTCCACACACCTGTATAATATTTTATTTATAAATTATATTAATTGTAATTTAATCATTACAAAGTGCACGAACCAATTTATCAGTCTTAAAATATTACTACTAAATAAATAATTGATTAGTAGTATATTTTTATTTATTACTCACCATCTGAATAAATTGTTGGTAATAATCGGGCATAACGTGTTTGTGCCATTCCCCACGTTGGATGATCAAGATTATTGCACGACCCATCATAGCTACGATAGGACATTTTATATTGGCAATGAAAAAAATTTTCATTTCCACACAATTCATCATGTTGTGATGTTATTTTATTATTCAATGATTTTAATAAAATATCGGAATTATCTGAATGTAGTGAACGTTCTTTAATAAATGATACAGCTCGATTGTCAATAGAATTAATTGGCTTTGATGATATTGATCGTGGTATAATATGCTGTACATCTGAATGATCATTGAAATAATTCTGAATAAAACTTATAAACTTTATATAATCATTGTTCCACGTGTTTGGTTTTAGTTCATATTTATTGTCTGTAAACGCCAAAAATAAAAAGTGAAACAAACAAATAAATGATGATTATGATGATAAAAAGTAAAACAAAGAGTAATAAATAATATTTTTATATATTATGCTCGTATTTGTTAATGTATTATGAAAGTCGCTTATAAATTATATATTAAATTATTACATTAACAAAAAAAAATTATGTGCATGGGTATTTTTATGATGTGACAAAATTAAAGACTTTTATTCAAATAATAACTTTCACTATCTCTTTTTTTATTATTTTATTACTACTATTGTTATTTATTATTATTATTTTTTCACTAGTGAAATGAATTAAATTTTATTATTGAAAGGAGCACAATTAGAGAAAGGCAACGTGTATACATATTTTTATTTATTTTTAGATGATACATGGAATTAAAAAAAAAAAAAAGAAAGAATAAAAATAATGAAAATTTTTCGAATTACATTGAATTATTCTTGCCAATGTGTTTATTACTATAAAGGTGATAATTTTTTTGTGAACAACAAAAAACTATCAACATAATAAAAATAAATGAATAAATAAAATTATATATAGTATATTTGGAATAATTATCTTTAAATAAATATTTAATAAAAATACCTGAACTTTTTGGTATAATCTGATAAGATCCATTGACTGATGATGAATAAATATGAATAATCAAAATGATATTCGACAATATCGGTATTATTTCTCTCATTTTTGTGCTGCAAGTGAAAAAAATAAAACGAAAATGTTTAATATTTCAGAATGTACTTGAGAATTATAATTATTTATTTGTTTAAAAAATTATATAAATGATAATTCATAATTTTTTGTTCATACTTTATATATATATATTTTTTCTTTCATTTAAATACTCATTTTCGAGATATGTGTGACCGTGATGATAAAAAAAAAGTTGATAGCAACGAAAAAAAATAATTCCCCTATTATTTTTTAAATAAGAACGAAAACAATATTTATAATTTTTTTAAATATTTGACAGCCTTCATTTATATCGTCCGAGTGAATAATTTATTATCAGACGGGGGAAAAAAAATGTATTTTCAATAATAGAAAAAAATTTATAATGTAAATATTTGCGATAGTAAAAATAATCGATAATTATATATTTCCGTAGCACGATAAATTATACGTCTAATTATTTGATGAATGTATAATTAATTACCTTTGTATCAAATTGCGGTTGATAAACAATATATACATATATTTGTATTGTGATAAATAACTCTTACAAATGCGACGGTGCACGTTCAACTAAATGAATAACCGGTGAGTTACAAACTTATAAATGACTGGAGAAAGGTAAAAAATGTTTATATACTAAACGAAAGCCAGGCTTGGGGGTGTCATACTATATATACATGTATACATGTATATATTTGCATTAATTAATTAATTAATACATTTTCATTCGTATATATTCAATAAATATCGATAATTTTTAATGAACATTAATTTTTATTTAATATTCTACCAGATTAAAAAAAAATAATAAAAACTGCATGGTCTACGTGAAGTATTGAGAAGAAAAAAAAAAAAAAATTATAATAAATAATAAAAAAAAAATAGGAATTTTCATGTGCAAGTTTTCGCTCGAATCTTATCCAATCAACTGAGGCAAGGGCTGTCGAAGATCTCCATTCTCCATTCAAAGTAGCTATCGAGAAAGTTTTTCATATATATATATATATATATATATATATTTTTTTTTTTTTCACATTTCAATTTTTCCTTTTTTCCAATAAAGTGTTTGATCAGCGGAACTTGGGAGTGTAGTTATATCCTACTACTGTATCTCCTTTGCTCGTCGTTATCGTCACCGTGAGGAAAATTAATTCAGAATTTATATCGGATCTTCAAAGACAGTTGAATATTAATTGTGTTATCGAAAGAAATAAAAAAATAATAATAAATAAATAATAAGTGTAATTATAATTGTTGTAGATTACGTGTGTTGAAGAATAAAAAATAGAAAAGCTTTTTGAAAAAATATTTATTTTATTATTAAATATTGTCGTGTATTTATTTTTCATGCTAACCAATAATTACAAAATTATCATGCAAATAAACTTGAGAGGATTTTTATAAAAGAAAAAAATTAATTAATTAAAAAGTGAAGATAATTACGAGTGGTCAGTAAGTATAATAGTTACAGGATACAATAGCATAATAAATTAATGTAATGTATATAATGTATAAATTTAGTAGTGTACGTGGCCGAACACAACTGACTTGTCATCTAGAGCCCATTCAAACTATATTATTATTGCGTGAATGCCATCTCTCTTTTACCATTTAAACACCGCACACACACACACACACACACACACACACTAGTGAATGTGTCTCTCGTGTCGTTGTAACGTGAAGAACCGCGTGTGCCGTTGATATAAAGTGGTAGGTACTTTAGCTAAAGTATCACGCCTATAAAATGAAATTAAACTTCTTGGAAATTTATTGAGCCAGCCCAACCATTTTCCCTCCTCAACACGTCATTTTTCTCTTCATTATCTATCCAATTTCATTATATATATATACATACAGTGATACGTATACATTTTTTATAAATGTATTTCATAAAATTTCATAGATGAAAAATCATGGGATAATAAATATATTTGTGAAATAATTAATTTTTATCTACACTAAAGTAAATATATGAAAATAAAAATAAAAGATAAAAAGAAGTTAATTGACTAATTTAATGCTAAAAATGGATGAAATTATTTATTTATTATTGGGAAATAAATTATATATTCACCAGTGATGAAATAACAGGTAATTTAAATATGAAATTCTATCTAAAAACTAAAAAATCTATGGTATCAAGTTAAAAATAATCTTGATAGTTATTTCAGTTCATATTTATATCTACAGTTGAAAATAATTGAATTGAACGTGGTGGAGTTTATGTAATAAAAACGCGAGTAGTTGCCAAGTGAGCAGCAGTAGCAACATGAGGGGAAATGAAAAGATGGGGTGATGGTAAAGAGCCACTACTGACGATGGTATATCCAAAACCATTGCCAAGGGTTTGTACGCGACGTTCGCAATTATGATTTTTCCACTGGCGAGACGTAAATGCGGTAACGTTCTACACACATGTACAAGTGTAATTATATATATATGAATGGTACAGCACATGAGGATTCTCATGTACGAGACCGCGCGCGTGTAGTAATGAAATTTGAAAATGCGAAGCGTTACCGCAAAGAGCGTAGAAAAGCGGGTAGTGGGTGGAAGTAGTTAGGGGTTTGATGCGAGGATGGGTCAAATAGCCCACCTACACTTGACCACTGCAGTGTATATGACCTCTAGTCGCAATTCCTACGTGCGCGACGGGCCAGCTCGTAATTCAATTCCATCGAATTATCACTCATCCCTCGCTAAAAAGATAAATGTCCACGTGACTTGAATTCAATGTCTACATTTATATCTATAGATATCTCGGGATACGGTGTGTATGATTATATAAATATAAATGTGTTCGCAGTGGAGAGAAAAAAAAAAAAAAAAAAAAGTGGAGGCGAATACTCACGTGGAAAAATATAAAAAAAATTATAATGTAAATAAATATTTTTAATTATTCCATTCACGATGAACATTTATTACTTAATGTTCAAATTAAATTGTCAAATTTATAATAAAAAAATTAATAGAATTCATCTGTTAATTATTACGAATATTATTTGCAGATTGTGTAATATTTATTAGAAACAAACGAATTATATTATTGCTTTTTATAAATTGTTTATTGTTCAAAAAAAAAAAATAAATAAATAAATAAAACAAAAAAACAAAAAAAAAACTCAACAATCCAACATCACAATATGAAAAAATAGTAGTGGGATATATGAAAAAAACTATTATAGAAAATGGTGAAAAAAAAAAAAAAAAGAAATTGAAATTTAATGTAAGAAAATATATTGAAAGAAAAGACAATAATACGTTTCGAAGATGGGAAAGCGAGCAAGATTGTATCAAGGTATATTGCCAGAGTGTGAGGTGACATAACCTTACGAGATAGTAACGGAATAAAGAAGAAAACGAGAGAAAGAAAGACGAGCAATATGATACAGTAGTGGGGCGAGTGTTCAAAGCGACAGCAGTAGATATAGCCAACTTTCTGGAGTACACAGACAGAGAGTGTTCGGGGTGCATGCGCTAACGCAAGCGTGACAGGACAATTTGTGCGCATAAATCATCACCGTTTCGTTTCTTTATATCGTTTAATATAAAAAAGCCTATAGTGAATATCGCACAGTCACTGAAGCGACGTGGGGAGGTTGAGTGTGAGCTGTAAAATAAAAAGAAAGCCACGTCTCGAAAGAAAGGAGAAGAGGGAAACATGAACGGGTGAGACACACTTGAAATGTCTGGAACAACTGTCGTAAAGAGATTGATCGCGAAATATAGCAGTAACTCTCATGTACAATTCTAAATGCGCGCGCTATATATATAATCCGGGCAAGTACATTGACGAATGGCACCAATTTCAAATGAAAAAAAAAAAAATTAATAATAATAAATAAATAAATAATATTAAAGTATTTAATAATAATGAATTAAATTAAATAGTAAAGTATATTTTTGTCTATCTATTTTTTATAATTTTTTATACATTTATATCACTGTATTCAAATATAAATTTTATAAATTTTATATTGAATATAAATCGTCGTTGACTGTGTATGTATATATATATGTATATA
The DNA here is from genome assembly GCA_963920625.1 of Dinocampus coccinellae. NCBI lineage: Eukaryota > Metazoa > Arthropoda > Insecta > Hymenoptera > Braconidae > Dinocampus > Dinocampus coccinellae. Next base: position 3,180,395 of record OY987191.1, read on the forward strand.
GTTTCTTCTGCATGTTATTAACTTGGTAGGATGAGCTTTTTGAAAGTTTCAGTGAAATAAGACATAGTGAGAGAGACAGAGAGGAAGAGAGGTGTGAGTTCATTGAAGAACGTGAAATACGAATGGAAGATAAGAGATGAATGAACGACGATGTACAGCACAAGAGCTAGTTAGAGAAACTGATGTTATTATCCATGCTCAATTTTGTCTTGAATACAATAGCGACAATTTTCAAATATAGACATATATAAATACACTGGACAGTTTCTGGATAAAATATACTTGATGAAGATTAGGTACAGTGTACAAAGTTGTGACTTGGGCTAGTCAATAAATCATATTAATTACAATATTTTAAATGATTTTTCACTAAAATTATTGTAACTCAAATTGCATGGAATTATAAAATATATTTTGCATGATACAACAGTGAGAATAAAATTTCATAAATTGTTGCTATGCCTCTCTTGGAATTTCGTGTCCAGAATTTTATCGTCGAAACTTGTCTGTGGAGCGCCCTAAACATAAATATAATTGTAATAGCCATCGTACTCATACGACACATATATATGTATATATACAGACATTTATTTCGAAGAATGACGATTAGATGGAGTCGGGTAAAGCCCAAGGGGTTGTAAAGCACGTTATATTACTCATGGAAGGGCAACGAAAGCCAAGATTCCAATGTGAGCACAGCACAAATTGAGTAAGTAAGTAACTGCTAAGAGGTCGAGTGGCGACGGTAGCACCAGAGGGGGGAAGTTACGTTGGTAGTAGTAGTGGACGGTAGAAAGTGTATGGTGGTATAGTTAGAAGAAACCCCAAGCGAAGGACCATGTTGAAGGAGTGGGAGTGATAATTGTCAGGATACCTCTACTGAGAAGCGACGTGGGTCCCGTGAGACCGTAGATTACAAAGTCCATCCCAAGCTTCTCCCCAGTGTACTACACGCGAAATACACCCTTTGTCCTTTTGTAACAATAATATTGTCCAAGTGTATTTTGTGTTTTATTGATAATATATCCTTATTCAGACAAAGATTTTTATGAAAAAATGCGTAGGAATTAGAAAAATAAATTGCGATTTATAAATTGTGTAATAAACACAACAACAAAAAATAAAATTATATTTATATATATTTTTTTTTCTTTCAATAATTTTCAATAGTTTTTAAAAAATTCTGAAGTTCAATAAAAAATCCAATGATCATATGAAAAATATATTTGAAGAAAATGTGAATTTACAATTCAAAAAAACACACATTTACACTTGAATAAATGGTATGACTATCGTGTCAATGCAAATCAATAACACGCGACGCCATCACATCGTGATAGACTGCATCTATATTCAAACGAATACATATATGTATTATGTATAAAATATATATTTATATATGAATATATATTGTAATATTGTAAGGCTCTGCGATTCGCGCAGCCCCACGGCTCATTGAATATGAAATGTATTAGTAAATCTCCTTCGTCATTCAAGTTCATCGTGTTTTGCTGTGCACACCTGTCACATAAATTTTTCAGTTGTTACTCTATACGTATTTTCATCGTTGAGGTGACAAAAAAACCATACATTAGCAAAGATTAAATATATTTATAATAATTTTGATACGTAAAATCGGAAATGAAAGTTGTCAATCAAATAAAAGTGTTGAAAAATTTTCTATATTTCATTGACAATTTTTTGAATTAAAATTTGTTGATAATACAAATAAAATTCAAACATAAAATTATATGGATTTAATTACAATAAAATTATAAATAAATTATCATTTTATTTTAATTTATAATTTATTATTTATTATCGTTCGTTCATATGTTTGTTCATTACAATTTTATATGTTTATTTTAGTTTCATTTCACGTCATGCGTCTACATCACAGCAATGAGATAAGTATCATTCAGAGTTTTCGAGAGGACGTGCACATCTTCAGTATTTTTATTACTAAAAAGTAACACGACTGGCACCCACCCGCGCAATCCGTCAGCTCATTACTTTACTTCACGGTTAGTTCATAGAGAAGGGAGACGCGCATTTACCTCTACATGCAGCGCTTCACTCTCCAAAATGCACCATATACATGCACAATATATAAATATATATATATATATAATCTTGTCTGGCTCGAGGTCGAGCAAGATTGCACTATAGCCCCTTGGAAGCTCTTAATTAATGGGCCGCGAGGCACACACAGGCAGCTCTACTTCACTTCTCTATAAGGCGACACTTGAAAACGTCGTTGAGGCAAAGGTTACGTTTGTCTATGTGTGTTAATGTATATTTGTATGGTGTGTAGGTGAGATGGTAAGCGCAGTGCGAGGGGTTTATTCCCGTAGACTTGTAATCTCGTGATGTCGTAACTTATTCTAAATGCACTGGTGGGACCTAAGAGATATCTCGGTGTGTTGTTTTGCAGATGCAACTTTCGACCTATATACGCGTAAATACATATAAACACACACACATATATATATACAAAGCTTTTCATGAAGGTTGGTGGTTAACTACACCTGACATTTCAACTCATATTATTCTCTCTTAAGACTTGTCTATTCATTTTTTTTTTCTTTTACTAACCCTATGTAATAAAACATCGTTAGCATCTGGCGCGTATCACATATTTACCATGTCTCACCTGTAATCTTTAATTTCAAATTTATTTATCATTTAAAATATCATCAATTTAATTAATGCTACGTCAAATGTGAATATATTACACTATATGAATTGGCTTGTACTCACGTATATTTGTGCACTTCTCAAATAAAAGAAAAAAAAATAATAATAATGAGTCGCAAGAAGTTTTTAAAAAAAAACGGAAATGGAAAAGTTTGCAAATTTTATTATGACGCACAATATACATAATATATCCGACATTGCTTATTCATTTTATTTTTTTTTATTATTTTTTTTCTATCATTTAGGAGGTGTAGGAGGGAATCTTTTATATTGACAATACATAAATATTGTGTGTGTGTGTGTACACCCAGTGCAATGAAGCGAGTTCAGGTATTGACACGTGAATAAGAGTCGGATGGAGAGAGGAAAAGCTACGCCTGAGTATAAAATATAAAAAATACACCTACAAACACAGTACCCACACATTTACATCACATATACACTCGTCCAAGAGGGAAAGCTGTTCGTCGAGGTGAAGAAAAAAAAAAAAAATAATAAAAAAAAAAAAATAATAAATAAAAATAAATAAGTAAAGATTGCGCGGAAAAAGAGGGATCCCAGAGAGTTGGAGTGAAAGTGGGTGGAGTTTCAACGTCGCGACTTGCCAAAGCAGTGAGAGAGTGAAGTGAAGAAGTGGAGGTGAGTAGTGAAGGTACTGGGTGGGGTAGACGGGAAGTTGCGGGGTCTTATCTCCGCACACCGAGATTGACTTCCTTTCTACCCATTCACCCGCTCAAATGAGTTCCTTTGATAACTGTTGTGTGATCGAGTGTGCTGAATGCTGAAGGGTTTGTATCGCGCCGCGATGGTTGCGCGCGACGCTCAGGAGCTTGCACCGTTCTCTGGTGACATGTGGGGCTTCTGCCCAACACTACTGCACTATGTATCTTTTGTATACACATGTGGATTTATAATATGGATGATAGGTGAGAGGGAGGCAGAGGAGTTGATGGAGAAATATCATCTGCCATGAAAAGAAAAGAAAAAAAAAAAAATGTATTGGAATAATATGAAAAATTGATCATTAATAGTTCTAATATATTTCCTATTCTATTTTGCCTGTCGGCTTGGTGGTTTATTTATTTGTATCTAACATGAGTCGCACAAGTTTAGGAGTAGCTGATAGATTAAATTGTGTGAAAGTTTGTACACTGTAATTTAACATTGTAGAGAACAATAACTTGTCATGATTCATTTAGATGTGACTTCAAACTTGGATGAGAATGGTATTTGTATGATTTTTGTACAATTTATTAACGTGATGAAAAGTTTAGGGTGAACCAACTACTTGACAATACATATATATATTTGTTTTTATATTCAAATATATTCATGTGAAATGGACAAGGCGAATGTGGCAAATCAGACGAGTAGGCATTCAGCAGGAGTTATACTGATGTGAACGGTATAATTTCACAAGAGCACGTCGTCGTACTTATATATATATATATATATATATATTCTGCGCGTGCGGCAAAAGTTTTTCTTTAATATATTCTTACATGCGCGCCAGCGTGGATTAGATTAAAACGGGTAATGTATAATCCCTCTGAAGGGGCTCCGAACACAACTAAGGGAAAAGCGTGAGCAGGACGAACGAGCAGTGCTGAGGTAGGTATAGAAAAAGTGTATATTTTGCGGCTGTGTGGCGAACCAAGATGGCAAATCTAGTCATATTTATTATTTATTCAAGTGGTGAGAAGAAAAAAAAAGAAGGAAAAAATGGTAATGGGTATTAATAATATAATAAAATAAATATATATCTTTCAGTTGACATATTAGAATAATAACAGTTTGATGTATTTTTCATGCAGTAGAATAAATAAATAAATAATGTAATTATAAATTTGTCCAATACGACTTTTATTTCATTTTACAAAGATACACGTGAAAAATATAAAATTAAGTATTAAAAATTATCGACAATATAATTATTTCGCGTATGAATTTATAGAAATCGCACCTGCCAATCTATTTGGAATCCTATTATAATTTCAATTTAATTATCCGCTGGTACATGCGACCACGCCAGGACTTGCGCTCATAATCTTCTAGAAGTTTTACTTCGCCCTCTTCAATTCATCCCCTCATCTCTGCTCTTCAATATTGTCCCCCACTTCGCTCCTCCCGATCTCTATTTCTTGTTGGTATAGATACAGGTAATAGCTGTAAGAGAAGATCGGATAGGAGTGAGCGGGTGAACGCCATGGCACAATGTAGTTTTTAACGAGAGGACGCAATCTGCAACGCACAAATGAAAAATATTGAATTATCTGACAAGGCAATTTTCTTCCTCAATGAAACGCTTATCTTCTTCACAAAGATTACACTTGAAGTGGTAGCAAAATGAAAAGTATTGTTATTAGGAAAAAAAAAAAAAAAAAATTAATAAAATAATAATAATAAATATTAAAAAAAAAAATAATAAAAAAAATCTAGAACCAAAATGATATAGAAAAAAACTTGGGATTTCATATCGTTGTAAATGAGAAAAATGAAAAGTTTTTAATTGACAACACAGTATACAATATAATAATTCTTTGTAGACAAATTTAAAAAAAAATTTCAGTGTTCCATCCAAATAAAAATATAAATGTGCTTTTCAATGTGACACAGAAGCACTCACAGAGAGTCCAACGAATGTTTCCACGCGAAACATATTATGCACTCGTTTACTTTTGCTGAGTTAGTATAATGCAAACAGTTACGATTCTCCCTTCGCTCTGTACACTTACCCCGCTCGCTTACACACACATATATGTATATATCCTGTACTGGTTGGTAAAATTACATTTCCAATTCATGAAATGTCATTTGTATGATGTGTGGCAGTACCCTTATACAGGTATGTAAACTTATACTCACGCATACAGACACGTATATTACCAAAATAGATTGTCTCCCACGTATGCTCTATATTAATGTTAGAATTCGAACAGTTTATATATGTGTATATGTCAGCCATTTTGACGTGTACATGCGCAACTGGAAAGTAACTATATTTTCAACCAAATTATACTTTGCCTCGTCCTCCGTTCCATTGTGTGCTCGTTAGGATTGCTGATGCTTGGTCGCGTTATTTGTCAACATTATTCCCATCTCTTTTCTCTCGTAGTAAAATGAAAATTATTCCAACACACACACCCACCCACCTACCACAATTGTCATTCACATTTTGATGATATTTACACGGTTTTCGCGATTTTGATTGACAATATTTAAATTGAAAAATATTAATTATAAACAACTACCGTGTGAAAAAAAAAACAAACAAACAAACAAACAAAAAAATTGATTTTATATTTCACCATCAAGAATACCCTGTCACTGTGCAATAAATTAATTTATTATTTGATTTATTCAATTAATCAAATTATTATAATCCAAATTAATTTTATATGGACGGTATCTTGATGATTTTCATCTCGACACATTATAATTCTTAAATATTCATCGATTTATAAATGGCTTGGTAGAAAAATGGATGAAAGAAAAAAGAATAATAATAAAAGTTATGATGGGGATGAGACGAATTAGAAGGAGGTTTTCTTGATGAGTTGATAGTTTGCAAACTCTCGACTGATTAAAATTCAATCATCAGGCCCGATATTCATGCTTATTCATGTTCTTCATCAAACGTAACATTGAATAAGGATGCATAGTAATGGATTAATTATAATTCGTTGAGCAATTGCAGTAACTGAGTTTAATTTCATTGGGAATAACTTTTAAATTAATACCGAAATAAATATGACTCATTTACTCTATGTCTCATAAAGATTTTTTAAGTGTTTGTATATATTCAGTTGAATAATAAAATTCATATGAATACATGTGAATTTTTAAACTTTGAAAGTAGAATTTATATAATATTATATCGTTGCATTTTCAATTTGATGCAAGAGTATTCTTTAAAGTATTCACGATAACGATAAACGACGTCTTTATCCATATATATATATTTTGTCCAAAAGTTTTCAATACGGAATTTTTCAAGTGAATCTCACGAGTAGATAAGTGTCTGTGATCTTCCTTCTCGACGCGTTCACCATAGTCCAGGCGTCCCCAACTGTATACGAGAAACGATAGGATGTAATGCAGATGGCGGAAGAAAAAACGTATGATCCTAAGACGAAATTGTCGGATATTCGATCATCCATAAATAAAATAAAGAAGTTGAGGAGATGGTCGATGGTAGAGCTGTATTTTTCTATATGAGAGCAATAAATAAAATGGACTTTTTGGATTTTTATATATACGCAATCGCTTCCGATCGAATTAACATTTTTCTTTTGGTGAACACGATAAAAGTACATGGCGCAATGATATATTGATACATATAATGGTAAATATTAAAGAAAAATCAGAGGCTAGAAAATTATACATAACTTTACTTTCAAATTACTGTCAAATAAAAATCAATAGAATGATATTGTATGGAGATTATTAAAATTTGTAGATTTTCCATGGTTTATTTATGAAAAGAATAATAAAAAAAAATATGTATGTTGACTAAACATAATTGAATTCTCGTAAAATTGATGGAGTAAAATTTTTTTACTGTATTAAGTATATACGAAAAATATATTATCTTGGATAATATTGAAGAGAATCGCTATATCACAAATTTAAATTACAGTTTTTTCAAAATTAAAAAAAAAAAAATTAATTAATTGCCAAAGGTGTCTTTTTCATGATATGCTTTTGGGAAAATATAGCCAAGTGTAATAAGACTTAAGGGGAGAGAATGTGTCCCTTAACGATAAAATTTAAACTGGTGTTTGGGCACTTTAACAGCGACTCCACCGCGTTCGTGAAATAGTTGGCGTGTTGCGGAGTGTGAGCGAGTATGGGAGTGGAGAGGGTGAATTCCCTCATCTAGTTTGCACGCTTATTTCCACTTATCCACCTTTCCTACCGCTTCCAACTATATACCTACGAAATAATTCTCACTCTCGCCTTCTCTCTATTTCTTCCTTATTCACTCCCACTTTTTCGTTTCATGTGTAGCAATATTGGAATTGTTGTTGACTCTAAATCACTCACAAATGCTTCTCGAATACCATAATTTAATTTTATATACACAATTTTCATCCCACTCACCTGTTTTATGTGCAGCACTGCAATGAGTTGGATTTCCAAAACGTGAATGTGTTGTCTTCACTATCCAGGACAAGAAGATACACGACACTGATCACTTGGTGTCACATTGAGCAAGTATAAACAGGTATTTTCAATCAATTGGATTTTATTAATAACAAACATAATTAAAATATAATAAAAGTTGAAATGAATAAATTAATGAGTTCTATTATATTTTTTAGACTATATATTTATTCAACAATTAATATACATATAATGTATGTGTATATATAAATAGTTGTGGTGATAAAATTGAGTTTAGGATATCGAGAAAGTTTGTAATCGAGACGGAATTGGTCGTATAATTCGTCGACAAGTTTATACTACAGGAATACATGTATGTATATATAGATACAGGTTAACGTTACATTGCTATACAAAACTGCATTGGTTGGATATTTCGAATATATATATATATATACTTACTGTATATGGCAGAGGGAAAGTGGGTTGGTTGGTTACCGCTTTGACAGTTCGTACAGTTCGAAATCCAATAAAAAGCTAATTGAATCTGCGACGCCACCTGACTTCACTAATGAAATTTCGAATTACCAATTTCACGATACGTTGTTTCTGGCCTACCTGCTTGAATATACAGTAAAAATTCAAGCAGTAATATTTGTATCAATTGTCGTGGAAATTTTTCATTTTACCAATGTCATTTAAAAATAATTGTTGAAGATGACACAAATTAATTTTAATACTTTATCAATTTTTAAAATATTTTAAAATTTAATTATGTATATATATATATATATATATATATATATTTAGTCGATTGAATATTAAATAAATGTATAGTCAACAAAGAAGAAGAAAAAAGGGGATGAAATAAAGAAAAAAAAAAATGAAAAAAAGAAATGAAAAATAAATGATGAGTAAAGAGATGAAATAAAATTAATTACATGTACTAGCACATGAATAATATTTCAAACTTACCCAGAAGTGGTGAATTTTATTTATTTATTATTATAATTTTTTTATTTTGTTCTTTTACTCCTTTTATGGCGAAAAATTCAACCATTTGTATCTTGTACACGTAGGCCGTGGGTTAATTTTAGGTAACGAATGCCCTTCTTAAACTGCCTGGGCGTCCGAAAAACTTTTTTAAACGTAATTGCATCCACCTCCTACACGCAGTAATTTTTCCCCTTTCCCTTCACTATATATTTTTTGTTTATACACAAAGTCCCCGTAAAAAAAAATATTTCGTAAATCTTTTCCACTATTTCCCACTATTTCTCCTTTCTTTACTTGCATCTTTGCTCATCCGTTGCGCGTTTCCACCTTCTTTCTTATTGTCCAAAACTTTTTCTTTTACTTCTCTCATTTTTTATGATGGTCTTTTGTTAAGAGAAGTTTTTCGTACATGACCCAAAGTAATAATGAAACGAATAATCGCTTACACGTGTATGTAGTTTTACATTTATAAAAACATTTTATTTATTGATTATCAAAATAATAATAAATTAATTGATATCTATCTAATTAATTGTCTAATTGATGAATTACTCATAGTAAAAATAGTATAATTAATTTTTTTCATTTCTATATGGTAAAAGTAGGTAAACAATAAAATAATAATTTTATTTTATATAATTAAAAAGTTAAGAATTTGCCTTTTAAAAATAATATTTATGCATAAAATTGTATTCACTCTGTGCAATATATCTGTGTTTTCCATATCAGCGAATACTCTCTTGAGATATTAGGTTTCATCGTAATTAAATTACAACAAGCGAGAGACCACTACTAGAAAGTTGCGGGCTGCCGCCTCTCTGGACGCTCAAGGATGAAAGGAAACCCAACACGCGAAACTCCTGGTCTGCAGAGAGATCTATCTTTACTTTTTACTTAAATAAATCCAATGCTTTTTCAAGAAATTCACTTATATTCGCACGGGCAAAGAGACAGAGAAATGAAAGTCGTACGAGCGCGGAAAATGCGGCTTTGATTTTGAAAATTGGCTCTCGTTTACATTTAGAAAAAAAAAAAAAAATTAAATTGAATTAAATTAAATTGAATAATATTTATATAAAAATTTGAGAAAATCTTTATTTATATATTTTTCTTACTTCTTAACCTATGATTTATATCAATTATTATTTTTATCAACAATATATATATATTATTTTTTTCTTCTTCAAGTTTATATTTGATATATTTACAATTAATCTATAACACGTTTTGTCCAGTAAATTATGTATGCATTTGAACACAAGTGCTAAAGTGACGTGAGCAAAGATCAAGCATCACATTGAGCTTGCATAGCACTATATTATGAATAGTTCACTCTCCATTATGTGGTTTGAATGGTAAACTCTTCTCCGCGGCATATACCTCGACGATTTAATGGCAATTTAACATCAGCGCTTGAGTGCTGAGTAATTAAACCCGTTCATCTCTATTTTAAACATTCCTGTATATAATATATATACTGGACTAATACCAAGTTTTCATCCACTCTTATTTAATCATATATAACTACATTATATTGATGAAGTTTGTGTGTTTCAAATTGTATGCCTACAATTTTATCAATATTTATATTCTTTCAAGTAATTCAAATAAAATGGGAGATAATTTTTCCAAATTATACATTGAATTATTCAATAATTAGATTTTTCTTTCTTTTTGTTTGTTCGTTTGTTGTGAGTGGAGAGGTGTGAGGATAAAATGTAGAAACATTGGAGAATTTCAAATGGTCTTTGAGTATCTGTGGTTTGCCTACAAACAAAAAAACAAAAAAAAAAAAACGATAAAATGAATAGTAACAATACAGGGTTGGCCAAGTATTTTCAAATGCAATTGTACACAACTAATTAAACTTTCACAACGTTATCACGGTTTATGGGAACACGTTTCTATTATTAAACTTTTAGTTTTCTTTGTATAACTATTTATACTCACACGTATTTAAAATTAAATATAAATAAAAAAAAAATGATTGAAAAAAATTATTCAAAACTTTTTTTCATGGCAATGAAAAAATAAAAAATAATATAAAAATAAAATTTGGTATAAAATTGAAAATTATGAAGAAAAAAAAAAAAAAAAAATGTTGAACTGGGAAATATATATATGTGTAGGGCGTCTTATAAAATAGCAAATTATTTTTTCCAATTTACGAGGAAAGGCGCTTAGTATTTGGAGATAAGAACCTTCGCGTCTAGCCATGTCTTTTAATAGATATTTTTTTTTCTTCTTTTTTTTTTTTTTCTTTCATTATCATCTACTTTTTTCCTTTTTTTTTATAATTTTTTTTTCGTGTGATGATACGTTATTTGAGGGAAATTGATTATTATGTTGATAACTCACTCTTCATATATTAATAAATAAATTTATACATTAATGTCGGTAATAATTTCCGGTATAATACAATAAAAATACAATGTACAATGACGAGGATAGGGAAAAATTAAGTAAAAGTCAAGACTTGACTATATATGTGTATGGAAAATCAATAAAGATACAGAGGACGAAATAGATATAAAGATGAAAAGTATTGGGACGTTGAAGAATCGATGCGCGTCATTACGTTAATTTCCCCGGAGATACCGGGTGCATTTTTATGATTCCCTTCATTCACCATCGCTTCGTGCATTCATACGGGGTTTTCTTTTATTTCTAATTTTTTATTGAAGCTTTAATGATTATAAAACAATAGACAAAAAAAAAAAAAACTGACAGTTTAACTTTTCAATTTTTATTTATATCAGGAGTATTTTTGATAGTTATTCAATTGGAATATTGTATATTCATACTAAACTATTTGTAACGAGATACATAACGGGATGGTTAATTGGAAGCCATGCAGATCTGCGAGTGTGCAGTGGTCTCAAAACTCCTAAAATGATCGTAACTTTACCAGTAAACTTTACGGTCCATGTGAACACCAAGTAATACCTTAATGCTGCTACAAAAGACGAGTTTTCGTGTGCATTAGACGGTGTGTTGGAGATGTATTGCAGTGAGAAGACAATGATTGTACTAAGAGGCAAGGGCCAAAAGCTTGAATAACGGACACTCAACATTACCAATGCGACCAATACTCACAGAAATAGCTTATGCATAAGTGAGAGAGTAGAGAGTATCTAGCTTTTGCATGAATCGCTTAACATCCGTTTCTCGTCCCAACGATATATTGGCAATTGCATACGGGAGAACTATAAACGCTTGCACCTACCTCATCCTAACATTGTCCATGCGCACAACGAACCCTATGGTATACGCATTGCAGTTCTAATGTCGTGGGACGAAAGAGAACGTATCTTTGTGTCTTTGTAGATATATAAATGGTTGGGTGTATATGGGAGAGAGAACAGTTTTGCAGTTCACCGAGTAGATATTATTCGTAAGCTCTCTCGACTGTGAGCGTCATGTAACTACTACTTTACTTTCATGGAACTGAGAGCCGCACACTATACCGAGCCCTTTATACAGTCATCTAGGATCTTATCGTTTTCTTTGTCTTTTTATTTTTATTCGTCTTCATATTTGTTTTATTTTACTTTTTCTCGCCTTTGACTCTGTAATGGTTTTAAACAAAATGATAGCGTTTGCCACCTCTGCGAAAATTCTCGTGGTAAATATATATATATAAATGTGAGTGTAAAACTGCTATTTCATTTTCTGAAATGAAAAGGTATTTAACATTTATTTGCACTTGGATGGTCCATTATATAATCACTGAAATGTGTGTTTGCGTGTAATTGCTACAAAGTATCTAGTTAAATTATAAAGAGAATGCTCTTAAATTTATTTGATATATGGAAATTATATTCGGCCTGAGCTGTGAAGTGCAATGATGGGCGAACTGCGTAATCCGCAGGCGCAACAAACCCACTGATAATTAATAGATGCTCGTAATTAGCACTTGTGTGTTCAATCGAAGTGGGAAGAGATCACATTATCATCCCGAGTTCGTTATTTATAAATCTAATTAAAATTCTCTGTTAAATTATTTGGGCTAATGCATAATAAAAAATATATACCAAGCAAACAGCTTGACAAATTTTTTTCATATGCACGAGATCTCATTTATTATTGAGCTATGATTATCCTTCACTAAGTAAATATTATCATAACGATTATTTTATGACAAGAGTTTTATGACACAAATGGTTGATATGAAAAAAAGGAAAAAAAAAAAAATGTAACATGTAGTTGTAGAATTTTCAACGTTCTCTAACTCAAATATATTCGAAAAAGCACGTGCGCGCGCGAACCAGAGCTTGCAAATTTATGGTAATGTTGAAATCACGAATACCCAACGAAATGAATTTCATTTAAAGTTTTCCCGAGCTCACCTCCCTTCATCATTTCCCTTGGCTTGGTTATCGGCTTTGAAAAAATTTGAATAAAAGGTAGAAATAAAAATATATTTGACAAAACTGTAATGAAATAAAATACAACTATATGTGGTGCCGAAATATTTATATTTTATTTTATTTTTACTCATGAAAAATCTCATTGGTATATTGAATATTCATGAAACTCCTTGTGAAAATAATACACCTGATTATTTATATAGACTCAATTGGTACTGCTATATTTTTCATTAATGAAATATATATAGATTCGTGAATATAAGGATTTCAAAGGTGGTCTTTTTTTTGGTTAACTTTCAAGTAGTACCAATGGTTTTCACTCCAAAGTACTCGACATTTTTTCTCTTCAGACATTCTATAGCGAAAAATAAAATATATCGCGAATTACATTCACCAGATATTCACATAGATATATATTACACTGCAGATTTTTTTTTTTTCCAATCCTGTTGAAATATAAATCCTCTCGAGATATACATTCACCTCCCACACTAGTGCAACTATATTTCCAACAATATTTGAAGATGAGAGTTGTATATAATTTAAACAGAACAAGAAAAAAAAAATTAATTTGAATTATAAAGTATCTATTTACTTCAAAGATTTAAAAATAAATAACAATTTTGAATTATACATTTACTCAGGAGCAAATAAAAAAATTTCACTATGTAAAATAAAATCCTCACGCCATTTTTTCTTCCTAAACAATGCCAAATGCTCCGTTCTATCGACCAATGGTTACTACAATGAGACGGCCACGGGAATGGATGACACGTAAAACGTGGTACATAGGGAAAGAGTTTAAATGAGATCGAATTTAGTTGGATGCTGTGTAACGAATGCGAGACGAGCAAGAAGATTGAAGGGAAAGAATTGAGAAATAGAAGATGCAAGAAAGTATAAACTGTGCACATGGAGCACAGTGATTGTAGTGTAATTTGAAGTAGGATAACCTGTGTTTGATTAACACACGACCAGACTTCATTTGAATGTTTAATGGGAAAATGAGGCGAGCCCGCAACGTTAATTTGCCTACTAAAAACAGACAATTCAGATGGAAAGAAAGTGATAAATTATCAAAAGTTTCTTTAATAACAACAAGAAGAAGAACAAAATGTAAAAGTTAAATACTGTAAAAGGTAAATCATGTACATTTTGACGATGGCTCGATAAAAAAATTTCAAATAATCCGATTTGATCATCGTCAAGTGTCAAATTGATAATAATTATTGTAAATAATTATAACAATTCTATATGTACTACACTAACTATACGTGAATGTAGAGAAATGTGAGAGAATTATAGGATACGAGAGACAAGTACATGCATAACGAGAAAGGGGACATCGCAAAGCTGATGTACGAAGCGATGCAGGCATCTAGACGTGGGTAAACGTCAGTCTCCTGACGCGTAAAATACCTCACGACCGTGATGTATCGCACCACGTCCCACAGTCTTTAGAGCTCACTTTATTTACGTTCACTAATGACAATTGACTTCAATATTCCCAGGTGAAGCAAACAATTGGTACACAATTGCAAGAAAATATTTAATTTATTTACATTTTCTATTCATCTTTATATGGCTGAATAAAATAAAAATATATGAATGAATTATACAAAATAAAATATTTATATATATAAAAAATTTATCATTGATTACGACAAATTATTTTCTCATGCGTGTATAATAATAGTTGATAATTAATAAATGGAATATTATATACTATTTCATCTGTATATATATAAATGTATAGAGTGAAAACGTGATGATCCCACGGCAGATTATACTATATAGGGCCATTGTTGCATTGCTATGACTGCTGATTGGAATTCAAATTTTATTCATAGGCTCGTCCATATCTACGGCCAGTTATATATTCAAATCGAGCGCGCACTGTGAATTTTGTCGAAAAGGACAGTTAGTAACGCACACATAGATTCACCGCTCATGGATATAGTAAGCCGTACTGAAATATAATTTTGTACAATTTTTTTTCACGCAACTCATCCACCGTGAGTTTCAATGCTATTAATGGCATACACAATAAATGAGACTGCTGTGCAATTCACATGTATTTCAATTAAACTTCTTGACAAATTTCAAATTCTATCCCGTGGTTAAATCCATTTTGTTTTTGATTATTCGTTCTCTTTATTTCTTTTATGTTTTTTTTTTTTTCTCGACATTATTGCATTTGTTAGATGTCTTTGGTTCAAAATCCAAAGATACAAATCAACAAACATACTTTATATATACCCAATATATATATATATATATCCATTGGTAACGATCTAGGATTCCAAGATGTGCACCCACTTCGGTCTTATTCCAGACGAGTAAGAGTAAACATTTGGCATGACGTCAAACGTGGATATTAGGATTCACCAGGAGGCTGTGTAGTTGTATATGAAGAGGAAAAGAGGAAAGGTTGAAAGACGGTTAGCGAATAGATAGAAATATACCAGCATAGAATAGTATACATATATATATTTTATCGTTGGCGGTCAAAAGTGCCCAAAGGGAGATGTCGATGTGTTGACTACTCGTGCGTTACATTCGTGACCAGCCTATATGAGTAATTTCCGATAAAGAACATTTTTCCAATCTTATCCAATAGACTTTTTCATCTTTATTGTCTTGGTTTATTTTATGATTTATTATTATTATTTTTTTAAATATATTTCAAGTTTTCACTTAAACAGTTGCTGTATATAAATCATGAGAGAAAAATAATCGTGAAAATTGAAATTTTACCCAATTCTAATTTTTATTTAGTTGGCATTTGTAAATTCACGTTGTTCTCAACAGCCAATTCGAGCACGTCACAATTCTTCTCTTGACTAAAGTTTAAGACACTCATGGCTGGGCTACGTTTACTTCTATCTCTATCTCATGATCTCTTTGCGAATTGCAAATTTTCAGTGAGGTTTCGTTAGGGAAATCTGGTTGGGTGTTCATCGTATACAAAGTAACTCGAGGATTTATATATACGTGTATGTGTATATGCAGATTGCAAAGGGAGAATTCAACGCAAGCTCAACGAAAGCACTCGGATACGATGCTCTACGGTAAAAGCACAAATATTTGACAGACAAATAGTGTGATACTCAATGCGGTTGTGATAGTGTATATGTGTATTATATACATGTACATGTATAATATTATCGACCGATGAATATTCCTATATCCAGTGACACTGTCAAATAATAAATATAAAATGAAAAAAAAAATATATATATATATATATATATATTATTATTGCAATAAATCATTGACATATGTGAATGAAGAGGAAAGAAGGGTACGCGGGTATAATATGATGATAGGGTATGGTATGGTGGGTTTGACTAGCAGTGGCGTTAACTGGAAAAGCTGAACCCGAGTCTGGTATACTTTAACGCTGCGTCGTCATCCGTGTAACAACTTATAATTTGATTTGAGCCCTTGCAGGAGCAAGAGCTCAGAGACAAGGGGACAAATGCAATAGAGAGACTGAGAAAATATATGAGATTGTAAAATTGCCAACATCAACCATG
The DNA here is from genome assembly GCA_963920625.1 of Dinocampus coccinellae. Classification (NCBI taxonomy): domain Eukaryota; kingdom Metazoa; phylum Arthropoda; class Insecta; order Hymenoptera; family Braconidae; genus Dinocampus; species Dinocampus coccinellae. The sequence continues at coordinate 3,197,103 of OY987191.1, forward strand.
AAAAGTATTTCCTCATTTGTATATATTTTTTTTATTTTTATTTGTATACCCTTTTTTACATTATCCACGTGTAATTTTTTACAAATATATACAAACTGTATCCATGAAAATTATATTATTTCAACAAACATTAAATATATTTCACTAATTTTCTGTTCCACTGTCGTTTGAAAATTTTTTAATTCATTTAAAATACAGTATTAATTCATCAAAAGTATTTTACAATTTTCTATATAAATACACAGATATGTCAGTACACACACACACACACACACAGATTTGTAACGAGGTAGAAGGGTGATAGGAAGACAGAGAAAGTTGTGTGATTATCCGCTTTTGGCATGATAGAGAATCAAAAGAGAGGAGAGAGAGGGAGCAATTGCTTGCTCAGCAGATTGGTATCAATGGAGACAAATTGAGTTGGCCGGTGATCGATGAAGCTCAACGACCGTGACGCAAAGTTACGGCACCGTGAGCGCAACATTTTCCTTTTACACAATATATTATATACATATAAATGAACACGTATATATATTTATACTTTGTATGAAATCTTTAAAAGCGTTTGAATATTTTTCTTATTATTATTATTATTTTTTCATATACACACTCACTCCCACATCCACACATATATATATAATTAAACTTTTGATTGTTTGTGTCAAGTAAAAATTACCATAGAACAGTATATTTACAGATGAAGGAATTTATCTTGCGTTGGTTCGTAGACAAGAGGAACTGCATTGTTGATTCATGTCTATATGGTGAGTAGTGATATAGTACTGATTGAGAATCGCGATGTGTAAATGCAGACTACTGACTGGCTCTTAGTTGATTAACGCTTTCCATACACCCTTTCTACACTCTCCCTCTGTCTCTCATCTTATTCTATAATAAGGAATGAGGCTTTGACTAGATTTCATCTTCTATCGTTCTTAGTTACGATGGATAGTAGATCTCTCGGTATTGACGAACGACTGCTGGGATCATTTTCAGGGATTATTGACTTTTACTATTAATTATCTGAAAGTGTGTAAACAAAAGTAATTTATTGGTTGGGAATGGAGCACAGTGGAATTAGGAAATATTTTCTTACAATTTTGTGTCATTATATTATAATGAAAATATAGATAAATTAGTATTTATTGGGTTTTTTTTTTTGTTTTTTTTATCAATATGAGTTTAGTGAAAAACGGTGAAAACAAATTTACTTTATTTTTTTGTTTTTGTTTTTGAAATAAAACTGTGTATGCAGACGCAGTGATCTCGCGATAATAAATACGGGTTAGTGAAGCCTCGTATTTTAATTTACCAATAAAAAACCATTTAAACGATATAGAGTAACAACTGTATATGCATGTCCCTGTTCACGTACCATATACGTATATTTACTCTAGCTATTTCGATTGTTGCTCCATACTTTTTCTCATTCTCTCCTAACTCTACTCTCGTATGCCTCCCACTCCATTTCAATGTTATATCTAAAACCCTCACCTCGGCCACTTTTGTCTCTATAGCCTCACAAATCTCAACAAACGTAACGGCACGCAGATTATTGTATTCTATCCGGATGAGCCAGGCGCGCCGCAAGCGATAACCACACCACGACCGCTGGTATAGTAAGAGGACGCCACTGATAGGGGGTCTGTGCACCACTCGGCTTTGTGCGTTCAATGTATTATCCATAGTTGGAATGAATTTTTACGATATTTACTTTAAACTTTGCGAAATGTAAACTTGCTACACTGCCAAGCGAGGAAGTAAAAAGTAGTGGAAAATGAAATATAAAAAGTTCTTCTCACAAATGCTGCGGCAACCATAGTCCAAAGATTTTTCCCTAATGTGGTATATATTTATGGTCGCGAAATATGGTGTTGTAACGACCCTGGGCTCAATATAGAAATGGTCGAGATCCCGCTAGATATATTTTCTATTTGAATTCTTCAACAAGATATTTTTTATTGTTATATTTATTTATTTATTTATTCTATTTTTTTTTTTTTGCCAATTATGAAATTATAATTTATACATTTGCTTCTCGATAGAAATAAAAAAATTATGACAGGAATAAAATTTTTGAGACGAATCATTTCCTTGTTTATAAATATTTTTATTTGTTCAATATTTTTTCTGATTCATTAAGATTTAATATTTGTTTTTTTTTTTTTTTTGTTTTTTATGTAGTGTCATAATGTAGTGACATAAATTTATTCGTTGATGTACTTTGTAATTTCGGACACACGCTTCTCGAAAATAGGAGTTATATCGTTCAATAAAGACTGGATTATTCTTCCTGGATTATTTAAAAAAAGCTTTGAAATGTCATAAGCAAATTTAACTCCAGTAATTATTTGTTTCGTGACATCATCAATATAATCTAATATTGCTGATGCTCTCCTGGCTTTCTATTTATCACAAATATTACAAAGTTTTGAAAACACAACATATAAATTTAATTAAGCAACGTCCAATTTATTGTCATTACCTCATGAGATAGTACATTGTCACTACCAGGAATAATATTATTTTGTACAGAATCAACTTTTTCTGGTTTTATCTATATAAAAAAAAACAAAAAAAAAAAAAAGAATTTAATCAATCGTATATACTCAATTGATTTATAATATATATATTTTTTTTATTTCACTTTGTTTTAGTGATTCGATCAAGCTATTTACAATCAATTAATTTCTTTCACCTCGACTGTCGTTGTGGTATTTATCTCCGTTTGTCTGTCTAATTTTCCAGATACCGCCTGAATTTGATGATTGAACAATTAATTTTACGAATAATATCAATTTTTTTTAAATGAATTGATAAAATTTTATAAAAACAAAAAATTAATACGTATCGATTTGATATTTTTTTTATTTACCTGAATTAATTCTGTAAAAATAAAACAGAAATACAAAAATATTATAATATTTGTATTCATTATTTATGAATTTTTTTTTTCTAGTATGATCACGATAAGAATTGTCGTTATACAATGCACTAAAAATGATTTTTTCCTACATATAATATCTGAGGACACTAAAATAATTTATGTTTTAGTTTTTTTTACAACAGTATGACACATCACTGATTAAAACCTGACATCATATCTTATAATATATTTATGAATATTTCTATGAACAAATAATTTTTCTGTTACTATTTGGCATGAATTATCAATAAATTACATTGATCCGGAAATACAATGATTACTAGTTGTAATTATCATATTAAACCACCGATCATTCAGTGATCACACCTTGTGAGATGGGGTTTTCATCTATCTACATACCTACTACCACATCCCATCTATCCTATTGACATTACGAATTATCTTCTCCATATCCTTCTACATCCATTCAATCCATTCCATTCCCTCATCACCTGACAATGTCTCTCTTGAAATGGTCAATTGTGAACTGAATATACACCCGTTCCGTCTAATTATTGTACGACGTGCCTAATTTCAAATTGTCGGCGTGCTGACATTTGCCAACCCACAGTTAATGTTGTTCTATCATGTGAAGTAAATGCTGCACATTAATTATCATATGGGTGAAATAATTTCATCTAATCAATGTTGGTAATAACTTGAATGGCATATTCTGCATATATTCTATATGTATATTCTATTTATTATAAAAATAATAATTTTATCATTATTTGACAGTAGTTATCATATATTTTTTTTATTTTTTTGTTTTTATCTTAACGATTACTTCGTCATGGTCATACTACATCACGCTATTGTGTGATTACATCATCAATATATTTCTAAATATAGTTTCAAGTAATTTTTTAATATTGTACAACGAATTATATGTGAACTGTGTGAGTATAATAAAAAAAATATTTCCACCAGTAAAATAGTATTTTTATTCGAATTGAAACCACATAAATAATATATTATACATTCTCATTATTCTAAAAAAAAAAAATAAAGTAAAATCTGTGAGCATCATTCAATAATATTTCAGTACGTTAATGAATAATTTTCCGATCTATTCATATTTTATGTGAACTAATTATACTAAAAATGAGTTTTACTTTTATTTTATCATTATACATTCATTTTATATACATGTATATTTTATATATGTAGACCTCTATTGTGTGATGAGAGTTTGGTATCAATCGATTCGCAATTACTAGAAGATAATTATCGTGTTGTACTGTGAGCAACTCTATTCACATGATCATGGCATTCGGAATACAGTAAAGCTCTGTATAAAATGGTAAAACTCCCGCTGTGTAAATGGTAAATGTAGGGGTGATATAGCACAAGAGTAAGCCTGACGTTGGGGAAAAAAATAGTCTGATTAGATGTGAGGGTGAAAGTAAAAAAAAAAATTGAAAAAAAAAAAAAATGCATCTCTATATCCTGTAGATTATGCACGTTCGTCGGTGGTAAATTTTTTTTTATTTTTTTTGTTCGTCTCTCCTCTTCAATACCATTTCGCAATAGATTTATATATGTATATATATTAATCACTCAGTGTTTTTCAATCATTGAATATGGGGATACTTGAAAAAAAAAAAAAACGAATTTGAATACAAGCTATTGATGGCTTTTTTATACTATATATTCACATTTCTCATCAGCTAATGAATTTAACGTCGTGTATATATCTAAAATCAACACTCCTCAATTTTAATGTAGTCGGTAAATATTGGAAATTTGAAATAATCCAGAGTGGTTATCGGATTATTTTGAAATTATTCCTGATCAAAGGTTATTTAATAATTTATTATAATGATATTATGATGAAATTTTTATCATCACAACTTCAATTGTATTCTTATCCATTAAATTAATATTAAAAAATTTATGGTTCAATACAATGATATATTTTGTAGATTATCATTATAATGAGTGTATGTAGCCATTACTATCGCAACGATATAATTATAATTGTGATGTTTCATTTATTCCAAAGATGAAATAAATCGATTTACGTATATGTACAGTAGTAACACACGTCCACATTGTTCAAAGATAATATATACTAATAGGTTGGTGGCTTTGTATGGGCAAAAGTTAGTTCACGTCGATATGTTTGCGCTATCACTTTGTCTTCATCTTTCAAGCATCAAATTCACTTGTCCCATGTGTCGGGCGCGTTACGTATATATATATAACCCCTAACGAACCACATTTGCATCTGAAAGGAAGGCCAATTATGGTTGAGACTGGCTACATTTTACTTCAATGATTTGATACAAGTCTCTCTTGTCACATACACCCACATATTCACACACTCGTATATAATGCTAGATATTTTTTATAACTGTACACTTAAAAAAAAAAATGTACCCAGTTTTTTCATTATTATCATGAATTATAATTTTTAAACAAAAAAAAAATATATATATATATATTTATGAAATTTTATATTTTTATTCTTGGTGATTTTTTTTTTGTTCACTTCTCTCTCATGATTTTTTTATTGTCTTTTTTGTTTCAATAAATTTTTTTTCATTTTGTTCCTTCACCACTAATTAAATTTTCCCGCGCTACAGTCCAGTGAATCGCAAGTTGTGCGTTCACTCATGTGAAACGTAATTGAAGGGTATGTGTCTGTGTATAAATGTGGCACAACTGCGATGTGTGAAATGTGTGTATATGTGTGCGCGTGTATGAATATGAATTTATATAGGAAAACATTTTTTACAGAATGTGCAACGTTGAGAAACAGAGTATAATTGATTTCAGCCAATTGAAATAATATTTTATAGTTTGATTAATAAAATAAATTTGATATTTATAGATGTCATTTATCCATGCATTCATTTAATCAAACAGTAATGTTACACAACATCACGCATGACCTGTGTCATTTTCATTACGTTTACTTTATTTTTGTTATTTCATTTTTGATTTTATTGGGTAATGTTGAAATGTACGCGGTAAACGCGATCTGATGAGAGAACATGAAACGCTTTGAACTTTACGCCATTACCGTAATTTTCACACAATAGTGAGCATGCTCACAACGCAATTTAATCATGTCAAAAAGTAGAATCGTTAAATTTAACATATACTGGTATATTTAATATTAACCATCACATAATATAAAAAGTAAAAAGAAATAAATTAATAGAAAAATTACTTATTATATCAGTCTCAACCACGATATTTTCCCGTTCACTGTGAATTTATAAATTTCCCGTTGATTAAAATTATATTAAAAAAAATTCGCTAGAATAAAAATACAGTTATAGAGCTCATTGGAAATTAAATAATCAATAATAAACGAGTCCTATGAAAATTAATATAACTTATATCTGTGTTAAATCGTCTGATTGATATCTATAAAAACTTTTGTAGATAATATCACAATCAAACTCTTGACCTCCCTATTCTCTATCTGATGTGCCGTTTAATAACAGTTGAGGATGAGTTTTCAAATTATCTTGATATGATACTACTTCAATAATCGAATTATTATTTATTAAAGTAATTTACATCTATCTAACAATTATATTTATATATAAATATCAAAAATTTTCACGTAAACATAATGAAGTTGTATCAAACTTTGTATGAAAGTCACGCACAAGTATATTTTTCCGTAGATAAAACTGATATTGCACTATTACAAAACATTATGTTTCAATAATTTATGACAACACTTTCATTTGTAATGGGTGTAGCTTGTTATTAGCAATTTTCTTTCATTTCCACTTAGACATTTCGTAGACTCAAGTGCCTATTGTACTCTGAGAAATTCGTTTGGATTACGTTGTTACACAAATAGGACCCTCTATATTTACTAATGTATATAACACCGAACATTTTATTGAACGGAAAATTGCTAACGGTTATTATTGAAAATTTTTCAAAAGAATAATTTCTTTTTTATTTTTTAATTTTTTAAATACGTAAGACTTGTTACTGAAGCGTTGCCATGCAAAAATGAACGGACGAAAAAAAAAAAAAAAAAAAGAAATAGCAATAAGAAAATAAATAAATAAAAAATAAGGGAAATGATAATAGCGTATTGAGATGAATAAAACTTTCAACTGGTGGGCTCGGAGGAAAGAGAGAGCAGCGTTGCAGAAGAGAATAGTGAAGCTGTTGAATAAAGAAGAATAAAAGAAAAAAAAAAACATTTCGAAATACGAGACGGTAAAGAAATGGTGGGGAGATTTTATTCGAGGCTCATTTGAAAGTTATTTACTGTATACATCCGTAAACCAATCTGTATATATATATATATATATATACCTTTTAACTATTTTCCGTGGTACTCGTTAAGCCAACTTCGTCCAAGATCGTTGTACGGAGGGTGCTTTTCAACCTACGCTACCACCCCATAGATCTCTGTACATGAGATCTTTCAAGCCAATCAGAGAGTAAGAGTGTTCTCTCACTCACAAGAATATTGTAGGGATGAAGGAGGCCGTGAATATAATACTACAAGTAATTACGTAGTTGAAGACGTCGAGTGTACTCAGCTTTAACGTGTAATACGGTGCAATAGCACTGTCTTTCTAATGGATGTAATATTAAATTATATTTTAAAATATTTCACGTTATATTGATTCAATTATAATTTATTTATTGACACAGTTGATATTATATATCAAGATATCTTGAAAAAATTCTCTCAACAAATCTCATGGTATACGGTTCTTTGAAAATACTATGTGAACATTTGTCGTTGGATAGTGTTAGTATTCGTTGAGACGAAAATCCGGTGCTGGGGGTTAGACTTTCTATACACCAGGCGTCCGGAAGTAGAAGGAACCATCTGGTGCGAGTAGAAATACGTTGGTAGAGTGTGGAATACAGTGACAGTAGTAGTAGTCGTAATCAGTGAGAGGATTTTCTGGAGCGAAGAATGGGGGATATCTCAAAGTTGTCGTTTTTGGGGTAACAGCTTCTCGCTGATGTGTTGGACGGAAAGGAATTCATCGAAGGTGAAATGCCAGTGCGATGACCACTGTCCAACGAATCAAGTTGGGCAATTATTTCACTGCACAGATCCCCGACAGATAACCAGAAGCAACTAACGATAATTGGTTTGACCAGTCAGCAACGCGAGTCCACCCAGCCGATGAATGTATTCGTTGAGATTACGCGAAATGCTTGTAAATTCTATTGACTGATCCCCCATAATTTCTCTCTCACTCTTATCCTCTTTTTCTCTCTATCTCCAGTTTTCGCTAGTACAACTGTGTTCCATACCAACACAGCTTTTAACCTACACGCCAGTTGCCACGTGTACCGTCCTCCGTATTGATGCTGATGGAGACCTGCTATCGTATAACTGCAGTTACAACTGCACAAAGGTTAATGCATACCATTGTTGCTGCCAGTCCGGCAGAACTACTGTGCTTTAGTTGTCGGTAGACATGGACAATTCACACGCCAGTGACGGGCCCCGTACTCGTTATATTCTCTCGGTGGGTGATTTAACTTCTAGCTGTGGAAGTATAAATGGAGGGTGTACGATCGGTTATCCCCACAATGGAATAGTAGTAGTAATAGTAGCAACAGCAGCAGAGAAATCAAGAGCAAAAAAATATAATAATAGCAATGATAATAATAAATATATAAAAAAAGCTGATTTATATTGTGTCCTGTTACATTAACCATTTTCCGAGTACTGCATACAAAATATATATTTTTTTTTGTTTGATAAAATTTTAATGAGAATATTATAAAATAGTATTTTTATTTTCTGTTGAGAAGAAATACAGTGGCGCACATTCGAGGAATTTTTATGGGATAGGCAAGAATAAATCGTAGGCTCATTTCATGGTCGAATGCACATCAAATGCATTGAAGCTGAGACGATTGTTCAATCTTGATGATATCGAACTAGATAGACGCGTATTCCAAAGGTAAATAAGGTGTTCAATGAAAACTCATATGGATCGGAGAATCTTTGGCACGAGCTCGAATAAAGTATCATAGGAGATAAATCACACACACACACACACACACGAGGTCGCAAGGGGTAAAAGAAAAAACTTTCGTCTCCAGTAGATTGGATGCCCGTGAAGACACTCTATAGATACATATATGGCTTCCGAAAGTCTTTTTTTTTTTTTTTTATACCATTTTCATTCTCAACTTTCTTCTTTCTCTCTCAGGGTTGCGTATCTTCCATCCGCTTTCACGTCTACCACCTCGTTCTCCTTCTTCTTACCTTACTTTTCCTTTATACGGTTCACGGATGAATGATATTAATAGCGACGACGTTGGTTCTGCGGATAAACTGATATTGGCTCTGCTATATTGCCAATTGCTTACATTCATTGAACGTGTGTGCGTACGACTGTGAGAATATTCGTCAGTAGGCTCCGTATCTACCATCCCATTCTCTACTTGTTCTGCCTATCGCATATTCATTCATTTTTTTAAATCTAGCCCTATCGAAGAAAAATATATTGAAAGACATCTCAATATGATTTATCTCGGAGACAGCAAGAAAATATCTTGGAGATCAGTAATCGCGGCAATCAGAGATTTGTATGCTGACGCTATACTTTCCCCTCAAGTTATATCAGTCGTTTTGGGGAAGGGTGAAATGCAGTATTGGGGATGATGCGCATCCTCGATAATTTATGTGATCCATCATAGACAGATATTGCTGTCATTGATGATGACTATCGGTGTAGATAGTCCTTTAATGCGACACGTAAACTATCCTCATACGATGATTTATCTATTTATTTGCTGTTATACAATAAGATATTATTGATTGTAGTTTCACGTTTTCACTTTGTGAGTTTCAATTTGAAATGTGAAATTTTCTGTTTTATTTTAAGACACGTGTCTCTTTACAATAAAATATTTCTATCTATTTAATATATTTATTTTATTTATCTGTCGCATTTATAATGACAAAATGACCCAGTAGAGATAGTAAATACACAATCTACAATAATTGAATTTAAAAAGTAGATTTAGGCAAATTCGATTATTTTATCTCGTGAAATGTCTCGATTTGAATACGAATAATTCAGTGTTACATTAACTGTTATATATAATGTCATTTGGCATTGATATCGATGTGCGTGTCATTAATTTATGGGCGTTTGGTCCGTACACACAATAAGCCGTCTATTTTTCTCCGACAATATATCCACTGTAAGCTGCCAGCGTCTTTTCTCTTCTCTATAAACTGTGTACTCTGACTTTCATACATACACACACACAAACACAGATGGATTTAGTTATATACTGATGGGATATTGCGGACACGTTCATAACCCGTTTCTCGGGTGACTCTTACGAGAATCTACGCCTGCTGCTTTGAGGGGAGGAGGATGAACAAATCGAGCGCGTTATTCTTCCGGAAACTGCTAGCAATCGTTCTATTCGTTGAACAACGAAATTGGATTGTTCTTAAAAAGACACTTTCTTCATACTAAGTGGAAATGTTGGCATTTTATAATCCACCAATGACTCTATAATCACTCTCATTTATTTATTTAAGTATAACAAAATTTAATAATTAATAAAACTTATTTATTTCTGTAGATTATGGTAAATTTATTTTACGTATAATAAAATATTAAATGCAATTTTATTTTACGCGAAATAAGTTGAAATAGTCTCTCAACAATTGACTGTACTACTGGTGGTAAAATTTCTGAATGTGGTTCATCGAAATGCTCACGAGTATATAGTATATTGCTCCCTTCCGGTCAGTAGAAAACGACACACTCAAAGTGAAATGTTGTCAATTTGTCTGTCGCTTTTCCCTCAACACTCTCCAAGTCTCTATCCATTTTACTTCCGGTTCGCGAATAGAACACAATAGTTTTAGCTTTGACAATCGGTTGATTGGTAAGTATTATCGAGCAATTGTTCGCTCCTGTTTCCGGTGCGCAAAATGGAGTGTCATCCCGTGCAATTGAAGTGGCAAGAGAACACAGCCTTGTGGAAGGTGGAAGGGTCGATGGTAAACGACGCGACAAGGATAAAGATATAGAGGTGGATAGAAGTAAACTGGATGTGCTAACGACAGTTGGAGACACATCCCTAATAGCTCGCTCTTTTTATCTTTTTCATTCATCCCTCACCATTCTAAACCTTTTCAAAAATTTAATGGATATTTTTTGGGAGGCTAATTGGAAATGAATTAGTTTAGTGGAATTTTATATATCAAATATTATTATAATATCATAATTATGTGAATATAATACAAACGTCATGTGTGTGTGTGTGTGTGTGTGTGTGTGTGTGTGCATAACACAAGTCAATATCATGCAGTTACGTTTACATAGTCAAAGCTCATACGAATTGGAAATTGGTATTTTGCAAAGGGAGGATGATAGTATATAGAAAGACGAGAGAATAGATAGGGAGGGGGACAATATGGACAATCAAGCTTGTTCATGGTACGTTGGCCACGATTTCGCCGAGGTTGGCCCAAATGTCCGTCGGCAAGTCACGAGAAAAATGGAATGGGCAAAAAGGCGAATCCACTATCCTGTGTAGAAAGGGCGCAACAGACAGATAGCAGAGGAACATGGCACCCGGTCAAGACGTGATCCGAACGCCAGAGAGACTGCGACAGTCATGGTATAGTCGACAAAACGGGTAAGGGATTTAACTGAAATCCAGATTAAGTCAAAGCCTACACTGTAAAATGCCGCATAGCATTCGACTATTGGAATCCAGACGATCTATATATTTCTTTATATCTGAATATTGGAACTATTCAGAAGAAAAAGTTTTCTGTACAAAGAGAAAAAAAAAGGTTGAAAATGTACAGAATAAATTTTCACCTCGTTAACTTTTTTCTTTTTTTAATAAAATCTATCATTCTTTGTAATTGATATAATTCAATTATAAATTATATAAATTTTATAGTTGTAATTTTATAATTCTTTTAATGAATAATATTAAATTTTTATCACGAAAAATTTAGAAAATTTCATTTAATATAATTTTACCACATTACACAATTCCCAGATACGTCATGGAATTACAGAATTAAATCAACTAATACATGAAACTACTGAGTAAATATTGATCGTACTTTTCCAATAATAATAATAATAATAATAATAATAATAAATTATTCTTTTAATTGAGTAAGTACCGAAATTACAAATTATATAATAAGATAAAAATAATATGCTACGGCATTTCAGCTTCTATTTATATCTTTCACCTGACGTTTCCTGCACTAGTTTCAGATATCATCTGTCTTCTTAATTTATTCAAGTCTCTTTAATATTCATACGTCAATATGTTCCCATTTGCCAATATATTTTGCACATTTTGCGAAACTAGAAATTTCTAATAGGACACATTAAATAAAGTAAATGTCAAAATTTTCAATATCGTAATTTTCTTATAATTTATTTAATCAATAAAAAAATTATGAATGTCAAATTATTGAAAATATTTTCATCTGTATATATCCCCAAGTGTATTGTTATTTGAACAATTTATGTATAAATGGAATAAAACACAATAGATTTTCTAATAATAGCTTGCACTCATTACGGTGAGTCAAATTATAAACCGGCACATTGTCGATTATAAACTTCGAGCCATTTCGCGCTGGGCACCATGTCATCAACTCATCAATCCGATCACCTTGGACGTGGCAATATTAGCTTTGATATTATACCATCATGTCAAAAAAGAAACTATGCGTGATGGAGTTTATTACACCCTCATCCTTCTATTCTTCATTTGTTCATCCCTCAATCCCCCAATCCTCCAATCCCTCTATACCCCATTTTCTTCAATCCTATCCATACTTTCAACTTCAACATGAATGTAAAGACGAAAGTTTTCAAGGAATAAATTACTATCGATTATGTATAATATAATAATACTTTGTCTATTCGTACTGAATTCAGTTCAGTCTTTAATTATAAATTATTATTAATATTTAAGATTGAAATTCGATGTAATTATATCAATGTGTATTGTAATTACTTGTATTAAATGACAGTGACGATGTATACGGAAATCGTGATAAATTGGGATTATTTTCATCCGGAAATCAGAATAAAGAACAAAATAAACATCACCAAACACAGTTTTCTTCTCTAAGGAACACTATCGTAGGGGGGTCATATGGCAAACAAAAAAAGAATCGAGTGGATAAAATCTCTGGAGATCGATTCAAAGCGTTTACACAGAAAAATAAAAAATAAATAAATAAAAAAAACGAAAAAGAAAATAGAGAAATAACGACAATTGTACTTTATTGCTATTTCCACACACAAAACTTAACAAACAAGACGGGAGAAAAAGTTTTATTTCTTAAAAATTGAACGGCACTCTTGTGTATTTTATTTCTATTCAAAATATATTTCACAATAATTTTTCAAGCTTACATATCTAATATATATTCATTCATTACATATTTTTATCAACAATTTATTATTTATTGTCATTTTAACAGACAATAATTTACCTACCAAACTATTAACACCAATACAAATTATCTTCAACATGCATAAATATATTTATGGATACATATGAGTTTTTATAAAGGGAGGTAGTAACATCTGTGCAGGCGATACATTAACGTGTCAAAAATCGCACACGTATGCAATTATAATTGATGGAGTCTTTGATAATTAATAGAAGCGGTTCGCGCGAACAGTGAGAATGGTTAGGAAAAAGAGAACGTGAATATGAATTGTATGTGAGTGGTGTGTGTGTGTCTGTGTGTCTGTGTGTGTGTGAAAATAGGATGAGGTAAAGTGGAATGAGAGTGAGGTATAAATGGAGGAGATTCAGCCGCGAGCGTATGGACAAATTTAAAATTGTGTGCCACTGTGCCCACGCTACGCATCTGGGTAATTGATACGTACCCATTAATTATTACGTCATTTCCGTTGAACCGTGTTGTGGTGCTAGCACGTGGCCCTGACAAGAGCTTGCTCATGAGAGCTTTCTCCCACTTTCCAACATATTCAAATTGATACGTATATATTTATAAATAATACATGTTAATTTTATCATATAATACAAAATATATTGCTCTAGAAATACATGTTTTTTGTTATTCAAATTTTATTAAAATAATAATAATAATAATAATAAAAGTAAAGTCATGAATATGAGATGGATATACTAACGAGAAGAGTGTGCTGATAAAATGAGCCATCGAGATGCAATCCATTAAACCATTTTGGTGCGCATTTACATTTAAATTTACATTCCACTGTACATTAAGTAAATGTGCGATGATAAAATAGTAGAATGATAGGAAGAAGAGATGTGATGGAAGAGTGTGATAGTTATAGGACATTTCCAACGACACATACGAGACGTCTCATAGTACAGGGAGTAGACTCGCGAAGGCAGTTAGGATCCTCTAATCAAGCAACCGTCCATCTGCATACGAATGTACGTATTTGGTAAGAGAGTGGAGGTGAGTTGGTGGGTAGAGTAAAATTATGTAGAACGTACGCGGACCAGACCGAATGACGACTTACTGTCTATGAAGGGTTAAAAGCTCACGTGACTACTCTGAAAGCATCATTTAACTGTATGATATATTACTACTACTACTACTACTACTACTACTACTACTACTACTTCTATTACTTGTATCTACTATTACTTTTGTTGCAACTACAGCTTCTGCTGCACTCCAATTACCATTACTAGTATTACTATGGGTTGATGTCTCTGTGACTTGTTGAACTTTGATCGTTCTCTTTCATTTATATGCGGTTATTGCAAGCTTTTTTCCAAGAGATTTTATTTCATCCAATTGTGTAGGAATCCAAATTTTTTTTTTTTAATTATACAATTTATTTTTCATCGTACATATTAATATTATAGGATTTATTTTGGTGGAAAATTTATTATATTTAGTATTATTTAAATAGATTTTTCAGATTTAAATATTGAAAATCTTTGTACGAATAACATAAAACGATTGATGTAGATAATAAAATTAGAAAAATGTCAATTCTCAGTAGATGAAACTGGATGATGTAGCTAAAAATTGATATAATATTTTTAAACGGTTATATTTGTTAAATTAATGACAATAAATTCTGTCAAAAATATCCAAGCATCAAATAAATGTAAGAATTATCTTCAATTTCATTGAATTTTTGGATATTTAATAATTTTCCTTGGCTCATAGTCCAAGAATCAATGAAAACTGATTCAAAATACACTCAGAATAAAATGATTTATTTTATAATTATATTATTAACTTATTCATGATTCAAAATTGTAAACTCATACATTTCATGGTGTTCCTTTGAAAAAATTAGCAGTTGATCGATCATGGTATTAGTATTGTTTGAATAGTGTAGTATTGAAAATATTTATTATTCCGCTGAAAGACACACTGATGGACAACGTAAGCAATGACCGTCCATATAGTAGTATGTTCCTTTTGGGCAATCGTAAGCTTGCGAAGGATTTGTAGCAATGCAGATTAATAGAATTATGGAAAAAATGATTTTTATTAAATTCATCATCATTGTGGAGATGGATTTTCTGTAAAATTGACAAGAAAATTATTATTAGGATTTCACAATAACATCATATGTATTTCAGTATTGTTCATTGAATTTTTTTGTTTATAAATTTTAAATATTGGAGAAAATTTTTTATACAAACCTTTATAAAAAATATAAATAGTTTATTATAATGAGATTCGTCTGGCAGACAGTGATCACAACAAATGTGATTGTAGCTCAACCTTTCTCGGTATTTATTGTAAAATTGTTGAATTATCTCTCACATCAAATTTTTTTTTATTTGTTTGAAGTAATAAAGATAATAGATTTAAGAAATTCAATAAAGTACGAAATATCATATAGTATGTATGAACAACTGTGTATGATATTATATCTGTTCAGGTGAAATATCGTCTATTTAAAAATGTATTCATGCAGAAAAAAAGCGATCAAGTTTTCATACTTGGATAATTTATAATAATGCTCATCAAATTGAAAAATAATGATGAATTTAATTAGACAAATTATATACGTACTTTGTATACTTATAGTGATGAATATATATATTTTTTTTCCATATGATTAAAAATTAATTATTAATTTACTCAATTGAAACCAATATATATGTACGTAATATTTCATTTTGTGTGCATTTGATATCGCTATTTCACCTGAATCATTATTTGCATTTATATTGTATTGTATTATTCAATGTGGTTATCCTAGTTGAAATTCAACAGTTCTACGTGTACGAAATTCCTACAAAAATTGAAGAAAAATACATTTACATATGCAAACAAATTTTTTATCAGTCTTAATTGTATAAGATCTATCATACAAAAAAAATGAGTATCAATTTAAATTTTATCAATAACTTCAATTGATTAATAAGTCTAGACATTTCAAAACAGTAATTTTATGAATTTAAAAAAAAAAATAAAAAATAAAAATACAAATTTATATGAACTACCATGCTAAGATAGCAAGTCAGCGAGTTAGTAGATATCAAATAATTCGAAATCCAAGCGTATATATATATATATATATATATATATATATATATGTATGCTACTGCAGTATGAGAGAGTTTCCCTGTATCGGTTCCAATTACCGAGAGCAAAGGATGGGGTTTGAATCTGCCAACTAAGAGCGGCTCTTTACCGAATCGCAACGGGTGTAGGCAAGATGGTTAGTGAGTTCATATAATATGGAGAAAATAGAGAATGAGCTTCGCATGCAAGACATATATATATATGGCCATAGCTAAAGTCCTGATTATTAATTAAATCTCGCGTATAAAGCTGTTGCGGCTGGGAAACTCGAAAATATATCGTTATGCATCGGTTAATTAATATTATTAAATTCGAAGAATTATTTTTTAGGTACAACGTATCAACATGAAATTATGATATTTTTTATTCAATAAAATTGAACCAAGATATTTCTTTCTAAAATTTTATTTATTCGTGTAAAATTATGATGATTAAAATAATTTCATTGAATGATAAAATTTTTTTAGAATGTTTAAAGTGACTGAAGGGAGATGATTAAAAAAATAAAATTCCCGGTGGTAAAAAAGTTGATAGATGAAAGGGATTATCAAGAAAGTGGAAGCCAACGTATGATAGTCCCAGAGATCATTGCGGTTGTATATGTACATGATATAAAGGCCAGTGCGTATTTGTATGTAGACATGTGTGAAGTTTTCATTTCTATTGATGTTAACTCTATGTGCCTATATATATCTAAGCATCAATTCATTAAACGATATGAAACTGCTAATGGACGATAGTGCTATTACTTTGTGTATCCATCTCATTTTATACATAATATATTTTTTCTTTTAATCTACTGTAAGTAACGTAAAAAATGTAAAATATATAAAAGATATTATTAATTCGATAATAATTATCTGAAGTATCACGAGATAATTGAAATTCAACATACGAATTTGGTATATATAATATTCATTAAAGCAAAATCAACAGAAAAAAAATTCTACATTCGTGTAAAAAAGTAAATTTAAATGTAGAAATAGTGATTCTGTCATTGTGAAACAATTTTATTGTCGCTTTGTGTGTCCAAAACGATTTGTAGAGTTCAACACTCCAACTCTCATCAGTGTGCTCTTTATTCGTTTGAAATGTCTCTCATTCTATATAATATCCGTTCTCGCCCCTTTTATCAGATTTGTCATGCGTTGTCCTTTCAGTGCTCCATCACTTTACAATATAATCAATTTCATTGCACACTGTGGTACCATACAGTACTATACAGTACTGTCGTAATTACAGGCATTCATATCACACTAAATTTCGAACTCGGCAATAGAGATCACTCGTCGAACAAGTTACCTGTATGAACGACAGGATACCACTACTACTGCTGACCACTATTTCATCGAGCTTTTCCCAAAATTCCCACGATTACAGAGAACAGATACACAAACAAAGTACGAGACATCAATTGCAAATATAAAATCGTATTCGGCTTGAATATGTGGAATATAATATCAATGAATTCAAATTTCATATATAATACGTGAATAAATGATTGACATTGAATTTTTATTAAATTTTATTTGAAATATCAACTAAACTAAATATTCTACCAATTTTTTCATTCATCATTATATTTATACTTTTTCTTTTTTACTGTCAATCAAATAAAGTGCAATTTATTTTATATTTATACATAAAAATTCTACAGTAAATATTTCATCAGTTTATCATTACGAGTGTATTTTTATGATGTTCAATTTAAATGGCAAAGTCTATTTGATCCACCGCAATTCAGATAATTATATGACAGAAATATAACAACATCGTAATATCTGTTAACGAGTTACCAAATTATAACATCTTCAGAATGACGATGATAAGAATTTGTTTTCTTTACGGTGTATCATCTTCACTGTAATTCGAAATAATATGATCTTCAACGATGTCAGTTTTAACGATGTCTTTGATCGTTCAATATCATTATTTTTGTTTTTTATTTTGTTTTGTTTTATTTATTATTTTTTTTTTTTCATCCACATTTTATATTTATTTTCAAGTCTATGATTTTTTACTTTTCATCACACAAACAAATTTAATTTTCTCCAAAATCATATAAATTAAAAAAACAAATATATTCCATTTCTAGAAATGAATTACAATTAATATCTTCATTTAATTCACTCTTCAATTCCTGGATGATATAAAGAGAGAATAATGATAAATTACGCAAAAGAATCAAAAACGCAAATGGACAAGTGAATATTCTGCTTATATATATACAGACAACTGTCCAAGTTTCTTTCGTTTGACTTTGCTATGCTTCATTCTCATCCCATTATATTTTTCCTTCTCATTTTTTTTCTTCTATTTCTTTTATATTTCAACTCGTCGACTAAAGTTTGTCCTAGCCGCACGTTAAAGTAAGTAATGGAGAAAATAGACTCTACCAGTCATATATAGGCAAGTACCTCAATATATTTCCAACAAATCGGCAAACTAGACGAAGTAGCGTGGAGGACCGTGTTCTCTCAAGTCCCTCCGAATAATATTAATAAGTGAAAAGACAGAGAAAGAACACGAAACGATGAAATGTCGGTATGATCAACCGTACCAACTTTTACACGAGAACATGAGAAGGTAGAGAAAGTTGATACAGTGCAAGCGAAGAGATGGGGAGAAGGGAAAAAGGGGGAGAAATGTATACTGATGGGATATCTCAACATTAGACCACATCACAGAGACTGGGGAATCCTTATACCGAAGCTGTTAGCATAATTACAATACTCTGTGTGCGCTTGTATTGCTTTATAGTTCACCATCAGACTTTTTGGTTGATATTAATGTTGCTTTTGGTTTTATACTCTTTACAATTGCAATTGTCAACTCGTCAATATCATTGAGTATCGTTTTACTTAGATTAAATCAATTACATCATATTGAGTAATTATATCTATGAATTTATTATGTTGAATTTTTTATAATTCAACAATTGAAAAATTTTATTATTGTGTATAATATTGGATTATATATCGTATATAAATATAGAATTTTTCTAATACATATGTCATATTTATTTCATTGGTTTCTTCCTTTCTGTTTTCAATTATCCATAGATTTGTTTTATTCCTTATAGTTTGTAGTGATCAACCACCCTTAACGACACAACGCTATATATATATATATAATGTTTATGACACATGATAGACTACCGGTTGGTAAGCATAAGGGCGCCAAGCTGATTCAGCGACAAGTTCCAGCCAGGCGAAGCGTATTGCTCTTGGCTTGTATATAATAATACCGACTGTGACTTGTATAATTTATATACAATATTTATTGCGTGTCCTTTCCCAAGTATCTGTGAATTACACGAGTTCTACTATATCATTCAAATTTAATTGTCATTCATGAATGAATGAATAAATAATTTATAGAAATTGGAAATTATTTGTTGAAATTCGCCATGTGGTTTGGGAAAATTCGATTATATATATATATTTTTGTCTCATCACTAATTCCCGGAATTTTTTTTTGTTTTTATTTATTTATTTATTTATTTTTTTTTTTTGTCATGTTGGACTAGAATACAAGTTGGATAACGATAAAAAAAAACAAAAAACAAAAAAAAATGAGCGAAATTGGTGGAGTGTTGGAAACAGTGACGGAGTTGCGTTTGTCGCTTGTAACGAAGCAGATTAGTCAGAGACTGACAGAGGGCTGTAATTCCCTAGGCAAATGACGTCGATCGCACAACGAACACACATTGCGACACCATCATTCAAGCTCACCCTTGTGCGCTCCGACCGTTGGCTATTTTTATTCTATTTTATTTTTGTTCTATTCTGTATCGGTGTTTCTTCGTGTTTCATTTTGATGTTTTATTTATTTCTTTTTATATTTTTTACCAGAATATTGATCAATCTATTTTCCATTGAGAGGAGACGAGAAAAAAAGAAAAAAAAACCAGAACAAAACAAAAAAAAATGAAAAAGAACAGTAGGAAAATGAAGAAAAACTTTCGTATGTTGAATAAAAAAAAATGTGAGTGAGAAAAAGTCCAAGAATGTAAAGGTTGATATTGTCTGATCCTTTTTCGACCATCGCCCTCTAGTTCCTTTTTTACTTCACTTTCTCTCTCTGCTCTTATCACTTCCGCTCGTTGAAAAGTGCGAATGGTCGGAAATGATTACTCGTGATTTAAGAGGCTCTCGGACGGCCTCATTCTCTTCTCTAGATGCATTTAACCTACACGTTTTGCACAAGAATAGCTGCAATGTTTTATCTACCGAGTGCAGAAGCCACTCAGAGCTTAGATACATTCACTTTCGAACTATTCTTTCAATTTTCTTTTATTTTAAATCTAAATCCCCAGTACACATATCATAAACGATATATTATTGGCTATCTATGACCTCAAATATTTTTCATCACTGATAACATCAGTATACAAAAAAATACAATAAATACAATTACATTTTGATCTTTCAATAGACAAAAAAATGTTTCTCTATTGATTAATTGAACCAGCACAAGTTTCACCAACCGATTGACGACAATAAACCGCAATCGTGCCTTTTCATTTATATATATATATATATATATCCAAGCTTGCAAGAGTACATAGATGTACAACATATATATTGAAGCATGCAACCTCTTCAGTCGAGTACAACGCATATAGATACAGTAACAAACTGATAGAACTACACTGCAAGCAGAACCGGATTACCATGCTGGTTGATTTGCGAATATTGTAACTGTAGTCAATCAGAAGACGCACCACAGTGAAGAGATATCAAGTGGCAATTGAATAATGAGACTGTGGAGATAGGACAGTGAACGCATTTAATCAACTCTACTGAGATATATTGAATGACCCTGTTCATCACAAATCACATGATACACACTGGACATAAAGAGAATTGAAATTACCTGTGTGGCATGAAGAAGAAACTCTTGAATGTTTGACAAAGCTGATTGATGTCGTATGTGGAAATGAAAGTTAAATTTCATTTACATGTTCATATATATGTATGAATATTGTTGATTGAATATTACTAGTAGAAATTCACATAGTTATTTTGGATTTCGAATTGTGTGGAATAGCCAAATGCTTTATAAAAGTTGATATCAGATCACTGGCATCGAGGATATGGATATAAAGGCAGGATAGTTGTGAAATAGAGGTGATGATTGTATTGGGATTCTTGATTGGGTGGGAAAATCTATCGCATTACCTCTCGTCTACTTATCACCCTTTGGATGGATAATGCTATTCTCTTGTTTCTGTTTCGCTTGGATGGGTGGGTGTTTTGTGTATGTGTGTGTTTGGAACCATTCTATTATCAGGCTACTATTGAATCCATCATTTAGAATGTGAATTGCGGTAAATCGATTTATTGACGATCCCATTCTCGTGAATTAATTGATCACTTGTTTGCATGAAATCATTCTTAATCTGTATATTACATTGGATTACAATAATAATTTTTTTGATTCATGATAATTTTATACGTATGTTATCTTGATAGTTGTCGACATGTAAAAAATGTCGGCATTGCTTGACTTGTATTTAAAGATATTCGAGAATAAGATTTTGTATAAATCAAAATTTCTTATCTGTTAAGTCAATGATAACGAAAAAAAAAAAAAAATTTTTTTTTGATAATTGTCAGATATGAGTGAGAATATATAATTTTATCTACTTGGTACACTAACATTCGAAGTTATCCAATATATTAGTTGTAAAAATTATCTGTAATACCATAAATTTTGTAATTAAAACTTCTCCATTAAGATGACGTTTAGTTAAGAAGATTATCACGAATAAAAAATAACAAAAAAAATCGTAAAAAATCCAGAGTCTTTGAAATTTATGTTTTTATATTCAAACTTGATCACATCTGACAATATTATTATCAAACTTGATGAAAATAACATTATAATTCAATCGATTATAACAATAAAAATAATAAACAATAAGAGATAGAACAAAAAAAATATATATATATATACTTGAGACAATGAGAATGGATATTTTTTTATTTCTATTTAAATACTGTGTAAGAATTGAAGGAAAAAAAAAATCATAATGTTCTTTTTGTTTTTTATTTTCACCCTCATGTTGAATTCATGTCGTGGAAGTTTTCAAGCACTTGAGATATATCATTAATCAGTTTTATTTACTGAAATGAGTTACGATAATAACGTAATAGTGCCCGTATACATATATTTCAACGACCCTTGTGTGCAACGGAAAGCAATGAAAAATTAATTCACCAAGGGTTGCCATAATAGATATCATCGTGCATGAAATGACACATCTCAAAAATATTTGTAACCGTATCAATTCATGAGGGCGCATTGTTCCCCTTTTGCTAAAAAGTTTTTATCTTCCATCTTCAATTTTCCCTACACTATCATCTCAACTTTTTACCCAATTGTAAATTTGTTTTATTTTTATCCACGTTATTTTAACGTATTTGTAAAATATTAAAAATATAATAATAAAATTGATATAATTATTTGAATATATTGTAACAAACTGTTGTTATATTAACCAATGAATTTCCTATAATTTTCTGTGAAGTGGTAGCATAAGATGAGCAAACATAGGGTGATGACGAAAAAAGTCTAGGATAAGCGAAAGCTTTCAGTTTATCCACGCGAAGATCTGAGGAATAGTTGAGAGTTGACGCGGTTCAATATATAAAGGGATTCACTTCCTCGTTTGACTCTGAATTCTCAACAGCCGAACTTGAAACCGCCTGAACGATGAAATGTAATGTGGATTACATTAAAGAACACCCCTCCTCTTTTTCACCCTCACCCTCACACACACTCAGCCACCAGTTTGTGGGAATTCTCTTACGCATGAATTCTTATGTTTGGCTGCAACTTGAAGTTTTTCACAAAAATATCATGTCTAACTTCGCCTCAAATCGTTTTATCTTTTTTTCAACTCCGTACATTTGCACATGGTCTGCTTGCAAAAAATTCCATTTACGAAAAAAGAGATGAGGAAAAAAACTTTTGTACGATTTGCGATGAAGATAATAATATTGAGTAATTATATGAATGCAACATCAGCTTCTGTTAAGTTAACGTCAAATATATACACTCTGTTAGCAAAAGAATTGCTTGAAAAGTACCAAGAAAAAAAAAAAAAACAAAAAAAAAACTTAATTTAACATTGATTATCAATTCAAATTCATAACTTATTTGAATATATATTTCCATAAGCTGATATTTACATTAAAAATATCATTTGTTGGAAAGACAAACGTAAAAAAAAATCCATTTTCCTCAATACTGACGGAAAAATTGTCGTAACTCAATAAATATTTCAATACACAATTGCCGCATGTGTTTCATATCATGAATACAAATATTACATCACTAAAAATGATGAATAATAATAAAACTATAACAACATATATAATCGATTTATGAAAGAATACATGAAATATACTGTTGAAGAATTTATAATAATGATGATAATGATGACGATGATGATATGATGATGATATGATGATGATGATGATGATGATGATGACAATAGTGACATTTTTTTAAACAGCATTCGTTGATTCAGTTTGCAGCTGGTAATGCACAAATGTACCTGACATATTTTTTTCCGTTCTCTCAATGTCACACGGAAGTAAATAGTGATACTGTTGTGATGTTCGAGTATAAATACAAGCGATGATACTGAGTAGGAAGTATATAATTTCATATTGTGGTGATACGATGCAACGTCGATTGTTGATTTGTTTGTTGAACGTAGTGGTTGCTGTAACCGCTGCTGGTATATACGGTGGTGTTAATATTGATCCCAATGCCGTGAGTCATATATAATTATCACATCAAGTATTTAAATTTATATTTTCTATAAAATTAATTGATTCAATGTCTCCTTGTCAAAGGCGGCAGCTCAGGCCGGTGCGATATTCCCACGTATTCCTGGAATAAACAGTCCATTATTTGGCTTCAGTCTTTTTCCATCAACGAGAAATGGTCAAAGTAGTGATTCAAGTGGATCATCTGATTCACCTTCACCACTACCTGGTACACCACAATTCGGTTTGCCACCATTACCAAACATTACCAGTCTAATTCCAGAACTGCCAAATGCTGAAAACGCCAGTGAAATATCTTTTCCATCAAAAATTCAACTCCCATCCACATCATCAATGCCATATATTCCGGGATTATCTGAGGCATTGCAAGAAGCGGAAAATCATCTTGAAACTGCACTTGGTATTGGTACGAATTTCACTGATGGAATTGAAACAGCATTGAAACAGGCATTTGAGAGTAATGATCCCACTGGTGCTGTACGCACACTCGTTAATACTATTCTAAATGTCTATCTCACTGTTGCGGAAAATTGCCCAATAATTATTATTGGGGCTCGCGTGTTACAAGAGGGTATTCGATTGGCAAGCGAGGTTGCCAATTCAGCTCGTAATGTAATACTTGGACCTTCCCCATAATTTCATCTAACAATAGTATTATAATATCAATGGATACATATAAAATAAATAAATACCAAAGCAATTATTCCATTGTATTTTTATTAAATTGATAATCCTTACAATAAATCTTTTAATAATTTATTGATACAATTTATTTATTAATGTACTTGTCGATGCTACAATAATCGGATAAGACTTGGCCGGATGCTCGAATTCTCACGATAAAGTGATTACTATTTTATAAAATCATCATAAATCCGCTAAAAATATCTTGGTACACCAAGTTTTATTGAATGTGCCAACAAAAATCTGTCCCAAGCTCGTAAAATTATTATCGGCTGTGCATAAAACATGAGAATACTTGATCAGATGGTGGATGTCGTAGCTCAGAATTGTTATGGCAATGCAAAATTTTAGTACTGTAGTTGGTGGTTGAGCAATAGAATGCAATACGACCGAAAAGATGGCGCATGACAAATATGTGTTTACATACGATATATATTTTTTATTTATATGCTACGATCTTGCATGTACTACCATCATACACAGAACAAAAATACATATACTCCAGTGGTATGTCGACGTTGCCGTGTAGAAAAGGTCCTTGAATAATCCCATATGCGTGATATTTCTACATGCGTGACGTCTTGTGCTTCCGCACGTATCGTACGTACATAAATTTTGTTTATGTATGGAAAGTAGCTGTCACTTGGTTGGCTTTACTTGTAGATGCTTGTGAAAATATCTACACCAAAAACTCTTGTTTCTTTATTTTTTTATTTTATTTATTTTTTATTTATTTATTTCAATTTTATGAAATACTAGCTGTGGAAATAGATGACAATATAATTTTGATGAATCAACTTTTTACTCCGATAAAAGTCTAAATAGAATATTTTTCTTTCCCGATAGTTGTTAAAACATTTGGATAATCATAAATCTATATATATATATATATATGTGTTATTAGTGATGTCACGGTACGAATCCTCATTAGGAATATTTACATGCCATCACAGTAAATGCCACATCAAACGTGTCACATTATCAAATGTCCCGTAGGCATTCACGTCCGTCATACGTACACTGTTATAGTTGCATGGAAATTGTGTTCACATATTCGTCTCACATGCAGTCATACACAAGACAATCATTTTTTTCATGTGATGTTAAACAAATCTACATTTCACGTAGGTTTTGCCACTACTTGATTTTAATATTCAAATGATTTCATTCATCTAAAATTAAATCCTATGGATTATAAAACTATCACTTTATTCAAATAAAAAAAATAATAAATAAATAAATACCAATAATATGCTAATTTATTTGATATATTTCAATTAAATATCTGTCTAACATTCGTATTCAACCCAGTGAATGTATATATTTACTCATACGGTCCGTCTATGTCATAGTAATCTAATTTTATATAATTAAATGATCAACGTCGTGCTATATAATGCTTGTAAATTGACCGAATTATACCACTACCTGGCTTGACGCGAATGTGCCCGGTGGTCAACCGATTAGCATACCCATTACTTCTACACCAGCGTGAATTAGCTCTGGAATTTGCATCAAAACTTGTTCAAAGTGTTTGCCGCCACATTCCACGCACCAGGGAGTACACGTTGACTTTTCATTGTCATGTTTAATATTCTCACACATGTCAAATCATAGATTTCAAATTGTAGTGTGGAGCAATAATTCTTGAAATGAAAAAAACAAAAAAAAATTTATCAAGTAGATTTATCCCATACTTTTATATATCGTGGGAATGATTTGAAATTCCATTTTTTTTCTCTTCTTTTTCTTCTTTTATTTACAATTACCAGTTGAAGGAATGGACATAGTGAAGATTTAAAGTGTTGGAAGATTGAGGTGGAATGTGAAGGCAGTCACTTTACTTTGGATGATCGATGGTGTCGCAAAGGTTGAACACCACGTAAATTGCGTACCCAATTGCGGTCGAATGTAGAGAAGCAGCAGAGTTACCCTTCTCTCTCTCTCTCTCTCTCTCTATCAGCAGGCAGCACCCTCCGGCAACTATTTCATCCAAGCCATTGCCCCATTGCTCCAAGTTTGTCGAATCACCTCTGATATCTCTTTCCCTCTCCTGTTGGTCTTCGCATGAGCACGGCATCAACAAACTGCGACGTAACAAGCCAACAACCACAGCTGGGTTCGGATTGTAATGGGCTGTCACCTTTGTGCACAATTGTGCGCACGCGTATCTGTATATATACAAATACTTTATATATCAACTGACACAGTAGACTGTTACTTTTCCCCTCCTCTCAGGACCAACACAAAATGTCAAGGGTTTCAAAATTACTTTCTCTCATTATCGTTAAAAGTATATTCATTTATCTTAACTTAATGAATCAGCTGTTTCAATGGCTTTTGTTTCTTATTTAATTCATAGTCATGTAATCAAATTTCTTTGATGAATATTTTTCACTATTTCTCAACAGTGTATGTAGCTTTTGTATTTTTGCCTAATTGTCATGTGCCAAGTGCAGTAAGAAATGGTAGGAAATCATAGTGTTTATTTTATTATTATTTATTATAACAACACAATGTACTTTTATCACAAAACAAGGTAAACTATGAGACAGGTGTGGTGAGTCTTTCAAATGTAATCTTCCAACACAATGGTGTTGAGTACATTGTTAAGGAAAATATAAGTTTCTGTTGAATCGGTTGATTTTGCAGGCGTATGGTAGAAAAGTAGTTGGATAGTCTGGTCTGTATATTCTCATTACTTTCTGACAAACACGAGAATAGTTTGTTTTTATCATGAAAAATAATGTATCATTTATTTTCACACATTGTACTTCTCCATTACTGTTCATCACTACGTGATAACAAGTCATTACTTATTTATTTACTCATAAAAAATATTTTGTGTATAAATATTAAAATTTATCTAAAATTAATTTTAATTTTTTTTTTGTTTTATTTTTTCTTTCTTTTGAAATTTTTATTTTTCAATATTTCCAAAATTTTTTCTATTTCAACCTGACTATTGCTATAAATTTACGTACCAAAATGCTTCAATGTGGTTTTCATGTCATGGTACAAGATTGATAGTTTGATCATATATCACAAAAGTCAATGAACACAACCTTGATGAACCAAACGTCATTCACATATGCACATACGACTCTCTTTGAAGAATGACATTCAAAGCGGTACATCAAGAGTAAAAGTTACCAGTAACGTAGTGTGGGGAAATTCGATTTCAAACTCACTTGGGAATTAGCCTATAGTGTGAGATGACCGAGCGATTGCATTTACCAAAATTCACGATTGCATGACGGGTTTATCAGTACATTTAATCACTGGCTGCATTGATATTTCAATCCATCAAAAATAGCGATTATATTCCAAACTTTTACTCACATTTATTTTTTTTAAACACAACCACGAGAACATTTGCAATACATAAAATGATAAAAACACAACTGTGGTGTTTCAAATTATTTATTTTATTATTAACAGAACAAAGTATTGAGAAAAGTGGAAATAATACGATTAGTAACATGTCATTCTGTTTAAGGAATTATTCCTACATTTTCAATACATTGAGGTATCATCCAGACAATTTTAAATGATGTCCAAAGTGTTGCAACAAAAATTTACTAACCACGACGATAAGAAATTGGAAAATGCCATCTGGCATCCAATCAACGACTCCCCAACCGCACATGTGTTCATCTGATATATAAATATATAGAGTATGTGCGAATGGAGAAAGGGCTGGTGATAGGCACAAAAGTAGCTGGGGTGAAAACGTCTTGTATACAGTTGTTGCCGTCTCAATCACGCCGGAGGGTAGCATCCCATGCAACCTCATCATCGCAATCCTCTCCAACCACTTTCTCTTTCAATAGATATCTATATATATTATATAATCGAAGCTTTGCCAGCAGAATCTCGAGCTCTCGCTTCGTCCTCAACCCTGTTGTTGTCATCATCATCATTGTCGTTCAATATTTTCCACGATTTTCTTTCATCACAACTTCTCGTTCTATTTTACTCACTGTCTGTTCCAAATTCGTTCAACTAAAGCCAACAAATTGGGGAAACATTTACTTTTCTCAGCATGAATCTAAATTATAATCATTAGTTTATAAACTTTATCAATATATTTAATATTTTCTTGAAGTTGTTAGTTAATGTTTAATTAATATCAGAGATATTTTTTCATCATTTGCATATGAGTAATAAATAATATGAAAACGTTATATGATTATATCATGGCTTGCTATAATCATAAAGGCATTGTCACGCATATCTTGTGTGAAACTCGATACTCGACGTTTTCCAATCACCATTACACTATTGGCATTCGCTTATCTCTACATAGTTTAACAATAATAAATTGTCGAATCATTATTGACTTGATGGTTAACCAGGACACCACTGACAAAGATCTTATACGACTTTTTAATACCCACAAACAATTTCTCTTCACACAGAACAAAAAATATTTTGAATATAACAACTTAATGATGAGAGAAATGAGGAAACTATGAGATAAAATGAGCAGATGTATCTATCACATAAATTATTCATTCACAAAATTGCATTCGATATTTTTGCATTGAGAAAAAAAAAAAAAAAAAAAAAAAAGTAAATTACTCCGTGTGGTTATATACAATGTATATAACACAGCGATTAAATTGTATTCTCGAGATGATTGATTTTCTGGATAGGGGTCAATTTAAAATCCCCTTTTAGTAACTGAGAGCTGCAATAAGTTGGACCCCTGAGTTATCTGGTAAATATACACCAGCCATGGATTTTTGTCTACCTTTTTTTTTTTCGCAGTAAATTGACAGATATCAAGTCCACACGAGCATTGAATAATAATATAGATTACAAATAGAAAATTATGGAAATTTGGATGGCACATGAACGAGAAAAATAATCCATTGTGAATTTTTAATTATAAAATTAGTAATTTCATCAAATTAAACATCTATTCATAAAGTAATGTATTATTATTAATCATAGTAAATACATCAACAACTTGATAAACAATTTCTAATCTCATTTATCACAACTAAACCATCAATAAAGATAATTAATTTATATTCACAATAAAACCACATTAATTATGATGAAATATCATTTTACATTATTCACATTATTTTCATCCTCAATAAATTTCCTTTACTATAAAAATATTCACTAACAATATTATTATGTGAAATAATAATCTTCATAAGAAATATAATTTTCCTTTTATTTATTTATTTATTTATTTATTATTATTGCATAATTATAATAAAATTATGCAGTTCAGTGGATCGAACTTCTCAACCGCGTTATATATTCTATACTTAGATATCTGTATATATAATTTTATATGTGTATATATATATATATATGTATATGATATGTATATTGAGGGTGCGTAGCGATGCGCGGTGTTGCGTATGAGAGGGCAGCATACTTGTGGCCGCAGCATATCACCAATAACAGGATCATAGGATTATAGCAGCAGATTACCGGATTTGATCAATTATTGTTCGTTTCGTATCTGCGTCAGACCGGCTTCGACATATACATACATACGAGTATATATCTATATAATATATATACTCATGTATATAATATTTATATTCTCATCAAAGAGTCAATTGATTTTAAATTAAATATTAATTCATTTTAGATTGAACAAAAAAAAAATAAATAAATAAATAAATAAATGAATAAAAAACTAGACGAATAATATCATTAAGTAAGAGCAAAATTATTTGGATTAATTCAATTTCTACTAATTCTACGATTTCTATTTGTAATGATAAGTGATGCAATAGTTGGGATATATAGTCATTTGTGGAATCCGTAAATGCAATAGGAAACTGGGGATCACTCAGGTTTTCTCTCTCTCTACATCAGTCTCTCCTGCTCTTCGGTAGTACAACTATATTGTTGCATGGCTATAGGCCGCTTATCTCGACACCATGGCATGCTAATCGACGAGGCAGGTTCACCTATACAATTGCCACGATACGTGGTGTCGATATATATATACGTGTGATCACATAGCTATATATCCTGATCGCACTGAATAATCCCGGGACAAATCGCTTGGCAGCATTAACTTCTGCCTCGTTTCCTACCTCTCACTCCCTATCTCGATGATAGTGCCAGTGAAAATGGTGATTATAAACTAACTACAATTACTATTAATTTTGTTAATAGTATATCAACTTTTATTCCAACAACTCATGCTCATTTATCAATAATATCAATATTTACTTGAAAATACTGAGACAAATTTTAACTATCAGATATTCTTTTTTTATTTTTATCACTTTATTATTTAGTGGAATGTAAAAGAATGATAATATAACGTGATGTTTGTCTTCTGTAATTAAAATAATGAAACTTTTCACGATAATGTGTGTTCATTAAATGAAAGGAGAATGAGGAAAAAAAAAATTTGTGATGGAGTAAATAATGGGACTGGGAGTGAGGTTGAATAACGTTTGGAAAAAGGCGAAACGCGGAAATAATATGAGTGAGCAAAAGCGAAGACATTGTTTCTGATTCTCGGGTCGAATCCCACTGTGGTATTCT
Organism: Dinocampus coccinellae; assembly: GCA_963920625.1. Lineage (NCBI taxonomy): Eukaryota > Metazoa > Arthropoda > Insecta > Hymenoptera > Braconidae > Dinocampus > Dinocampus coccinellae. The sequence continues at coordinate 3,228,589 of OY987191.1, forward strand.
AGTATCTCAACTTATATTCCTCATCTACTACTATACTCAACTCACGAAATTAAGAGAAAATTGGAAGAGACTGGGGAGTCGAATAGAGTCTAAGTTTCAGTGTGATAGTCGACAAGAAATAGAGAGGATGAATAGAAAAGAAGAGCAGATGAATGAAGTCTAGCTTCCAATACTTTTCTTCTACCATTTTCCCCATGGGATGAGAAAATATCGTAATTTCAGGTCTTTTACGTGATTCTTATCTCTAACTATTGTCTCATTGTTTCGTTGATCGGTGATAGGTGTTCTGTAATGCAGACTACGCATTGTAGATTAATGAACTGATGCACTTTACATTTATTCTAAAGATTTATCACTAATTCTATCAAACAATTTTACCATTTTGAATGAAAAAAAAAAATTAATAATAATAATAATAAAATAAATACAATTATAATAATAAATAATATATATTAATTGCTATTTATTTCATGATTATATAATTCTCAGATGAGCAACGTATAACAAGTTCATTTTAAATCATTTGTCTTCCCTCATCTCGTCGCGAATTGTTCCTTGCCTATTTTCATTTTACATCCTAAGCACAAAACGTTATCAGGAACACGACAAGGGACTGTGTGACAGAACTGTTACTACATGCAAACAAACAGGAAGAGGAGAAACAAAAAAAAAAAAAATAAATAAATAAAGCGAGTCCTATGGTATAAGAGAAACAGGGGTGTCTGACGCCACACGTAGCAACTGTGAATAAAAAAATAAATAAAAACAGGCATATAAACCTGTTGTATGCAGTATGAGAAACCGAGTAAAAGATGAAACAAAAGAACGAATGAGATAAAGACGACGAAGAAAAAAAACCGATGGTATTGTGTGTGTTTGTGTGCGTGTGTGTGTGTGAAAGTGGAGACGGTCCCGTCTTGTGATTAGATGACTTGTCAACCTACTGGGGGTAAAATTGCATTTTACAAACTTGTTTCGAGAAAAGAATTGGAGAGAATTGTGTACGAAGGTAGAGTGGCAGTAGGCAGGTGAAAGCGAGAGAACAAAAAAAGAGATGGATAGTGGATAACGTTGGTAAGAATATAAGAAACAGAGTTGGTTGGTACATTGTACAAAAGTTGCTTCCAGTCAGTCCAGGATTGGTAACTCCTTTCTCAGTCCATCTCTTTTATCCTATTCGAAAAAAAAAACCCTCATCCTCTTTGGAATCCTTCATGCTCTAAAAAGGCTGAAGCTCAAATGAAAAAGTGAATGTACAGAGGGTGTTAGTTGATGGGTCGAAGCGAATAACAGTCTCCCAAGTGGCGATGTAATGTCGAAATGCATATCCAACCCCTCTATGTTATACACAATATTTCCCAATGTCTTGTTCATTCTCTTCATACTCACATAGACTTTAACTTGCATACACATATATATTTGATGCATATACATAAAGCTATATCTACTTGTCTTGAATTCAACCGCCTCTATCCTATTCCCGTCTTACAAAGAGACACACAAATTGCCTTGGAACTTAGTTTCCTTGGATATAAAGGACTTTCCGATTACGTTATCCGAACTCTGTGATTGATCTGGAATGACGATTGCACGTGGCAGTTGCGACTGCGCAACATTCGAGTGATCATGTTAGTGGGGTAACTTCAATTCTAATCTTTTTATTCTCATTCCATTTATATATATGGATATATTATTTTACATTTATTATTTACATTTACTTTTCTCATATATGAAGACAAACGTATTCACACATTAGTAGATGGTGCAATAAATGAATTTATTAAATTGAATCAGCAAAAAGTATGAAGTCAATTCATTGGACAGTTGACGTAACAAATCAAATGAGTCAAGTTATTCAAACAGTAGCCGATGGTACACGAATGAATGCATTGGACCGGTGAAAAAGTCCCAACGAATTACAGGGGTCAGTGATTTTTATATTCCACTATATAGTTTTTATACGAATAAATATGTTGAGAAATTTTCTGGGTGTATTTTATTTTTTTATTTTTTGTTTTTCTGCCTTTTATTTCATCGATGTATTCGTATTCACTTGATATTTTTTTTTCTTTTTTTTCCCCAAACGTATCCACCCAATATATATACATATAGACACACAATGTTTGTTTATTGTTGTTCATACGCAGGAACAAAGAAAAATTTGTCATTCGGATAAAACGTCATTTTCATATATAAATATATAGATATATATTTTTACTATCAGTTGAAGTTTATCCTTGATATGGTTTATCCCATTCGTATTCTAATATCAAGCTAAAACCTAAAAGGGGATATCAGGGGAAAAAATCAGAAAAAAATTATTGGGAAACACATTGTGATTTTATTATATTATTATTTTTTTTTTCTCCACCCTCGCTGCGATTTCATGGTCCAACGCTTCAATTATTCATTGCCATTCATTCAACACATTTACTTCATTATTCTTGGGAGTAAACATGTCAATGATTGAATAACATGAATAATTTTCAGGAAAATAAATATTGGAAAGTATTTATTTATTATTTTACTTCGATTTTTTTTACTATTTATTCATTTATTTATTTTTTTTTTATTTATTTATTTGGGAAATGAAATATTCGTGAATTGAGATAGGAAACGTATCTATAGCTACAGTTGTGAGTTTTGGACATTTTTACAGTTGATTGAATGATGCAGAGAGTGCAGTGATGTGAAAAAAAGTTCTATCCTTTTGCCATCAATTGACTATGCATTGTATCAAAAATATATTCTTCAATTCATCACAATGTAACTATAAATTTTTTATCATATTTTTATTTGTCAAATATCAAATATAATACGAATAAAATTGTCATTGCAAGATAATAAAAAATCTGAACAATAGAATGAATGAACGCGTACCATCATCCAATCGTTTAAATGTTTTTTTTTTTCTTTTTCCTTTTTTTTTTTTCATCAAGATCGCCAATCCTTTACTCATCACATTGCAATCGGATGGAAAAGGGTGAGGACTATTGTTACCTGACGAAACCGCGAATACGAAAAAATGTTCTTGGTTTCATTCATCGAGTGAATTTTCTATTTGATGTATATACAGTGGACGAAAGGGAGAAAAGAACGATCCGAGAATGAGAATAAAATGAAATAAAATAAAAAATAAAAAAATAAAAGAAACAAGACAGCATGAAGGGGTGACGGAAGCCCAGTTCATTTCACGTATCAAGCATAGTGTCATTGTTCGAGGGCCTTTTTCGAATCCGATTGTCAGTCTAGTCTTCAATGTCCTTGGATCAGCACTCACCAATCAAAAAAGACTCGGTACAATTTTCCCATTCCCTCATAGTAGAAATAAATGAAAGAAAATAATAAAATATTAAATTGGTATCATCATATTTTATCAATTAAAAAAAAAATTTAATTTTATATTGAGCTAAATTTATTCGAAGAAATTAATTGAAATCCTTGAAAATAATTTTTTTTTTTTACCTGTTAATGAGTAATTATAAAATCTATCGATGAATATTATTATATTGATTCACGTTCTGATTTTTTATTATTTTTTTATATTTGCATTATATAAAAATACGAATTTTATATTGTGTAACAAAGTGTAAAGCAAGTGCGACAGTTTGAAACATGATGGCATCAGCCCGTTTGTAAATCCAACGGGAAAACCGATGAGACAGAATACAAAAAATGTGTGGCTTGAACGGAGGCAATCAAGTGCCCGCATATGTTCGGATTACTCTCGCCGATTGACCTTCCAATATTCTTCTTTTTCTTAGTTTCCTCCTTCATCTTACAAGACCCACGTACTCCATCATTTATAAACACACATTACTCTTACATTCCACATCATTCTTCTGATCTTCCCTCATCATTGTCATTTCATTTGAGTCTCACTATCAATTTAAAATTGATGACAAAAGTTATAATAAAATAGTAATAATATTTTTTGAATTAATTCCTATGTATATTGAATATTTATTCATATTCATTTCGATAGTATAAATAATTTGATTATTATCAATTGGAAATAATATTGAATTATAGTTGAATTGTTCGTGATTGCTTATATATAATTGAGAATATTTCAACGATTTTAAAGGAAGACCATTTGCTGCAGCAAAGGCTTCTGGCTCAGGTTCAGGTCATACTATTGATAATAGACATGAACGGAACTTCATATAGCTTCTCACTGTATTGCACTCTGTATACTGCAACTGACACCAATGATTATAAACTCGATGGCTTGTACGTGGTAAGGTAAAATGGGATAGAATGGACATAACATTTAGTATAGTAAAGAGAAGATTCTGCACGTGTGGCCAACAATTTCCTCAAAATATATCCACAAATCGAGCCAAAATCGAGAGGGAAGAAGAAAAAAAAAAATTCTTATCGATTGTGGAATTGACAGTTATGTCATCGAAATGTCCTCTTGAGTATTAACACCGAGGAAAAATATAAAATAATATTTAGGAATAATGTTAAATTGTAATTGAACAATTAAATGGTTAATTATTGAAGGAATAATCATATAATGATATATCTAATCATTAATATCAATCGTTCATGGTCGTATTTACTGACAATACACGCAAATGATTCAAATACATTAGAGATTCTATGAAGCTGATGATATTGAATCATCCGATTTATTGTACGTTGATGATACATTTGTATTGTATTGATTTTAATAATAATAATAATAATAATAATAATACAAGATTGTATATGTAGCTATAAATACGTGGTGAACATGGTCGTGTTGTACTTAATGAATCCTACATTGTTTCATAATTAAATGGTATTAAAGTATTTTTATATAAAAATTTAAGAGAAAATCAATTAATTATTATATAATTACTACAATTACACAATAACCATAATTAATATTATTGATAAAAAATTATATTTAATATAAGTCCATGAGAAAAAAAAAAAAAGAGTACGTGAAATTGTATTTGACAATTGGAATCAAGCCAAATAATCTGAATTTTGTCAATATGCAATTACGATTATTTCCACATCATTTTCAACGGATTTAACTTGCATTAATTTCAAAAATCAATGTAATGGAAATAGTGTGAGCCTACATAACCGCTCAACTACGTATTCGTATACATAATAAACATATATACGTACATTATATTGTATTAAATTTTTCAACCATTGCGCTGGTATAATAGTTATTATATTGCTCAATAGTGTGCAATTTAATATGACACCATTGGGTGGTCTTACTTGTGCTTTTGTATGTAACATTAAATATATATGTATTTAGAAAATTGCATTTTCTACTGCTAACTAAATTGCTATTGTTGACATTTCATTTGAATACTATCTGCTTTCGTATACTAAATTTATTCTCACTCATTGCTCAGTGTCGTATTGTTAAATAAATAATTTAAATTATTCTATGAATTCAGGAATATATTTCTGTTTGAATATTTCAACGTTACAATTATTCATTAATAAAATTTTGTTGGATTGACATTAAAATTTTTATTTTCATATATATAAAATTTATATTTACATATCAATCGGTGATATTCATATTTTTAATGCTTTTGAATAATTTGTTGGATTTTTTTATTGCCATAGATGATACTCGACAATTGAACTATGTAAACGAAACAAGTCTTATATTTTTTAACAAGCCATAATAAAATGCAACATGAACACAGTGAAATGCGAAAATGGAGAAATAAAATAGAGGTGAAAAAAAAGTAAGAAAAAGTACAAGAGCAGAGTACTGTTGCCTATTGGCTTAACGAGATCATAAAAGTTAAAACAGTAACTGCCACTTGGAAAAATTTTCAGCTTAGTTTTTAATGTCAAATAATATTGTCTATTTTATCACTAATGATTTTTATTTATACAACAAAAACTGTCGTCTTTGGATAATTTATCATTACTCTCGTACTCACTTTAATATATATACAATATTTACATTAATTCTTTATCGAATAATATTATTATCAATGATTCTATGTATTTATTTATCATTAGTAAGCCACTATTATGCAATTCAAGATGTCTATTCATTTATTTATTTATTTTTATTTTTCTTTTTTCTTTTTTTTTTCATCAATAAAATGTAATGTGAGCTCATGAATGTATGAAATTTTTTCGACTTTCACGTCGTTCATATCATGAATTTTCATGAATGTATATTTTCCAATATAATAGAATAAAAATTTTTAAAAAAACAAACAAATTGAAACAAATCTAAGTGGCGAAAACTCATCAATTCAGTTGCAAGAAATACGAAGTAAAGAGGAAAAGTTTAACTCAACGCTTGAGTCAATGTTACTAACTGCAAAAGTAAAAGAGGAATGGATTATAACATACACAAAGATGGTCCACGTCCATATATATACTATTTATGAATAAAAAAATAATAATAATAAAGGAAAACAACGTAAAATCTGTGAAAAGAAAACCCCAGAGAGAATAATAGAGATGAGAAAGATCTGGCGCTTGGCCATAACGATTTATTTATTTTTCTTTGAACAAACTTCCAGTTCACATCTCAGTGTATTATTTGCGTGTATATGTTAGGTTTGTGGGTGTGTGTAGGTGTATTTACAGTGTTCATGTGTATGCAACTCTAGTGGCATTTGAGGGAGTAGACAAACAGCCAAGACAAAAACATTTTATTACGCGATTAAGCCGACGATGATGACAATATTTCATGGATGATAAAAACAACATTCATTTTTCAGATAGTCCAACATGATATAAAGACTCAATATCATTAGATAAAATATATATATATATATATATATTTTTTCCTCTCCTCACTTTTTTATCGTTTCCTAATTAACGAAAAATTTTATAATTTATAATATTATTAAAAATTATATTCAATAGTGATTTAAAATAATAAATGTAATATAGTAACAGAGAAGAAGACGTAGGAAAAGAAAGAAAAAAAAAAAATGTGAATATTCATGGGCGAATTGCCAATGAAATTGCGTGTCATTGCGTATTGGGCCTTTCCAGTGTAAATGTCAAAATACAAAACGAATTGGCCCCACGGACTACCTCGTAACAACGTAACAAATTTTATAGCCAACAATAATAATCCAATAATATAAATTCACTTCGTTATCAGCGTTGAAAATTTATTGTTACAATATTATCGAGCTGCCGATTATCACGATAACATTTGGCGGTTGCAACACCCAAAATATATTTAACTATTGAACACAATTTTAACTTGACATTCACCACCACATTATAAAACGATACACCCAAATAAAATTTGTTACTTGTATATAATTCTATTTATTGCCAAGATATTTATTATATTTTTATATAATTATTTATATACAATGACATTTATTTATTACACAGTTATCAACTGAACTTGTTAATAAAATTCGATTTTTCTCGTTGAATAAATAATTCTGATATATTTTATATAATTTACACTTTTTTATTCAAATAAATATTTATTGATTAATTATAAAAAATTAATTAGTATTTTTATTATTTATAGGAATAGATATAATTCCAATGAATTTCAATTCAATTATTAATCCGATTATGTAAATTTTGATGGTATAAAAAATAAAACGACAGTTGGATCTCTAATAATTTTGATTATATTGAATAATCGAGTGGTTAAATGTTAAATTTATTAGAATATTAAAATAACACGTTAGCGGTGATTTATCACATCATTACATGTGAATCAGGAGAACTTGGCATTTCTACTCAATTGGACATCATCCCTTGAGTTACCTACGCACCCTCAAACATTTCACCCTCGTACAAAGTGAAGAAAAAAGAAAAGAAGAAGAAGAAGAAAAAGAAGCTGAAGAAGATGAAGAAAATAAATGAAAGAAATTTACTCGTGCAAACGATATCGTGTGTCACACACACACACACATATATATATATATATATATATACAATAATAAAAAAAAAATTCTCAAGATATCAAATCTCATTTTTAAAAATTGCGTTCGCACGCGGCAAATTAGATTCGCTGCAGTAGGCGCACGTCGTCCGGAAATGTCTACGGTTGATATCGCTTGGTGTGAATGAGAAAATGACGACGGAAAAGAGATTCGCCGCAGTGCAAAGTGGAATGAAAAAAAAAAAAATATTAATAAAAAAAGTAAAAAAACCAAGTGCAAGTCAAGGAAAAAAAATAAACCAAGAATATAGACGAGGTGAAAAGAAAAAAAAAATAAATAAATAAAAGAAATAATAAGACGACGTAATAAAAATGAAAAAAAAAATATATATATATATACATATTCGTAGGGATAAATGAGAAAGAAATTCCAAAGAATGAACCTTGAGGAGAATGAGAATAAAAACCTGCGGATGAAAAAAAAAAAAGAAAAAAAAAAAGAAATTGGACCATTCAATGCGCTACTCAGTAATTGGAAAGCGAATTTTGGCCTATCATATATACACTCTCACCTCCCCTCCCCCACACATATATATATATATATATGTCAACAGCTTGGAGAAAAGCAGCCGAACGTTCTTCCGCTTATCGGATAATTACTACGATGGGTTTTTGTAACGTGGGGAGGAGTTTCGTATATATTTTTACACCCTCACCTATTCCCTTCCCCTTCCTCTACTCTTGTGCGAACACAATCGGAAAAGGAAGACAGGAAAAATAAGAAAAGAAGAAGAAAAAGAAGAAGAGAAAAGAAAGTCGTTACAAAAAGTCAAGTGGGATCAGAAAGCCTGAGGGGTTGATATAGAACGCACGTGGAGCGTTGAGGATGAAGGCGTTAGATTAGCGTCATCTCGAGTGATAACGTTAATTTTTTCCTACCCTTCGCTCGTTTTTTTTTTTTTTTTTTTTTTTTTTTTCTTTCACTACTGCGGCCTCAAACCCCTTATACCAACGACGACTATGTAACCACTACTGACTTTATTCCATCTACGAGTTATATATACCGTATAATCGTGTCTTTGGAATTGCTATTCCACTTTTGAGTAGAGAATGGAAGAAAAGATAGAAAAAAAAATTAAAGAAAAGAATAAGAGGCATTGGTGTATGATAATTATTTTTTTCTTCCTCCATTGATGGTAATAATCACTCTGGTAGATTTTTAATATTTTCACATTTTTATTCTTCTTTCTTTTTCATTTGATGAATTTTTATTTGAAATTTTCATTTGGAATTGAATGATATTTTTATCTAGCGACTAATAAATAATAATTTAAATAATAATTTGAATAATATAGAGAAATATTTATATAATTATATTGAATATTCTCATCGTATGAATTTTAAATTGTGATTGAATATTTCATTAACTCACTCATCCAATCAATGAATTTAATTACTATAAATATTTGAATATATTAAATATACCAAATTGTATATAATCTTATATACCAGTTGAAAATGATAAGTGTTAAGATGATATAAATACAAAAAAAAAACAAAAAATAGAAGAAAATTCAAATACAACTCATCTGCCCGTTGATTTTCTTCATCACTTTTTTTTATTTTTATTTATTTTTTTTTATTCCTCCTGTCCGTTTTATCGCTATTGCACGTTGAATACGTGAAGGGTAACGAAATGGAGAAGCGGACGCGCGAGAGGGTGGTAATGGCTTGGGGACAAATTTGCGCGAAGGAAAAAAATAATTGGCAGACGTAGTTGGAGAGCATTGGAGTCGTACTTTGTCCATCCGGAGTCTCGTTAAGCAAAAATAATGGAGATTATTAAAAAAATCTCTTCTTTCCAGCTCTTCCCACTCTTTCACTATTTTTTTTTTTTTTTTTTTTCCTCCTCTCTTCTCTCACTGTCTTTTCTTCCTGAAGTATTACCTCGTGTGAAAAGAGCGAAATCATTATATTCCAAATGGAGCAACATCGTTAAATAAATTTCAATATGAAGAAACAATCTTTGTCCAAAAAAAAAAAATTTTTTAAATAAAATAAAAAATATGCACAATAAAGAAATAAGATGTCTTATATTTTTAATCTTTCTTACTTGTCTTGTTCTCCATCACGACACTGTCATGTTGAAGTCGTTGACGCACACATCATTAATTATAGTCTGTCTGTGTCTCACTACTTGGATTACACAAAAACACAAAGTAACGACCTGTCTGCATTTCTCATATTTCTACTTTCACATCACATGCTATATAGCTAGTTTTTTGTTATTACTTAACGATATGTGTTCTTGATATATATCACTTGTTAAAGATTATTTATTATCAATAGAAGATTGGAAATTTTGTTTTTTATTTAATTAACAATTTCTTTACAACCTTTATTCCAGCAAACCTGTAAATATTAAACATTTATAATTGAATAATAATCATTTATGATTAATATTAAATTAGAATTTTAATATTATTGACCTTATTTCTACCACACGGTGTACCATCCATTGGTATTGGTGCTTCAATACTGAGATTATTGCGATCTTTGCATTGTAAATTCGTATCACAGGATATATTTGGATACATCTGAATTCTATTCATGTCCTGAAATAATTAAAATCAATAACAGAAATACCCCAGGATTGATAAATAGAAATAAAAACCTTTTGAATTTGTTTGTGACTATAGCATTGACATTGTTGATCAATTGTCCACAACTGCTGAGGTCCAGAAATCTGAAGTGAACGAGGTCGGTTAATAAAAGCACAACCATCTGGAGAACTAGAATGAATATTGAAATATTAATATACAATCAGTGTATTGATACCATTTTTTAATTTAGCAAATTAAATCAGAACCGAAAAAATTTGTAGATGAGATTTTTACTAGTATCACTCCATGATAAACAAATTTCACAATAACCTATAGTTGTTTTCATTATTTTCGCAGAACATACACCATTTTTTTTCACTGGAGTATCATCGTGCTTGACACCAAACCTAAAATATCTTATATTTATGAATATATCATGATAACATTTAATTCGCGTGAATTAATAAAAAAAAAAAGAAAAAAAGAAAAGAAAAATCCTCACATGTGTGCTATCTCGTGGGCTATGATTGGAAAACTACTGAAATTTTCAAGATCCGTTATAGAAGCTGATGGTACATACATAGTACCTTGTACTTTATATCTGTGATATCCAGATGTTGGATATCGTCGTGCTGATCCTTCAATAATATTCATATCACTGTTCACGAATTTGATTTTTTTTTTCTTTTTTTTTTTCAATATCATTCAATTACTTACCACCCAATTTAATCAATTCAATCCTTTTTGTTTTTACATCATATTCATTCACGTATAGTCCATATCTGAACAAAAAAAAAATAAACAAAATAAAATGTCAAATCTGGATGAAAAAAATATAATAAAATTGATTGGAATTGATTGATTATTTTTTACTTTGTAAGAAAAATAGCAATGTCATAAGATTCACGTGGAATTAATTTCCAAAATGTTTTTAAATAATTTTCAGTTGAATTAATCGTACAATATGCATTCATGTAGTTTAAAATTCTTGAACCATGTATTTTTATATTCCTTGAATTTATTTGACGGTAACATTTGATTAAATTAGAAAATGACTCGCGATGCTAAATTTATTTAAAAAAAAAAGAGAAGAAAATTATTATTAATAATTTTTTTCAATAATTATTCAAACATTGAACACATAAAAACTCACATTTCCAATAATAATTCCTGCAATATTGAATTTTATATTCAGATTTTGTATTTTTGAATATAACATATCGACACTATTGAATAAAGTTAATAAATATGAGACAATTGGTATGTATCGATCATTGGATCCTTCTTGTCTGTAAAAAAATCTCACAATAATCAGAATTGATTGTATATATATTCATAAAAATATCAATTTCAAATTCAATACTCACAGTTCTTCTGCCATATCATAATTAATTATTACCATTGTTTCGATATAAAAATTATTTTGATGATCGTCATCATTAACTGATGTAGTGTTCAATTCAAATACATATGATAAATTTTTATCTGTAGATAATTATTAATATTGTTATTTTTCCATTTTATAAAATCATATAGACATTGTTCAATTACCATTTTTCTGAGGGAATTTAATGAACAACATCTGATCAATTCTTTTCAATGGTTTTCTATTAAAATAATGTCCAGATATTGGTCGTGCGGCAACAGGACCAGTTTTTTTTACCCTAAGTTCTTTATTTTTATCATAAATTGATAAGCGTTTGATATAATATCGATGATCAATTGTTCCATCCTGAGAATTAAATAATAATTATTATTTGAGAAAAATCCTCTGATTATTGATAAATTGACGTGAGAATATTTACGAATTCTTGGCGTTTGTGAAAATAAACGAGCGCAGACGAAGTATCAAGATCTTGAAATGTCGTAAATCGACCGAGTTCATTCATTATCTAATACCATAAAAATTTATTATTATTTTATTTATTATATTTTTATTGAATTATTTTATTCACAAACTTTTTGAGAATTAATTGAATCGAGTAATGTCCCACGTGCAATCCATATTGGTGTATTTTCATTTGCCAAATATGATTTTGTTTCAATTAAATTCAAATTTATTGATAATTTCAAATTATCAAGATGTTTGGAATGAGATCTCATTGATTGAAATAATATCAATAAATGGATGATGATCATATTTCTTCAACTGCCAAATTTCAAAAAAAAAAAAAAATAAATAAATGAATATATAAATATAAATATATTATTTACGTGGACATTTATTATCAACAATCAATTTTGAAGTTGAAAAGTCATGGAAAAATGATTTATAAAAATCTCAAGCCTAAAATTTTCCTGTTCAATTTTTTCAGTTCTTTTATCTTTTATTTCCTTTACTTTATCCTTCATATATATATAAATTTTTCTCTTTCTTCTTTCCCACACATTTTTATTTCACTTCTATTCCTCAATATATATATCAAATCGTGTGTGCAGGGCGTCAGTACCTTCAAGCTCGCACCATTATTTCCCGATAAAATTCTCAGACACTCGACAAGAAACGAGGACCAACGCATCGGGACTTCCGTGAAGTAGAGAGAAGTTTTAAAGTGGTTTTTAAGTGTCATCGGTTCTCTTTCCTTACCCCCAATTCACTCACTCTCTCACACTCATCATCACTTATATATATTTTCACACTCGTTCTTTCTCTTACTTTCAAGTAGTTCACGATGCCACACGGCTCGCTTGCGTCTCATCGATAAACTATAACGAGACAAATGGATGTGAGAGAAGCGATTGATCCTCTGGCACGACATCACTTTCCTCACTACAATTTCATTTTTTGTTTTTTCGACGTATATTTCTCATTTCTTATTTTTTCCTTCTTCATTCTCTATTGTCGTACTCTCTTCCTGTCATCTGCTATTTTTTTTATTATTATTATTTTTTTTTTCCCTACATATTCAGTATCGTATACACTGCACATATATATTATTGTTATTATTATTATTATTATTATTGTTATTTGTAGTTTATCAAAAGAATATAAAAGTTATTTTTCTTCATATTCGCGTGTGTGACTTGAAATAAGTTTTTAAAAATATATCTTGTTATTTCTTTGTTTTTATATTTATTATTTTGATCATTCGCATTTGATTATAATTGATGAAATTTTTTATCAATGAAGGAAATCAAAGAGAAATAAATTTATTGGAAAAGTGAATAAAGAATTGAAGTCTGTGCATTATTGAGTATAACTACTACTGACCTTTTGCAACGTTCAAGCGACAACTCACAGATGGCACGTGCTGTTTGATTTAAATATTTATAAATAATTTGTCAGATTGTTCTGGAAAAAAATTTAAAGAAAAATAGTAATAAATAAAACAACAAGAATAGAATTACAAAGCAATAAATAATAAATATATAGGTGATTTTTATTATTATTTATGTTCAACAGAATTAATAATTGAATGAGTTGATTAATTTTTAAATTTTATCACAAACATTAAATATGTGAAATTAATTTTTTTGTTTAACTTTAACTTGCTACAAATTCTCGAGAAATTCTATTTCGTCATGGGAATTGAACAGAAACAACAGCTTCCGTTCAAATTCTTTTTATTTTACTTTAATCCCTATTTTTCCTCAACATTTTTTCATCAATTATCAAATACAAATCACAAATTTTCAACTTAAAAATTAATCTTCACGAACACATAAACTCTAACTCAATAAATATAAATTCACATTTATTAATTTAGCAATTTTTTTCATCTTATTTCTCATTAATCTATCTGATAACAAAAAAAAAATCCATCAGTGAAAATTTCGTACTGCCAAATGTTTGTCTCTTTCATAAACTTTTATTCATCACTCCGACCTTTTATTCACGACTTTTTTTTTGTGTCTAACTCATATATTGTATCCTAAATACACGCACAAATCTACTCTCACTCTCATTACATTCTCTTTCTTTGTTACCACACTCACTCTGCATATACCCAAGCTGCTTTAATATATGACTCCTTGTAATTGCTCTGCGATAAATTAATACGATTTCGCACGCATGTGCCGCACAATATATAGACCCATTGTTTCAGCTTACAGTAAAGGTGGCATGTGGAGAAGAGAAGGGTAGGAGAGAGAGAGGAGGGAGGAGAAGGAATAGCACAACCAGTTTGCCTGCCTTTTCCTCATCCCCACAGGGGCGGTTGAGAATATGTTTACAACAGGCGATGGCATTTGAGATGTATTCTTACGATGGAATAAAAAAAAAAAGACGTGGAATCTGAGAAAAAAAAAAGTAAAAAAGACAACCCAAAGATAAACATGAAGAAAAAGAAGATGAAGAAGATGAAGAAGAAGAAAAAGTAAATTGCCAATGGGCATGTGGTATATCTTTGCTTTTGAACGTGTAGGTGGAACTAACACCTGCCTATTGTATGATATAATGCGAAAGACAGGCAACGAGAAAGTGAAAAAAAATAAAATAAAATAAAATAAAGAAAAAATGAAAAAGATGATGCTTTGGTTTCGTGATGGTGTACCAAGATAAATGATTATGTGCAATATGAAATAAATGATTTTATATTTTATATTTCAAATATTATTTATAAGATTTATTGACGTTTTATTATTATATTAATTTATAATAAAAATCACGTGACAAAAAAAAAAAATGTATAATAAATTGAATATCGTGAAAAGTATTTGTTAAATAATAAATTTAAAATAAATTACTCAACATATGAAATATATTTCAATTTGTCAATTATAGGAGTTTATAAAAACATAAATTTCTACACAATATATATACGAATAATTTATAATTTATAATAGTAGCGTTTTATATAAATTATTGAATTATCGTGCGATCGCAGTTTAGTTGATGATGACAAAAAAAAAAAAAAATGATAATAGTAATAATAAATAAATAAATGATGCTAATAATATGAATAAATAAACACACACCTACACACATTGTATGGTCGCCACATATTTAACTACAATATATAACACACGCGTGAATAAATGAAGCGTGTGTTGGTTCACATTAACAAATTTAATGGTACGAGGTTACAATAAAAATTATTAGCCGGATAATTTTCACCGGGAGCACACACGCACAATTCGTCCGACATGGGACATTAATTATTATATATATATATATCCTAACTCTTCCTCTTGCTCTATACGAATAAACTGACCGTGTTTGTCTTTATCTATACCTCATCATCTCTGTCATACACATATGAAATTCATGATACCACATTCATGTTCATATCCGTCCCGCCATTACCAAGTAAATTGAGAGAGCAAATTAAGTGCAATAATTTTACTTATAGCCAAAAAATATGTTTTTGTTGTTGTTTTTTTTAATTAAACTAAATGTAACATAATTATTAAATTATCAGTATTATAATATTATGAATAATTTATTATTTAATTTTGTAGAATAATAACAGAAATAATAAAAATCAGATGTAAATTATGATAGAGAAAAAATATACAATTATATATATAAATTTATAATAATATAAATAGAAGTATTGAATATTTATTGTTTAAGTGTGATATAAAATATGGGTGGGACAGAAATTGTAACAATGAAAAGACACGTTGTGGTATCAGTTTGACATTTTACGATGCAATCAACTTGAACAGTCGCATCCTCAGCACACACACACACATAAACATAGCAAAAGCCTTATCGAGATTTGTTTAATGCTGCTGTATTACGTGACATTGGTTAATGGCAATTCCAACACTTTGTTGCATCCACAATGTTCACATCAACCCAGTCCTGATGACGACAACGACGATCAATCAACTGGCAAATTAACGACTAATTATTTGTATGATGTGTGTGTATAAAAGATGAGAAATCAATTATGATAACACAAGTAGACAATCCATATAACTATTATTAATGAATGTCAATAAATTCTCACCTGTCATGATTGAGAATTTGCCGAATAATTAGCCAAATTTTTGTTTGTGCTCACTTGTATTTTCACACATTTTTTTTTTGTTGACATTAAATTGATGGGGAAGAGAAAAAAAAAAAAATAATAATAAATAAAAAATCAATGAAATATTTACAAATGAATTCAATAATAGAAAATTTATTAATACACACATGAAATTGTACATTGAAAATTAATTTAACGATTATACCAGCACTTTTTATACGTTTAATTACTCGAATAATCATTCCACTGTGATACAATGATGTGGTTTGTGATTGTTTCAGTTTCGCGTCAAAATTACACATCACACCATGAATCTCTCTGTTTTGCCATTCTCCCTCCAGCAACTTCATCCCCTGCCTCTCACTTTACTCCTCTATATCATCATTCTATCTTCTTCTCTCTATGCTGTTACGAGTGACATCTCACCCTCTTCTCTTTGTGTGTGAGTGTGTGTGTGTGTGTATGTGTGCATGTGTGTATTGAGTACTATAGACATTTCATCGCTCGAATGAACCATGAAGTCACCTTTCCACTTTGTTTTCTCTCATTGTCTCGTTGTTTTTTTTTTTGTTTTTCTTTTTTACACGACGACCCCAGTAAAAATAAAAATACTTTTTGAAATCAATTTTATTAAAAATGAAAAATACACATTATTATAGAATAAATCTCAAACTTTTAATGAAAGAAAAAAAAAGAACAAAAACAAAAAATTGATGTTGAAAGGATAAAAATTGTAAAAATATTTTTAATTCTCTTTTTTAATTTTAATATATAAATTATTATTTTTTCTTTTTTATTTTTTCTCACTTGTGTTGTGTTTGCAATGTCGTGATGATCGTGAAACGTGCACAGTCACGCTGCGTTTTCTTATTATAGAACATTAGATGTGGGTTCTCTATAAATACATATATACAACGTTTAAGTAAAAAAAAAAAGGCAGAATTGGAAATCGTGCATGATGATGAATTGATAACGTATTTAAAGCCATTCGACATTATCGTGAGAGACATAATATGATAATAGAAAAAAAAAATATCCAAAAATATATTTATTAAAATTATAAAGTCATAAAAAAAAATGAAGAAGAATAAAACAAATTAATAAATTCACACGTGTATTTTTATAAATTTGTTATATTTAATATTAAAAAAGCTGAGATATTTCTTTATACGGTAAAAAGTGTATACAAATATATACAAATATATAAATACATTTCAATACGAATACAGTGACAGTGACGTTATAAAAGACTACATTGGAATATGAATCATCGAGGATTATCTCGCATTCAAAATTCGTTTAAACCATCTTTTCTTATGTCGCGGACTGTACTGAACCACTACCACCTCACTCATTTCTTTTTTTCTCCCAGTTCATATGATTTTATATAGAAGAAATTCAATTGCCATACTATTACATCCGGTGAGTGAAATATGAGTCTACGTCGCATGAAATAAGAACCGAATGGATTGAATGAGTGTCTTACTGCCACTCGATATTTTAAATTTTTCATACATTCACACTTTCGCTAAATAAATTCACTAAATTTTTTTACTCTTCTCCCTCTTTCTCTCTACTACCATTGTATACATTTAGAATTCATCCTGTGATACGTCAAAGAATAAACAAAAAAAAACTACTCATTTCTACTCTTTATTAATTCTTGATTTATTAAAATAAAAAAGGAAAAAAAAAAGAATGTCAAATTATCTAAAGAATTTTTTTAAAAAATAAATCCATGAATATTTAAATTTATCATAATAATAGAAGTTGATGAAGAAATAAATGGCAACCAAGAACTTTATTGTTACTGAATAGCCTGAGTTTTTTTTTCCTTTTATCTTCCTGAAGTTTCTCTTTCTATTCCCCTCTATTAAGTTCATAAATATTTATCCATGACACGTGTATAAACACAGTGCGGGATGCACTGTGACAATACATATATTAATGCGTGGTGAAACCACAAGAGGTAGAAAAAAAAAAGAAAGAGGAAACAAAAGGTATAATAGAATGACAAGTGCATTTTGAGATCCATCTGAATACCCAACGTATGGGTGTGATAGTTACCCACAGAAAATGACGGTAATTCAATATTTATATCTGAATCTAAATATTTTTTTATTATTTCCTCCAACAATTTGTGACTAATTTACATTGAAATGTTGACACACCTTTAACAAAGAAAAAATTTAAAAAAAAATAATAATAATGATTAGAAGAAGAAAAAAAAAAAGAGTTTTCAATATAAAATATCTCTTGGATAGATGTAGACAGAGTAAAGAAATTCAAATAAAAGTTGTAGAGAATTTTATAGCCTTTTATTTATGTTGTATGAAGTTTCATCGAAACATTAATATTTATCATGATATTTGGGAAAAAACTACAGCAACTTTAGGCTTCACGTAAACTACCACTCATATTGTATCGATTATTATTAAATATTATTATAAGATTATTATTATTTATGATAATTATTATTATTATAGAATATACAGAACCCGAGAAAAAAGGAGAAATGTCAGATCATCATTTACATTTGTTTTGCCAGAAGCGCCATAATGTATGGAAAATTTGTGAAATGAATGTCAGGTAGAATATGTGACTGTAATGAGCTATCCCTTCGGCATTATGATGTATTAATAAAACAATATACGATAATAATAATAAATAAAAATATATAATATAAAATAATATTGTACATTGTCATGAGTTAAATTAATATTCAAAATTATTATATCAAATTATAGATGAAAAAAATAATATGAAATTTATTCAATTTAAAATGACGCCATATGTTGCATATCATCAGTGTCAAACAATTATGACCCATTCACCGCATAAATAGAAATTATCCTGTCAGAAAAATGGTGGGAATGGTGAGATCTTTTTGCATGCAAACATTTCGTTTTATTTTTTTATTTATTTTTCATTTTTTCTCTAAAAAACTTCTTTTTTTTTTTGTCTTTTCAAACATATGTCGGCATTGACAATACACTGGACGTAATTTATCGAATTTGCAATAACATGTTGTGTAAATTATACAAGACCACAAGATGAAAAAAAAAAATAAATAAATAAATAAAAATACGTACGAATTGAATTTTTTCAATGGAGTATAAGAGTATAAAGTATTTGATAAATTTGTGTAAATAAATAAATCGTTCATTGGATGAGTGAATATATTGAGGTCATTCTGAAAGTTAACGACTGGCAATTTTTACATGTCGCATGTTAATTAATATGTCACAATCTCAGATTTCCAATGTCAATTTATTTTACAGTAGATACACGTGTACCAGATACATTTCATGATTTCATTGGGTCCTTTCATTAATCGTTTGTATTTAATTAAAAAAAAATTTCATTGCCCAATAATTATCATCATAATCTGTGATATATATTTTTTTTATTTTATCAAACAACTTTCAATACATCTGCTCTGTTACTCATGCTCCAGATTTTTAAATACACTCGTAATAATTATGTGATAATTAAAGAGAAAGTTTGAGATTTCATGAAAAAAAAAAAAAAATCACAACTGCCAATAATTCGATCAAGGTGTAACCTTATTTTTCTTTTAATCTATTCAAACTATCAGAACAAATTCAAAATAATATCAATAGAAAAAAGTATTAATGATAATAATAATAATAATAATAATAATAATTTAAAAATAGTTGGTAAGAAAATGAAAAAGTTCGAGCTTATGTATAAAGAATGAAAAACATTTACTGGAATTGGAGGGGGTTGGATGGTGAGTTGGTTCGTGGGTGGAAGGCTTATGTAAATGCGGGTAATTAATTTTGTGAATCCTATTAGTACTTGGGCCAATGGGCCGCGCCATTGCATCGACTGAAATGGTTGTACACGCTACGCAGTTTCACCTCGAAAGCAACGCCACTGAATTAATACTGAAGAATATTATTAAATACAATCAAATGTGTATTTCAAAACACAATAAAAAATATTGAACTTATTCCAAAATTCCGTTTTTTATATTCAAAATTTATGAATTATATAAAATTTATTGAATAAACAAATAAATATTTTTATTGTGATTTTTGAATATTTTTGAAGTTATAAATTGCAATCAGTTACAAATTTATTATGATTGACATGATGTGTATGATACGTACATAAACACTTTGACGTATTTTTTTTTATTTAATTTATTTTTTTATTGCTGACTCGAGTGTTGTACTTTTCCATGTACCAGTTAATGTGTCTATCATGAAAAATTCGTTAATTTCACAGTGACTGAGTCCGTGTGGTTGATTGTCCGCCACCACTTCTCCAATTGCAATCACACGATATGTCAGTTACGTGTGCGCTTTTTTTTTTTATTTATTTTGTTTTATATTGGTATATCACATACATATTTTGATGTATGTGTGTGTGAGCGTGTATATGTGTGTGTGACACGCATTGAATTTTCGAATTCTCATCATGGGAATTTTTAATTTTTAATTAATCCCCTTTCATTTTATTTATTGTTATTTTTTTAAAAATTTTTTATGATAATTCTGAAAGTATAAATAAATTAATATCGATACATATTTATGATGAATATTTTTATATATTTTTATCATCTGTGAAAAAATAAAAATAACGAAATTTCTTGTTTTCATATATTATTATTTTTTTTTTATTGAAAATTTTGTATTGAAATAAATAATTAATGGAAATTTTTTTTTATCTGCTGATATGCCGGATTTCAGTGTAATGTTACTTATGAAATTGTCGAAATTTTGAGATAGAAAAAATTAAATAAATAAATAAATAAAAGTGAAGGGGCCAATCATGCAATTTTTTCTTATTTTTATTTTTTACTTTTTTTTTTTTGTTTTTCTTTTGTCAGATGTGTTCAATTCTACATGCAGGAGATCTTCCTCTTATATTTTTCACACTCAATTTTCACATTTTCTTTTTCTTCTTCTTCTTCTTTTTTTTCTTCGTTTAATTTTTTTTCTTAAATTTAAACTGAATTTATTTAATTTCAATAAATTCGTTCAAGTTTATTTTTTCAACTAATATTAAAAAAATATATTTTCAACACCGATTCCAAATGAAAAAAGAGAGAAATTAATATAACAAAAAAGAATAAATATTGAAATAAAATAAAATAGGAAAAAAAAATTTGAAAGGAATGCAAAATTCATGGATCAATAAATGCACGAGCTATATTATAAATCGACTAATGATAACTCACCACTTGTGAAACCTCAAAAACTTTGTGAACAATAATAATCGCCTATAGATATATAGCAATGGTACCTATAAGTGGAATTGAAGGAAGAGAGAGAGAGAGAGAAACAGGGAGGGAGGAATAGCCATGATGATGATGGTGGTTTGGTAGGTGCTAATTGAACTTGGGAGTAGAATCGAGATTGAGTTGATTTTCACGAGGTTGTTTATACGCTTGAACAATCAAGAAGTTGATTCGCTCAAGGGCAGTAACTTCAAATTGTAAAATCCAACTTTTTCATGCAGTCTCATTCAACTTAATATTTATTTATTTATTCTCATCCTTCCTGTCATAACCAATAATAAAATAAATTTATAATCAAATTTTAAATTGAAAATTAATTACAAAAATAAACACTCAACTAATTATTTACATAAAAACGAAAAAAAATAAATAAATAAATAAATAAATAAATAAAATAATGGTTGTTTAATATTACGATATCATTTTATTCCTGATTCATCAACAATTCACTCGTAATTTATTCTTCGTATACTAAATGAGACCTAACGAATCAAATACAATTCGCGTGATACGCTCGACTTTGTCATGGATTCCACTGTGTGAAATGTTTAAAGCCATTCGAATGTCGTCGTCGTCGTCGTCGTTGTCGTATACCCAACAGAAGCATTCGCATGATGAACATCCCTTCATTATCCCGCAGTGCTTACCCATCTCTCTGTCTCTATCACTCATTTCCTCTCTCGATCGCAGTTACAGCATAGTCCTTTTATTCTCTTCATCTCTCGCTTTCTCATCCCTCTCTTACAAATTCTCTTGCATCAAATCGTGAACTTACGCATGCCTGAGAAATTTCCAAAACCTTTCCAGCCTCTCCACCACTTTCTCCAAGTCTCTTTACGCCTACGATGGATCCATTTAGTCTGTTTCTCTAAATAGATTCACATTTTTAATTAATATCCAACGATTACATAATTCATAATTTAATTATATATAGGTCAATAATTCTTTCTATTTTTTTTATTTTTTATTTATTCATATGTTTATATTATAAATACAATAGAGTATAAATTTTGTATATTAAATATATTTACGTAGACCATCAAATGGAATTTCAGAAAATTGTGAGATCACCGGAAAGATTTTATTCAATTTTTTTTTGTTGGTATATGGCTCACGGGTAAATCGAAAAAGATATTTTTTTTCTTTCCTCCATTGCCAATGCGAGACAAAGAGACTGAATTTTCTTTATACACGATATATATATATATATACATATACATGCAGCATCAATAACCAATGACCATAAATCGATATAAAAAAAAAATGATCAATCATTTTGTGTTTTGTCTTTCCCACTCTGTTGTCCTTTTCATAAAAAATATCCAATACCGTAAAAACATCAAAGTAGAAAAATATAACAGAGTTTACAATTATAATATTTTTATGGAAAAACTTGTGAATAATTGTCTAAATACTCAACATGACAAGAAAAAAACAAGAATAGAAATTCTACCCAGTGCAAAATCTTTGACATGTTTAAAAAGGGGCAGCGGAACCAAAGGAAAGAGACGAGAGTGTCAAGGGAATGAGGATATAAAGAAGTGAAATAAAGTAAGAAAATAGAAATGGAAATGCATGTGTGAGAGAAGTGAAAACAGAAAACGGAACACACACAAAAATCTTGTGTGTGTGTGTGTGTGTGTGTGTGTGTGTGTGATGGAGGAGAGAGGTATACTCGTTCAACAATTCGTAGAGTGGGAAAGGAGAAATAGTGAGGAGAGAGACACAATATTACCCTCGCCGATCCCCCAAAATTTACCTCCTCACTATATTTTCACCCTTTACATTCACCCACCATAGCCGTCGGTACTGCTGCTACCGTCGTCGACGACGACGTGTAAGCGCATGCCCATTCGCCAAACGAAATTCAAGGGGTGCGAATGAGAGAATGAAATATAAAACAGGATAGACGAAATTGTGGGAGTCGACGTCACCGGTGAACTCATCGACTGATTTCTCAGTGCGTTTGGTGAACGGTACGCGTACGGACGTGTGGAAATTTTCCATCTCCGTGTTATCCTAATACAGCAAATTATTTGTATTTTTTTTTTTTTTTTTTTTTTTTATCTAGCCAACACCAATGATAATAACATCATTATAAAAAAACCAACAAACATCACAAAGCACAGTAAATTGATAAAAGATATAAACAAAAAAATCAATAATAATACAGAAATTATTTATTGAAATTTTTTATACTCTAACAAATTTTTCTTTTTTTTTACTGTATCATATATTTTATTCTTTTTCCTATTTCCATTGAAATAATAAAATTAAGTTTATGAATATTAATAATAAATAATACTTTATTTATGTAAGAATATAATTAATACATATTGTCAATACGAAAAAATAATGCTATGTGGCACACCACTAATTTATTTGTGTGGCAAAATGTAAATAATTCAAATACGGACTGGTGTATAGTAAATAAATACAAATGAGAGAAAAAAAATTCAATGACTTAGTCACACGAAACGTTTGTGATTATAAAATCTCACATTAGTTTATCCTGTATTGTGTATACTAAATTGTATTATAGGCAGCTTAATACAAAGAGAGAGAGAGTGAGGGAAATAGATAAATGTAAACAGTATGCATGCAAAATAATCCGACGAATGAAACGTTAATACGCCTGTCGCTTATTGTTCATGCACGTGATCTCTCTAGTCTTGTGCGAGTAGTGTTGCGAATCGCATCGGTCTACATTTAATTGTCGCGTCGTGTCTTTAGTTTATTTTATCCAATTAATTATTGAATATAATTAATAATAAATTTATTATTAACAATAAATAATAAAAAATTTATTGAATGATAAAAAATTTTGAGATAGAAAAAATGACATCGAATTAAATAATTTACAAAATTCATTTTATTGAATGATAAAAAGTGGACAATATAACGATAGGATTTATTTATCGCGAGTGTATCATTAACTTTGTATTTGTGTTAATGAATTTGTGTTTATACAATATAAAGAGACAATTGAATTCAAAGAAAATTTATAATTTATTATTTGATTATTTTTTCTAAATAAAAATAGTAGAAAGTAAAACAAAAATGCGAATAGTTGTGACATAAGTAAGTGTAGTGATATTGGTGTTAAAGACTTGGAAAAAGAATGAATGTAAAAAGTGAATGAAAAGAAAAAAAATAAAAAATAAAAACTCAATGCTGAAAAAAAGGAGATAAAAAATAGCTGGTGGTTAATCAAATTGTTCCTTCGACTTTGGGCCTGATCATCATCATCATCATCATCATCTACCAACAACTTCCAGCATTGGTGAGCTACTCTCAATTTATTTAAAATCATAATTTCAATTTATTATTCATAAATTGGGAAGAAATAATTTACTTACGCCTATATTAATCCCAATCGAGTTGTGCACAAGTGTTAACCGAGTTCACGACCTCTCTGTGCTAATTCTACTCGTATTCCACCACTCGTATTATCTTCATCTCACTCATTCTATTTCTCTCTTATGAATTTTACTACACACTTAACAATTTTGAGATAACCAGACGTGTCAGAATATAATGCACAAAACTTAAAATAGTCCAACTTGAATGTTTCACGTGAAGAAAATCTGACGTTGATTTTGAAGTAAGTTAAAACGATGAAAAAGTATTTGATCATTGGGTGGTCCAAGTGCAAAAATAATTCAATTATATCCAAATACATATATGTATATTTTTTTTCTTAACTAAACGACATATATATATTAAAAATATAATTATTGTGATGAATGAAAATAAATATATATATATATATATATATATAGTAATACAATACAATACTTAGGAAACTATTTGTATGATAAAGGCTCTGCACAACAACAATTGGTAATACCTCAGTGCCAAAGTCCCGATGGGGCTTAACTTCGATATTGGACAAATTGGCACCAATCATAAATAATTGACAGACAATCATGCGCTTGTAGGTGGGTTTATGTTTTAGCTTTAGCCATAAATATATATATGGAGACATAAATAGAGTGAAAATGTAACAAAGTCACATTATATTCCCTTGTGATACATCATCATCTCTTATTTGACATGTAAATATGAATTTTTTTACAATTCACAATTTATTTCTATAAAATTTTGAATATTTATCTGTAATATTTTCATTTTCTTCTTATCTACTTATTTTATTCAAATAAAAATATAAAACTTTTTATCAATACAAACGAATAAGTTGTACTGTTGAATCTATGAGTCCATCTGAATTTATAAAAGAACGAGCTACTGAAACTTATATATTTTTAAATATTCTATTATGCATCAACACATACACACACACACACACACACACACGAATGTTTACGAATATGATGCTGTCAGGTGGATTGCGTAGCCAAGAGCATAAACTCATATGTATATATTTTTAATACTTTTGAGAGAGCTTAGTAAAGAGAAAGAAAAGAGTAAATAAATTCACGTTAATTCCACGATGACTCTAATACTCGTCAGTAAAATTTTTTCTTTATTTCAAGACTTTCATTTCTCTCATGTGGTTTTTCATTTCCTTTGCCATTAGTAGTTCTACTGGAATTTACTTCATAATTATTATCTAAATAAATATTTGATATATATAAAATATTATTTATTTTTTTAATTTTCAATTTAATTCATAATTATTGACTCGAATTTATTAAATATTTAAATATTATGTAATTATATAAAATAAATAAATAAATAAATACAAAAACACTTGATGACATTACATCAAGTGTCATTGTGTGTGTGTGTGTGTGTGTGTGTGTGTGTGTGTGTGTGTGTGTATGAGAGAGAGAGAGAAAGAGAGAGAAAGAATTCAAGTTTTGGAAAGGTAAAATCGAAGGAAGTGGAATGTTGAGAATGATGGGACAATGCACACTGGTAGAGTGAAGCTGTTCTGAAATGAGACCGACATAATTGCACCCCTAGTCATACTAGATTTGACTTGAGTTAGAAGGAATAGAGGATGGTGGCTTCATCCATTGTCTCATGCAGGCTCGACCAGACTCTGATTAAATACTTGACACATCCACCCTGGTCTCTCTATCTGACAACGACGCTGACGACGCTGGCGACGATGAAGACGATGATGACAATGATGATGATGATGATGATGATGACAACGACGACATAACTTTATTCGAATTGTAATTACGAGTCAAATGGACTGCTGTTTACGAACGCGTTTTCCAAAGGGATCGATCCTAAAACTTTACCAACTTTGGACAAACTATCGTCTTCCTTTTCATATATAGCGTTCAAACTAATACCAAACGCATGATAAAATACAAAAACTTTCTTTATCTTTTCATTCGTTATTTTCATCAATTGAATTGTCCAATGTTGCTTGAAAATTCACAAAAAATCATTAATTATTTTCTCGTATGTTCATTCTTCATTCTATTTCTCAATTTTACTGAATTCAATATTTTATAATTTTAAATATTAATTATAATTATTCATGTTCGATAAATAAATTACTGCCATCCAATTATTGATACCAATATTAACGCGAGTTTCAATTCAACTCAAATAATTTCATTCATACAGAATTAAATATTAAAAATTATCAACACGTATTTTTTTTTTTTTTGTTATTTTCCAAACCAAATTACGTAAATTATAATTATGAATTCTCATATAAGCTTTTATAATATCACGTATTCAAGAATAATTAATTTTGTTGGCTTTCTACTTAATAGTCGCTGAGTCGGTACAGTTTGCTGATGAGTGCGCGTATGTGGTTGGGCGCTATGGGATTCGTCAAATACATATGCATACAGAAGGGATAAGGGCATGCGGTGAATCGTAGATTCTACAAACGTGAAAGTCATGTATATATGTGTATACATGTGTGTTGGTGTAGCAGATAGATTTTGAAACAGTTGCAATGGGGTATGTGATGTTACATATAGGTAATATAAAAGCGGTCATTCGGGTGAACCACGCGCTACTGCTGTCGAATTAGCATGGTTATCTACGTAATATATTGTACTGTACCGTTGGACATGTTTAACCAGATCTTGTGATATATGCACGCATACTCCTATTCACTGTTTTATTGGCAGGTATAATCATTAACTTACTCGTCTTTGACACTCGTGTAGTAAGTAATCTGATTTTTTATGTGGACTTTTCATGTGTGAATAGTATTTTATTATCCAATTTAATTAATTAAATTCATTCAAATTTGTATATGATCATTCTAAAAATATCCAATTATACATATATATATATATATATATATATATATATTTTTAATTATTCGAAAGGATGAGTTTTAATTTCTATTGACTATTTATTTATAATCACATTTGTTCAGCATCTTAAACAGATTAAATGTTAATAGAATTAATTTCCTACTTGTACTGTTGAAAAATGAAGGTGATGTTGATAGTAGTGTTTTAAAAGTATTTGAGTGATATCACGATTGACACATTTTTCACTATCTCAACGGATATTACACATTGGAATTATCGGAAATAGAGAAAATGTCTATGTTAAAATCGTTGTGAAGAAAAAAAAAAAATAATAATAAGGGCCAGGCAAAGTATATAGAAACATGATGAAAAGTCGAATATGTTGATTGACCTACATCATCAACATGAAATTACAAAGTTTATTATTATCATCATGAACGTATATTGGAATGAATAAATTTCCTGTCGTGTCACCTCGTTCTTTTTTTTTTTTTTTCTTTTCACATTGTCAAACAAAAGCAATTAAAAATGTTTTTCCATTGCATGTACGTATATGTTCAATATTCCAATGATTTGTAAGCGAAAAAAAAAAAAAAAAAAAAATAACAGAAAAGCTCAAACTTTCGCGAAATGAGCACACCATAGAAGAGAAAACTTTTCAAAGCATTGAGAAAATCGTTTCATTATTCGTTTTTTCCCCTTTCTTTTTTTCTTTTTTTTGAAATTTTCAAAAGATTTCTAGACACTTTTACATCGATCCAAATAATAATGAACGTTAGACTGTACGCGTGGAGAAAAATTGACGTAATCTACTCTAAGGTTGGTGGTTGTACTGTGTAACTAATTACCCCGCCGAGAATCGTGATTACACCGCTTTGTCAGTCGTGAGTTCCAACTCGTCTCTTTCTCTCTCTGTCTATCTTTATATATAGCAAGTCGATTTGCATTCCGACATTTGTTCTTGTAAAGCAACCCTCTGTCGTTGTCTATCACTAACCAGCGTAATGCAACATTGCGCATTGCAACGTTCGTTCATCAATCAAGAGCTCAGAAATATATCCTTTATCCAGCTTAAGATTCTTCCCTCGATGATGATAATGATAATGATGATGAGGTGCATCAATAGTAAATACATTTTAACATTCGAAGAAGACGATCGATGAATTTTCGATATAAGACACATTATATAAAAATAATTCATTAAATTGAAATAAAAATAAATTTCTATAATTTAATAAACTAAATACAAATTTCCTTTTTTAATAATATTCAATTATATCAATAACTTCAGTGTTAATTATAATTTTTCTATTTATTTTTTGAATGGATTTATTCGATTTGGTCACAGGAAAAGTAAAAAATTATTCAGTTTTATCGTATTGTACAGAATTAAAGTGATTTATTATTAATCAAAAGAAAATTGTACATTATAACAATTATTTTCTTACTGTACGTGACAGTATGAATTCAATAATCGTAACATTATAATAGTTTTAATAGTTGTGTTTTGGTCGACAAACTCCTCTTACACATTCCATGAAATCCCGATCTGGGCAATCCTCATCAGATAAGCAGTCTGAAAATGAAAAAAAAAAAAAAAATAATAATAATAATAATAATATAATTTATAGGAATGGTATAAAAAATAGAGATTTTTGAATAATAAAAATATATTCAACAATTCATTAATAATTGTAATATATATAAAATAACATACGTGCTTGTCGTTTGTGTTTGGGCCCATGCTATAACGAAAAAATGAACAATTCACAGTAGTAACAGTTTTTAATTGCAATTGTAAATTTATCCAAGTTTATTATATATATATACTCACGTCACCAGCAGCTGATGGAAGAGCGAAGCAAAGAACCATAGCGAATGCAATGAATGCAAAAAGTTCGTAAAAATTCATTTTCTTGTTGTTATATGTATTAACAATAATATCAAGTTGAAACTAGTTGAAAATCGTTGAAAACACCAACACGAGGTCTTCAATGTTTGTTATGATTGACTGATGCCATACTCTCCTTTTATACGCTCCGTGTGCTCTATTTGTGATGATAATTGAAATCACTCGTGATGGAGGAATGTAATTACTATAATTAATATTATCACTTGTTTTCAAAATTGTTTTGTTTTTGTATCTTTTTTTAGAAAATAGACAACTTTTCTCTACACAAACATTATTTTCTTTCATAATATTTGACTCATTTCATCTTTCACTCGTCATTTTTTCCACCTCACCCATACATTTTCTTCTGTTATTTATCCTTCAACTTTATTACTTATATCTAGATATGTTTATAGATTTTGAAAATGGAAAATTTATTATATGGAGTTTTGGATTGGTTTAAGTGAGAAAGAAAAGAAAAATTATAATTCAGTTTTATTAAGTTGCTGATAATTTTATTCTTGGACTCTTTAAATGAAAATGGGATTGAGTAGCCTCATTACAGTCATCATTTCTTATCGAATATATATGTATATGTGAATTCATATTTCGTAACTTGAAAAATTATGTGTACCCATCTACTTGAATTAGATAATGATCTAATCACGTAATTTTACACACCTGGAATTTTCACATACTTCATGGCGTTTTGCAATGCAATCTTTATCAGTCTCGCATTCTAAAAACAAAAAAAAACATCGACTTACTGTAGATAATATAATTGAGGATACGTGCGATTGCTTTGTGCTAATTGGTCATTCGTACTTCAATCAAAACGTCAAATCTATAATTACATAATTATCAATAATTAAATGTGAATTGGCCACAATAGGAGTGACTGTACTGAAGATAAAAGAAAAAAACAAATCCATAAAACATGGAACAGATAAATCGACATAACAATAGCACAGTGTCACAATTCGACCGTAGAGATTAGTACTGAGTGTCAATTGGTGATTATTCATCGACTCATTAATAAACAATCAACACATTTTTTTTTTAACATAATAATAAATATCATACATTATCATACCATTTATGATATGTTATAATTTTTTAAATAATAAAAAAATATCAATTTATTCATTAATGATCATATTGTGTATGAAATAACTTACGTAGGGTTTCCGCAGGAATGTAGTCATGCTATAACACAAGAAAAAAAAATGAATAGTTCACATTAGTCACAGTTTTCAATTGCTATTATGAATTTATCCAAATTTATATATATACTCACATGGCTAGCAGATTGTGATGGCTGAGCGACGAAAAAAACCATAGCGAATGTAATGAATACGAAAAGTCCGTAAAAATTCATGGTTTTTATTTTTATATTCAATTTGTAATACAATTAAGTTGAATATGGTCAACAATGGTCGAATATTTCAACACGAGATAGTCAATGTTTTTTATGATAGATTGATGCCACGCTCTTCTTATATACGATCTGTGTGTTTCATTTAAAATAGGAAAAAAGGTCACTCATGGTGGGAGAACGTAATTAATGATTGCAATTTATGATGTTTACTGAATTTTATCTCCAATTTATTGTTGAATGATCAATTTTCATGAATTATCTTTGTTTATTTGTCAATTTTCAAAATTTCATAGATTTGGCACACTGATTAGTTTTATTTTTAGTATCAATCTATTTTCTATCATTACTACAGATAAGAAAATCAAAGAATAAATTTTTCCACTGACTGTCATGAATTAATATTGGGATTAATGTTATAGATAAATTCATCATCACTGTGACATAACTCATTATCTCCAAATGAAATCCCATAAATTGCTGCCGCTGCTTACATTATATTGGTGATTAAACCTTTCTTCTACCCTTATTCATCACTTAAATGATAAAGTTTGACATGGTATTAGAGCTAATGCGTGAGAAATTTTGGCCTCGTTCATCGTATATCTTGAACCTGAGATTCTACTCCTGAAAATTCACACGTATCTCACCATATAAAGTCATCTCACACTTTTTGTACTTGTAATACCTCATAAACATGAAATAAATATATCGACCTGCTTCACTCACCGAGATATAAAAGAAGATAGAATTCATACATGAAAATGCTTCAGTGAAGTCTCAGTGAGTTGGTGGAGCATAATGAAGTTGTGGATATAGTCTAGTATGGACAGTATGAGGCTGTGATCTGTGCTATGTGTATGCATTCTCCACTTTATGTATGTGTACAGGAGAAGATTGCAAAGAGAAAAAAAAAATGAAATATAAAATTACAGTATTTACTCAATCTTTGCCCATGGCGCCCTTTATTAAGGCGAATGTACTGGATGTACAATAAACTAGAAAGTTACTTTTCCGATGCAACTTAACAAACAATTGGCTTGATATTAACTGTTTCATTAGTCACTCCATTTTTTTTATTATTAAATTTGGTGACTTAATTTTCGTCATGTGACATTTATGTATTTTCTAATTGATTCATTTATTTATATTCATTTTTTATTTGATATTTTATTTTTGTGAAAAAATACAGTATACGAGAATATTATGAATAATCATTTATTCGTTTATTTATACATGTAAAAAAATATTTTTATTATTATCATGTTTCCATCCTTTTTTTTTTTCTTTACTTTTTTCTTCGTGGAGATTGGACTGAGCGATACTTTGCTTCGTAATTCCATTAGAGAAACCGCAACACAATTTTTAATGAGAATCAGAGAAAAGCGAAAATAATAGAATGAAGAATAAGGTAGTGGCGAGAAAGGGAAGGAAGGAAGATGATATTGTGTGTGCAAGCGAACACACACACACACACATGGGAACTAGAGTGAGATAATGAAAGGCTTTACTTGTGCAAGTGATGTGGCCACGGAGCTTCGAGAGCTTCATTTTTTTCCTTTTCATTTCAGTCTTTTATATATATATTTTTTTTACAACTCAGTGCGTATTTTTTTTTCCCTTCCCTTCACGATCTTTATTTTTATTCTCGCTTTTCTTTATTCCTCAATTCTACATACTATTTTTATTTCTCGCTCTATAATTTTCTTCTCTTTTTTTTTCTATTCAATTAATCAATCAATTAATTAATTTTTTTTCTTGCATCGTTACTCATACTGGAGTACTCATATGGGATTCTTACATGTATTTTGGGGATGACATTGACGATGTAAATTTGTAGGTGAATGGACAGAAAAAATTTTAGTTTTATTGAGTTAACAATAATTTTATTCTCAAATTATTTCAACATAAATATCATTACTTATTTTCATTACAATTGGCATTTTTCATGAAATATATATCTGCATGTGAATTTATACTTGGTAACTTTGAAAATTATGTGCATCCATCAACTTGAATTCGGCCATGGCATCATCTCGATGACTTTATTATTTACTGTACAACTTACATTCACCATCTACACAAATCTGATCGTAAATCCTTCTGCAATCATTATCGATATAGCATTCTAAAAAAACAAAACAAAACAAAACAAAAAAATCATGGACTTTATTAGAATATAATATTAACGGTGGAGAAATTGATGCGATGAATAATAATAATACAATCGAGGATACATGCGATCGTTTTATATTATTTGAATTCGTCGTTCAATTATACTGAAGATAAAAAATAAAAATAAAAGAAATAAAAAACCATAAAACTTTGAACACGGTGAGTCGACATAAGGATAACACAGTATCAAAATTCAACTCTGGCGATCAGTAGTGGACATTGATTGATAATTATTCATCTACACATGACCAAGCGATACCTACTTTTTTCCCAAGCATAATAATGAATATCATAAAAATTTGTGATTTGTTATCAATAATCATATTATGTATGAAATAACTTACGTGCGATTCGTGTAGGATCGTAGTCATGCTATAACACAAGAAAAAAAAAATGAATAGTTCACATTAGTCACAGTTTTCAATTGCTATTATGAATTTATCCAAGTTTATATATATACTCACATTGCTAACAGATTGTGATGGCTGAGTGACGAAAAAAATCATAGCGAATGTAATGAATACGATAAGTCCGTAAAAATTCATGGTTTTTATTTTTATATTGAATTTGTAATAAAATCAAGTTGAATATGGTCAACAATGGTCAAATACTTCAACCACGAGATATTCAATGTTTTTATGATAAATTGATGCCACGCTCTTCTTATATACGTTCCGTGTGTTCTATTTAAAATAGGAAAAAAGGTCACTCATAGTGGGGAAATGTAATTAACGATTGTAATTCGTGCTGGATAGTGAATTTTATTCCCAATTTATTGTTGAATGATCAATTCTCACTGATTAGTTTTGTTTTTGGTATCAATCTATTTTCTATCATTACTACTCATAAGAAAATCAAAAAATAAATTTTTCCACTGACTGTCATGAATTAATATTGGGAGCTTTGAGAGCTTCCTTCATTCTTCCCCTTTCCATTCCAATCTTTTATTTATATATTTTTCTTTTAATTTCAGTGCGTATTTTTTTTTCCCTTCACTTCACGATCTTTATTTCTCTTCTCGTTTTTCTTTATCTCTCAATTCTACACACTATTTTTATTTCTTACTCTATAATTTTCTTCTTTTTTTTTTCTATTCAATTAATCATTTGATTAATTTTTTTTTGTACATTGCTACTCATACTGGAGTACTCATATGGGATTCTTACATGTATTTTAGGGATGACATTGACGATGTAAATTTGTGGGTGGGTGGACAGAAAAAATTTTAGTTTTATTGAGTTAACAATAATTTTATTCTTAAATTATTTCAGCAAAAATATCATTACTTATTCCCATGACAATTGGAATTTTTCATGAAATATATATCTGCATGTGAATTTATACTCGGTAACTTCAAAAATTATGTACATCAACTCAAATTCGGCAATGGCATCATCTCGATGACTTCAGAGATTACTGAAAAACTCACATTCACCATTTACACAAATCTGATCGTAAGACATTCTGCAATCATCATCATCACGGCATGCTGAAAAAAAAAAACGAAAGAAAAAAAATCATTTACTTTTTCATAATATAATATTAACAGTAGAAAAATTGATGTGATGAATAATAATAATACAATCGAGGATACGTGCGATCGTTTTTATTATTTGAATTCATCATTCAACTATACTGAAGATAAAAAAAAATAAAAAACCATAAAACTTTAGACACGGTGAGTCGACATAAAGATAGCACAGTTTCAAAATTCGACTCTGGCGATCAGTAATGAGTGTCGATTGGTAATTATCCATCTACACATTACTAAACGATATCCACTTTTTTTCCTCCTATTATAATAAATATCTCGAAAATTTTCGGCTTGTTATCAATAATCATATTATATATAAAATAACTTACGTGTGCCTCGTTTGTGTCTGGACCGATACTATAACAAAAAAATAAACAATTCACGTTATCAACAGTTTTTAAATGCCATCAAATATTTATCAAAGTTTATATATATATATACCGTGTCCCAGAATCACTAGTCCAATTTCAATGTATTTCTCATGCATTTTAGACTATCGATTCTGCGACAGTGTATGTATATATATGTACTTACAGGGTCACCAGATACTGATGGCAGAGCGAAGCAAAGAACCATAGCGAATGCCATGAATGCGAAAAGTCCGTAGAAGTTCATGGTTTTTATTTTTATATTTAATTTGTAATAAAATCAAATTAATAATGGCTGATTGTAACTTCACAATACATGTGACTTTTGTTATGGTCAACTCTTAATCGGCAACTGACTTTTTATAGTCTCGACTCATAGATAATATAGAAAATTATATTGGTGGATTTCAATTGATTGCTATAATTATTTTTCTGATAATATTCCTATTTATCCCATTATGTTGTTGACATATATCTGTGTAATTGTCAAAATCAAACAATATAATTTCTTATTTATCTCCTTTTTTTTTCTTTAATTGTTTCGTAAATTGACGAAAAAATATTCTATCAAAATCCAATGGTTATATCATTATTAATATAAACAATTCTTCATATATTTATTCGCATATTTTTCAGATAATATTATTCTAAATAAAATTATTCCATGACATATAAAAACTGAATTAAATTCATAATTTTTATCGCACTTTGAAAAAATATATTTTTATACATAGAGATGAATGGTAGTGAATATTAAGTTGATGGTAAAAAAAAAAAATTATGTATATATATGGACAGATTATTCGGGCCGGAAGATATGTTTCCGATAGTCGTTTGGCTGTATTTCATACGCTACACGTATAAAGATGCATGTCATAATATGCACTGTTCTTAAGAGAAGTTATTTTTTCCGACAATAAATTCAGCCGTCAAGAATTCGATATCTAATCTTATTATATAGATATTATGAACAAAAATTGAGAAATAATAACATCTAAATTGGTAACAATTAAATTTTATTCCTATTTCTTTTGTTTATTATATCAAGAATCATTATTGATAACGTATAATTTCGATTCGTTTTTTCAGAGTGAAATCAATTTCTATTTTGGACAGTATACTTCTTCGTTGAATTACTCAATAATTATATTTATCACAATAGACAATGAAACTCAACTTTTTCTGGATTTTGTTTACTTTTTTCGTCAAATAATATACAATAATTAGATTGAATTTATAAAAATTGAACTATTTTTCATAGCAAACAATTGGAATTTTAATAAAAATCAAATGTAACATGTGTCGAGAAAAAAAACAAAAAAAAAATTCCTACCTTTTTTTTCGACTGAAATAGCAAAAAATAAAATATCCAAGTTCAATGTATGGAAAAAAAACAAAAAAAAAAACGGTTCTTCTAAAATATATCACTGGATATATGTATATAAACAGGTTTTGTACAGTGCTCTGTGTGTTCTTCATATATCAATCGAAAAACTTTCATAATCGAACTTTTCCCGCATTCTTTATGATGTTCAATTCCCTGTGGCGAGTGGAGAAATATAGAAATGGAGTTTGGCGTGTTACTCACAATGACACTGAGCTATGGAACGACAATTTTCTACATATATATATTTTTTTTTCTTCGTTCACACATATATATTTATAGATTATTTGTATTCGGAATTAATCAATTCTTGATATTTAAGACAGGAAATAATTTTAATTTTCATTCATCTCATAATTTTCATCTTTCATTTCGTCACTCAATTGATCAAATAATGGATTTTGAATTATTTTATTCAAATGATTACTGTAAAAAAAAAAGTTCTAACGATTCCAACGGCCCAACTTGACTATCAAACTAAAGCAAAAGTAAAAAAATAAAATAAAAGCAACTGCCGTTAAAATAAATAAATACATTAGATGGATGAAAAAGAAAAAATTCTTTTCTTTTTTTTTCGATGGGGCCACAAAGGTACTCGTTACTTCGTCAACAAGAATACAAAAAGAGAAGAAAGGAAAAGATGAAAAAAAAAAATAATAATAACAATAATAATAATAAAATAAATAAATAAAAAAAATCATATATATATGTAGAAGCAAATTCACTGAATGGAATTCTCCTTTACTACTGATACTGCCTTTATTCTCTTTCACATGATACGAACCGTAAAGTTATAAGGAGAAAAAGAGATGAAGTAGCGAAGGAGAAAAGGAGAAAAGGAGAAAAGGAGGGGGTGTATAAGAACACGAGTGTGACTTTGAAGATCCTTTAAAGCAGCTACACACCGATATTTTCACATAATTTAACTTCACTCACTTGTCAATATATAAACAAAACGAAAGAAAAAAAAAAGAAGAAAAGAAAATTTACACATAAAACATAAACGCGATATAAATTTTTATTTATTATATTATATTATTCAACACATAGTGACAATAAGTATACAAATATTGTATTGTAATAGTAATGAGTTAATAGATGAATTTTTTTTCTTGTACTTCAATATCTGATTGGAGTTTATATTGTATATTTACCATGTCTCCGAATTCTTCATTGATATACAATTTTTTTCTCGCGTGTTTCATCATTTTTACATGAATGAGAAGAAGAAGATAAATAAAAAAAAGATGATGAGGAAGGAAAAAAGTTGTATATCAGGGTAGCACATTGGTATTATATAACCAGGCTAAGCAGGTGACTGTTGCGACAGTTGATCGTGACAAAGTGGCTCGTATAATTTTAATATGCATAGTCAATTAGGTTTAGACTTTGAAAAATGAAAAAATAAATAGAAGAGAAATACCACGAAAATTGATAATTATAAATTAAAATTAAAATTTTGAGAATGAAGAACGTGGGCATCTTTGATGAATAATTAACCCTAGCAGTCATTAAAATATTTCTATAGCGATGTCATTGTGGAGTATGAAAAAAAAAGGCGATTCTTTATGCTAGCACATGCTCTCCATCTAAATTTTCAGTGCGGTAGTTCAGTTGCCATTCATTCTGGCGAACAATGGCAATTGTTGGTTAGTGTATATACTCGTTTGAGGACTTATAGGTAAAAAACGATGGGCGGGCAGTAACGATCTTGTAAGAAATACCATCGATTATATT
This sequence comes from Dinocampus coccinellae, assembly GCA_963920625.1. Classification (NCBI taxonomy): domain Eukaryota; kingdom Metazoa; phylum Arthropoda; class Insecta; order Hymenoptera; family Braconidae; genus Dinocampus; species Dinocampus coccinellae. The sequence continues at coordinate 3,266,895 of OY987191.1, forward strand.
TATATGTATACGCAATGGACATTGCATAGTTATTTGCGGTTTAACATCAAAGTAAAAGTATGTAAATCTATTGAGTTCTTCTTCTTATTCTTATTCTTATTCTTATTCTTATTCTTCTTCTTCTTCTTCTTTTTCATCAGTTTTTCTTTTTTTTTTCATTTTCGAATTTTGTGAATGGAAATTAATCTGACTGGAGATGATTAATATTTACTTGAAGTGATTTAGTTGATTCTTTTTTTTTTTTTAATTTTATCATAAAAAATAAATAGAATAATATTGAAAAAGAGTTTATACAAATTAAACAGTAGTCGATAATAACAACGCACTCATTGCATCCGTTGAATAATAAAATATTCAATATACTTATTGACAATTGAGTGAAAATAATGGTAAACAGAGATAAAAGAGATAAAGAATTGGATGAAAAATGAGAAATAAGAGAGATTATTACAGTTAATTGTCCATTATTTTGTACTATTGTTCTAATTGTATTCTCTCATTCCCATCGGGACATGAAAATTTTTGCATTTCAACTTGTGGTTGGAATACTCACCCTGTTCCATTCATACATTTATTTCCATGCGCATATATGTATATACTATACATACATACATACATACATGTATATATATATATATATAGCATTGTAGTGATGGGAGATGGGTACTGTATTCTATCAATCGAAATTCGACGAAATTGAATTTTTCATCGTTCTCTACTGGATCTGATGTTACGGGACGCAATTCAACATTCACATATACATACATTGATGTACATACATCTATATACTTTTGTAAATATATGTGACTATATATTATATATAAATGGTATGTAGAGGACTAAATTCTATCTGTGTGTGCCAACGAGTCACTGCGCGCTTTCAGCAAATAGAATTGCTCGTTATATTCGACAGCCATTCGTCCATCGAATGATATTGTATGACAATTGAATATTCGTCACTCAACTAAATTAATTATATTGAATTGTTCTCAATCATAAATCGTATTTATGATGTAGAATAATGCAATTAAATTATGTTATTACAGTGCAATGAGATATGAAGTAGGAAAAAACAGGAAATAAAAAAAAATTCTCAATGTTTCATAGAGAAATTTACACCTCAATAAATTTTGTATTTAAATTTTATTCACCATTTATATAATTTATATTTGACATTTACGTATTTTATTGTACATATAGACATATATATATATATATTTTTTTTCGCAATATCTGCCCAAATATTAATAATACGATAAAATTCCATGAGACATAAAATAAAATTTACGAAATTTTCTACAGTTTTTGTGGTAAAATTTTTTGTCTATCATCATTAGATGAAAAAATATTCACATTCAAAACGCCAACTCAAAGTAATTCACTAACCACATCACAATTAAAAAAATTTTTTTTTCTTATTATTCAACAAAATAAGTGAAGATATTATAATCACAATGAACAATCTTCATCACACTCGGCTTCACTATCAAGATCAATAAATACATCAGGTCTCACTGCCACATAATATACATTACCTTTATATAAATAATTTAATTTCTCCCCTCTTTCTTCGCATTTTATTTTCTACATGGCCAGGTATTTGCCAATTTATCGATCTCACACAGTAGGAGGTTCCCTCGTAGAGAAAACGATCTAGTCAAAGGTCAAGAAGATATTTTCCTTGATATGAAATGCTTAAATAAAAAGGACAACAATAACAATGAAGAGATTCCTCTAAAAAATAAATAAATAAATAAAAAAATAAAAAACAATCCCAGAATGCAGAAATAAAAAATGAAGATATTGATGAAACTGAAAAAAAATATTAACATAGCGGTTAGGATTGTGCGCGTGGCTGAACCTTGAGTACGTGGTTGTCCATTAATCGAGATAAATCTTGATATTTATTATTTTCTCCATTGCGATCGAGCGGATATGTCCGCGCGTGCATTGTATCTTGTATAAATGCGAGTTTCATGATGGCCTCCACAGCTGCGTGCCCCTACGAACTGTAACATATATACATTTAAAGTATAAAAAATAAATAAATATGTATCGCTTTCTTTATCTCTTCATGTTCTCTGTTACTCTTATTGGAGCTTACATCAATAGTAGATAATAAAAGATATCTCGTATGCTTCGCGTTGTCTTTCTTCCTATTACGTGTATACCACATTGTTATGGAGACGCGACGCCATTACATGAAAACAAGAGGTGTGCGCAGCTTGGAAACTGCACACTAAACATACATAAATGTAAACATATTAGATATATATGTGTATGTATATAGGTATAGGTCCAGTTAATGGCAATTGCGTTTTATTTTCGACCTTTTCACCAATCTGTATGATACGCACGAGTTTCTCGTTCGTTTTTTTTTTTTTTTTTTTTTTTTTCCCCTAGAATAATTTTCCGTAATACGTGACTTTAACCAATAAGAGTGAAGCTGAAAGCTCGTCTGTATGAGTTTCTTACTTGTCCATAAATTCTATACATAAATTTTTCAATGGTCTCATTGGGTATTGGAGGTGTGAGAAATATTTTATAGTTGATCTACACGTGAAATATTTTTTTATCTCATCTATAATTTTTTATCATGAAATTTATCATTTATTTTTGTCTTGTTTTCGTAATTATTCAGTTTTGTTTTGGAATTTATAGTTTTAATATGGATAAAAAATAGTGAAGGGAAAATAAATGTAGAAGATTTATGTTGTAGTGGGAAGTGTTTGAAGATTTTATATATTCTTAAGGCCGTGGGCAAAAGCTCATAAACCTGAATCAACCGTAGATATCGCTGACGACACAAGATTACGTATAAAATTGCACTTTAAATCTCAATTTACATTGGATATTATAATCGATTGCATCGTTATTATGAAATTTTATAACGGCAATTGAGTGAGAAATGTATGTGAAATTATATTCACATGTGAATAAATGTAATTTGAAAATAAATTGTAATAAATTATTTAAACTTTTAATTAAAATAAGTGAATGATATTACTTTATTATTATTTTGATTTATTCATATTATCAATTGGAAAAAGTGGAAATTGGTTTGGACAAGCGCCTCATGCCATCACATATAACGTAGATTACTACAAGAAAGATTGGTTGAAGGGCTATTTCTACCAGAAAATTGGGGGGGAGGAAAGAGTTGCCACTTTGTTGGCCACACGACAGCCACACAATCTCTAATTTTCGTTTTCACTTGTTCACTTTTTCTCTCACTTTGTCCGGTTTAAGTGTGTGAACGAAGTGAAACCGATAATACAATTCGGAATCGAAACCGCAAATGGAATTTAGTGTTTAGATGATACCATTCCGGAAAACTAAAATGCTTGCAAGCACATAAAAACATTATATATATATATATATATGTATCTAGCTAATAAAATCGATTCGACATTTATCGTGCGGAAGAACCGATCAACAAGACCGTCGATCAATTTTCTTTACTTTCTACCGAATCAAACCTTTTTTTTTTTTCTTTTTTTTCATTTTTCTCTAACTGGTAATCAGGAAATTGTGATTGCACGTTTATTTTCTCTTTAGATGAAAATAAATAAAGACATTATGGCAATAATGTCTGGTGTTTTTTTTTTTTTTTTTTTTTTTTTTGAAACGAAAAATCGTTGTTTAAATCGCAGAAAATAATTCAGTTAACCATTAAAAAAAGAAAAAAAAAATACTATTTCAGTAGATGATATGCATATTGCTGTTTTTTATTATTATTAATCAATACATTGATATATTTGAATGTTTAATGATGACGGTGAAAATTCTCTAAAATATTTTATTAACCACTTGTTTCTATTTGTTATAGACTTCTAAACATACATTCATCCGTTTACTGAATTCACCCATCTCTTATACAATCTCCATCCACAGAAAATTTCCTCGTTCGCACCGACTCTGAACCACAATTTCACAAAGTTCGCGGCAATCCGGCACGTGAGAGACAATGTTACTTCGTATTAATTTCCCACCAAGCTCTTTCCTCTCCCATCCAACTGGATACCTCCACATGTACATATATCCTTATCCTATCCTACAGACCGGAAACCCCATTGTTACCACTTGTTTTCCTCTTCCGTTCGCCTTCTCCAATTTATCTTCAACGACCAGAGAATACCCAAAAACCGCGTAAGGGACCATATATTCGTACCCAACTTGTTCAAATTTTGGCCAGCTCTTTTGTAAAATTTCTCTTTCAATAGAACGAAAATACTCTCTATAATCAATTGTAATTAATCCACAATTTTTTTTGTTTATTTCAGGTAAGACTAATTTATTTATCATCATTATTGTCATTGTAAGTACAAATTTATATTTTTAATCGTATGTGAATGAATATTGAATTTATAAATAATGAAAATGTGAATAGCTTTACATGAAAATAATGAGACAAAGTTTCATCATCATCATTATCATCATCAGTTTGAGATTGAGTCATTGATGTGTCCTTTGACATAAAGCTATCGTTCAATAGTCAACTCTGTGTTTGATGATACATTATTCAAATCAATGCTCGTTCCTAAATTTACCCACATACACACACACACGCGAATTTTCATGGCTATCTGTCATGTATATATATATATATCGTCATCGTTGACAACGTCGTGGTGAGTTACTGTGGCCTTTGTGTGACAGCAAAAGTAAATACAGACAGTGTCTGTTGCCCTTTGGGCCTTTTCTATATAGAAACAGTTGCACTTCAACCCTCGACGTGTATTCACTATCAACCACATGTGTATGTCTCGTCGCTTTTTATATATATATATTTTTTCCTTTTTCCTTTTTCTTTTCCTTTTTATTATTATTATTATTATTATTTTTTTTTTTTATATGTTTTTGTTCACGACCTTGATTGCGACAACAAAAAAACGAGTATGATGATTCTTTCACACATTTTTTTTTGTATGTTCTATTTTTATTTCCATTCGTTTGCCTTTTCTCTTGTCACTATATTTTTTTTTTCTGCTTTTATTTCATGTATTTTTTTTTTTGTTCACGGTGAATAAAGCGGTTGCGCTGTTTTAGTTTCTGTGCACGTGCGTGTATGTGTTGCCGATATTCGTAAAACGATTGGCGAATTGCACAAATTCAAGAATGAGGTTGGAGAAAAAAAAATAATAAAGTGGGTGATATCAGCAACGTAACATTCCCATAAATGTTTTGTTTCAGAAATTTATTTTTATATTTTTGTGATGCATCAAATTATTCAGTAGAATTTTATTTGAAAAATGTCAATAATGAAATATCAAATATTATTAATATTTATTATTATTTTATTTTTTTTTTCAATTTTTGTTCATTTCGGTAATGTAGACTGTGCTTTTGATCACTATACAAAAATATTAACCCGATGGAGTGATTAGGTTGCGTGACACTCAAGTAGAAAAAGTTAAAATTGTAATTTCAACATACTTAATCATAAAGTTTTTACATCACTATTATTATCAAGTGAAATGGATATTATAAAAGTCACACCACTTTTCAAATATTTCACCATATTCTTTTTTTTTATGTATGTAAAAGAAAAGAGAAAAAAGGAAATAGTCAGTATTAGAAGAACGTGTTGTTTGTATATTCAATTTAAACTTAATAGTCCTTGTCTGTAGATAATTGAAAAGTTAAATCAACACTAAACGTCTCATTCATTATTATAATTTATTTTTTTTTCTCACGAATTTCATGAAAACTCGAGAACGAGTCAACCACTTGTCAAAATTATTTGTATTTCTACGACTAAAACTCTGAAAACAAATCACATTTGAAAAGAAATGAAAAAATAAGGGGACAAATAAAAAGACGTTAATTCACTCATATATATTTCATACAATATCTACGCCATTTTGGTTTTCACAATTTCCAAACACCTCGACAGAAAATACACACATCTACGTATTTGTCGCTCTCAATACAATACTCAAGTCCATGAAAATCCTCTCAAGAAAGTTTGTGCAATAGCAAAAGCAGAGAAAAGTCCCACGTATATAGCGAGGCATGAAGAAAAAAATGCGAATGTAACATTTTTTTCCACTCCCCTTTCTTTCTTTCCTTCCTTTCCTTGTTTTTTTTTTTTTTTTTTTTTTTTTTTTTTTCAACTTTGCATACAACATTCTGTAAAACACTCGCAATAGAAAAAAAAATAACATCATGATTTGTCTGTAAAACATGAGAAGTTTGATCGAGCGAGGTGTGCAAATGCATTTTACAGTATCATAACTATACACAACTTTGTGTACTTACATTACTACATAAACGAAAATTGGAAGGGAATAGATAAGTGTACATCTATATATATATATATATAAATGTTAGTGTACTATGTTTATATAGTACGAGATAGCCTGGATGAAAACCCCCTTCTCCACTTCACATTCCCAAAGGCTGTTCAATGGCTCGAGAAATTTAAAACGCCAATCAGTGGAGCGTTTCGAATAAATTTTCCAACGATCATTGCCGTAAAAAGCAATGGCCCGATAGTAATAGTACTGGGCTGTTCGAGCCAAAATTCTCTACCAAGTTTACTTTCCTTCACCAAAAATAGTTACATAAATATATATATATATATCTGGACTTGTACTAGCATTTTTTAAATATATTTTTAGCAATGCCATATTTTATATAATATAAATATAAACAATTGGTATGAATAATTTTATTTCTATATTGATATAAATAATTGATGAGAATGAAGTCTAATTATTCACTTCTTATGTACACTTTCAAAGTTTTATCGATTGAGACTTTAAAAATCGCTTTCATATAAGTATTCTCCTTTTTTATTCCTCAATTTTCTTAGGTTTTTTATTATCATATTTTTTTTTTCTTTTTTTTCTCAAATTCTTTTATTTTATCCAATAGCTCTTTTATTCTCTCTCTATCTCTCTCTCTTTCGCTCGCTCGTTGAGACTCACGTTCAGTTCTCTTAATATCACAAGCGATTCACAAGGCAATCTGTTCTTGCTTTATTTGTCGAAGTAGTAGAAGGCATTGCGCGACTCTCGATCGCGAATTCATAATGCATAATAGGCACATTCATATTGCGAATGGATCCAAGTTAGTTCGAGTTTATATATATATATATATATATATGAAGTATGTAATGATAAAGAAACAAGACAGAAAATCAATAGAACAACAGAGAGAAATTATTCAAAGAAATGGGTGAGGTTATAATGGTGAATATTATTACCAAGGAATAGAAAATATATATGTAGTAAGAAATACAATTATAATTAAATTGAATGTGAGGGAAATTCTTTTGAATATTTTATTGAATTCATTGCATTGTTGTCTATTAAATATTTAAATTATTATTGATTTTATGATAAATTTTTTTGATAATAAACAATTTTACAACTTTTATTAAAAGTATTTTGATGTAAAATCAATTGTTTATTGAATATTAATATTATGATATCGCGCTTGACGTTTTGTATACAATATGTAGATAAACGAAAGCATCAGGAGGGAAAATGTTGGCATTAGTGGGATGAAGACATTATGTTTGAGCTCCCTCTTCAAAGTGCAAAGTCTAAACGATACAGAGATAAGTGAAATTGCAACACATATATAGTACACATATAAAGTCTTATATATAAGCTCAACTTCCCATAATACTTACATACAAATTCACACATTTATCGACAATTTAAAAATTAGTATTCAATTATACTCATATCAAATTTATTCATAATAATAATAGGATAATGAATTTAAATTATTTAATTTGAAAATTTATTTTAAATGATATTCTATATATTTTTCCATTGTCAATGTAAATTTTTGTAAATATATTTATAAATAATTCCATAAAAAAATTGTGGTTGTGACATCGTTTATCCATAACAATAGAAGAAAGAAAATAAATAAATAAATAAATAAATAAATTTATTGTCATTTATGTCTCCATGAATTGCAAGATGACGGAAACATTTTAATAACAAAAAAAAAAAAAAAAGGAAGTGGCAACCCCATACATCTGTCACACATATAAATATATAAATACTCATACTTCTTCATATTACCAATTTCAATTTTGATATTAATGTCAAATATACAAGAAATTATATCAGACAATAATAGCAGAATAATTTTTTTTTTCCCCACAATATTGCGGTTTGTGTGTTAAATGAAATAAGAAAGGTAGCAAAGTGGTATAAGCTTTTTTTTTTTCTCGTTCTTCTTATTATTTTTTTTTTTTTTTCGTCTTTTTCCACTTATTATTTTACTGCGCAATCTCTCTCATCCTCCTTCCTCTTCTACCTACTCTTGTACTCACAGTCAAGCGACAGGATATCGTTGCAGAGAATTGGGAATTCAGGTCAAACCACGACCTACCACCACTACCAGATGTTACCGTTTCATCTCACTGTTATATATATATATGTGTGTATATTTATATAAAAGAATTCTGACAGTACGATCTGACCAAAAATAAATCCCTAGAAAGTTTGTATTATTTAAAAAATTCGAGCATTAGATTTTTTAAATTAATCCAAATAATGAAAATTTATTATTTCATTATTATTATAAATAAATTTATAATGTGTGATTATTTATATCGGTTATTCAATTACCCATTAAAATATCTTTACAAACTAACATTAACATGAAACAATATATTAATATATCGATTATTAATATAATACATTGGCCATATCCCAGTCAATATTAATTATCAATAATCATTAACGATGATTATCCAATTAATACATAACCGGTATAGTAAAGCATATACACATATATAATGATAACGACAGTGTATATATATATGTGGGTTCAATCGAGAAATCTAACACACAACAGATAGAAGGGGCCGCAAGCTAAAGTATAACACGGTTATATTCCAAGCAGTAACGACCAATGGCCGATGAGATAATTCAGGATCTGTAGATATAGCACTCGTGTACGGTAATAGGATCGTTACACATTTCATATAAATCCTCAGTTTCCAACGGACCATACAGACAACACGTATATGTAGATGGTTGTAAGTGTTAAGGACATCTATATGTAGACGATGATATGACAATATTATTTTGCTGTGGTATTAGTACCACTTTAGTATGTCACATATTATTACCGATTGTTTACACATTGAGTTTTGATATTAAGAAACAAAATCATCAACAATAATTATAAAATTTGATAACAAGTAATAAATAATTATTATCTTCTATACTATCACGAGTATATCGATGTGTGTGAGAATCCACTTTGAATTTTGATCGACGCACCATCTATTCTCTCCTCTATATTGGCCATTCATCTGTAATAAACTCAATGGGAAATGTGCTCATGCATATATATAAGAGGAAGTAGAAGAGGGAGAAAGAGAGAAATATGATGTACATCAGTTTGTGTTTTCACGCATTTACGCAAATGTGTGACGAAAGCTTTTGAATTCTCGTGACGAGAATGTGTGTGTATATGTATATATATATATATACGTTGTGAATATGAACGAATCCGTAATATTTTGTATATTGATGGTATATGGAAATTGGTCTTGGGCCAACACGTTCAATACGTGCACGCGATTTTATATTGATCGTTGTAAAAAGTGTTCATAAAACAAAAAAATAGTATCGGAATGAAAAAAAAAAATTTTATTTTAATATAATTCTAAAATGCAATGTAAAAGTGGAAATATAAATTTTCATCAGACTATTCATATTATTTAGTTTTTTTATTCTTTCTTCTACTTGGTATTTGAATATTATCGCAATTGCCATAATAATCAATAAAAAATAATTAGAATAATAAAAGACCTTGGGATGTTGTTAAAATACGTTGAGAATTTGTGTGGTGATAAAAGTTTGTGCGGGATGTTAATGTCATCGACCAGTGACACCTTCACAAAACGAAAGTTTATCTTAAAATTAAAAAATACTCGGTGATTTCGTGATGAGAGAAAAAGTTTTGATTGAACGATCTAGAATTACCCGGTCTTATACATAAATTGTATAATAATAATAGATGAAATGCAAGATAAACATTTGGCAGAATGCCGTGTAACTTATATATTTGAAATGCCAACTTTGTTCGAATATATAACTCTATGAGCTAACAAAATTTTTTTTTTCTCTCATAGATATATCTCCCTCTCACTCTTTCTCTCTCACGCATATACACACATCCCTGTTAGGAAATATACAGCCCCATTACACAATCAGTTTATATAGATAGAGATTATATAGATATGTTTATTGTATTATCATGTTATTCCTTTTTTTTTTTTCTTTAGTTTGTTATAAGCAATGATATAATTATTTTATCATTGTTTCATTTGATTAATCAAATAAAATAAATAATGAAATATTAATTCATACAGTTGTAATATAATTTCGTGTAATTCAGTCAAAACAAACTATAAACCATTAGCCCTCGTCGTTTTCTCCCGTTCATATTTTTCCTTTTAAAACTCAACGAGTTAGTGATATATCTACGATGGAAGTTTCCAATATGCAAATGGAAATCAAACTTCGACATTGCCAGTAGTGTTTGCACCACTACAACCTCTTTTGTCTCATTCCACTACCCACTCACCCGACTCTCTCTCTATCTTCCATAGAGTGCACAACTACCATCTCCTTACTCATTTATATGGGGTCAATTTGATGGCCTCATCCATTATCCTTCACTCAAGGGTTAGAATAGTGAGGGGGCTAACGTCGAAAGCAAAAAAAAAAAAAAAAAATAGAATAATAAAATAAAATAGGTGGGGAATAAAAAATAAACAGATAAAAGTGAAATGCATACACGAGTATTTATTAATGCACTTGATTATATGTCGATCAATATACTTGATAAAGTTTATATAAATAATTGAATTTATAACGGCAACTTTGGCATTATTTATAATATTTTATTATTTATTGAATATAAGCAAAAAAAACTCGTACAATACAATAACAAAAATATTTTTATTCATTTTTTCTCTCTACTTAAGGAAAAAAACAAGAAAAAGTAAGAAAATAAATTAATATAAGGTGGAAAAAAAAAAAAAAAAAAAACTAAAAGAGCGTAAATGTGAGTGAAAAAAGATAAAAATGAGTGAAGAGTGGAAAGAGAAAAAGAGAAATGTCCTCGCGTGCGGCGAGGCACTTCCGGAGTTCCACTGAGACTAACGACGTCCTCGTCGTCTTATCTGCTCAGTCACGTAGAGCACAACAACGATGCAAAATACGACAGAACTAATGTGCAAGCAAGAAGAGATGATGGAAGAAAAGAGAGAGAGGGAGAGTAGTGGGGATAAAGATCGTTGGTATTCTCGGTTAATTTAGCTCGCTAGGAAACGCCGTAAATAGGAAATGTCGGGTTGAAACGGTAAAGGAAAAGAAGAGGAACGCGACAGGTTGACTTTTAGATATAAGCTATTATATAGAAAAGTAGGATAGGGGAGGGTAGAGGAAGGGACAGAAGATACCAAAAGCCCTGGAGAAATAATGTTCTCTAAGAACGTTGTGTGGGTGTTTGTGTGGTCTATGGATAACTGTCCTGTAACTTTGAATTGTCGTATGTAAATATTCATGATATCCGTTGTGTATTTATAATACATGATTGTATTTATTGTGTGATGTTATGAATGTCCAGGGAGCATCTGTATGTGTATGTACTGTGTCTGTTATTAGTGATAAATGTGTGACAAAAAGCTCTTGGACACTATAAATTGGACAGTTTTAAATTAAAGACAATAGTAAAAAAAAAAAAAACAAATAATATTTATGTCATGCAATGTAGGATTTAATTCACCCTGTCTTGAATTTTTTACTTCAAATTCATAATATATTTTGATTCAATTTATTATCGCAGTATAATATGAATAATATTATTCATTTATCAATTAAAAAAAATGAAGAATTAAAGGACAAATAAGAATAAAAATTATCAGATGAATGAATAAATTATAAAAAATTTTCACATACTCGTACAATTCATTGATAAAAATGGAATGAGAAAATAATTGCAAAGGACATAAACATGTCATTTATTTTATCTCAACTACCAATACAAAATAAAACAACTACGAATGTCATGATATACGGTTGCAATGTGTATGAAGTAGCAGTACATTATTGCATTATTGAGAATACCTTTAAAATGTTCCAACTGTATTTACAATTCTCAATTCTTCAATAGAATGAAAGACACCGGAGAATCTATAAATAAATATGGTTACTGTACTTTGAAACTCTGATGTCGAGAGTATGAAGTGAAAAAGGTTGATATGATAAATAAATATGTAGGATAAGTAATGAAAACTTTAAAGTTTGACATTTCTCAAGACACACGATTATTCATACACATCTCTTGACTTTTTCCACATTAAAATTATCTATTTTTATTTCTCACATAAATAAAATATAACAACTGCAACTTTTTTTTTTCCATTAAAAAAAGCACACAAAGCAAAAAAAAATATACAATAACAATATCGTTTAAATTGTTGCAATATTTATTTTTAACTGTCACATACAATACCAATACACTCGACTGTGATTCACTTGGACAACGTTGTCGATGATGACTACGAGTACAAACAAGAACAAATATAAAAAATATTGAATAAAAGAAACTATATTTTTAGACTTTTGAATCTTTTTCTCGGTTTTTATATAAATTCAATGCCAGAACTTGCTAGAAATATAACACAAAAACAAAAAAAAAATATATATATATATATATTATAATAATAATAATGATAATAAATAAATCTGGCGTGATGGAAAAAGCATTCAAGCCGTTTGCACGCTCGATAGAACTTATATTTATGCTTTCTCTCAATTTTTCTCGCATTTTGCAACAGAATTTAATGTATATATAAAAACAATTTGAAACTAAATCAACTCTTTGATATTTGTTCAACATTATATAGTTTATTTTATATAAAATTTTTACTCTCATAATTTTATAAACTTCATCTTCCACATTTTTTCCATTTAAATATATAATTATCAAATTGATAAATTCGAAGAATATATCATATAATATCCAACGTGTATATAAATATCACAATTTCATATGTTTAATGATTTAATGAAAACAAATATACAATTTACTACTGTTACCACTTCAGCTTATACATAATCGATTGGACTTTGTGTGTTTACTAATTTCCAATAACGTCACGAATATTATCAAACATTCACAATACATAATATGTGATTTCAACTCTATATATATATGAACTGTCCCAGAATCGATAGTCGAAAATATATAAGAAATACATTAAAGTTTGACTTGTGATTCTAGAACACGGTGTATACATATATATACACAATTTGAGGACATTCACACGTTTCATGTATAATAATAATATTATATGAAGTTTATATTTACATATTTAATCGCTAATTACCGAATATTGATCAGGTGACATTTCGATTTACTGGTTAATATTATTCTGCAATGTTCATTGAACATAATTATTATCATCACGATTTCAGGTCTTGAATAAAATATATATACTTGAATGTTTTTTTTCTTTTTTTTTTTTTTTCAATATTTCATTGAAATTAAATTTTATTTTAGAGAAAAATAATATAAAAAATTGGTTTATAAAGAGTAGTAATATTTTTTTCAATTCAAAATGTTCAAGTGATATGAAATTAAATGATGGAATAAAAAATAAAACAAATATAAAATTTGTGTACATTAAATAGACGGTTGGGTTATACATGAAATTGTCATCTTTCATGTTAATACGTGGGCGACCCATTCACAATAGAGTTCAGTTATGTACATACACCGGGTGTTTTATTTGAACTTGATACAATTCCAATAATATTTTCCATCTGTATAAACAGGAAAAATAATTATAAATAACTCAAACAAACTGAAAAAAAATTAATTACAACAAATTTAGTATGAACTTTAACATATATGAATTCATCAGAATTATATATTTTTTATATTTATTATTGAAAAAAAAAAAATCTTTATTCATTAAAAAATAAAATTTGTGATGCTTTAATTAAAAAATTCATGAAAAATAATGAAACATTTTTTTTTCTTCTCTGACGTCTATCTATTATTAAATTTGTTTAATTTCTTATGGTAATTAAAACAAAACAAAAATACACCCGATATATATTTATTATTGGTGGAATTGTACAGCATATGCCAAGTGTAATATATGAATCCTTGTTGTGTAGCTCACATATATGTACGTACAAATGGCCTGTGGTCTTTTATATATAGCAAAGTAGTGAAATTATTTTATTATATAAAAACTCATACTGCAATAAGTATATACGATGATATAGATAGTTGGGTTTGTAAATGACATGGCAAACAGTTTGTAGTGGGTGTTTTTACAGAAAAAAAAAAGTAATGATAATAATAAAAGATTCTCACTCGTTTTATATTTATATAAACACACACACACACACACAGAAAAATTACTTACAGTATGATAATAAATTTGGATAAAGTTATTTATATTAAATGTATACACATTTTTTTGATTTCATCTTTATTCAATAATTGAATTGGATAAAAATTAAATATTGATATTTTATATTAGGAAAAATAAGAGTATGAATGATTTCTTTCATTTTCTTTTTGAATCAAACAAAAGAAAAAAAAAAGAAAAAAACCGAAACAAAGGCAACATAATAATCGTGAAAATTATTGCGTTTAGGTTAAGGTTATTTGAGCTTTTGCTTTTGGGTAAATCCGTTCAACTCTTTGCACCCTTGGGACATCTCTAATTATAGAAGTGACAAAAAAAAATTGTGTAACGGGTGTGTGCACCACGTGCGTTGATAACAAAAAAACTATTTCTATTTTTTTATCTTTTTATTTTATTTTTTTTTTTGTTGAAAAAATTCTAATTACAAACTGAAGGAATAGTAAATGTAGCGTTGGGTCCGTTCGACCGAGTTTCCACTGCAGTGGTTAGAGAAGGTGGAACGAACTGTTGAAGATAAATACAATGGACTTTATATATTCATGTATACATATGTATGTGTATATGTGAAAGCGTGCATGAGTGTGTGTATCTCTGGTATCATGCAACGTGCAATTTTAACTCGTGCAAGCTGATAAAAAAATGAAAAAAATAAATAAATGAATAAATAAAAAATTAAATATAACAATGAAAAATTAAATCTTTGCGGTGTGTGCAAGCAAAATATTTGCAGTTCACTTTTTCACAATATAAATATAAACAAAAAAAAAAACTGCAATAATAAAATACAGAGTTATAAAATAAAATAAAATTATCTTATTCAATACATACAATGAAAATTTCCAATCAATATAATATAATATAACAATTACAATTGTACTCTCAGAAATCGTTTCTACGATTTGATTTATTATTATTTTTTTTTTATCTTACCGAAGAATTATTCCCTTTTCTATTTATATATTTATATAAATCGATAGACGTTTTTTGACCAATTAGGATAATGGTTTCGATCTCGATCGGCTCTTCACTGCGTGCCATATCGTGAAAAGCTTCAGATAAAAGACAGATTGTGATTTATCCGGGATAACTATTCAAAGAAATATCCTCCCACTATCCACTTTTCTTCCCACCTTTTTCCACTATCACATTTTCGATTATATACTTCACAATATCAACAAACAGGTATTGAAATCGTGTCAACAATCTCTTTAGAAATACAATAATAATTTATACTGTACACATTTATAATTTTTTTTTTTTTTTCATTATATTAGTAATAATAGTAATATATATAAAAGGAGAAATAATTATATGATAATAGTAAAATAAAATTATCACCTGTATGTATAGATATAATTAAAAAAATTTTTTTCTTAAGCTTTCAAGCTCCTGCACTAGCAGCAGCAGCAAGCAAGCACCGAGTTAAAAGTAATTGATAGCCAAGATCAACGATGTGCAAGAAGTGGGTGGGTTGGCACTCAATAAATTTTAATTAGAGGGCATTCGATCTTTATAGCTTCCTAAAGGGATTCCGGGCTTCAATGTGAAAATCGTTTCTCTGCATCGTCGACTATTCTCAATTGATCATTCCAATTTTTTTTTTTTTTTTTTTTTTTCCCCCCGTTTTCTTCCTCCGTTGCTTCGATTTCCCCTTATATTTTTTTTTCTCACATTTTTCTCTTTTATTTCTTCTTTTTTACATCAGTTTAGTGGTGAAAGAATAAAAAAAATATGTCACACAATATATGGGAAATTTAAATATTTTTTTTGTTTTGTTTAAATAGCGTGGAATCAGTGTCTAGTTCAAGATGTGTCTTGATTTTGAAAACTTATGTGCTCTCTCTCTCTCTCTCTCTGCTTATAGTTTCTTCTTTTTTTCTTTCATATTTTTCCCAAGAGTATTTTCTCATTTATCCACCTTGAAGATGATATACAAACGTTTTTTTTTTTCCTCTCATACGACGCGTATCATATATACGAATACTCTTTCGCCATATTCCTACTGTATTTTTTTTTCTCACTTCCTTTTACACTTCGTTTATTTTTATACATTTTTTTTTTTTTTTTTTTTTTTTTTCATCCTTATTTTCCCACCGCTCCAATCGACATTGACGACGTCGTTTTCACCTACGCATCTTACCACACATTATTTATGGGTATAGAGGGCAAACTGTCAACTAAAACGATTTGCGGTTTTTACGACTTTTTTTTTTATGTTCCCATTTTATACTCAACATAAATTCTTTCTATCAGCTGAATAATCTTTGTTTCACGATTGCCTATACATTAAATGGTTGAAATCTTTTCATTTCTTTACTTTATATATATATATACATATATTTTTTTTTAATTTTTTCAAAGTAAAAGCTGCAATGATCTATAAAACACATGAATTGATTTGACAATAATGTGAGCTATAAAATGGAAAGGAAAAACAAAAGAAAAAAAAAGGAAAAAAAAAAAAGTTTTATATTTGACAGGATTTCAATATCCGTTATGGGAGTAATTACAGTTTAGTAGTTCGAAGTGACCTGGAAATCCTCTTTCACGTAAGATTGTCACTCTGATGTCTTACCCCACATGAAACGGACGTGGTCAAGGGGCTTGACTCCCTGAAGGGAGCAATCAATGTCGCACTAAGGTCCAATTCACTGCAGTGCATTCCCTTGAATACTGTGAGACGACACGTCAAAACATTTCCTTCCGTTTCTCATTTCTCCTTCACTACCTCGTCTGTCTACTTTTATTGTGTCATGCAATTACTTTGAAAGAGCTCAACTATAGTCTATTATCATGTCACAATACAACAAAAGATCATTAAATTTTTGTAATATCACAAAAAAATATAAACAACTGTCGGAAAAAACAAAACAAAATAATAATAGTAATAATAAATACGCATCCCATTTATAATGTTGAATACATTGACAATTATTATCTTAAAAATTTTCTAAATCTTTCTACAAAACCCGTCATATCCAGATAAACCAACCGATGATTCACTGTTGACTTACACATTCCATCAACCAACCGAGTGGTGAAATCCCAAAAGCAGTGAAGAGGCGGGTTGTTCAAAAAAGAAAAAAAAAGAAAAAAATAAATAACCAACACACGAAACACCAAGATCAAGGATGAAAGCATTATTTTATTATTATTATTTTTTTTTTTCTCTTGTTTCATCATACGAAGAAGGTCGTTGCCGGGTTATAGGATTCGCAATGAAGGACTTAACTCTCGTTGGGCAACAACGGGCATCCTCTTCGTGCGTTCATGCGAAGGACGCGTCGTTACTCTTCATCCGTGGAATGGCCTTTAATAGCGATGATGGTGAAATATCGCAACGGAAGGGCCACATGGTTGTCGTGTGGTGGTACAGGAAGACAGGAATATATATATATAGAGCAAAGGCGTCAAGGCGTTTTCACGGTACTTCGGACTGGGCAACCAACTAATATTTCGTTGCGGGTGTATACCAACCTTTATATACCCAACTTGACAAACGATTACGCTACCGCTACTTTGGTGCAAAAGTAAGAAAACACTCTCGCTAAATCATAAGAAGCCATTACTGTGCAAACGGAAGGCCGCACCTAGCCCGTATCATATTATATATATATAAATACATTTTCTTTGGAAGCTATTACTTTAGTTCATTCACCCTTTCACACATTTATACAGTGAAAATAAAATCGGTTGGCGCTTTCACATACAATACATATATATTATTCGTGTCCAATCAACTATCTGAATTCTTTTCATTTTTTTCTTCACTTTTTATTCTCTTTATTATTGAACATTCATTTACTCTTCATTATTCTGTTCACTGATGTCCGCATGAATGCTATATAACAATGTTACTTTGTTGCAGAAACGATGACAGAGTACGGGCTTTTAGGTGTTATAATATCGCATGGTTTTATTAAAGTAAAGATTAAATGGTAAATTAGAAGAATGTGAATAAGTGTGAAAGGATAAATTAATTGCCATGATTTCTGTGTGAAAAATCTGTTGAATTTCTTTTACTGAAATGGTTAACTGAATTTGGATGGATATACCGAATACGAATACGAAAAGCTATTACGTACAGTTCCTTCGTGTTTGTTTTTTCTATTTTTTTTTTCTTTTTTTTTTTTTTTTTTTCATTTTTCCCAGGTGTTCAGAAATAGTAAAGAGGTTGGAAATGGGGTGTGAATAGTTCAATAAATGCGAAAAAGAACGGCTTATTCTGCACACGATGTACCAGATGGAATCACATCTCTCCAGTGATGTGTTCCGTATCGTTGAATTTTGTTCGGTTTTTTTTTTTTCTCAAGACAAATTCACTCATTTTATTCTTTCAATAACTCTCTACATCTTAATAATACTCAATATTTATCAATATTATCATTTAAAATTGTAGAACATTGTGAATAAAAAATGGAAGAAAAATAAATTAGCCAATATTCCGATGCTGATAATTGAAATAAAAAAAAATTAAAAAAAAAAAAAGATGAAAGACGAAGGATAGTCTGATAAAGATTATGAAAAAGTTCGTGTTCAACGAGACAATAGCTTAGAACAAATAAATAGAAAAAAAAAAAAAGGTTATATATATATCGGAAAATGAAGTCACCGAGTGTGTAGACACGGTCGGAAGGGTGCACGCCGTGTCATTTCCGGAGGAATGTCGACAGTCCGCTGGACGGAACAAAAGAACTCTCTTTTCTATAGAAAGGACGACAGTAAGAAGAAGAGGATAAAGCTGAAGGACTGGGACGAGTGGAAGCATCAATTGTAAAAGGTAAAAAGGAAGAAGTAGGATGAGATGTAGGTGAGTGTTAGAGGTGGAGATGGTAGAGGAGAAGGAGGGGGAGAGGACGGACCAATATGTAGTCCTCCACCGGCCTGCTCTTGTCCCTCTCTTGCTCAATCGTCGGCTCATTTTCAACAGAAACTTTTGTTACTTGTTAGTGATTTTTATTCAGTTCTATATTGTATATTCTACATTTTATATTGTATTATTATGTATGTATATGTATATAATATTTTTCCAACTGTTTCTACAAACTCGCTTCAGGCTTTTCACATTTATCTCGACATTCTTCGCTACATTACTCCAGGACTACTGCACGATATCACCACTACCACAGCCCGCAGCATTCAAAGTCTCTTTATCCCACTTTGTCTCATTTCTCTTTTTATTCTCGTTTCATTCTCTTGTTTTCTACTTCTCATTTCTCTGACTCTCCCTCATGGTGAACATATTCAGTTGGGCCAACTTATTCCGATTTCCAACTGTGCTATCCCATCCAAAAACTTTCTCAGATTCTCATCTCTTTTCACAAAATTTCTTTATCGAATTTCCCACTATTCTTTTGTACTCAATCATTTTGTACATGATCAGTGATAATTATTACTACTTTTAAATCTTTTTATGGATAATTATATTTTAATTAAACATAATTTTAATATTTTATTATTATTTATATAAATTAAGTTTTGTAAATAAAATTTCTTCTGCTCAAATTGAGAATAAAAAGTCTTGAAATATTATAAATGGTATAAGAATAAAAATTCATGTTTCATTTCTGGTAGGGTCAACTAATGAGTAATTCATACGCACGAACAAAAATTATTATTTGCTCATACCAACTTCATATATTCTAATTAGAAAAAAAAAAAAAAAATAGCACTAGAATGAAATTGAGATGGAAGAAGAGGAAAAAATATTCACGAGCGTGACCACAATTAAAATTCTGCGCTATATGAACTATGAAATTTTAGTATAAAAATATACGTGCATATGTGCGACATAAAATAAAAAATAAAATTGGTCGTTTGGAAAAACGTGGAAAAATTGGCGCTCATTTTAGATATGAGGTAGAGAAGAAAACAAAATTACATATATATATATATATATATAACAAATGACAAATGGAAACCACAAGATTGCACCACCGACATCCAATTAGCCCATTTTTTTCCTATATCCTTCTACCATTTCACATTTTCTAAACCCTTATTATTGTTATTATTATATGTTTTTTTTCCTCTATCAGCTCTCATCCCATTTTTTAATCTTCTTTTTATTATTTTTCATATTTTATTTATTCAATCACAAGAATCGTAAAATAAATATCTCATTATATTTATTTGATATATATAAATGTTTATTTAACTAAATTATTCATGTGAAATCGTATGTATATAATTATAAATGTAAATTATTATTATACACATGGTGAACAATTACAGAATGCCTTTAAGCGTTATATTATATACTTGAGTTTGAATTTCGTTGGTGGTGGTGATGATGATAACGACAATGTGAATTTCTGCATCAATAATATAAAATTGCGGGAAAAAAAAAAAAGTTTATATCTCTGTATATATATTTATTTATAAGTAAGATATTGAACGATAATATTCTGTATCTTCATTCATAATATTTCATTATTTTCAATTCAATTTTAATTAATAATTTTATTAATTATCTTGAATTGAGTCGACAATTTTCAAGACTTTGACGGTTTTATAATTTAAAACATTTTAAAGTACACGATAAAATCAATGAATTTGTAGTACTCTATACGTATATTTTAAGTGTTAGAAGGATGATGAGGTGAATATATGTAAACCGAGAAATGCTTTGGTGGTTTAATAAGCAAAGCAGTGTGGCATGACCATTGCGATTTCCACTCCTTCTCTCTCTCTCTCTCACACCCGCACCCACACACACAAACACACACACACATACACAACACATATATATTTAACATCGATAACTTGCTCAATTGCTAATTGCTCATTAGCTTTAGCATCACAGACATTCTCTGTTACGCATAACTGAAATTTACTTGATACCATTCAATGACATTTCAAATTATCTAGATAAAATTATATATTCAATTAAAATCAGTGATTATTATAAAAAATTAATCCTCAAACATTTCTATATTTTAATTGAATAAATAATAAATATAGTAAATATATTTATGTATTTGAAATAGAAAATTGTTTTCAGTGACTACTTGAATTTTTTGAATTACATTGTCAAGGGGTTAATTAAAAAATGCTACAAATTCACTTGACCTACATAAACTATGCGAATATATATTTTCTACACTTTATATATTATATAATTTGAATGTGTATAATAAGTAAGGTTGTATTCAACAGACCCTTCAAGTGTACGAGTTAGGGATAGAAATGGATAAAGAGAAACTTGAATCTCTTAGTTAAACTTTTGAAAGCCATCGTATGTCATCTACTTTTGCAATAATACTAATTCATACAATAATTCACGTCAACAATCATTGATTAATCATCAAAAAAATAAAATAAATAAATAACAAGACAATCAATTATTTTTTCAAACTTTTAATTATCGATATACTTTGAGTATTGAATTATTTATTTAAATGTATGTAGTTTTACATTATTTTAGAGTACGTAAATCGCATCGAGATTGCAATTCCCTTGACTTACTCTCTGTCTCTGCCTTTGTTTCTTGCTTGTAACATTTGTACATATATAAATATATATATATATTGTCTTTCACCTCTTATAGCATCTCAGTTTGCATAATTGCTCCATAAAAATAGACGAGCTGGGCCATTAGGTAAACAGGGTGTCTACTAAAGGGAGTGAAAGTGAATATATATATATATATATATATATATATATATGTGTATATATACAGACAAGTATCGACTAAGCCAAGCTGTAGCTACTACACTATATCCCATCTCCTTTTTCCTCCCTCTGATATCTCCAGGGAGAAACTTCGATTCAAGCGTCTATCTGTCGTTAACGATAATCACTGGATTTCAGTGAGTAAAATAACAGTAATCGCCAAATCAAGAAAGAAAGAAAACGAGAAATAAAAAAATAAAAAAATAGGGAAGTAAATAAATGAAAATAATCGAAGAAGGTAGAAATAAAATGTAGAAGTTAGTAGAGTTTTATTTTATTGTTTTACAGGATAAAATTAAATTTTTATATAATTTTATTTTGAGACATTGTTGACTATTTTATGGTCTGAAATAAATTTTAATTTTTTAAGAAATTATTATAAATTAAAAAATTACTAAGATTCATATTTTTATTTTTTTTCTTTTTGTATATAAAATGTTTAACACTAAATGTCAATTCATAAATAAATTTCTCTTCTTCTTCTTTCATCTCTCCAGAGAGCATTTTTCCCTCCTGGTATGTATCATCCTTTAAAATATATCTACATACTTATGTACATGTGTAACATATACATACGTATAAATGTGAAGGTTTTTACACACATATACATACACATACTCTCGGCTAACTGCTTGCACGCTTGGGAAACCAGCATAAATTCTACTGTGGAATGTTTTTGACAAATCACCATTGAAGATCCTTCAGGTCATATTGAAAGAAGAAAAACAAGAAATGAAAGAGATAGAGAGTACGATGGAATGACACGTCAACGCAATCTTTCATCTTTGTAGACATACGTCAAAAAATTAGTATTTAAATGTAATTATTCCTTTATTTATTTATTTATTCAAAAAAATTATTATGTTACTATAATAAAGTTCTGTGGTGTTTGAGTATAATCATGAATTGCAGTTTCATGTGTGAGATAATTTGGATTTGGTTTGAACTCGAAATAAATACTCGAACAATTTTACGATCCATTTCAAAGTCATTTCTATAATGTTTTAATTGTTAAATGTGGAATATTGATGTAGGACATATTCCTATGTGTGTGTGTGTGTGTGTGTGTGTGTGTGTGTGTGTGTGTGTGTGTGTGTGTATGTGTATGTATTCGTGAGCATAGGTGATGGGCAAAAGTGGAAATAGAGAAAATGAAGTGATTTTACTGATCATATCTACATACAAATATTATATATATATATATTTGAACATTTTTAATTATATATACTGCACTTAAATTCGTGCATTATCTTTCGCTCAATTATTTTCACGTGACGTCAATTATATTCGAATAAAGTAACGGCTTTGAACCACTTACAATTACACACGTGACGTGATAATATAATAAATGACACATTAAATATGTACATTGATAGCGAATAAATATATATATTTTTATTTTCGTTTTACCGTATGGACAATTCCAAAAAATAATTGAGAGCACTCTCATTATTTTTTTCCAATACGATAATTGATTATATTATCACAATTAAATGAGGAAATATTAGATATGAACCAAATTTTATACTCCTCATTTAATATTCAATATAAAATATTTGAATAATTATTAACGAAAATTTTTCAATAAAGCATTCATTATATTTACAAACTAAATATCAAAATTATATTTTTTAATCGTCTGACTTTTTTTCTTTTTTTTTAGTTTTTTCGGTCTGATTAAATACAAACACGCGTGTGAATAAATAAAAAATAAAGGGAAATATTGAAACAGGATTTTAATATTAAAATCCGAGAATATATTGCAGAATTAATTGAATTACTTTTATATATTTAATATACACACGCGGTGCAGATTTTTATATGAAAATGAAAAAATATGTCACTGGCAAATGTCGACATTTTAAAATCAAAATCACTCGCGTTTGCGTATATACTCATCGTCATGCGTAAACTTTGTTATTTGTTTGAACATACTAAATTATGCATGCACAATATTGGCTTTTCCCCCAATAGCATATATGTACAAGTAGTGATGGTACGTAAAGGCCAGACCATTGCCCGATGCAACAAATTGAAAATATAAATATAAAATTGTACGATAATTTTCTTTTACACAACTACACGATTATTGATTTATTTCGATAAATAAAATATATAATAAATATTATTATTAATATATAAAATGCATTCAATAAATCAATTATGAAAAATAATAATGGAATATTTTAGATTATCTTTTTTTTTGTTTTTTTTTTTTAAGGATGAATCGAAAGCTTATTATTTCCTTTTTTTTCTTTCATTCATTGGTATGGTGTATGAACATTTACACCCGCTGTTATTATGTTTATATATATATATATTGCCTGAAGGGGATGAAGGCGCACGTGAGAACGATTTGATGGGGTGGAAAATATGATTGAATTATTAAATCGGGGTGAGTACAACGATGGAAAAGGACTTGATACGCACGCGCCAGTCAATTAGAAATTCCCGTGAGCTTTTAAACATTACAATTTGTATCACTATCATGTTTATCATTTATAATTTATTTCATTTTTGAGTAATTTATGTTTTACAATTAAATATCAATTATGGATTTCATTATTGAATTATTTATTTTCGTGGATTATTTTTGCGTAATTATTTTCTGTTGATTATCAAACAACTTGAGATTTTAATATTCAATTGTTTATCTATTTTATGTTTTTTTGTTTTTTTTTCTATTATAAAAAATTCAGAGCAATAACAAAAAAAATAAAAAATGAAAAAAACGTTGAATTTTTTTATTAGAAATTCGCAGTAAATATTGATATTGTAAAAAAAATTTTTTTTTTCAACCACAAACTGAATTGAACGAAAAAAAAAAAAAAAAGAAAAGTGAAAAAACTCACATATGCAACAGATTATACTCCAATTTCCACACTCAATTCGTATATATATTTATATACATACATTTATTATTATTATTATTCTATTGTTTTTTTTTTTTTCTCTATTTTTGTGGAAATATATCCGTCACTATTTTCTGACTTCAACGATTTTCCCAAGCTCTTTCTAAACCAGCCAACATTGAACGTATGTATTCACCATTGGTGAAAATGGGTTTCCAGCCGTTGCATGCCACGATAGTGAAAGCCCCTGGGTTGAGTATATATAACCCAACTCTTATTAAATGTGGCGATTTATTGCTAGTAATAACGATGCGGTCTGAAAGCTACTTCGTCTGTTTTCTCTTTCACTCTTGCCACTTCTCTCTCTAGCTCATTTCTCTACTCATCCTCGACCTTATCCATTCTAACTCTGTCTTTCTTTATTTTCATGACTATTTTTCGTTGACTAACACCAGAAATGTGAATTTATTATTTTTTTTTTTTTTCATTGATAAAAATAGTAAAAAATTTAATTCAATTAATAAATCTATTGAGTATCAATTTTAATTATCATAAATAATTATATTGAAAATAAATTGGGATAATAAAATAGAAAGAATAACCGCCGTAGTCGTTTATTTAACGATATAAACCACAAATATGCAGACAGAGTGACTGTCATTTCTAATTGGGATAGATAAAATATGTTTTTTTTTTTACGCTCCAGGTGGTTGCCTAATTAGCCACTGCGCAATGTTGGTGGTCTCTTGCTAATTATACTTAAACATTACATATATATATATACATTTTTTTTTAATTCTGTCTATTTCCACCAGTAGGAATTAACGAGTCATTCACATTCAAATCCACATCTATATTTATAAATAAAATGAAAAAGCGTTCTCTCTTCTCTCCCACATAACGTAAAAAAAAAATGATAAAATAAAATATTGAAATATAAGAATGACAAAAGAATAAATACCTTTATTTCAATTGAGGGCGTATGCTGACATGACGTATAAAAATCAAAGTAAAGAAAAACGCAGAATAAAATATAATATAATGTGGAATAATTTTTTTTTTTTTTTTTTCTCCTTCATTCTCATAACATTCGTGATGTGGCATCATTTTCTTCGGTATCAACTGTTTTATTATTTCCATTTTGTTGTTCAGTTGGTACACGACCACCAGGATAATTCCAACTTTGAATTTTAGCTGATCCAAATATTGTAAAAACCATAAATGCAAACATTTGTGCTATGACATTGATCCATATGACATATCTCCATTGTTGGAATGTGTGCTGGAAATACGGGTATAATATAAAAATTACGAGAGTAGAATAATTATTAAATTATGTAAATATTTAAAAACTCACTCCATTTTCAGTCAATGCACCGACAAGTGCTGGCAACAAAAATGCTGATATTGTCCCGGGTGTATTGGTTATTCCCATTAAAATACCAGCATAATTGGGAGCAAGGTCATTTTGATTTGTTAAATGACCAACAAATATGGCACCACCAATAACAATACATAATATTAATAGTACTGTTGTTCCAGTACGTTCACAACCAATGTATGCAATTACAAGTAACATAATACTCGGTGGTATACAGCCTAGAATAAAATAAAAATAATAATTATTATTATTATTAATCATTATATAATATAATTATTCATATTGATAATCAATTTTTTTCCTTACTGAAAGCAACTGCTAATTTTCTACCATTTGTTTGTGACCAATATCCACGTCTACGTCCAATGTCAAGGATTTTACCCAATAAAGGATTTGTTATTGCATTTATTAAATATGGCGAGCAACTTATCATTGCATTCTATAGATACGAATAAATAAACAAACAAACAAAAAATTATTGACAAATGTGAAATTGATTAGTGTGAAAATATGATAATACTCACGGATTTAATATTGAATCTCAACATTTTATTCATATATATTGGCAA
The DNA here is from genome assembly GCA_963920625.1 of Dinocampus coccinellae. Lineage (NCBI taxonomy): Eukaryota > Metazoa > Arthropoda > Insecta > Hymenoptera > Braconidae > Dinocampus > Dinocampus coccinellae. The sequence goes on from OY987191.1 coordinate 3,293,808, forward strand.
TTGAGTTAGGAGAAAGTACCAAACAAAATTTCCAAAGCAATTGGTAATAACTAAAGCCCAAAATGGCTTCGATGTAAATATATCACGCCATGGTATATTAATTCCACTGTGAGTTGGTTGACGATGTCCATAAGATTTAACAATTAATTCACGTTCTGGTTCACTTATAAATTTTTGTGTTTCTGGATTATCAGCAAAAAATATTGCAAATAAAATACACCAAATTAATGGTAATAAACCGTGAATATAAAATACTGATTCCCATCCAAGACTATTCATAATTAATCCTGATGATAATATGGAAATCACTGTGCCAATTGATGTTCCAGAATTAATAATTGCTACCCATGTGCTTTTTTCTTCATAAACGACCCATTTACCAACGAGTACATTTACAACTGGTAAATTTGCTGCACTCGCAAGTCCAGCCATGAAACGTAAAAATAATAATACACCAAGTTTTTGTGCTGCTAATGGAACTAGTAGTGAAAAAATTGAATTGGCAAATACAGAAATTAACAAAACCCACTTTGTATTGAATCTGTAAATGTAATAATTGTATTTTTTATAATTTTAATTTTTAATTTTAATGGTATCTATACAATACCTATCAGCAAAATATCCAGCTGGAAACATTCCAAGCATATAACCAGCAAAATAAAGACTAACAACGAATCCCTGTTCAGTTGGTGACCATTCATATGGTCCTTCAATATCAGTAGTAACAGCTAAATTTGTATCCTCAAATTGTGGACACTCGTGAAATGAATTGGCCGATGATACATTTTCAATGCTAATCTTTTTCGATTTTACCATACCAATTATCGTCGTTGATATATTTACTTTTAATCCATAAATAATCATATTCGCAATACAAAGCATAATTGCAAATAAAAATCTCACATTTCCAACTAAATTAAAAAAAAATAATCATCAAATATTACACAATTTTTTTTTTTTAAATTTAATTATTCATCCGTCATGAAAATGATAACCTCAAAAATTAGCACGTGTTATATGAAAGAAAAAAAAAATAATAATAAATAAATAAATAAATAAATAAATAAATAAATGAACTCACCCATTTTTATCACGTTTAATATAATTAAAATACAATTGGACAAAGCAAAGTTGTGTTTCTTCTTTAATATCTATCCAAAATATGTTAAATTGATATTTTAATTAATCTCATGATTTATTTTCAAACAATAAACCGGTTTTTCTACTTCATCGATTTGATGAATGATTAATTGTATAAGAGTCGAATAATATATTGACAATCGATTATAAAACACTCGCGGCAGCTCCGATCAATCGTTGACAGTGGATCTCATGATACTGAATATGTAGCAGAAGAATATAATAAATGTATAAACACACACATATATAACGATAATAATAATAATAATAATAATAATAATAATAATAATAATGATGATGATTTATAACAGCGCGAATAAATTTTAATATTCCGTTTGATCTATAATTATACTTGATTTGTTGTTTATTTGACCTTTATTAATTAATTAATTAATTTTTTTATCTATAATTTTTTGATTAATTTGATTTTCTTCTTTTTTTTTTTTACTTTCTATCAATCGTAAAAAAAATTTCACGATATTTCACAAATTTTTGAATAAAAATTTTTCAACTCATCGAGACAATTATTTATTATAAATTAATTTCAATTTAATAATTATATTATTCTTTTCACTTCACACATATTCAATTTATTTTGTGTATAAATAAATTCACAAAAATCACGATTTGAAGTATACATGTCGATATTAAATAATATCGCATAATTCCATAGATATTAAAAAATAGATTAACGATAAATCAAAAAATAACCATAACAATTATGAGTAATATTATTTTTTACATTTCTAACGTGTGATGTTTCAAGTCGACCATGATAAAGTTAACTAATATCGTTTCAGTTACAAAAACGATGCAAACTGTCATGAGTCATATAAAAATATAAAAAGACGTGTATATGGGCAAGTTTGAATGTGTGTGTGCCTGTGTGTGTTTATGTGTGTTTGTGTGTGTGTAAACACGTGAGAATATTAGAAAATATCTTCTATAAACAACTATAGGATAATAGATCGAAAAAATAAAATTTTAAAGAATAATAATAATACAAAAGAAAAAGATAGAACGCTCAGCCTACTCAATATTAATGAGCGCAACATTGAAATGTCACTATCGGTTTGATTCTTAGAATGTGTGTTTGTGTGTGTGTGTTTGTCAGTGAGATGTAGATGGTCATTGAGAGTGTTGGTGTGTATATATAGAAGCCAGATAAGCACATGAACATGCATAGACAAGTATAGTATTATCAGTTCCCCAGCCAGAGACTAAGATTTTCTTCCTCGCTTTCTCTCCCTTGTCCTCCTTTTATTTTTATTTTTTCACTTCTTCACTCTCAACTCGTTTTCATACGTTTTATATTCAAATGCGTAGTGCTGATGAACAGTTATTCTTGTATTTGTATTAAATATAACCTTTGGACAGTTGACCGGAGGCTCGGCTCTCTTTCACGCATATTTAAAAACACAAAAACACATAAATTATCTCATGTCTGTTTTAAATTGTTTAATTTTTTTTATTTAGTATCAAATTATAAATTATATCATCTTTATTTTATTTTTATATATAATTCTTTTGATTATTTTATGTTACTTGAGTGGAATTTTTTCGTTTATTTATTTATTATTTATATGCGGATGGGATGGATGATTGTGACGACATTTGTTACGAAGACACCGGTGTTACGTCGAAGAATCTGAATTTCTTTTTTTTTTTTTTACCGATTGCTTAATTTTTCATGTCACCGTGCAAAATTGTTTATATATATTTTTTTTGTTTTTTTTTTTCTCCAAGGACATAGTTGAAATTATTTATAAGTATTTTGAATACTTATGTGTGTTTGTTGTATATAAATACACTGCAAGTCGTTGTAGCGTAATAATTTATTGATTTACTCATCTATTTATTATTATCATTATTTTTATTTATTCTTTTTCTTTTTTTTTGACAGAATTAATGGAATTTCATTCGTGCTCTCAATTTTTAAATTATTGCGACTTCAAGTTGAATAATAATCCGCTATTTTTATTACACACAATTGCCGAAAAAATAAAAATAAAAATACACTGCAGATAATAAACAAAACGAAAAAATGTTGATACAATTTTTTATCATTTTTTTCATTTATTAATTTTATTTTTCCCCTGAATAATTTATAAAATTATGTAATTATTGCTACGTATTAATTTGTGAATAATAAAATTCATTCATTTTTTTTCGTTGATTATCAAAGTGAATAGAAAAAAACAGGAAAAAATAAAATATGTAAATATTTATGAATAATATTTAAAATGAAAAGAGGAAAGAAGAAGCGACTAAATGAGTAATTGAAATTTAGTTATCACTGGTAGACATAGATAAGAAAAAAATTCGAATGGGCATTTGTGGAAGATAGAGAGATTCATTATTAAGTAAATAAATAACTGGAAGGTTATGCAATGATGTTACGACGTATATTGTATACCGTATGCATTAAGTAAAATATCAAACGTATATATATATATATGTGTGTGTGTGTGTGTGTATACCGTTATATTACGCTGGGACGATGACGTTATTGAGCGGTAGTAAAACGTTTGTTTACTTGGTCGTGTTTGCTCAGCTTTCACGTTTATGTTTGTCAGCAGCATCCGTTACTTTTATTATCAACGAAACAAAAAAAAAAAAAAAGGATGAAAGGGATAAAAGGGAAAAAAATTGCAAGAACTGCACTTGCCAAATGAAATTCTAATGATGTCGTACCATGAGCGATCAATCATCTTTTTTTAATAAAGTTTTTTTGTTGTTGAGATGAAAAGAATCATGGAGAAAATTATCCTGTGATTTTTGCAAATTTATTTTAAAAATTTCCTGTTTACAGAAGATGAAAAAATTTCTTGATGAACTCAATTGTAATTTCCTTTTTTCTATCTATTGTATTTTTTAAGGTCAAGTATACATCAACATGAAGTTCATACAATGCATTCGATAATTATGTCGTTACGAAATTTATTAAAATTTAAATTAAATTAATTTATTCATCCATTCAATTCTAATGACAAAAATAATTGACTTTCTTGTTATTTATTATAATTTTATAATTTATTCATTAAATATTTTATATATTCATCTGTCACACGAATTTATATTTTACAGAAGACGAATTGAATCGGGGAATATAAAATATTTAAAATAAATTGTGTATTAATACGATTGACACACATTCATCAACATTCATTGGTTCTCATTTCAATACATTCTGATGTTACGTAGGTTGAAAAGTTCATGCTATATTTATTTATATTAAGGGTCAATACCAATTGACCTGACATACATAAAATTCTACTAGCAAAGAAAAAAAAAAAACAAAAAAAAAGATTCCTCATTTAACATAATTTAATCACCTAAACGAAAGAACAATTTAAAAAATTAATTACAAAATTTTTATTTTGTCCTCAGAAAAATTATCTCAATGATGATGTCAATGACAACGACAATGAAACTTCACACAACTCCTGGTAAGTTGCAGATCAGGAAAAAAAAAAAAAAAAACAAGAATATCAATATACATATAAATATTGATATTTCAAAAATGTTGTCAACCCCTTGAGTCTTTTCGCGTGGTATTTGGATCAACCAAAACCGTCTTATGATATTCAGACAGCGAATGATACGACCCAGCTTAATGTGTCCAAGAGCTTACAAGTATTATGATACCCACTCGAGCTGTAAGCCACACGTCACAGTAACGGAAGCCCCACTCCCAATCCGTCGACTTTGTATTATATCCCTTATATTCTCCATACATATACATATTGATGAGATTATTATATCCACTATCTCCACCACCCCAACTACTCTCTTCTCTTGTCTACATCACCCTCATATCAATATCAATAATTAAAAAATTTCTATCAATTAGAATTTACCTATAATATTTGGATAATATATTTTTTCATGTATTAATTAATATTATTCATATTATTTATATTATTATAAATAATAACTAGTAAATAATAATGATGATATTGATATAAAAATTTTAAAAAATGAATGTTATCAAATCTGACGTTTACCGTGTATTTTGTTTTATTGTTTTTTTTTTTAATTTTTTTTTTCTATTGTAATAAATTCAATTGAGAAAATTTACTATCATGGAAAATGACATTTTGCAAAGAAGCCTCTATATATAAAAGGTGTCAGTTGTAATATATCATCAGTATATAAGTATCTTTACTACATTAGTTTATAAATGTGAGAGGGTGTGTGTATATGTGTGTGTGAGAGAGAAAGAGAGACAGTAAAGCTTTGACTCAGTGTCACACGCGATCATTCAATCCGTGTCTTACACTTGAGTTGTTTATCAGTGCTATCAACTAAATCACTATCTAAACTATTTCGTGGTATTTTTTTTATATACTTTTGGTTGAGTGTAGAAGTAGAAATTAGTGGAGGACGATAGGAAATGTTAGAAAACATGAAGAAAAAAAAAAATGTTTTTAATATTATAATATAAAAATATTGTCAATAAAATATTTGTAAAAAGTCAAATGTATGTATATAATACAGTCAAAATTATTTTACTCTTGTGTATATATTCGTATTTATACGATGCGAAAGATCATTTTGCCCTCCATAATTCCATTAACGCGGAGCAAAATGAAATTACGCTTGGGAATCCGAGGAATATATATACATATCGTTTCATTTTCACTTCTCCCCCGAGAATATTTTCATTCGCTAGTACGAGCGTACCTTATAAACCTCCTCTTCATTTCACCATCAAATGGATTTGATTTTGTAATTAAATTGGAAAAATCCATAAAATCAAGAGCGAAAAATAAAAAAAATAAAAAATAAAAAAAACTAGTGAAAATAAAAATTATATAAAATAAAAAATTTATTTCATTTTCGATTCGTTGATTATTATCAATGTCAGGATTCGAATTATTGATATTGAAAATTTTTATATTTTAAATTCTAATGATTTTTTTTTTGTTCCTTCAAACATTATGAAATAATAAAAAACGAAAAAAAAAAGATAAGGAAATGATATAGGAATATATGGAAAATCATTAAAATGCCATTAGCAGACGTTTAAAAAATAAGTTTTCATAAAATTCATACGAGTTATCAAAATGGCTAGTTAACAAAATTAGCGCAGACTATATCACTAGTCTTTCACCCTCTCTCCCTTTCCCTGCCTTTCACTTTCGTATTTGTTCGCTCGCGTGTATGAAAAGGGATAAAATTTATGGAGAACAGGGCGCCACAGGGCATATATGCGCACACACTGGTGAGCAGGTTTCATACATCAGCCTGGTCGACAGCGCAAACTATCGACCACATTTCTCACTCTACTCATTTTTATTATTATCATTTTATTCTTCTTCATCTTGTTTTTTTTTTTTTTTTTTTTTCTTTTATTATATTTCACGCATTTTTTTTTTCTCTTCACTTCATTTTCCTTCACCTCTCACTGTTCCACTCGCTATATATTCTCATGCTGTGTGAATATCCGTCTGTGCGTTTGTGTGCCTGTGTTTTGTATCCTGTTGAAATATAGATCCCAAACCGCAGAGCTGTTGCGCTTCTATACGGATCATCACAGATGGCGTAGCTTCACGTATACAATGTACATTTTATAAACAATATAAATACATGTAAAATAGACGCAGGTGTATCGGTTTAGTTTTTGGCATGAAAAACAATGTTGCTTTGAATAAAATATAAATTTATTATTTTATGTATTTTTTCTCACAGATAAAATGCCAAATAATAACTCAACTCTGATTGAGCTTAAATTTTATTGCGTCCCAATTAATTATCAATTTATTTATATAAATATTAAAGATGAAAAAACATATGAAATGTGTATATGTGTTTATATTTGTGTCTTCAGCTGCATAAGTCACGATACACATCAGCGACAGAGTGAAAAAAAAAAAATAAAATAAATATAAATGTAAAACAAAAAAAAAAAAGGGCAGAAAGACGAAGAAGAAAAAATAATATATATATATAGAAAAGCGAATGGAAAAATAGAATGACGAGAGACAGAAAATCTTGCGTCGTTTCTTTTACTATATAACATCGTATGCGACATTTCCATTATCCGCAGTCGGATTTTCCGCCCGAAGGCAGTTTACCCATGATAAAGAATAGAAGGATGACGTTGAAGTATATAAATAATTTTTTTTGTCATCCTCATTCTCGACTAGTTTTTAGATAAAATGAAGAAAAAAATAATAAATGATAATAATAATAATAATAATAAATAAATAAATAAATAAATAATAATATATTATCATTATGTATCAAATGTTTATTGTTTATCCGGCTCGTATAATAAAATGCAGGGAAAACAAAAAATAATTTGAATTTAAATGTCCATGATGAAAATTGTAGAGGGGAACGATTATCGTATATTAAATACGATTTTTTTTTCCCCCTATTATGATTATTTTTCCATCACTCTTTCTTTTCTACTTTATATCTATATATTTTTCTCTACTTCTCTACAAATGCATTGTCATTTTCACTTTTAGTTAATGCTCCTCTTCAATATCGTATTTTTTTTTACTCTGGTTTCCATTTTTTTTTTCCTTTCTATTTGTTTTCTCTTATTTTTTGCGTTGTTTCGCGTTTTAAAATCCTGCACCACCGCACATCCCCACATACACAAAAACAGAAGGAACAAAAAAAAAACAAGAAAAAACTTGGAGATAAAACGAAAGAGAAGAAAGAAAGATAGAGTGTGAGTGCAGAGGTATATATATATATCTCTAGGGACAAAGCTGACGGGGTAAAAAGAAAAGAGGAGATGTATTCAATTTTTATATATTTATTTTCCAATGCGTGTAGGAGTCTCTTCAATGTCTGAAAAAAAAAAAAAAAAAAAAAAAAAAAAAAAAAACCCATACATTATCGTAGTTGTATATAAATTTGATACTTAAATTATTGAAATCCATCTCGGTTTTTTTACACCCATTAAATTATTATTATTGTTATTTTTTTATTTTCGAAATATTTTGTGAAGATTTGAAATGAAAATTTAATTTAAGAAAAAAAATGAATTAGAAGAAAAAAATATCATTTTATAATTTATGGTTATTGTAATGTTAATTTTAATTTGTGTGTTTAATTAATTATTAATTTTATTATGTCAAAATATATTTTTTATTTAATTTATTGGGATATTTATTCAAGATTTTATTCCATTCATCATTTTTTTTTCTCAAAATTCTCTGTAAATTAAAATTGAGATGACACGTGTTCTCCATTCGTTCTCTTCACATCAGCTTGGGTGTTCTATACAATTCCTATTTTAAATTAAAATATACCCGTACCAATGTATGTTCACACACGCATATGTGTGTGTATATTCTTGCATAGAAGTTACGAAACGCTCGATTAACTTTTTAACTCATTCCTCTTTCAACATTTTTATCCTTCGCATTTACAAATGACGAAGTATTCGTGAGAAAAGAAAAAAAATGAAGAAAGAAAAAAAAAAGGAATAATAATAATGATAATAATAATAATAATAATAATAATCTCTCTTCTTCTCCCATTCTTTTCGTTTGGTTATCGTTTGTAGTAGAATCGATAAGGATCTCATCGTCATTCGCTCGTCTGTGTTTCATAAAGAAAGAAAAGAAATCTGGAAAAAAAAAATTAATGAATGCAATTCATTGTTCACTTTCATGGTATACAATTTAAAAATAATTCCCCACACATTTTTGTAATTATTTCAAAGTAATGTAATATAAAAATATACAGAAATTTAATATTAAGTAATGTCAACAGGAAAAAATGATAATTAAAAAATAGAAAATTATTAAAGTGTATTTATTGAACAACAAAATCCGCACTTTAAAATCCAATCAACAAAAAAAAACTTTACACTCCTTATTTCATTGATATAATAGAAACGGAAGAAAATAAAAACGAGAAATATAATAATTCGAAATAACAAATAAAATTAATACAATCCTATATTTTATATCAAGAAAAAAAAAATAATCTCGTATTTATAAATAAATAGATGACAGCTCATGATATATACCATATTTATACATCGCACACTTACTCTACTCGATTCGCAGAGAATAATATATATATATAATTTACTCCCCTCTATTTCTTCGTGCGAAGAAAGCACTAAAGCTTGGATACGCTCGTCCTCTTACTCTCTGCTATGCTTACAATTGCGACAATATAACGTTGAAAAGAATAAAATAATAAATCGTTCTCACCTTTCACAAAATCTAGATGCCATTCAATAAACCAAAACAAAAAAAAATATTCATATTATGTTATTGTATTTATTCACATTAAAAATTTAATTTTTCAATTAAATATTTGACAGTGTAAAAATTACTAAAATTGTAAGATATAATGAGAGAATTACAAGAATAATTTGAAATTTTCAGTTCAAAATATGAATACAATAGACAAAGGATCTGATAAGGGTAGAAATGAGGAAGTGAAATAAAAGGGATGTAGAACTGAGAGATGACACAGCGACAAAGTCAGACATCAAAATACGGAAAGAGGAAAACAAAACGTGAGAGAGTAAAAAAAAAACAAATGGGAAGGAAAAGAGTGTGAAAGTGGAGGAGAGAAATGTCGGAAGACAGAGGAAAACTGCAGAGTTGATTGTTATATAGTTAAAAGGGTTGGTCTATGCCTCTAGCACTGGTGTCAGTATACTACACATATATACATATAAAATATATATGTATATAAGAAGATATATATATATATATATATATATATATATATGTACAGTAGAAGCGCCAGATGTTGCCAGCCGATGGAAATGTAAAACTGTGACAAGTCCCAGGGGAATAAAGTGGCTGAATAAAATACAACTAAAAATCCCACGGCCTTGCGCTCTCTCTTTCTCTCTCTATTTCTTTCACTTCTTTCCCTTTTCATACTTTATATTCTCTCTCTTTTCTTCTTCATGTTTCACACTTCGAGTCACTGAAATGGCCGCGAATTTCAACGAGTGGGCGTTGAGACTTTGCAGAAGCCAACAACTTTTATAAAACTTTTCTTTTGGTACATAAAATACGTAAAAGAAAAAAAAAGCAAAAAACAAAAAACAAAAAACAAACAAACCAAAACAATCGAAAAAAGTAAATGAAAATAATGTAAAATTTTGTTTATTTTTATCATCTAAATTTACACTCTGTGGATTTTTTTATTTGTGACTGTGAATTTAAAAAAATTATTGATAGATGGGAAATTTTGTAATGTATGTAGCGAACGACCTTATATAACATAAATATTTTCGTGTGTATTAATTATAATTGAGTGGTAAATTTGTGCTTTTACGTGATGTGTAAGACAATGAATTATTTGAAATACCAACTAACGAGAGTAAATTAGTTTATCGGTGTTCGTTAAGTTACTTCATTTGATATAAACTCGCACTTGGACGATAGTCACGGGTCTTTCGTTGTGTTGTGTTTGTGGTTAAGAATGCAAATTTGTCCAGTGTTAGTGGGCCATAAAGTTTCGCTTTACTTGCCGTGTATATTCGTAAACTTCATAATGACACTGAGCTTAGTTCATGTATATATGTGGGTGGTAATGTTGGCATTGGAGTCTAAATAATTCAATATCGTGATCAATAACATGTCAAAAGACTAATAAAAAATAAACAAAAATAAAATATAAAATATAAAATCAATTGATGAATTTTTAAATAAAAGTATATTACTTTTGAATGATGATTAAATTTAAAATTAAACCAAAATAGAATCTAAATATCAACGACACAATGAAAATAATGTAAATAAATAAATAAAGTCGGAGACGCGAAATATTCAGGACACACCAGGCCCAGATTCCTCCAGTAATTATTTTGCACAACATTTGTATCTCTCTGTTTTTTTTCCCCCGTCAGAACATTCAAGACAACGTATCTTTACTAATGAATAAAATGTCTCACAAATTTTCACCTTCTCCTCCTCCTCCTCCTCCTTTTCTCCAACACTATACGTTTAAATACAAAAAAAAACTTGCAATTTTTCCCCTACACATTTCCTAATTACAATAAAATTTATGTAAAAAAAATTCCAAAGATAATAAATAAACAGAATAAACATAAAAAAACATCCCGAGTGCAACAACTACTACGAAGCTCTGGCTTTCAAAAGCTTTATTTTTCCCTCTGTTTATTCAGTTATTTAACCTTGACCACACACACACGGATAAAATATCAACAAATAAAAATGACCAAAAAGGATTGAAGAAAGTGTGTACAGGTTGTAAGCGCAAACAGTAGATGAGAGGTAGGAAGATATTAATTAGAGAGACTTTTTTTTTCTATCCTTGAAACACCTGACGAGGTTTTAGCCTTAAAGTACCAAATACAGAAGAGTTTGGGGTTTTCGGTAAATTTAGTGGTCGGATTTCACGCAAACCCGTTCGGTAGTTTTGGGTACGTGCACCCATAGGGGGATAATTATTCAAGTGGTATCCTACGGTTGCTCTGTTGGAAGGTTTTGGATGGAGGATGAGAAAATGTAGAGAAGTGTGTTGAGAATATATATATATATGAAGTTGATGCAAGAGTGCAAAAGAGAAGATGAAGGTGGGCAAATGTCGGTAGAATATACGCTTGGGTTTTAGCTCTGGTTCTGGTTCTCCACTACCTACCACGTCATACATCATTTGGAATAGAACATATAGCTGTGTAGCGATGCGAAGTGGTAGTGGGTGAATACCCGCGGATAATTGAGCACGTGGAGAAATTTCTGGCTCGTTTTAGTTTACATGTATATATATATATATATATATATATATATATATATATATATATATATATATATTTAGGACACATACATGTGCGTTTAGTGGAAAACCAAGCAGATGTTGGCATACATGCGAATTACCGTCCGCAAATATTGCGGTTTACGTCTGTACTCATTTATATTTGTAATGGTAATTTCTTTAGGTGAATTTTTTCTTTAGTTATTAATCATTTGATCCAAGAGATTCGTAGTTTATGGGTGGAAAATAATAACAAATGTAAGTAAACTTTGATATTTGGAAAAAAAAAATCCGCGTATGGTAAAATCGATAATCATATTTATTAATAATGAATATAAAGTGTAAAGATGAAATAGCGATTTTACTATTCATGATTCATGTAAAGACACTTACTGTTTCACCACTTGATAAAATGTTGTGTTGAAATAGATGCGCAACTTCTTGTTAATGTTATATATATAAAAGATGCATCACGAACTGTTTTCAATTTTACGAGGCAACTCGATCGCATACGAAAGTCTTGGATGACGTAGCTGATAGAGATAGAAAAGAAAGTGTAGGATTTTTATTGTGTGTATGTGTGTGTGTGTGTGTGTCTGTAAGAGGGGGGAGGAGGAGGAGAGAAAATGAGAAGAAAAGTGAGTAAGGGATGGCGCTTATAACCCCATCCCTATTTCTCGGTACATGGAACGAAATTGGGAAAGTTTTCTACGGGACGGGGGTGAGCGAAAGTAACGTTTATGGATAAATTTGGTCGAGGACATTGTCATGGGATTTCCTTCGTCGATCGTTGAAAGTAACGCCTTTGTTCGACCAACTTTTGTAGTGTAAAAAAAAAAAATAAATAAATATAAAAATAAAAATAATAAAAAGCTGAGGAATAAAAAAAAAGAGCGAAAGAAAAAAACACAAATGATTTTTCTACGACTTTCAAATAATTCGTTCTAATTAAATAACTCGCTTTCATTTATTTGTAAAAATTTATTTTTACTTATTACTTTTTCTTTTCTTTCATAGATTTTTTTGGCGTCATTGTTTCCAATTGAGGGGAACGCGAGATAAAAAAAATTGCAATCGTGATTGTACTTTTGCAATATAACGTCGCAGAACTTTTTTTTTTTTACTTTCTCCTCTTTTACGTATCTCGTTTATTACTTTAAAGCGCAGACAACATAATAGGAAAAAAAAGTAGGAAAATTTTCATAGAATTAGTATTCCAGTCGGAGATTTTACAGCTTCGACACTTATGGACTTCAATGGATGCGGGGGTAATGGTGATGGTGATGGTGGCAAAATGAAGAACTTGTAAATCGGCTAGTACACGATCTCATGAGTGTATTAGTATTCTGGGTCCATCGCAATTTGCCACTTGGTTCGTTTTTTCCCCTTTTCTTTATTTTTGCTCATCTTTTTTTACTCTGTATCTTTACCTTGCCTCTGGGCGTAAAACGCAGAAACGAAATACTAACGAATTAGGGTGAGAGTGTTGGTCCATGTATGAGTCAATGAAAATCATGTGAGAGGAAATATCTTGACTGCACAAATAATAGCCAAGAGGATCTTTTAACGTATGTGACTGTGTAGCAGGGAAAAATAAAGAAAAATTGTAGGAAAATAAAAGTACGAGATATAAATAAGGGTGTCGAACGTGTGTAATCAGTAAGTGTGACCCTATACAACGTGACATTTTGACTATTTTACTACTGACATAAGGACGAATAAAAAAAAAAAATGTATGAATGAGATGAGATGAAAGCTCAAGTGCCTACCTACACGTTCGTGGATATATCAGGATCATCTTATAGATTAAGTGCAATTGGAATCTTTACTGGTCTCAAATAAAGCTCAGACATTTATTTTATTTATTTATCTTTTTTTTTTTTATTCATTATTCTCTAGAGAAATATAAATAATTGTATTATGTTATATCAGTATATTTTAAGACATATCTCAGAAATTTTACTATTATAACTCAGAGTATAACTCAGTGGTCTAGTTGAAAGTTTTTTACATTCAATTAAATTTTTTTATATTTCACCCTCCAAAAATATAATACAATATAATACAATTATTTTTTAATATATTTATGAGAATTGAGACAACAGAAGCCTTATGAATCGAACGAAAAAAAAATTTTAGGAACGAATTAAAAACAAAGCACTTGAAATTAATTTATTTATTTGAAAATAAAATACTGGAGTATATAATTAACACGTAAATTTATTCCCGAATACATATTGATAAAATACCGCAGTGAAAATATCACTTTTTATGTACGTATATATGTGTGTTATATATCAACGTTTGTATATATCAGTCTAGAACTCGTGAATTATCGCTGATATTTTTCTCCAAGTCGCATATACTCAGTCGTTCTCTTTGGATGCTTTTACGTGGGTTAGTTTGGCTCCTTCTCCTTTTTTTTTTCTCCTTCTCTTCTCTCATTACAGCACGTGACCCCTTAGATGGGTGGATGAACTGGGGAAGTAGTAGGGGAAGTTGTTGGACAGCCGCCATAAAGCCTCGACATGTTAGCCAAAAAGAAGGAGGGAGTTCGTGTAGCGCCCCCTTTTCTAAGATTGAATATCGGACGTGGTCCGAATTATCGTTTGCCGTTGAATTAAATATAAGGCTAAAGAATAAGGGAGTGAGGTAAAACTCAGACGTATTTTCGTATAGGGATAAAAGAGGTTATAGGAAAATGGAATGGGTGGTAACATCAGTGGCAGGATCATCATGACGGTTTTGCTATTAATGTCGACAAATCCCCGACCAACGACACCATGAACTAAGGGTGCATTCTTAATCAGTTGTATTTTATCAAATCTCACTCCCCCTATCCACCCCCCTTCTCTACTTTCATCCCTTTTCTCTTTCTCCTCCTCAATCTTTTCATCCCTTCTCGTTACGATATGTTGTTAAATAGAATGTGAATATAATAAATTTTCACACAATTTATAATTCGTTAGTATTTTTTTTTTTTTTTTATCTATTTATATTTTGAAAATGATAAAGAGTTTGGGAATAAATATAGATAAATATTCGCGTGTGTGTGTTTGTTGGATGACACTGAGTAGACGAAAAGTGGACATGACGCGCGTGTCTAGTTATACAATTTCGACACGTGACGTATTGACCGCGTGGACAAATCAACGATGACCATTTAACGACATGACTTTTTGTGTGACGTCCACAGTTTCAACCCCCTCTCCCTCCCCTCCTCCATCCCTCCATCCCTTATTATCACCATTGCACAAATGGAATATAATTATAAAAAAAAAAAAAAAAAAAAACTCCCTCACTATTTTATACTCAATTTTATTTATTATTTATTCATTTATTTTCGTTTAGTTTGTTGAATATTTATATAATAGATTAGTGATGATATTTAAATATTATTTATATTATTTATAAAAATATACGTGTGTCTGTAAGGAACGACACAGTGTGTGGAATATTGAGTTTACATTATCTATATTGTGATGGTGTCGTCAAAAATACGATATTGGCTGTGTATCGATACAAACCCAGTGGCTTTAACGTTAGTTTTCATGCTCTGCATAAAAAAATATATAACGGTTATATTTTCAAGACGCGCTAACAGCTATGTACTCATAGATATTCACATAAAATGTATATTATGTTTCATGCATTATATATGAATTATATAATACATATATTTTTTATTTATTATTATTATTATTTTTTTTTTGTTTTTTTTTTCGTAATATCCCAAGAATATAAAAACTAAAAAAGACATAGAGAAAGAAAAATTCTTTAGGACCTTTTCACTTTAATAAGTTTTTTTTTTATCTGTTTAAAAATGAATAGTTTATTATTATTTTTTTTTTTATAATTGTAATACAATCAATCGCATATATTTGTGATTTATTAATGAATAATTTTTGGAATAATTGAATTTTAATGCGAAAGAAAAATAAAAATTCTTCTCTTTATCTTCTTTTCTTTCGACTGCGATGTCGAAAAATTCTGGATCAAACTCAACGTACAATATCATGATAAAATTTCATATGATCTGTGGTCTATTGTATAACCGTTCAATATTGACCATTGACACCGTCATTGATCCAAATTGGTATTCCATGGACTCTACAGTACATATATATATATATCCATCCATTTCTGTATGATAATTCAATTTCTTTAGCTTTCACATAACTGAGATGACAATCGATTTGAATGTGGAACGTATACACATTTTTTTTTCTCCGCTCTCGCTTATTTCATTGTGGGTGGTTGAAAATGATATTAGAGTTATCAATGACGATCCTCAAAATGCAATTTATTCGTATGATACGCGCAAAAACTTGAATGTCATTCTAAATTCCAACTAAATTAAACGATAAAATAAAAATAATAATTCAAATGAAATTTCTATAATATTATCAATTAATCGATTTTAATTATCAATAACTTTGAAAATCGTCATTCAAAAAGTTATACAAACCTCAGAATTTAACTATAGACCCAATTAAACGTTGTGTCGTCGTAGTTATATAACGAATGAGGTGTTAAATATATATATATATATATACATAGAACATTGTAGATTATAAATCCGGACGTTAAATCCGGCATTGAAATAGTTTCCGAAACTAATTTACTTCGGATGCGACTACTATTGCCACCTCCTGTAGTAAAATGGAGATCCTACACTTTATTTTATTCAAAATTTTACATAGTTCTCGACTCGTGTAATCACTTTCATCAACCACAGAATTCATCTAATAACCTCATTTTGAAATAATAAATATATAATTTATATTATTTACTAATCTCCTTTTCTTTTTTTTCTTTTTTTTTTTCACTTTTTATTTTTTTAGAATGAAATAACGCATTGGAAAATTTGCTGAGCTCCGATAAGGAGTAAAGCAAAGAAGTGAATGAAAGGTGGAAATGAACTACGCCCAAGGTGAGTTGAATTAAAAAATTTATTTACATTGTAATTTTGGAATGAAATTTATATTGGAATATTTCATTATCTTGAAGCATTTTCAATATTAGTGTTTATTTTATTCATGATAACATTTCTGGAAATTCATTCATCCAATTAGGTAACGGTGAAAACCACCGAACAAGTTGAGTTAACAATTTACGTGGTATGAATAGCAGCTTTGACAAACTATTGGGGAATTTATTTTCAGAACATTGTACATTGAAACCGATTAATTTGTTACGTATATATATACACACATTTCAATGTATTCCTATTTTATATTTATTCATTTATTAATAATTTATCAGTAGTGAGATTTATAGATAGTGATATGGTCAATTGAATGAATTATAACTTAATTATAATCAATTTTAATCTATTACATCACATGAGGTATCAATGAACAAATTGAGAAGAAAAAAAAAAAAAAGATACGGGAATTAACAATAAATCTAAAATCTGAAATAAATAAAATTCTCGATATCGTCAATCGAATTATTCATATCATAAATAATAATTCAAAAGAATAGATAAAAACAAAAAAAGAAAAATAATGTACGTCAGGTTAACAATCGATTGTCCAATGGGCTCTATAAGTCAATTATTCCCACTTTTCTCTTTTAGTTTTTTTTTTTTTTTTTTTTTTCTCACTTACACTTTCTTGCTGCATTTTACCATCGATCTCATCTTCAACATCAAATCCACCCCGAGCACTCAACAATATTTTTTTTCTCCCTTCGGCTATGAATAATAATGTAACCAAGTGCGTGCACATAATTAACGTTCGAAAACACATCGGTGCATCTTTTTTTTTTCTCTTTTCTTTTTATTTTTTATAAAATTCACGAGCAATATTGGCCAAAAGGGTTTACGGTGTAGTTTATGATGTCGTCGCGACGCCAACAGGATTTCCTATGTCGAAAGACCTTCACTTATGACCTGAGTTATTATTATTATTTTTTTTTACTCCACTCTTACACAACTGAGTGAACTTCCGATAATTTCGACTGATATTTTAGAATGAAAATAACTTTATACAATTTCCAGTTTGGTGCATTTTTTTTTTTTTTTTTTTTTTTTCTGTTAATTATCCAGAAACAAAATATACAATCCATTTATTTCCAGTTTTTTTTTTCACTTCGTTTCAACTATTTAATTATTTATTCTAGCACACGTATGATTGTCGTAATCAGTAAAATTATATAATTTGTCAAAAACATTTACAGTAAAATATAAACATTAGATTAACTGATGGTTATGATTTTTATTATTTGAATACTGTGGTATATTAAAACCGTGGACGCTTTGAACTGTTATATCAGGGAATTTCCACAATTACAATTAGTGAGAATAATTAATAACTAATTAATGAATTAATTCTATATTTAATAATACAATGATTGTATTGATATTCAATCTTCACATCCAAGCAATTGATTTGGAATTGTATCAAATGCAATTTATTAATGTCAATGTGTGATATGTTGTAGATTCACGATTTCATCGAGCATTCACAAGCGATTGTTTATATCTATATACAAACTGTGTGTCAGGTATATATTGATTATGTAGAGTATTTATAAATAAATAAATAAATACACACACACACACACATCGTGAGTCAACAAACACTATTCTTGTCATAGGGTACAAGTTGTAAATTAAATGAGAGAGAAACACATACGTGTAGAGAGACGTTTTAATAATTGGAAATTGCACTGTTGTATAGAGTAGTATTAATACTACGTTTGAATAGAATATTAATTGTACATTGAATTTCATTTACCTTCAAATTTTATTTACAATTTATATTGTTGAAAATTAAAATATAATACAAATGGAATATATACATATATATATTTTTTTCAAGATAAAAAATAAAATAAAATAAAAAATAAAAATAAATAAAAATAGAAAAAAAAAAAAAAAATATCAAGTGTAGAATTTGACATTGCAAGTTGATCAAGAACAGGTGAAAATTAGTAACGGTTCGTTTATCAATTACCTTGATTACCTCAGATCATATAATTACCATACTATTACATGGGCCATACAGAAAACAAACGAGGAGTAACGCTTAACTTCCGTAGATGTCATCATACATATAGAGAAAATGTACACGTTCAATAATGATAATGGGTTACACCGAAGCTTACACATATACCAACACACAAAACTTCATCGCATCGTTAGGTTGTATTATAGAGTATATATATGTCTGTCTACACGTGTACGTAATCCACTAAATGGTACAAAAGTTCCAAACGCGATTACGAATTCCGTCCGTTGGACGAGACAAAAGCAGATGACCTGGTGTGCATATTCGTTTGACCAACACTATAGTTAATTTTCCACGACAACTTTGCTCTATATTATTATCTTCTATATTCCATGTTGTGTGTTCTTTGCAGGGTAACGTATTCGCATCCATACACTGTTTCATTCCATTTTCTATTATATATAATTCTTATTATTTTCTTTTATAATATTGATATCAAATGATTACACTTGTATTTTTTATGTTGGAGAGAATTATTCTTAATATGTATGCTTAAAAAAAAAATTGAGTTCAATAATTAACAAAACACAAGAAAAAGATTGGATATATATGAAATAAACAAAAAAATCTTTACTTGAGTGAAAAAAAAAAAAAAAAAAGTTCAATAAAATTATTTAGCAAATCGATACAGTTCTAATTCTTTATCTTTATCTAAAATTTACTAAACACAAAAAATATATACTTTTCTGTTTATTGATGAAATATTAAATTATATTTTGACAATTCCATTCAACTGATCTGATTTATTAACTAATTTATTCCGTCCAAATTATTTTCCACTCGGAAAAATATCCTATACTTTTTTCTTATTCGAATCTCCATTCAATATATCCACATGCATTTATACACTGACACTTCCACCATATATATATATATATATGTAAATGCTCGAAACAGAGAGGATTTGATACAGCAACCCTCTATTGCTACAATAATTCCACGTCGAATGAATCGACACGGCTAATAATTACCCATCTCTCTGTTGCAATTGAGTTCATCGTGCCCTAACCTATTTCACGCGCCGTTGACGTTTGTTTCGATTTTAATACGATGGGTGCCATTACGTTTGGTTGATTTTTTATTATATATATATTTTTTTTTCTTCTTCAACCCCTCGGGTTAGATCTTGATGGGACAAATAGTCGTGGAATAAAATTGTAAATAAGTCACTTGATAATATAAAAAAAAAATTGAATAATTTCAAAGTTTCATTTTCTCATATTTTCTTTTTTATTTTATAATAAATTTTACTGTAATAATGAATGATTGTATAGTTATGGGATACAAAATTAATTATTAAAAATAATTGAAACGAGAAAATTCTATTTAGTCTTGGGACATGATCATGTCTAGAACAGAGATATAAACTATTTGAATTTGCCGCATCAAAACTTGGGATTATATCATCATTGTTTGCATATTAATTGTTCATTACGAATATATATATATAGCTGTGATGTGTTAGAGCTTTCAAATAGCCATGAGCAAATATTCGCATTTGAAAAAATTCCACAAACACACAAAAAATAATAATAAATATATAAGATCAGTTTTTTTCCAAGCAGATAAATGAGAAGATAAAAATTATATAATTAATTTAAAATGAAAGGAAAAATATACACAAGAGAAAATAAATAAATGAATAATAAAATATGTAAATATAAAAACAAATAATGAAGAGGAGTGAATGTAAAATAAAAATAATGAAAATAAAATTTATATTTTCAAGTGTGAGGTTGAATTTTTGTTGGATAAAAATCATAAAAAGAAAACAAAATATATTCTACTAGTGTGAGTAAAGTAATAAGTTTCACATTGGAAAACTTTATTATTAGTCTTTATCGCCATTGCATTATTCAGTCTTTTTTTTTTTTATTTTTTTTTTTCGTATTTTTACGATTGAATCGTATAAACTACTGAGTATTCCAGTAATAAATGTATACCATCATATACTTTAATATTTCAAACGTGAATTTGTGTTCGTATGAAAGTAAAAAAAAAATGGTATTGAGTTGAAATAATCATATAATATTTGCTAAATAATATCATGAAAGTTCAAAAAAAATTCAATAAAAAGTCGTTAATCATCTAAAATATATTTTTCTTTTCTTTGTGACTCGTGATGAGTGGTGTGTGTGTGTGTGTGTGTGTGTATATAATGTTGGGTATAAGTGAAATGGCCTATGAAAAATGACCTGCTAGCAATTATGACGAAGCAAACTATAGATATTCACAATGAAAACCGGTTGAAGTGTGAGAGTGAAAAGATGTAGAGCACAAAACATGAACAAAAAAAAAAATAGAAGTTAATGATAGTGAGTGCAAAAGACCCCATACTATATCTGGTAGCTGCAAAATATTCACCATGGAATTTTCATTTCATGTCACATATTGAAATAGAGAAGAGAGAAAAAACTCACCTCTGTCATGTCGGATATATATATTTTTTTTTTACTTCAATTTATCATTTTTACTTAAACAAAAAAAAATTCCTTTTGATGAGTTGATGTTTTTTTTTTGGCTTTTTTTCCTCTCTCCCGTGATTTTTACCAAAAGATAAATGGCAACTGTGCGAAAAAAAATGGTAAAAATGCAAATAAAATAGAATGAAGAATTTTGATAAACGGAAAAAAATTAAAATAATATTTAATATATCTACTACGTACATGTTTTTATATGAATCAAAAATTGTGATTATTAAATTAACAACAATACAATGGTGTATGAATGAAAAAGAGAAAATATGGAAAAAGAGATGGAACAAAAATAATATATATGTATTGATAAAATGATGAAATGAATACAATCGACATGGGAGTCTTTCAGGCACGAAACTATTTTTTTATTTTAAATAAATAATAATATCTAAACATCCAAAATACAATGAAATGAAATAATTTCAAGAATATACAGATACAAAATATTCACATAAAAGTTTTTAATATAAATTCATAAATCTTCTTTCTATAATAAATGAAAAAATAAAAATTCCATGACAATGATAATTGCAAATGTCAACAAATATAAAAAAACAATCAAAAGCCCAATTATCAATCCACCTGACCTACTTATCACTTTTCTCAAATATTCAATGAATTTGTCATTCTTGTACTTTCATTCTTATCTCTTCTGGAATGAAACGATTTCTTGTTAATAGGGCTGGCTGTTAATTTTATATTTATTTCATCACCGCATGCATCTCCAATCGTAAAAAGATCCATACGAAAAATATTACATACATTAGATAAAAGAAAAAAAAATTAATTAGTATCAATTAATTTTCAATATTACACTGTGACATAATGAGCAATACATATATTTTATTTGAATAAAAAAAAAGAAAGAAAAATAAATTTTTATTATAATTGAAATAAATAAAAATATTTATTTGTGAGTTAGCTAATGAATTTCACGATTCTACTTTTATATAGCACATTCACCATCCATGTGGTAATATAACTGCATGCTATACTTTAACTGTGTACATAGAAAGTTGAATTGTGTGCGCTAGTCGTAAAGGATTTTATCGTCATGAATTTAATTTTCATACAAACAACCACCAACTGGCCGCGCGCGAGTACTGCTGTTTTGTGTTGTTATTTGACTGAGTATATATACACACACTTACCATTCTCTCTTTCTCTCCCTATTTTTCATTATTATTATTATTATTATTATTATTATTATTATTATTTTTTTTTTGTTTTGTTTTTTGTTTCTTTATTTTGTATAAAGTAGAAAAGAGAACGAGCAAAAGTAAAAAGCTTGAGCTCTTCAATTCGCTGTGAGCGTTGCGTATACTAATGCGAAAAATATATAAAAGGGAGATGCTTAGGAATAAAACAGGGGTAGTTGTCTCTCGAGCGCGTCCGTGCTGGTTACCCATAATCCAATAAAATGCGCGGGAGAGATGTAGAGAAAATTTAATATCTAAAGCCATCAAAAGTCACTGGGATTGTTTTTCAAGTTATATATAAGTATATCACTTGTAATTCTTTCACACTAGTATTATATCTATTTTATTCTTTAATTTTTTTCATCTTCTTATGTTCCAGAGGGTTGAATAAAAAAAAGGGACAAATAAAAAATAATAATAATAATAAACATTAATAAATAAATAAATAAATATGAAAATAATATAATTCATATGGAAACGAAAAAAATCAAATGAAAATGAATAAAATATCATCTGTGTGTGGATAATGGAAAAAAAAATTCACAGAAATTTTTTTTTATGAAAATTTAAAGTAGAAGTCGATGTGGAACGATTTTGTTTGTTTATTTGTTTATTATTATTATTATTATTATTATTATTTCAATCAGAAATATAAATAATGATTGTTCCAATTTAAATATTCAATACAATAGGTGCAAATTATTCTATAAAATTGTTGGAAGAATGTAAATTAAAGTTAAAATTCTAAGCTATCAGATGAAGTCTTGAAAATAGAGCTGTGATATATTTTCAAGAAGATACATACCATGGGTAGATATGAATTTTTGTGATTATTTTATATGTATATAATTCATATAGACATCTGTACCAACCACTGATTTCATCTTTTTGTGGTAAAAACCCATTTGTGTTCATCGTTAATAATTACTGATCTTTTAAATTTGAACACGAATAATAGAATTTAGTATCAGATTTTATGTCTACGTATGGAATTATTGAGCTTGTTATTTTCATTTAATCAATTCCCCTGTGATATCGACGTAATTAAAAGTTGAAATTAGTGAATTTGAAAATTCACAAGCGACAAAATTATGACTTGAAAAATTCATTACAAATTTTTTTTAATATGTAATGTAATCGAATATTTCTCCAGTCTCTCTTTTCCACGATAACTCAATGAAAAATCTAGACTAGCTCTATCTCCAAAAAATCATCTCATACTAGATATTTGTAGCTTGAAAATATACTTTGAATCATCTCACTACGATCATAATTACAAAAGTTACATCACACAAGAAAAACAAAAAAGAAAAAAAAAAAACCCCGGTTCGTCCACAATTCTTTGACCGAGTCTCTCTCCCCCAATTAATTAATAAATATCTAAATTAATTAATTAATTCATAAATTTATTTATTTTACAATGTTAAATGTCAAAAAATTGAACGCGACATCTGGCTCACCATCAACGTATGTGTGTTTATATCTCAATGTTATTCTTAAATAGCATCATCTTCTTTTCACGCGTGAGAAAAAACACTTCCGGATGTCAAGACGTAAGTGATTCTATACGTCAAGTGTAAAAGCTTTCACCAATGGTATCTATATATACACACGTCATCAAAGTACACATTCACTTCATTCTATTTATCTTCTATTTTCACAATAGCCAAAAAACACCGAACGCACATAAAACAGTTTGATAAAATTCTAAATTGTGTATATACAAGTGTTCAGCATCACACCCATTAAATTGTCTCACACTTCAATAATTATTATCATTCCAAATATTATTCAATCACAGTAAAATTGAGAAAAAGAAAAAAAAATTATATCTAGAAATGATGAAAATAATTTTTTAAAAATTTATTATGACTATAAAATCAAACGAATAATTATATATTTTTATATACATTTCATATATACATACGCCCTTTTACTAAAGGATTGAATCTTTGAATATATGAGTACTATGGTTTTGTCAGCAATAACAGTAGATCTGCTTAACGAGGCTCTAAATAAAGAAAAGTAATTTCATGTATTTATGCGTAAATTACGCATTGCACGATGGAAAAACCGAGTGAACGTTGAATATAAAGGGATGTAGACGTTTAAAGTACTGTAAGAGTAACAGAGAAAGTGATAAGAGTGAGAAATAAAAAAACAAAAAAAAAAGGGTGGAGGGGAAAAGGTATATCTCCGGAGGTAATTAACGCCAACTTGATAAAACCGACAGAGGCTTTTCGTACCATTTGCTTGTTGTTCCTCCTCTTTTCTCTTTCATTCACTCTCTTTTCTCTATGTAACTATGTATACAGTAAACACATAATATATATTATGAATTATATGCAGGACTATTGAATTGTCAGCTATTGTTCAATTGTTGTATTTGATTAATTACAAAAATGTCATGAATTCATTTAGAAATTTCTAGTATTTCGTAATTTGATAAATTTTTTAAATTACTATTTGAATTATTTATTTACAAAATTAAATATATATATTTATATATATTTATATGTATGTACGATATCATCCTAATTTCCGTATGTGTAGTTTGAGTTGATGTGGAATTGGAGGATTAATTGTCGGAAACGTGAGATTCACATTAACATCAACCACATATGGTTCAGGTGAATTCCCAAATTTCGTGTGATAGTAATTACCTGTTATAACATTTATTACCTGATCAATCATGAAACAATAAAATCTTATCTCAATTAATTATCATTAATTAATTCTACTAAACATAAAAAACAATATGGAAATCAATTTAAAAATAAAAAATAAATAATAATAATAATAATAATAATAAATATATGAATAAATAAAATAACATGAATTGTTGAAGAGAATTTAAAATAAACGAGTGTGGAGGGTTTCGGACGGATATTGCACGATCCTAAATCAACCCCCTTGTTTTTTAGAATAGGAAAGGGATGGAGGTGAAAAGGGAATGAGAGAAAGCAGAGGCTATCCCCCCCCCCCCTCTCTTCTTTCTCCTCTTCCTTCCTTTCCTCTCTGGCCCATCCGTTCGTTTGAAGTAGTGAATGTCAACGAAGATTTAAAACTACCGGGTATGACGCTAATGACCATTAACTGGTTGTCGTGCAACTCCTCTCTCTTACGGTCTCTTTGTCAGTGTAACCCAAAAGCAACAGAGCGCCACAGAGCGTCAGCACAACGCGTGATGTCGTGCCGCGACGCTTGTCAGACCGCACACTAGCCCCATCTACACTTCGCTTACTGCCTCGAATGTCGTCAAGGCCTGCCGGCTAACTCCCCCAGTTGGAGATTTATGCTCCGGATGTGACTCGACCTCCTCCTCCTCCTCCTCATCTTCCTCCTTCTATTCTACACCAACTCTAACTTCACTACTACCACCACCTCCGCCAGTTTCTCTTCTTCCTTGTGCTCTTCCGTTACCTCTTTCTCCTTTACGCTTCTGTCGGTTACCTCGGGATAGTTTATGAGTTTTTGGTGCTAAACGTAAGCAACCATTTTCCACACTTATAATCCCACAGTTGTGACCTGGAACATCACGTTCTCGGTTACATTTTCGTTTAAACAAATCCTCTAGTATCTTCTTCTTCTTCTTTTACTTGTGTTTTTGGATTATTTTGACAGTAGAAACCGACATGACTTTACAACATTGCAAAAGACCGCGTTGAAAATCGTGAATAAAAAACGTGAATGTTCAAATACAGTTTGAATTATTTGTAGAATATTATTATATAATTATATTCGATGAAATAGAAAATATCCTACGACATATGGTAAATACAAACAGGTCAACTATAAGAAAATAATTATTTTGCCTAGAGCAAATGACTTACACTTACTTCATTATTTATAATTCTCTATTGAGAATATTACGAGTGGTCTATACCCCCAACATCCAAGTGCTGTACATAAAAAAAAAATCTATCGCTATTATTATCAATTTGAAAGACGTGAAATATCAAAATTGCATTCTCATCATCTTCATGATTGAAATAAATTCAATAAAATCAATTGAACAAAATGATAAAAATAATAATTTTTAAATTTATTTGGCAACAGTTTCAAAATAATTTAAAGCTCTACCAAATGTATTTCTAAAACCTTTGGCATTCTGACATACGTAGAAATATACTGAGTGTATCAATTGCATAGAAAACATCAGCACGTTTAAGCATCCGACAATCAATATTTACTAGAGTCACTAACTAGTTCAGTATATATTTGTTTTGAATTCAACCAAACTAGAATTATTCCATCAACAAGTCTGCCATCCAATAGAAACATCAAAAAGTCAATGTCCATTCATTACAATTTTATAATCCGTCAAATAGAATTTAATAAATCATTAATTAATTCCAACAAATTCATAACAATAAATAAAAGTGAAATGAGGATTGATGCCAAGTTTAATTATTGAAGCAATATAGTCCAACTGCGTAATTTGTAGTGAGTAATTCTTGGTTTTAATCACCTGAGAAATTTACACAAAGATTCTTGACGCTGGATGTTATAATACAGGACCAACCATAAACAAAGATGAAGAGTTCTTGGTTCCCAACGATCAATGATGACTCAGTGTATACATATACACATAATAATATACATATATATGCAGGAATTATCGTTATTAACGCTATTATTAAACGCTCGAAGCGTGCCCAAGGCCATTAGCGGTGAGTTGCAGTCACAAAGGATACACCCGCGGAGCGCATAATTTCACGTGGTAGCGGATGAACGCGCGCACCACCACCACCGACGACTATTCTATCCTCTTTTTTAATTTCTCTGTCCTCTTCTATTCAAGCTCTAACTCTTGCAATAATGGGTAGTTTGCGGCGGTTGCCGGAGGCTGGCGCTCATAGTCTACTTTGCTCATCCAAATCGTGTGAGCATCTAATAAATTTCATTGATATGAAAATAACTCAAGTTTAACACTACACACACACACACATATATATATATATATATAAATAAATCAGTTTGTTTGGGTATATAAATATTAAAGCATTCACAATGTATTTAAATAAATTCCCTGTTTACTCTGTTTAGTAACTAATGTATATAATTTAACAATTTTATTTTGACCCCCTTTGACTAATATCAAATAATATAATAATACCATGTAAATACTGACACGTGACTAAATTGAACCCCCTGATATTTGTTAGGAGTTATTGAGGGTAGAAGGTGAATATTTGTGCATTCCAATGTTTCACAACAGTCATTTTATTATTTATTATTTCAATTTATCCCAATATTATAATTTAAATTGGAAAATTATAAATTAACGTATTTTTTTTTTTCAATGTTTATGACGATTTTAATTAATAGAAATTTTCATTTATTGTTAGTCATCTTGAATATATAAAATAATATGGGAAATAATATAAATTAATATTTGAACATAAATTGAGATGTAAAATTAATATTTTGTGATTATTACAACTGACATTTTGGATGAAAATGCTGTTATTATTGTCAACGTTGATGAAAACTCCAACTGTAAATGTTATGTGTCCTCCCCAAAGAGACATTTGGACAAGAGTTTTGCAGTATCTGTCAACAATAAATGCTGGGATTAGAGTGTTGAGCTCAATGACGTGAAACACATTTCTGTATCTTTATCTTGCCTTTATTTTCATTCTCTACTTATTTTTTTGTTTATTCTATTTCTCATTTTCTCACGGGTCTACCTGAGTTTTATATAAATAATAATCACATATCACTGTAAATATATATAAAACCATGGTAATAATAAACTGCAATAAACCAACACACATAGTAACATCATGATCCCTCGAGTATACCAAAATAGCAATAGAAAAATGATACGATAAAAACTATAAACGAATGCGAAAAATTCATATTTTCATATTTTTATTCCCTTCTTCTTCTATATTTTTGCATTTTATTCATTTATCCAGTATACAAAAACAATTTTTTTTTCTCTCCTTATTTGACGGAGAAAAAAAAAAAAAAAAAAAAAGGTACATGGTCTTATTACTATGAAGCTCCGAGCAGTTGTCGCAACGTAAGCTCACAACAGTGCTCTGAAATAAAGCACTCCCCGTATACATACAACGTGTATAGAGATTTGAAAAGATGGAAGGGGGAGGGGGGAGGGGGGGGGAAGATAAAGGATTAAAAATATGGAAAATACTTATTTTGTTTATATATATTTTTAAATTCCATGACAATTTAATCATTGAAATTTGTCGATGAACTTTGAATTGACATTGAATTTTTTTCGGTATTAATTTTGTTTTTTGTGAGGGTTGAGGGACAGTAAAGTGGGGAATGGTTGACAGCTTCATGGCATTAATACTCAACCATCATCGTCGCTCTGAGTCAACGGCCCGTGGCGTACTTAACTTTATACCACTTTCGGAGAAGATTGCTCGTCATAACTTTGTCTGTAAGTTGGATCTCCTTAGGTCGTTGTGGATGAGTTATACATACACATACACATACACATGTATGTATGTAAAAAAAAAAAGAGAAATAAAAGGAGGATAGATGTGAAGATAGATAGATAGATGTAAAGACACGCACGTTGAGTTGAAGAAATTGCCAGACGATGCTTGAACTTCTTAGACCATCTTAACTTAATTTCCAAACGAATAAGTGTCGGATGTAATAAAAATATGAGAAAAAAATTAATTGGGAAAATATAATAAAGAAAATTTTTCTATAACATTGGGAGCAGTATCTAATTATCATTAAAATTGTAATTAAAAATTATACGGGATTTTTTTTTTACTATTGTCTTCTTATGATTTAGTAGAATAAATTTTTTAAATTGGACTCAATTGATATTGAATATTCAATGATAAATTACGTGAATTAAATCTCAAATAAATAATTCAAATGTCGATTAATTAATTTTTTTTGTTTATCCTTGAAATACGTAAAATAAAAAAGCTCGTGATGACACTCATATTATAACAAAAACACTAAAAACAACAACAACAACTCTATCGTCACAGGAATTTTCACGAAATCTCCATCGTTCAATTTCTATACCTCACTCAGTATTTGGTAAAATGAGAACAGAGGGGTCGAAGCGTCTATATCTTTTTTTTCCCACCACCTCACTCACTCACTCTTTCTTTCTTTCGCTTCCTACATCATCTTCACTTCGTATCTTTTTCTTTTTTTTTTTTTTTTCTTATTCTACTTTTTCTTGTTACTTACAACTCCCTGAGTCACTTCGCTCCTTTACCATTCCCCTCTATTCCACCAAATTTACCCATCAAAATCCTGAGCTTCTTTGTTTCTAGCTTTTTGAGCGTGAGAAAATCCTACCAGCGCGTCAAGTATCGGAGGGTAAGAATTTATATGTATATAAAATGTACACGGAGAGAATGAAAAGTGGGTGGATGATGTTAAAAGATGTATGAAAAGCGTTGAATACGAAAAAATAAAACGAATTATAAATACAAAAAATAAAAAATAATAAATAACAAACACTTGGAATTTTCATTAGACCAGTGAAATCAACTTTGCCCACATTAATTTCATCAACGCAATTTTTCTCTTTACTCTTGTCATTAATAAACTCACTCCTAATACCCTTCTTCTTTAAATAAAAACAAAAAAATAGTTTACAAACTTCATCAGCACAAACAAACAAAAAATGAATAATTCATAATTTTATAACTATAAGTAATTCGATTTTTCTCTTCATTCATATCGTTAATTTATTATATTTATTTATAAATTTTATATGGACATGGACTAAATTGGCAGTAATCACGGTAATACAATGCAAGGGAGTAATTACACTATGAAATTTCTGGTTCGAAGAGAACAGGGAGGAACAAGGTTGGCGATGAAATGGTAAATGGAGTGGGATCGAGTAGTGGGGGGTTACAAATATACATTAAATAGATGCATAATGGTATATTGCATATATATGTAGATGAATGCCAGTGTAAGCTCCCATATACCCCATACGTTTGGTACTTATTTTAATGCTAAAATAATGAAGCGGCTTGTTGCATTCGAATGGCTGTTAAAAGCTTGTAATTAAGCGTTCATCATATGTGTATTCTCTCTCTTTCTCTCGGTATAATTATTTTTATTTTATGAAAAAAGCAGAAAAAAACAACCAAACAAAAAAAAATTATCATTGTTATGAATAATGATGATTGAATGTTAAATATCAATAAATAAAGTTTAGAATAAAGTTTTTCTTATTATATTTTTTCTTTTAATTATTGTAATAGTTATTATTATATCTTATTCAATCCATTGACTCTTAGGAGTAATGAATTTTTTTATATAATTAAAATACGCTATTTGTTACATATGAGAATCGATTATTTTCTTCATATTTATTGTAAATAATGAAGAATAAAAAAAAAATTAAAAAAAAATAAACAAAAGACTTCAATAATCTCAGTGTTGAGAATAATTTCTTTTCCAACCACTTAATTTTCAAAATAATAATACCAATAATAATTCATCGTACAATTGTATATTGTACAATACAATATAAATTGATGAGAAAAATATCCAACGTCATATGATAAATGAAGGAAAATAATAGTTGAATAAAAGATAAAGGAGAGAACAAATCTCCTCTCGTAGATAAAACACTGAATGGTCGATCGAGCTTGCAGTCAACCACCCTCACACACAGACAAGTTTCATTAACTGTACATACTAGAAAATAACGTGTGTGTGTTTGTGTTTTTGTGTGTGTATATTTACATCTAAAACATAACAAAATTCGTCGATGTGTATCGAGGTTAGAGTGAGAGTAAAAGAGGATGGGCCAAAAAGTGAGGGTGTATAACACAAGGGAGAAGACAAACGGTACGAGAAAAAGCAATGAGCATCAAGGGAAATCTTCTGAAATAAGGAAAGCTTGC
Organism: Dinocampus coccinellae; assembly: GCA_963920625.1. NCBI lineage: Eukaryota > Metazoa > Arthropoda > Insecta > Hymenoptera > Braconidae > Dinocampus > Dinocampus coccinellae. The sequence continues at coordinate 3,325,235 of OY987191.1, forward strand.
GGATGAAGCTTGCAGAGGTGGGTAAAAAAAATATATGAGAAAGAGAGAGAGAGAGAGGAGTTGAATGGGTGAGCTTGAAAAAACAGCTTCCGGTTTGTGCTTATCTTCACTTTTATCTTCAATATTCATCAATACAAAAAATGATAAAATACCCTTTGACAAGTAGAAATATAAAAAAAAAGTAAACAATAAATAGAAAGACGATAGAAAGATTTTTCTATCGTCTCTAGACAGAGACGATTAATGACAGAGACACGAGGATAAATAATCCCATGGGGTAGACTGTAGTTATGATGAAAGTGAAGTAGTGGAAAAGTAACATAGTGAGTATCAACATGAAATTCCAATGGTTTGATTTACGTTGACGATAAGTCACTTTGGACCTAGAAACAAGGGGTGAGTTAAGGCAGGAATGAGGGGTAGACTACTGTTGTAGTGGTAGCTGTCATCGCGTGTGTGTGTGTGTGTGTGTGTGTATGTGTGTTGAAAATCTCCCGGTGCGACGATTCGTTGGAAAAACATGGAGGTGGTGTGAAATGCCCGCGTGCGTTATTTCTCCCTTTTACAACACCCTGTAGAGTCTTTTACAGTATTTGTATGTATATAACTGTGTATGTGTGTATTTTATAAGCTCATATTTTGTATTTCTTGTAGTAGTAACAGTGCGTGACTTTATTTCATTTCGATAAAGTGGATTTGGTATTTTTATATATTTTATATTTTATTTTTTTTATTTTTTTATTTTTTCAAAATTAGGAAATTTTATTTAATCGAATATTAAAATAAATATATAAAAATTATTGCAATTTATGTGCGAGGAAATAAATAATTATTGGAATAAAAAAAATATATTTTTTTTTCTAGTTTTTCATTCTTTCACAGTATATTAATGTGTATGTTGATGAGTGTATGTGATTATTTCGTGACAAGAAAATATGAAATGTCACGGTGTAACGGTGGGTGCGGCTATTGTCATATCGCATCTAAAACACGAACGTACAATATCAAAACTGATCGTGGCAACGTGAAATAAAACAAGGTGGGACCGGATATATCGCGTATATTATAACAACCATGCGTTGTCATCATCATCATCATCATCATCATCATCATCATCGTCGTCGTCTCTCCATCGTCTAGGAATTATTAGTTGCAACATGAACATAAAAATTTAACTTGTTACTCTGCTACGATTCGAATTATTAACGAGCCGATGAAATGCAAACGATAATTAAATTACGCTGACGTGAATTTTCCAAATAAATCCCAACAAAATATACAAATTATATCAACGCAAATATAAACTCAACAGAGTACATAACAAAATTTACGTAAATCACACATGTATTAATGATCAATTTTATTAATTATTCATTCAATTATCTGTTAACATTTAAATATACAATCAAATACTATTTATCAAAATAATAAACACTTGTATATTATTGTTAAATAATTAAATTATATAAAAAAATTTTAATAGTCTTGATGATAGTTTCATGTGACAATTAATTATAATATCGAATTTATGTTAATTTCAAAATTAATTCGATTTTGTATTTGATATTTAGCTGTGAATACGATAAATTTAACCTGAATTTAACGATAGTAAATTAAAAATTAATTATTTAGAATGATAAAAATTATTTTTTTTTTCATCGATGGATTTGAATATAAACTGTATAATATCAACTATAGTATCTTTTACTATTTGTTAATCTGACAATATAAAATATTCAACTCACGTATCTACAAAAAACATACCGGTTGTATCACGCCTCTTTCTAGAGAAACGTGAGGGTTTTAAGGGGATCGCCACGTCTAAACGCTCTGCAATTTTACTTATAATACGTAAAATCTACACGAGGGAATTTTTTCGTTTTCGGATTTTTTGACATTTTGATTTTTTCATCTTGCATCAAAATCACTTTTATCATAACCCAATTTTATATTCACATAATATTTTTCATTAATAAATATATGAATAAATAAATAAAACAAACATACATGATTGAATGAAAATGGTGAATGGAAAAAAAACATCTACACTTATTTTATGTGTCGATATTAACACGTCCACGAGTAATCTTTAGGGATAAATTTATATGTATGAGAATGTTTGGAGATGATTTGAGAAGAAATTCGTATTATATAACACATGTGTATTCTTGTATATCAATATCAATACAGAGGTGGTTGCAATTTATTTTGATAGTGCAAGTTAATTAAGATAGAAGTGAATTAAAGATATTTGGCACGTGCGTCAATATATTGACCAGACTTTATTTTCATAACGTAATAATGATATATTTTTTTTAAAGTTATACATTTTTATTATCAAGATTATTTGCTGAAACAAATAAAAGGAAAAAAAAAATTATTTAATATTTTTATATTTATTAATTTTTTTTTTTTTTTTTTTTTTTTTTTTTTCAAGAGAGTTATTTTAACATAGAAACTTAATTTATTTTATTTCACGTTCATAGTGTCATATCTCTGACATTTTAGGTTTCTCGTTAGTGCTGATTGGCCAAATTTTGAATATGAAGATGGATGGGAAAGGGAGGGGAGAAGGAGGGGGCGTAAAATGCGCTATCCGTTGACACGGAGTTAAGGTAAATTTATAGCAGCAGACGTTATTTTGCTTTTAATGCTGCTAAATTGACGTTCCCAATGGGTGAAGAAGGTGTGAGGTTATCAAGAGTAGCAAAAGGATGAGGTTGGGGATTCACGAACGGTCGACTACTGAAGGGTTGTTCAAGCTTTATGACACGAAGCTCATTTAATGCGGATGCAATTTTGCAATTTTATTTTAAACATATAATCCCATTCAATTTTCTCAAATAAAAAATAAATTAATAAAAATAGAGTTCATGCAGTTTATTTTATATTTATAGATTTCAAAATTATCACATGACTAAATAAAAAAATAATTCATTATGCCACCAAACCCAAACTGAATTCTCACGTTTCAAATTGAATAACTCAATTTTAAATAAAAATTCAAAATTATTAATAATTAAAATAGTTAATATCCACTTGTATTTTGATTTCTGGAAGGAAAAAAAAAATTACACATTTTAAAGATAAATAAAATATTGAAAAATCCAAACAAAACAAACAAAAGAATTTTATATTTATTTAATTTATTTATTTATTTATTTATTTATTTATTTATTTAGAGAAACGCATACATCTGTGGATGACAGGGACTTACCCATGATTTTCGTTGAATGTCTGGGGTCCTCCTGTCATTCCATCTCACTTGTGCACACTCGGCAAAGATTTACTCAGCAATCCTTCCGCCATGTCACGTCCTGATCCTCGCAAGGTACTTTATCCCCTTTCACTACGTGCACTATCCCCATCCCTACTACCCTTTCTTATTTCATCTAGACAAATTTTTTCACTCTCTTCCTAACTCTCATATATCAACGCAATTTAAATCATCACTCCCGCATAAATAAATAAACAAACAAATAATTAAATTTAATTATCACAATTATTTAATTTAAAAAAGATGAAATAAATTTAATCACCCTACATAAATAAATAAATGAATAATTAAATTATAATAATTATTTAATAATGGAAAAGAAAAGAATGTAATTTATGTAAAGCAGACTATTTTTGAATGCAATGAGATTTCAACCCTGGACACTGTCATCATTGTTATCTAGTACAATGTATTCTATAGTATTCTCTGCACATATATATGCTTGTTTGTATGTGTATGTTTATATGTAGTCGTCCGTTCATTCGGGATAACAAGGTCCAGCAAGGCTAGTGGTTAACAGGCAAGTGTGAATGAGACAGGATGAAGAGACACATAATGTATATATACGACGTATGGAGAAAGGGTCCAACTAAATGGAGGATTTGATATATATATACATATATATGTAATGGGATAGACGCTTTACTCCCCTCATGGTCACGTTGCCAGGACAACGACGAACTGTATATAGTATAACTGGACTCACGCGGCTGCGTTTCTATATATAGTGAAATATCTACAGCGATACCATAGACTCCATTGGCCGTGTAACGAGCTCAGGATGCTCTTTCGTTTGGCTTTCACGGATGCGTAAACACCACAGTCCTGGACCATCGCTTCGATTTTCACTCGCATCATTGCTAATTTATTATATTGCCACTTAAAACAAAAAAGAAAAATAAATAAATAAAATAAAAAAAATTTTTTATTCGTATTTTTGGTTTTTTCTTGAAAGTAGTATAATTATTTTTATGGAATTGGATTTATATTAGATATTTATATGAATTATTTTGTTTGTTATAGTGTTCTTTGATTCGAAAAAATGTGAAATTGATGACACGCAAAGTTGAAAATTCACCATCACTACCACCTTTACCTCTACCTCTACCTCCGATTTCTACTCTCAATGAACAATGCACGTTGTTGGGATACTCTAGACTGAAAATATGGGCGGTTGATTTGATGGGATGGATAGAGGGTGCAATGGATAGAAGCGGTGGATGGTGGTGGTGATAGTGGACCACTGGTCGTGGAACTGCAGATGATTACAAGATCGTAAATCTACTCTGTAGCTAGCGAGCTCACCTCTCCTACATCACAATGTTACAATAAAGAAATGAAACATTAAAGTTATTGTAATTATATGAGTTAAAATTAATCCAAAAGAATTATAAATGATGAAACATAATGAGTTTAATTGACGTCAGCAGTTAAACAAATTTCATTTTATTATTTGATAATGAGGGAGAAAGAGGATATGTAAATTATTTTGAATTATTCTTATAGTGATAAAGTAGTAATGTTGACATTTGTCGTCATTATTATGGTCATGGTGTGGCATTTAAATTCATTAGTGTCTGATTTGATGTCATAGTGCCATGATAATTTACTGTGTGTTATGGAAACAGAGAATAATTCGTGTTAAATTCATTATGAAATGGTTTGCACATATTTTAATACATAAAGTTTACATAATAATTTGCGTTTTATGAAATATAAAGCCATAATAATTAGGTTAATAATTATAAAAACAAGTTTTCAAATAAATTTCAATGATTTTTATCCATAAAATTGATATATATTTTAATGTATAAAGAAATGTAAATAATAAAATAGTGAAATAGGAAAATAAGAAAAGAGATAAAGTGATATAAAGATGTCGAATTACAGGGGGTTTTGGAAAATGCACGTGTCCAAATACTCGACTAGTGGACAGTAAAAGTCTGTATGTTCTTACGAGCGGTCGCGCCGCGATAGTGATACAAGGACTAGTAGGAATTGAACATAAAAACGTTGTAAAATAAATCGAGGTAGAGAAGGGTATATAGGACGGATTCATGATTACCCAAGCGGCTCATTTGTTTTGCCGTAAAATCCGATAGTCTCAAGCTATATCTACACACACTCATACATTTATATTCATCCATAAATATATTAGTATTTATATTTTATATCTATAAATTTAGAAATCGAAAATACATTTTATAAATTAATATTTTATTTTTAATTGATATTAATTTTATTTAATTGTGTTAATATTTAGTGACATCAAAAAATTGATGAAAATTATTGAAAAAAGAAGAGGAGGAAAGAGGAATTGAAAGAGAAAAAAAAAAAAGAGGATATGGAATTGTGAAATGGGATCCGCTTGGTAAAATTATCGTTGGGTGGCCTAATTAAATAAAAAATCAAGAAGAAAAGGGGAAAGGAGAAAAGAGAGAAATACTGGATTTTGTGTAGATTTTGACTGGAATGGCAAAAACGATTCTAGTGATCGCTAAATTGTGGTTGATTATCAAAGAGACAATTTTAACGCTGGCAACACAATAATTATTTGAAATTGATTATTTCAAAGGAATTCAATTATTAAATTTTATTCAATAATTTAAATGAATTCAATAGTTTAATTTTAAAAATAATAAAATTAAAATAAAAAAAATACAATGAATTCATTAAATTATGAATCAATAATATTCAAAATATTCAAACAAACATTATATTTTATTATAAAAATAGTGATGATTTTTTTTTTATTATTTCATTTTTTTTACTGACTACGCCAACAAAAATTTGCTCAGAGTATACGCGTTCTTTGAAACTTTATACGCACCGCAGCCGCTCTCATTGGTGACGCAAAAACGTGGCAAAAGACCGGAAACATGTAAATCTTCCCAGCATCTTCACATATTTACATTCAAAATAATCTGAAATCCAATTTAGAAAAAAATTAATTTTAATGTTAATCATTAGATATATACAAATGAAATGTACAAATCATTGCATTACACATCTATATATGTCCATTCTAGTCATTTTCTTTTCTAAAACACTACGTGTGGCATAGTCTTGTGCAGAGTTGCCTTTAATTAACGTAAATTGCAGGCTTTAGTTTGCAATTTGCTCTCTGAACATTTCAACTCCCACACTCACTTTTTCCCTCATCCGCCCTTTTTTAATCTCTCTCTCTCTCTTTCTCTCTCTTTCCTTTCCCACCGTCTCTTTGGATTTTGCATCTCACTCTCCATTCCCATTTTTATATTTCCATTGCTTTCGTTCTCACCTATGCACTGATGCATTTTCATCTCTGTCTTCCTCATTCTTTTACCCATACATTACTTTTTTCACTGTCTATATTTATGTACCTTTCATTGAACGCAAATAAAATAACGTTGGCCCCGACATGGCAACCAAAACACTTCTATTGCAATTCAACACAATATGCATGAGCTTTTTATTTATTTTATTATATTTTTTTATGATACATAAAAATAAATATGAAATCTGTATTATTTTATTTTTAAATAAAATAAATTGTCATTTAGTATTTTTATTATACATATAATATATATATACATATATTTTCACATTTTCTATTTGGATAATTGAGGATTAAGTTAGTAGGTGAGAATGAATAATAAATTTACATAAACCAGACATTAAATTGTCAAACGGTTAACTGAATAATGTGACGGGCGAATTACTTATAGTTTGTGCGTGAGTAATTTTTTATCAACATTGAAATAATATATATTTATCGAATAACAGACATCATTGAGATAATAGTAAAAAAAAAAAAAAAAAAACAACAAAACAAAAAAAAAATGTTGAAAAAAAATTAATTAACCTAAAAAAAATGTTTGCTTACAAAGCAACGATTGAAATACCCGCGGTTTTGATAAACGCGAGTGTATCGACTGCGAGTGTAGGAGGTGAAAAAGCTGAATGATAAAGGATGAAAAGACCAGGAGGGATGGGATAGCTTGGACTAAATTCAGAATGGCACGGGAAGACAGAGAGAAAAAAGAGGAGATGTGGTAGAAAGAGAATAACAAGAGGGGTGGAAAACTGGGTGAATGAGGGGTTGTGAAACGATGTTGTCGAGAGGATACAGCCGTCATGGGTGAGAGGGTAAGGTTACGTTTACCGAAGATCGACGGAGATGTACGAATAATACGGAAACGAGAGTTGCGTGCGCGCGCTCCAACCATTGGGATCAATACCATACCGGACCGACTATTATAATACATCTAGGGGTTACTTCGCGGTGAATGCATCGTGTTACGATACAAAATCATTTCTCTCCTCCCCCCCCCCCCACCCCCCACCCCTCTAGAAAAAAAATAATAATAAATAAATAAATAGTTGAAAATTCTACCTATTTTTTTTTTTTCTCCAATTTCAATCCAAAATTTATATCAATTGATATTTTTTTATTGCAATAATCATGTTGATTATTCAAAAAATTTTACGACTTTCATACCCCTGCATCGCTCTTTATTCGCTATTAATTACGTTCTTAGGGATTTTTTTTTTTGTTTATAGTAAAATATTCAAGACGGAGACCCACGCAAACCACGAGAGTTTCTTTTCTCATTCCCCTTGGTTTTTTCTTTTTTTTTTTTCTTTTTTTTTGCATTCTCAAAGGATGCTATATATATATATAAATCAATATAATGTGATTATGGGGAAGGTATTGTACACAACGAAATGAACGTGAATCGACTGAGACATTTGCGCGCACGATCAATTCGTAGAATCGAACGAAAGTTTAATTTTAAAGCAGCAGAAAAGATGCCTAATATACTTGGACTGGATTTCATTGAATATAATCCAAGTCAACTTTCAGCATTCAAAGATACTAGTGCAATCGCATCCTCTTTTTTAATTCCGTCAAAATTTACACGATAAAACAAAAAAAAAAAAATACTAATGACAATTCAACGAAATTATTAAAATAATTATAAAAAATATTTCTATACGTGTAATAGAATGAAAATAATACATTTATTAGTCTTTATGTATCTTTGTAAAATGCATCATATTCAGGAGTTTATGAAATATGTCCACGAAAAATACGTAAGATTTTTATTTTTTTTTTTCAACTCACGAGTCGAAAATAACACGCAATCTCCATGCTATAATGAGCCATTCGAGAGGAATTTTTTAATAACCACATCCCTTATGCAGCTGGTAATCGTCAACTAGAACAGAAAAAACCGAAAAAAAGAAGAAGAGTTATTTATCAAATGCAATCGTATAAATTTCTTTTTCTCTAGTTTAAATTAAATTGAATTTTAATCTATGAAGAATATTACAAGTAAAAGTTGAAATGATGATGTGCAATGTAGAAACATCAAAGCAACAATTTGTGAGTATTTCAGAGGACATTGAAATGAAAAGGATATTTATATGGTTTCTATTCAGACTGAATTTTGAATAGTAACCAGATAGAAATTGAAACAAAGTTTTAATATGTGACAGGAGAAATCATAGTAAAATTCATTGGAAAATCACTCATCAGAATAAAAATAAAATGAATAGTTGAAGGAAAAAATGGTATGAAAAAGTATAAAATGTGATACAGGGTATATCGTTATCACTGAACAATCCAGAATTATACAGTTAATCCCGTATTTCATCGCTTAAATGTTGGAGCGCACTCAGTTGCCTTCATCTTCATTCTCATCGACAGAAAAGCGCTAGCCCGCGAGAATGGATAGAAAGTCGGTATAATCAGAGTCGCAGCAAAATATAATTGGGTTTTGAGGATTATCCAACAGGCGAGTGGTAGATCTCCGTGAGACTGATGCCATACACTCAGGACTTTCTTTCTTTTCCTCCCGTTTCCCTTGCAACTCAACTCATTTTTTCCTCTTTCTCCAATTCTACCTGCGTAATAACACGATTATTAACCTCTTTCAACCCTCAATTTTTACCATCACAAATTAAATAAAATAATTTGAATTCATAAATGAAAATTAATAACATTGAAATGGAATAAAAAGAATAAAAGCCACTCGACATTGAATCTCGACTGAAACGTTAAGAGTGTGCAACTCAATCTGAAACACTGCTGTAGGTCAACACTTCTATCAATCCCAGCCTTCTCTTTCTACCCCCTAAAGTCCATAGTAAATGTGGGTGAACACAAGTTCTCACTCAGCTTGAAACGTGAGTTTTCCGCTTGCCTTGGCGGATCGGCATTGGCCGAACGTCATTGCGGGTTTTCACCCCCTTGTGCAACGCTTATGTGTACATATACATGTATATATAGACATGCAGATATATATATCTGAAGCAATGGTGAAGTATTGGAGATGCTTTCCAATATTCAATCGATCGGACATCACATGCTATAACTCATCGTACCAACCGACAATTTCACTACTCGTCCTCACACTCATTTTATCTATTGACTAACTGCATTTTAAATTGAAAAAATTTCCAAAAAAAATTATTCGTCTTTATTATTATGGATAGTAATCTACTGATTCATTTCATTATTTCATAAAACAAACTTTTATATAGATGAAGTTTTAAACAGATTTGATGATAAAGAAAAATATATTCTTTGAAAGGTTTAAAGTTATAATATAATTATAAAGAATAACAATACTATGTTCATATATATTTTAATACTTGCAGATATTATATATATATATATATATATATATATATATATATATGTGTGTGTGTGTGTGTGTGTGGATGGTTGAAGGTAAAGTTGGAAAATTGGGTGTACGTTAGTATTTGCATATTACTGTGAAAATTTGCGACGACACGTCGATGGTGGACGCAGCGACTGGAATATATCTCATACCACGTTGGTATATAGACAACATTGTGAAAGTTTGACACACCGCGACGCAGGCACCGATTGCACGAAAGTTAAACGAACGACTCCAATTATGCAATCCATGACTGCGTTGCCGGCTGTTCGTCATCGTTTTCATCCACGCTCTCCTCGTTGTCGTTGTCGTTGTTAAAACGAACCTGTTTATTTTACGAATTTATTATTTGGGCCTGTCATTGCAACGAATTAGCAAACTCACCCATTCCTTACTCCTCCTCATAATTTACGTACACTCTGAATATATTTTTTAATTTTAATTTTCAGCATTCCAGAATTCATTTTAATTATTATTTCAATGACATCTGTGTGACCATCAATTATCTCATTAGCCGATGGAGATATCAAGTTTCACTTAATTATTAAAATTAAAGATTTTAATATTTTCTACAACTTTGGTTGGAAAATTTTTTTTGCTAAATGAATTATAATGACACACTATTACACATAAGAAAGTCATACAGCAGACAAACGTAACTTTTTATTTTCACTTACTCAACTCCACCACTAGTAAAATTAAAATTCGTTGGTTTGAGAGAATAATAAATAAAATGAATGAATAAAATAAATAAATAAAATAAATAAAATAAATAAAATAAATAAAATTTATGTGTATGCGAATGTAATTTTGTGCAAGTGCAAAAAATATCCAAGTGCTTTTCACGATAGGAAATAAAGCAAATGAGCTAAGGTCTCTCATTAAATATTGAAACCTTGGGGAAAAAAAAAAAAAAAAAAAACAGCATAAAAAAAAATTGTCTGCTGGTATATACTGAAACTAACGAGACGTAGAATCTATAGGCTTCATTTGTGCGCATACACTTGTGATCTTATAAATGTTTAATCATCATGATGTGATGTTGCACGTGGACCTTCACCACCTCCACTCTCTTTTCTCTCTAACATCAACTATTGTAACTTGAGAGAGCCCATTGGAACGATAAAAAGAATTATTAACCAGTCTTAGCCTTGTATATAAAAATCAAACGCAATAAAAAAATCTCATACGATCAAAGAGAACAGAATTTTTATTTATAAAAATTATAAAGAACATAAACACAAAAAAAAAATTGTATTATAAAAATGAATAATTGAAAGTTGAATTTAATATAAATTTCTCATTCAATTACTGTGAAAAAAAAAAAAATAATAATAATAATAATAATAATAATAATAATATACTACATCACTGAACGATTACAGAGTGTAATGTAAAGTCTGGAACGTCGAGTATTTGAAATCCAAATGTATGAAAAGTGAGAGAGGAAGTGAAGAAGAGGTAGATGGGATATGGAAATACGAGTACGATGAGAGAGCAAGAGAGTTGAGGACTATGGTCAGCAACGCGACGAATAATTTAGGCGAACAACCACCAGGCAAATAATACCTCGTACAATAAACAACGTGCCCGCCCACGCGCGAGTTAATCGCTCCATTGTCCGATTGCAACGATGCGCGGAGGGGAATTCCATTGGGGAATGAGAGGGGGTTGGGGACGGATTGCACCGTTGATTTTCATGTGAGCACGGAACTACGCGCACTTCGCGTCAATGATATTTATCGACTAGCGTCATTCTACTGCTTGTTGATTGTTTTATATTTTGTTTATTCATCTGTTTATTTTTTTTTTAGTGTCAATATGAAATTATCACTATTTTTTTTACATTATTGAGTAATTCAAATCAAATTCACAATTTTTATCAGATGATTTTATAAAAAGCTACAAAAAAATTTTTTTTTTCAATTTAAAATTTATAACATTGCTACACTCTATTTGTATTTGTACTTTTTTTTTTTTTTCCTTTTTTTTCTATCCCATAAGATAAATACAAAGTAAATATTTGAGATATAAAATAAGTTGATATGTGAAAGTGTTTGGAAAAGTCAGGAAGACACAGACTACAACACTTTGGTGATGTGTATCACGGGATACATATCCACTTTCTAGGGAGCCGTTAGCTTCACCCAGTAATGACACCCAGGGGTATCCAACTCTCAGAGTCATTCTACCACGTAACTATCACCCTCTCACTTACTCATCCAACTTCTCTTTCTATATTATCATCATCATCATCATCATCATCATCATAGAATACCAATGTCATACACTAAAACTACTCCGAATTCTTTATTATCCTATTTTTGATTCTAACCTTGCGTGCTATGCGCACGTTTACATATAAACTTTATCTCAATCCCCAACTTTTATTTTTCATTTCTTATTTAATTTAAAATTTTTTTATTCCATTAACATTTTGAATTTATATATTTTTACTTGTCATCACGCAATTTTGGAAAAAAAAAGTATTGAATTAATTTTTTATTGTCATGAAATTTATTTTGATAAATAAATTTTATCGGTGTTATTGTAGTGAAGTGGGGAAAATGATCATGGGGATGAATATGCGAAGAGCAAAAAAAAAATTGTGAGATCAAGTTGGCCTTTGATGTTGTTAAAAAATAAAAATATAAAAGAAATACGACAGTAAACATTAATTCAATCCTTTAATCAAATTGTCTCTACCAGTCTCTTTCAGTGGACCCTGACGTTTGAAAAGGTGGATGGTTACGAATTTTCTAGGGGTGGGTGTATAACCATGGCGGCTTTTATCGATTCAAGCAAACAGTCAGGTCATGAAGTGATACACTAATATCATATGTTGATATAAAATTATATCGAAAAATATAAAATTTTATTCTTATTTTTTGACCCTAATACTTTGGCACCCACATCAATTGGGAACGCACATTAAAAATATTAAAATTAACTCAATAATAAATAATTTATATTCAACAGAAAAAATATCAGTTTCATTTTGATTCAAAAAACAAAGAAAAAATCCGTTTATATCAAATTTAAAATTCTACGAAATATTTTTGTTCATCTTTCTCACGTTGGGTTGTTCTTTCTCGATATATTGTCATTGGAATCTCATTTATTTTCATCCACACATCATCCATCATTTCGTAACATACGTGAGTCACATCAGATCATCACTTTATTCCTAAAAGCTATCGTGTGTTTCTTCATTCGCAATCACGAGGCTAAAATATTTTTCTCTTATTTTATTTATTTCATTTATTTATCATCTGACAATATATTAACTATTACTATCATGATAACATTAACACTCAATCAATTTTATTGATTTAAACTGAATGAAATAATAGTAAGATGAGAAAAAAATTAATTAAAATTTTGAATCACTATTTGAAATCAATAAAAATATTTCAATGAGTCTAAATTTCTAATTGAGACAGATCGATCATTTTATTTATTTATTCATTTTTTTTTTTTTTTCGTGTTGCGTTCAAGCTGATATGCTATCGTAAATTTATTTATTTATTTATTGTTTTACCGACTACGCGGAATTTCATTATTATTATCATTTTTTTTTTGTTTATTATTATTTTTATCCCTTTTTTTTTCCCAATCTTTTCGTCATCATATGTGTCACACAAATAAATCCATTAATTTTACCCTCGCACAAATTAACCTACAGCCAACGTTCATAAATCAAACTGCGATTTTTTTGACAAGCAAACAAATTTTTTTTCATATTTTTTCTATTATTAATTTTTTTAAATAACGACTATATATATATATCTATATTTTTTGTTCATTTTTAAATTCAAATCCAATCATAATTTTCTTGGAATACCACAAGATAAACATGTTATAAAAAAACTATTCAATCACAATTAAATTTTATATTCGTAGTTTTATCAATAAATTTTTATTCAATAAATATTTCACATCAAGTTATTCACACATGAATCTACAAAAACTATCGAAAATATTTCATTTTCATTCTTTTATTTTCAAAACTTACGTTCACTTTTCCATTATAATTTCACATTTATCTTAAAATATATATAAAGTTTCACTACTCACCCGTTCACATACCCGTTACTCTATCGCATTATACTTGAATGCAAGCTGAGCTTGTGCTAAAAGCTCTGAAATAAAAGTAGGTTACCGATTGGATTTGTCCGCAAAAAAATAAAAAAAACTTTTTATTCATTGTGTCTTTAAAAAACGTATGAATAAATAAAAATATTCACATACTCAAAAAACAAATGTATTACAAATTTATCTCATCTTCAAAAGTGAGAGAAAGGGAAACAGCAATTGAGATTTCTCTCTTTCTCTCTCCCTCTTTTTCCCTCCCTACGCTTCTCCGTCAGCGATTTAGGTTATAGAAGCATCTTGGCATCGTTCACATGGAAACTTTAGCTTGAGCGAAGCTCTCAAGTGCAATTTCTAGCAGACCGGGTTGAACTGGTTCGTCGTTCAATGTTCATCTCAACCTGAGCACATCAATAGTTTGGTTAGAGCCCGAGAATATTCCAACGTGATATTTGACGAAAGAATATATACCTGAAGTGTAGCAATAGCGGTGGGTGTTATAATCAGTCTTCTTACTAATTAATTAAACGATTTCACGATGGCAAGGGTTCAAGTAATATTAATAGTATTCAATAGTAGTTATAGTTGTAGTTGTATTAGTAAATTCCAGGTTAGACATTATTCGCATACGGTTTTATTGAGAGTTTCATGAGAATGCATATGAAAGGTAATATTAAACGATATAGATGATTATGTTCAACATTATTTTCTAAATTTGTCCAAGTTTCCTACCAACTTATTACCCTCAAGCATTTTCTCATTTTCCTAGTGAAGTTAATTCAATCCAATTTTAAATTAAACATAAAATTAATAATTGACATTTAATTTTATTCCTATATTTAGAAAAAATTACATTTCACATATTTATAATAAATTATAAAATGAATTTATAATAATAAGTAAAAGTCAATGGAGATAATGACTTATCATGACAAACGAATTCCCCTAGAGTGTTGTTTATATGGTGTTATAATACTCTACAAATATAAGGAAAGAAAAAAAAAAAGGGAAAAAAAACTGTTACTTGTATAGTGAGGTAGAGCATTCATGTATTTGGGTTGATAGAGAGACAGAGGCCAAGGGGTGGAAGTAACAGACAGCCAGAAGTACAGGGGGGAAAAGTAACAGTAGACTGGGGGACTATATCTCATTTGTTTACTCACGTGTGGTCGGAATAGAATGAGAAAAAAATTCAATGTAGATATACGAGCTAGAACGAGATGAGAAATGAAAATAAAAGTGGGAGAAAAACCCGGGAAAAGCCACTTAATATCATGATATTACTGTGGCAAATAAGAGTTGCAAGAAAAGCCGGGTAAAAGTTTGAACAGTATTGTGTTGGTATATTTAAAAATATTTACCACATTAAGATGGATAAAATAAAAAAAAAAAAAAAATGTAGTGACAGGAGGAAAGTGGAAATTGTTGATTATTGTGAATTATTATTTGAAATAATATAAAGGTAAAAAAATCACGTAAGAAAATAACGAAGAAAAAATAATGTCATTTCATTTTTTGAATTTTATTTAACAATACGAAATCTCATTTTCCGTGATATATACTTGAATAATTCATCTGTAACTGATCCACGATGAGCTGAGGTATTTTTGGTACTATCTTTTTTTTTCTTATTGCTTTTATCAGGATTTAATTTTTTTTCTCAGTCATTACTTGTCTTTCGATTTTTATTTTTATCACTTTTTTTTTTCTTCTTTTTTTTTTTTTTTTTTTGCTTTTCCACGATTCAACTTTTTCCGTGTCTTCTTGACGCAAATGTGGAATTGTTGACGATAGTCATGATGTCGTCGTCGTTGTCGTCGTATTCGTCGTTGGGCTTTGCAACTTTCTCATGAATAGCAAACGTCACACTTATTTTGCTGACACGTCACCTGTCAACATCTCAAACTCTGAATGACAATTTTTTTTTTTCTTCTTTTTATATTTTTTTGCGATCGTATTTTTTTCCATTTTGTTATCATCATTATCATCATTCGCGAATGCATTAGAAAATGATACAAAAATTAGACAAATAGTGAAAATGACAATGGTGGCGTGTTCATTTTAAACCTCAACATTAAAATTCACTCTAGATATTAAATAATAATTTCTCCATTGACATTTTACCATATGAAATAATAAATATATCAATAATTGTATTTTTCATTATTTAATTATAACATATGAAATAATCAATTTATATATTCATCAAGTGTGTCAATTATAATCAATCAATTGTGATTCAAAAAAAAAAAAAAGAAAAAACAAAGGATTTTAATATCATCCGACATAAATTTAATGTGCGATATCACTGATATGTAAATACACGAAAATTATATTGAATTTTATAAATAAATTCCAACAAAATAATATCACAAATAATTTCCACGTTTAATGTGACTTTAACTGTAAAATATTGCAATAGAATTAACTCAATGATTTCAATTTTATATACCATTATTATGATATATCGCAGTACTTTTGCGATAACTATTATCCCTATACTCTGTAACATGAATATTTTGTAATTCAATCTGTTATAAATTTTCATTAATTGAAATTAATTGAATTAAAAATAATACCGTATTTATTATAAATACAGATACGAAAAAAAAAAAAAAAAAAAAAAATATTTACGATAATTATTTATAAAAATTTTAACAGAAACATAAAACTTGAAAGTGATTATTAGTATGTTTATTTGTTACTGTTATCATTGATATAATCATAGATTCAACATGACATTTAGTCGAGTATTATTTTCATAGCGGAAATGCGTCAATTGTGTGTATATTATGTCGCGTGTTGCATGCCACTGACACCTCGCAAACAATTTACGTAGGATATGAACTAAGTGACGATAAATGTGTGAGTTTGTGTGAATATATTCAATACAATGTTGAAATTATTTATTTATAAAATCAATATGTCAAACGTTTAATTATTTATTTATACTATTTCTTTTTTTTTTATATATATAAAATATATATTAAACGTGTAAACACAATTTTTATTTAATATGTGCAATCAGGATTTAAATGAAATAGTGAATTTTTAATAAAATTTCTTTTTGAATTGAAAAATCAAGGGGAAAAAAAAGTGTCGTCGCGTTCGCGCTTGAAAAGCGATCGATGTGTCTCGGTACTTATGGACTTGTTATAAAACACTTCAACAAATTCACTTGATAAATATCTATATATTATACAATCGAACGTGAAAAAAAAAAAAAAAATAATAATAATAATAATAATAATAATATATCATCTCATATAAATTGAGACAATAAATTTTTCCATGATCAAAAACTCCTATTTTTTTATTTAATACAATTAAATAGAGATTTTCTTGTTTTATAAACATTGCTCATGCCCCTGCTCCTCCTAACCTCCTCTCTTTTTCTTCTGCTTTATATTTAACAATTTAAAATTCGCAGATGCATTGAATGAGAAGGTTTTCTACTTCTCAAGGCCAATGAAGTTATTTTAAATGACCCGCGTCATTTCAGTATCGAACTATCGAAGAAGTTGAAAAAAAATAAAATAAAATAATAATAATAATAAGTTTTTTTTCTTCTTTTTCATCCCACCCTCATCTCTTCTTCCCCCTCGCCCTTTCCATTCACTCAATTTTATCGAGTATCTTTTATTCTGTTAGCCGATTATACCCGCATAACCAACAAACATTTTTGACAACGTTTTTCTCGTCTCATTTTATTCGTTTTGAATCCATAAATACCAAAGTCACGAAACTTTAATGATGACTTCCACCAACTTACATACACCCTATACATATTTTGCCTTTTTTCTCCTTTTTATTCCTTTATATTTTCTACTTCATCGTCAATGTGCAATATAGCACCTGCAAGACCTTAAAATTTTTTATATTTACTTCAATTATTAATTCATCATCGTTAAATTCAAAAAATTGAATTCAAAAA
Source organism: Dinocampus coccinellae (assembly GCA_963920625.1). Taxonomy (NCBI): domain Eukaryota; kingdom Metazoa; phylum Arthropoda; class Insecta; order Hymenoptera; family Braconidae; genus Dinocampus; species Dinocampus coccinellae. Next base: position 3,343,206 of record OY987191.1, read on the forward strand.
TTTCCATCCGCAATTGCATCAATACACGTGTTTTATTATGAAAATTTTAATCATTATCTATAGTTAATTGTCATCAACAGTGTTATAGGTTGAGTGCGTTAACTCAATTGGAAGATCACAAAGTACAACCTACGCGAGATTGTGAGCGTTAAAATCCCACGAGGTTGTTAAACATAGCCCGAGATTGGATTATATGGACATGGATGAGAGTAAACAGAGAATGAGGTACAGAGAGTGAGAAATATAGAAGAGAGAAATAGTGACCGGAGTAGTATGTAGCGATACAAGTGCAATAGAGATAGAAAAGCGAGAGGCAGATGATAATATGGTTAACTGCAAGTCGAGTCTGGTAGCCCCTGGTCAATATATCGCATCCATTAACGGCATGCACGATCAAACCTAATTATAATGGATCTACTCTTTCCTATATAATATATAAATTAATTTGAATATTATTTATTACTTAATATATAAATATTATATCAATACATTTTACCATTATCATTATCATCATCGTCTTCATAATTATTATCCAATAGAAAAATTGCGTGACACAAATTTCAATTGATTATTATTATTAATTTTATTGTTTATTGACAAAAATAATTCTAATGTGTATTTTTTTTGTTTTTGTTGTTGTTGTTGTTTTTTTTTTTTTTTTCATTTGTATTGGATAATTCAATCAAGTAACGGATAATTTAAATAATTTAAATACTACGAAACGATTTATATTTATACTCTACTGTCTGTTGTTGTTTTTGTACTTTCTCTTCCACCAGTTGATTATTCCACGATAATTTTTAATGAATGACTATTTCATTGGCATTACCATAAGAGTTGATCAAGTGGATTCAACACTGCACGGGCCACCCAATGCGATCAATTATATCATCCCTGAAAATAAAAAAAAAAATAAATAAATGAAGGAAACAAATTTATTTTATTTATTCCATTGAATATCTATTAGATAATAATTATAGTGTCCATCAAAAATAAATGTTCCACTTGAATATTTCAAGTTTACTTTCTTTTTTTTTTCACACATGATCAGTCGAACATATCGGTTATTTACATATTTAAATTGTACAAACACGAAATTTTATATTCAAATAAATTTTAACTTTTACAGTTTAATTAAAATATCGCGGGTTTTTTATTTATTTTTTATAGGAAAGGGGCGGCTTTATCCGGCCTACAGCCTGAGCGGCAGTGAGGGCGAAGATAATTCAGCTGGGCAACGCATTGGTTGTCACATTGGATATTCACAAAATAATCATTTGGCCAATCAAACTCAACACAATAATTATAAACAACGTGGTAATAATCAACAACAACAACAACAACATCCGTTGTATCATGTAACTGAAAGTGGTGCAGGACTTAGTGATACGCCAACATCAGGAAACGCATCAGACGAGACATTGACTGATTGTGAATTGATTCATCTTGCTCGTGAGTGGAACGGTAAGGTATTAAATATTTAAAAAATAACAATTAATCATATTATTATATTAAATGAAAATAACAAGGAAATTTTTACATTTAATATTAGTATAAATATAAATCTAAGACAAAATTTATTGAATCATCATAAATATAAGGAATAAATTCAAATGACCGTATTATCGATGCAGCAATAACGTGGAAATTCGTGTCTGTGCATTACTCAAATATGATAAACGAGTTTGGTATTGGGTCGCACGCGCGCGCACGCCCTATCCAATGGATTCAATGGTAGCGTCAAGCAAGAGATGAAAAAAAAAAAAAAAAAAAAGGGGATAACTGTCGAAGTACAAGCGCAAAAGAATGTCAGAGAATATGACGTATTGCAGGGGTTGAAAGTGGTAAAATAGGTCGTAACCGTGTGGCGCATGTTGAATTGAGTGTCCAACAATTACACTGGCACTTGGATCTAACTTGACAAGAGAAAAAAAAATGATTGAAACATAAAAAATTCATATCTACATTTTTTCAATGTAATTAATATTTATTAAAATTTTGTTTGATGAATAAAAAATACAAAAGAATAGTCTGTAGCAATTGGTGATGATTTATAAAAGTAACAAAAGAACAAAAAAAAAAGGTGCTTTCTCATTCGCGATGATGAATTGACGCTTCACTAGCTCGAAAATCACAGTAGCTAGGAATTGACTCTGTTGAAAGCATTAGAGCATTGTCCATTGCCAAAACATATCCGGCACTTTGTCTTGACACTGAAAATGAGGGTGGGTTAGGGTGGGATGATATATATATATATATATATATATATACACTTAAGACTTCCGGGTGAATAAATTTGCGAGAAACATGAGATGAGAGAATATACATAAGTACAATAGTGAGTGGTTTGGTTATACTATGACTAAACAAAATTCTGAGATGTCCATCTATCATCACTGAAATCTATTCTTCACTGAACAAATAACTACGACCCTTTTTCATGATAAGGGTGAAATCAATATACACTTTTCATACCCTTCTTATCTGAATTATATTTTGACTTTGATTACAGTAAACAAAATCATACAATTTATTCATCTAATTGACAACTATGAGAAGATTTATTTCAAATCTATTCTCACAATATGACATAAATATATTATCAAATGTACAATAATAATTAAACAAATTCAGGTGTAAAATCAACAATTGTACAAACACTCAGTTGAACTCAAGTATATTCCGAGAGTCAAACGGTATCAAGTATAAGCAGCTTAAATTTCATGTATTATATATAACTCATGGCGTGAACTGAGCATCAAAGGTCTTAAATTCAAATGTTTGATCGACTTTGGAATATATTTAAGATATGTATGATATTTATTTCAAACTGGAATGATGAAATATCCTATAGGATATAATTCATTCAGAAGTAATATAGTTAACTTTACTTCATGAATTCCATATCATCTTTGATGTCATCCACAAAATATTTCACTCCTTCACTTTTTTTTATTTCTTATCATTTTTTTTTTCTTTTTCTTTTCTTGAAAAATATCTCATAATGATTACTTTCAGCAAATAATAACAATTGCAATATCAATTTTGATTAGACTCATGAAACGCTTTTTCGTTGAGAAAAATCCATCAACTTCAACATGGATGATAAAATTTCTCAATTGTTCTAAATTGATCCACTTGCTTCAAAGTTAAGAAAATAATAATAATTACAAAAACAACAACAATAATAATAATAATAATAATAATAATAATAAATATTATTATTATGTAAAAATCACTTTGATAAAATATGAGGTACGTCGTCATTTTACTCGTGTTTCATCAATCGACAACGTAAATTTCCCTGAGGAGAAACAGGAAAAAAGAGAAAGAAGAATTTTTTTTTTTATAGCTCTGTGAGATGAAAAATATGCAACAGTACCACAGTAAATCCACACTTTTCTCGCATTCTCCATCTCCAACATACAACCACCACCACCACCACCACCACCACCGTCATCATCATCATCATCATCATCCTCATCATCACTTTTCAATTTACCCACGCATTTCTCCTCTGCATTCGGTTTCGCGCCCAATTTGTGGCCCATCATCGTTACGGAAGAAGCAATTTCTAACTTAAATGAAACCTCCGTCTTGCTTCTACATCCAATCAACATCTCACGTCTATACTAAACTAAACAAGGACTTTCACAAATGTTTCTGGCAAGCGACATATCAATTTTCCATGTCTTCTCTCTATGAACACTCACATACCATCATGTCCAATTATTTCAAACCATCAATATTAAAAATATTTTGATGATTAATCCAAATGTCATTGACAATTAAATATTTAAAAATAAAAATATTAAAAATGTTGGAATAAATGTATAGTTAAATATGTGGGTGTGTGGGTGTGTGAGGAAGAAGGGGATGGGAGGGAGAGGAGGAGGGGGGGGGGGGGGGGTGTTTCGTTGTTGTTCGTGCTGATAATAGCGGGTTGTAGGTTAACGCGTGCTTTAAAAGAGGGGATTCGCGAGGTAAGTCATAAGAGGTTGTAGACGTTTTAAAGCCCTCTGGGTGAAAAGCGTTGGGTGTTCATTAGACCTCTATTGCAGGAAAGGGATGGAGTTAGTAGTGGAGGTAGTGCAGTGTCAGGCGCGGCCAAGCTCACGTAATACTATAACAGGGCATTAACCCTCTTACACTATACGTTTATACAATCGCATATGTATATATTACATGTTATATGTGCATAATTTCTCATTATGTATTTTAACACATCAGGAATGATGGATACATGATAAGTTGAGAGATAAATGTAGAATTTTCATACTTTTTAATGATAAAATTAAAAGAAATTTTTTTTTTTTTTTAGTTATAAATAACAAATAGAGGAGAATTTATTGTTATTTTCTTCTCTTTCTTTCGTTTCTATGTTTCTATGTTACATAGATGAAGTTTAGAGTCTCCTGGGGTGGAAAACGTTCCCGCATTGCGTTTGATTTCTAGTCCCTTGGCAATGTGGAAAAAAAGAAAAGAAAAAGTTTCTCTTGACTGTGGATCGACCTCTTTTTTTTTTTCCTGATGCCTCATCTTTCTATCCCGTTGATCTTTTCCACTTGCTTACGAATTACCCCTGCTAGTTTTCATCCCCTATTCTCATTTCCATTCTTTTGTCATTTGAGTCTCGAGAATGAAATTTTTACTTCCCAACAGCAAAGATGTAATAATAAATTTTACTTTTCCTTTCTTTTTATCTCTACTTTTTTGAGGAAATAAAATGAGAGATCTGTGAGAGATAAGAGACCCGGAAATAGTGATACAGGAATACAATTGGTCCTGTTTGTTGACTGATGTAAAGGTTAGATTATATATATATATGAAAAAGATGTATTATTTAGAAGTAGAGTGAAAAGAGTTTAAACAAACAAAAAAAAAAAATTGGAAATTCTTGTAAAAGCGTAGAATCATTTATTGTATGGAGGACAAAGAATAAAAGATGATAGAAAATTAAAAAAAAAAAAACGAAGAAGAAGAAGAAGAAGAAGAAGAACAGAGATAATTCAACGGGTCTTTACGCGGTTAGGAAACAATTTCAATCGTTTTTCTGGTTTGCTTTGAGGTTCTTTCCTTTTTGTTTTCTGTTTTTTTTTTTTTTTTTTTCTGTTTCAAAGTTACCTACGCATTCCTCACTCGTACGCGAAGGACTTTTTTTCAGGGTTGAGGACGCCACGTTGCCGTTGGCAATTCGTTTGAGTGAAATGCTCCCTCCCTCTCACTCCGTCTTCCTTTCTTCATCGTATTCTCATTTTTTTCACTTTTTTTTTTCTTAGTTTCTCTCTATTTCATCTTTCACCACTCATTTTTCCTTTATCAATCTTGAACGTATACGTTGTCCACTTGGGCATTTGTACGATAGACAATTTCATTTATATTATTTTCGTGAATTTAAATGAAGAATAAAAAATTTTTTTTTTTTTATTACACACAACGAATTTCGATTGATTAATAGACATTTATTATTATTTATAATATAACTATATAAATAAATTATTCAACTCATGATTAAATTTATCATTGAGTCTAAAAATAAATGATGAATAAATATAAACGGAATATTCAATTCACGTTTTTAGTGTCCAATGATATGATGAGAAAAATTTCCTTGTTTCATTCAGTAACTCACTTTTGCACAAGTTCATTCACTCACATGCATTGGAATCCATTGACAATTCATCGCTTTAAATGCTGACTATATTACCAATGAATATACACACACTTGAACATAAATGTGAAGAGAAAGAACAAAAAAGAGAGAAAATACATCCGGTGTATAAAAACGATGATAATGCATCTGAAAGAGGAAATAGAATATGGAAACAATGAGAAAATGACACATTTCAATTTTTTCATTATAATAAAATATAAAGAAAAAAAAGAAAAAAAAAAAAAACAATAAAGAGGATTCATTCTGGAATCTTTCAATATTATTCCAAAGTATCGTACATGTTTTTTTTTTTCGTTCACTTGTACATTAACATTTAATATTCGACAAAATATTATATAACAGTATTGATTTTTGTCTTATATTTATCAGTTGATAATGAAAGTACATTGAATAGTATTATAATTAAATATTCCACGTTCGATAAAATTATTCATTTGCGTAGATCCAACATGTTTTTTATTATTTACACATATGATTGATGTGTAACGGAATTGGTAAATTGAAAACGTAAAAAAAATATATTTTTCATCATGATATGAAATTGAGAAAATAAAGTTAAGAAATTTACATAATCGTATAGATATGACAATAAATAAATGAACGACAAACAGATAAAATTTTACGTCCTAGACTTTGTCTTCAAATAGAATTATTTCTCTTGAATTCTTTCAGTTTGCTGTTTTCAACTGAATCAGTAAGAATGATTTTTTCAAAATTCAAATCATCAATATTCATAATATTAATTATATCAATTTCACCATTGAAATGTTGTCAATTTTCAAATAATTTATATGAATTTGGTGAAAATTTATTGACAGCATTGAATAAAACAAATTTCAATAATTATAATGCAATAGAAAATTTTAAAATGGCAATAAACATTGCAACTAAATCATCAATTATCGCGACGCCCGAGACAATTAATGAAATTCTCCATTTTACACTTGATATAAAAAATAAAAATATATTAAACTCTACCAAACACATTGACGATACATTTAACAAAGTATTTTCATTATTATCACCGTATCATAATTATGATGCTGAAGAATTGGAAAATATTTTGAATAATATCAATGCAGAATATTTATTCAATAGCACAATGGCATTAGTAAATTCATTATTTAGAAAAAATTCGACATTAAAAAAAATAATCAAACAATATCTACAGGTAAGTAATAAATTTAACATGGTAAATATATAAATGTATAACTAATAAATTGTATAAATTCATCGTGGATTTTTTTTAAGAAACCCTATAATTTCCATTGCAATCAAACTATCTCAATTCATAATAAAATTCTTGGACTACGTAATCAAGCGATTTTCAATTTAATCAAAGGCCTATCAACTATTCTGTATCTTTCTAAACAATCGTATCGATTGAATAATCGACGTGAGAGAAATTTTGATAGTAAATAAACTGATATTCCAATTTATGCATGATAAATTGACTGATATATTTTATTTTAGAAATGAAAAAAACACTGGAAAAAAATGAAGATTTAATTCAATTGTATAAAAATTATGCTAAAGGTGTTTTTAATAGATTCAGAGGAACTTCAAAAAAATTGCCAAGAGATATTCATCGATGCGATCCAAATGTGCATGAATACGGTACGCTTTTATTTTTAATTATAATCATTTTATATTCGAATGAATTTCGATTTTTTTTTTTTTTTTTTTTTTGTTCCACAGAACGAACATATGACAGATTGAATGAATTAGTCGAATATTATTTCACAAGTGAACGTTTTTTGAATAATATCAGTCATTGCAGTGAAACACCAAAAAATTATACTCGGGTAAAGCATCCAGCTCATATTAATAATCATATTGACGAATCATTGGTGTGTTATGGAACACTTTATAATTGTAAACAAGTAAATCTTGAAACAATTTTTCTCTACGTGAGTATTCAATTTTTTTCTTAAGACTAATTAATTTTACATATATATGTAAAATTATATTCATATTTAAAATTAATTAGTCTTAAAAAAGTCTTATATATTATATATATATATATATATATATATATTTTTTTTTCTACAGGGAAATGATCAAATTCATCGACGTTATCATGGATTTACTCTTGTAGATAAGCGCACGGGTGATGAAACAATTTATGGTGACATTCATGGTGCAACTTATAAATTAAGTAGTCATGATTTGAATGCTATTTATAGTAATTCTACTAATTATGATAATCTAAATAATGGAAAAATACGAATTGGAACACAGAATTGTCCAATTTATGGTTGCTACTGTGACAGTCATAATTCACCAAGAACTGTAAGATATTTCAGTGGAAAATTTGCTACATCAAATATAAAAAATAACGAGTAGGTATAAAAATATGTCAATATAATTAAATAATCCGAGAAAAATAATTAATTAAAAAATATATATTTTTTTCAATAGAGTAATTACGGGTTTGAGAATGAAAATATTGAATAGAGTCGTGTACATTCAAATTCAAATTGGAAAATTAATTGGCTTGGGCATGGTAAATCCATTAAGTGTACACTGGAAAAAAATATCCGAGGTTGATTTGACTAAACTGAATGATCATTCAAATAATCTTGAGATAATTAGTCTTAATTATGACAACAGATTATTATATTTGGATGATTTGTCAGCTCGGGGATCATATTTAACAGGTTTGGTTATTTCTTTGTATCAATTCTAATATCAAATGAATAAATTTATTTTATTTGTTTATATATAGGAGTTAGATTTATGAAGGCGAATAATGGAGTTCGTATAGCAGGTCAATTTACTTCATATACAAATCAGAATATTCTAAAACGTGAACGTAAACCAATTTATAATAAATCAGTCAAGTAATAATATTCAATATTATTTTGTTTATTAATAATTATTAAAGTTTATATATATATATAATAGATAATATTTTTATTATTATTTCGTTTAGTCGAACTGAATTAAAACTAGAAAATGTTGATATACCATTTTATCAAGTTGATTTGAATACAAAACCAACGAGTATACAAAATAAACATTATATTAAATTTCAATGGAGTAATATTGAAACAGATGCTGGTCAAACAACAGTACCATTTCTTGATATTCAACCAGTTGAAACTGATCCACCATCAGCTTTAGGTGGTTTTGGAATATTTTATAAAGGTAAATCAGGATTTCCTGGATTTGTTGCATTAAAATTGATATCAACACAATTTAAATATCAAAAAATGAGAAAATAATAATTAATTATAAATTATCAATAAATTTATAGTACTTTCTTGTTTCTTCTATATGTTTTTTTCTTTCTTTTTCGTCTTTGAATGAATAATAAATGTCTTTGCCCAAAGCTGAATGGAAGAAAATGAAATAAAAAGGAATTGCCTCATGATATTTTCACTTGATTTTCTTCATATATTGGTATTTATCAATTTTCAATAGTAATAAAAATCCAATTATAATTCAATTGAATTCAATTTGAGTCATATGAAAGAAATGAGACAATGAAATAAATTGTATAATTGATAATTAAAATTGAGAATAGTCATTGTTTTTCTTTTTAAAATTCATCTTTCATGACTTTGTACACTTTTATATAAATTTCCTTGAGCTTTTTTTTATTATTTTCCAAGTAACTTTAATTAAATCCACATTATTCGCACAATAAAAAAATGAAATATAATATATAATAATAATAATTAAATATAAAAATATAGAAGAATTTATATACAAACATATAGGCCAAATCTGTGAAGATAATTAAGAACATCACAATAACTATGATAGCAAAACACATTGTACAATTAAATGAATAGAAGTGATGTATAAACTACGTGGTAGTTGCTCTTGTATTTAGTCTATGTATGAAATTCGTCGTAGAAGTCAGTATCGTTGAGATAAATTGAGCATGGTGGAAAATTTACATTTCCATCTGGCCGGAATAAATGGATCCTCGTTACCTGATACAAACCCGCCATAAAGCTTTTGTATTTTTTCCTTATCTTTCCCTCTCTCACTCACCTACTCTATGCTTTTATTCTTTTTCCTTCTCGGTGTGTACATAGTTTTACGCATTCGAGAAGAATTTTTTAGTTGATATATATATTCATTAATGAACTTCTGGACTTAAATAAACATACAAACAAAACAAAAAATATATTCTCAATAAATATTCAATTTTTTTATAACTCGAATAATAGAATAATATGAATTGAGAATAAATATTGAACATGCATAACATCAATACCATTATTTGTATGCCAAAAAATTCTTGACAAATTTTTTTCAACAATAATTCCAATAATGAATTTCATATAAATTTGAATTTTGTTAATTATCTAAGAGTATTATGAATACTCGTGAAAAAAAACCGAAAGAGGAAGTCACTGTCGTCAAAGTTATGTATCGCCTCAATTTTCTTTCCCTTCTCTCTCCATTCCACTACTCCATTATTATATCGATCTCTCTTCCCGTTCAACACTACTTTGGTATGTTACAATATATAACGATAACATGCAAGTGTCTACGTCTGACCATGACTCAACAATTTGCTGTTACTACTTTGCAAATTGTCCAATGTATGAGACGCACGTGAATGAAAATCGCGTGCATGTCAACTAATAAGTACACAACCCCTTACATAAAAGCAATGAGAAATGTATGAGGGAAATTAGAATGATTTTTTTTTGTTGTAAAAAATTAATACGAGATCTATCAATTGATTTGATTTCATTTAATTATGTTTAATATTAATAATTATATTTATTATGACAATAGGGAATAATCGATGGTTTAATACAATTTCTGGTGTATAGAGAAATTTATACAACGATATTTAACCAAACGATACCTGGATCTGACAGTCATCAGAGACACGTGTATATGTGGTCCTGTCTCCTTACAGTTATATATCTAAATTCAATGTACACACACACACACACACACACACACACACGCACACACACATTACTGTATGCACGTGTGTATTGAGAATCGCACTGCAATCGGCGTTGTCCTCATTGGAGTATTATATAGCGTGAAGTTGATCGTTAGGGGTCATAGGATAGGAACATGAATCGCGGTCGAATGTCATTACGCCTACATTCTGTCAACTGTGACGAGAGATAGGGCGTTAGAACGATAATGGATTCTCGTTGTCTCGACCCATCTGCCTAACATATACCCAGTGTTGCGAATATTTCATGAAATGGACAATTACCATGAAAAAAAAAAAAACGAAAAAAAAAAAAAAAAAACCAAACAAAACAGAACAAAAAGAGAAAAATATACTCAATTATTCCTGATGATTATATCAATTGTTAAATCCAATGATAAAACTTTTATATTTAATCATTTTTATATTATTAGGTATAATAAATAAATGAAATATACGATATGTAACTAAATTGTATATAATTAATTCAATATTTTGTATTCATTCATAATGATATATTGTATTATCTACACGCCCATAATTATCCTGCCTATATAAAAATTGAAATGATTTATTATATACCTATGATTCTCTCTTTCACATACACACACACACACACACACACACACACACACACACACACACACACACACACACACAAGCAAATACAATCATCAATGACCTGCTAATATTCACAAACATTTCATAACTGTCTTTATATATCCACACGCTAAATTTATCACAAGATATAAATTGTAAACTTAAAATAACCAAATGGATTGAAAAATATTTCATCTGTTGGCTGTTAAAATTTAATCAATAATGTGTTTAATAAAAAGTATAATATATACGTATATAAATGCATATGGCATGTGTGTGTGTGTGAGTGTGAGCAGCTCGCGTTCAAACGAAATGAAATATGGGAAATGAATACAGTAGAGAGATATACATTCAGTTTGTTGGCGTCGTCGTCACTGACGCCGGTGTTTTCTTTTGAACATGTTGTGAGGTCTAGTGTTGTAGAATCTGTAGGGGATCTACCACCCGCAGGGCACTGCGTGAAGAAGAAAATAACAACAATCCCACAAACATTTATACCTACTCGTTATACCTTTTCAACTGATCCAAAACAAAAAAAAAAAAAAAACAAAACAAAACAAAACAAAAAATAAATAAAAAACTAGAAAGATACCAGGTCAGTGAAAAAATAAAATTGAATATTAAAACTATTCTAAATCATTATCATATTAATATAATAATTTTTTTATGATGAGTGTTGAATGTTTTATTCATGATTAGTTTTATAATAAAATAGTAGGAGTGTTATTGGAAGTTGTAGCCTTGAATTTGAACAGATGACAAGGGACCAATGTCATGTTGATTTTTAATGTACACGTGTCTGTTTGCCTTTCGCCACATTTGTATTTGAATTCAAATATGAGATAATAATGAAGAATAAATTGTAACTTATAAAGTGAAAATAATTGTAGAATAATTGTAAATATCTGAATAAGGAAATTTTTGTTGTCATGTGGGATTTTAATCAGGACAAGTCTAGTAATGGACATGTGATTAATTTTTTTTTTTCTCTCTTTCTCTTCATAATTTATTATAAAGACATATAAAGTTGAATTCTAGTAGTTTCTCTTTATTTTTTTTTTATATTTTCTTGAATTGTAACCGCACACGAAGGTCAAGCAGTTGTTGTAACTCAGAGTGACATGAATCTTAAAATGATTTCAACAATTTTATTCCTGTATACGTGTACAGTCGTGAGAATTTTCTATCCATCTCACAATTATATTTTCACAATAATAATAAACAAAAGAATAAAAATTCCTTTCAAATAAAATCAGTAAAGTATCAAAGAGGAAAACTTATATTTGTGCGAAATGAATTTAAAAGTGGAATTAGCAACGGAATATTTAGACCAAGTCCATCGTCAATGTGTATAAAGTTGAATTATTTAGATGATACTAAACTACACAGTCAGCATTTACTCCAACTATACCTATTCACAACAGCAACTTCAAAGCTAAACTACTCTCCCTTTTCTCTGGCACATTCACTTACACTTTACCATCACATATCAAAATTTATCTCAATTTCTCCATAACTTGTGATGATAATAATTATCATAATTAATAAATTAAATAGGGGGAAGATAATAATAATAATAATAATAATAATAATAATAATAATAATAATAATCATAATAATAATAAAGAATAAATTGAATAAAATAGTAGAATTGTTGATGAAGATAAAAATTAGGTCGATGACATTCCATTATAAAATCACAGACATACGTTTTATTTTCATATTTAAACAAAAAAAGTTGAAATTATTCTGGGTGGTATTTATAAAAGTACCAATGGTCACGCAATGTTAGTCTACGATTTGACACACGATATATAACTATAAAGCTTCTGAGAGTTGATAATGGTTATCTATGGAGTGCGTTAGAATGAAAAAAAGTGTAATCTTAATCAAATTATATTCAATTAAAAAATTCATATTTTTTTTGTTTATTTTCTATTTTCTATTTCTTCTTATTCTTTTTTTATTTAATATTTTTTTACAAAAATAAATAAATTTTTTCCCTTCATAAAATGTCAAGGTGGTAGCTACTTCAAGCGTATAAAATAAATACATAGAACGTAAACCGTCTGGTGTTGAGGAGACAAGAAAAAATAGAAAAGAAAAAAATAAATAAATAAATAAATAAATAAAAAATAAAAAATGTGTAAAAAATAAAACTATGGAAAAATTGTGCAATAGTCAAGCGAGAAGTTGGTCAGAAATTATATATATATATATATATATATATATATATTTTTTCTTTTTACGCTTTTTTCTCTTTTATCTTTCACCCTTTTCACTAGTACTCTCTTGTACCACCACCGCAACCATCATCCTCTTGCGTTTTTAATTTTTTATTTTTACGTTATACATAACTCTCACTTCAGGTCGACGTCATCCGAGACGACATTTACTAACGGAAAAAAAGAAGAAAAAGAAAAATTATAAAAGAAAGAAAAAAAAAACAAATTTTTGTACAACTAAAAAAATCGTTGTTGGTAATATAAGTAAATCTGCACCAAATGCAAATGCATCAACTGAAAAGGTGAAAAAGTTGAAAAGATCGACGTCAGTTGTGAAATTCTGATTGCGTGTAGACGTAACGTGGCCACATACATCCGCAGTTGGAACTCATTAAAGTCAACACAAATATAAATATATTTATATACAGGAAAAACAAAAAAATAAGCAGAAGTACCATCAGACCAACGTTATATACCACCCAACTGCCAAGTGGCATAACCAGAACGTTGAAATTTCTTTTAATGAGCGTCTCATACCGGTGTGTAGAATTTTTTTTTCCTATCCCTCACACTTTTCTGTCGTCAAAGCATCTACATCTTCGACTTTTGCATACTTTTTATTTTCATTCCCGTACTTTCCCCTTCGTCGCCCTCTTTTTGACCATCGTCTCGAGTGTATACTTGTAGTAGGAAAATTGAGCGTCTGTTTGCGTGACCCGATTCATCCGAAAAAAAATAAAATATATGGAAAAAAATGCGTCAGTCAAAAAACAAAAAAATACCATACAATATAAATGAAAAATTTTATCAAAAGTAATTGAAATATTTATAAATATTTTTTTTACATCAACTTTATATTAAATGATACAATAATAACTCAATTTGTATATTTTGAGTGAAAATTTCGTAGCAGTAGAATCACCCGATTGTTGTTTAGTAAGACCAGAAATAAATTCGAAATAACTTCATGCGCGCGTCAGCTGCACTTCACTCTCACACCCGCAAAACAAGAGAGAAAGAGTAAAATTTATGATTATATATACAACAAACACGTCTCATTCTCGCACTTTTAAGCGATTACATCAAAAGTTCATGGCGAGGATCGTTGCCGGAAGCTGTGAATGCCATTTACTTCCTCAAGGCTATAAAAACTGGAGGTAAAAGAATTTCACTGAACATAAAAGATAAAAAAGACGATCCATTTTCTTTTTTTTTTATTTTTCCATTTATATTCTATATATTTATTAAATAAATATAAAAAAATTCTCACTGTTCATTGACCACCAGTTCTTATAAATTTTCAGTCTTTATCATTGATTTCAATCCAATGATATTTTATTATTATTATTATTATTATTATTATTATTATTATTATTATAGTTTAAAATTAAAACGTGAGACCCTAACGTATTTTAAATCTGCCAAGTCTTGGACATCGCCCCCCCATCTAAGTCACTACACCCAATCCCATAGTCGTTTCTCATGAGTCGTGAGTGTTCATGAGTCAGATCGATAATTGACAAGCTTGTACCAATACCAACGTTGAATGTATCCACACTCGAATAATTGGTGATGGTATCAGTTGGCTTTGGAACCAGACATGAAATTGTGTGGATGACACAAATGAAAAAATATACGATTATCGTCGTGAGGTCCAATGTTGAACTGGCATACTCAATCGCTATTTCTTCCTATTTATTTCTTTATGATTTTAATTTTTTTTTTTTTTTTTTCGTGTGTGGGTTGTTAAACTTTGTATTTGAATCCTTATATCTGATGTTACAAACTTAAAAAATAGGTATAAATATTTATTATTTCGTAAAAAAAAGTATTTCCTTTTTCGGATTTTAAATATATCACGATATTTTTATCCTGAGTTTTATCTTTATGCTGTCACGTATTTCAGAGGCGATGTAGTCAAACAAGTTTGCATTTGTCATTATCTTCTATGACACGAGTACGAATCGTCACGGTAACATGGACCCACGAACTAAAAATTTACGCTTCGACGGTTTGGCCAAGTGAAGTCTACGAATTAACGTCTGTACGCGGCACTGGTTTGCTGTTTACATACTCGACATTTATTTCATATGTGTCTATATATATATGTGTGTGTGTGTCTTCTCAATTGCTTTAACCATATCCACTATGCTGTTCATACACTCACCCTATTTTCACTTCGCCATTTTCACCCCTCTATTTTATCATCGTGTTAGCAGTGGTGAATTACGGTGAACCTACAAAATCAAAAGCTTTCACTTCACGTCAATGTCATCAAAGCTGATGAGAGCTGGTGAATGGAGAATATTGGGATGTTGGGTTAAATAGTAAAAATAAAATGTGAGTAACGAGTGGAATATGAAAAAAATAAATAAATAATAATAATAATAAATAGTATTGACAAAATGTATTTTTTATGGTTGGTAAAATAATTAAAAATGAGTTGCTCAAATAAATAGAATTGCATAAATGAATATGAAATAAATGAGTAAATAAATTTTAATTTTGTTTGTTTAATTATATACAAATTAATGTGAAATATATAAAATAATAAAATTGTATTTTCTATCACTGAATCAGCCGATAGTTAGTAAAACTGTTCTATATAAATGAATGGAGAATTTTTGTTTTTTATTTCGTCGAATAATATTGTTCATTATTTCAATAATTAACACGTGGTTCTGATGAAATTGTCTAACAATTTTTATTTAATGTTACTCTTTAGTTCTCTCAAATTATTCCCATCATTTATATTTTATTATTTTTCAACGTATTCCCAAATAAACAATAATGACAAATGAAATGAATAAAAAAAATTTTTTTAAATAAAAAAATAAAAAAAATAGAAAAAATATTAAAAAGTTATAAAATAAGTATCTTTTAGACTTTTGCGAAAGAAAATCCTTGGGATCGGTTAGAATGGAAAAATTATTGCAAATGGAATCGATATACGCTAACGTAGGACAGGAGAGAGATTGAAGACGACTGGGTGGATCCCACTATACACGAGACTTCGTTTTATATAGCACGATATACGCAGTGGAACTGCTCTAAAGCCTCTCCAACGAACGTTGGCTTCGAGTGGTTGGCAAAAAAGTTTGGCAATCTGGCCACTTCCCCAGTATACTTTTCAACCTACTCAAGTATCACCGCTCATTCTTTCTATTCTTACCCGTTTGCTTTATCCACATGAATCTAAATAAAAAAATAAAAAAATAGGATAAATAATGTCTTAAACTTTTTTTTTTTGTTACAATAAAATTTCATTGTCAAATAAGTTTTATATTGTTGATATTACCATATTTTTATTTTTATGAAATGTCAAATTGAATTAAATTGAATTTTTTTTGTTTCAGGTGAGTAAATTAATTGGGATTTCATCAGTCGTATGATTTGCTGGTTGATGGTAAGTGACGTTCACTGTTTGGGATTATTGACAGATTTCAATATCCAAATTCTCTTTCTACATATCACAATAGACTCCAATTCTTTACAATAAATACTCCATTCATTTTTATTTCCAATGATAATAATTTTATCAATATCGTCGAATTGAGTAAAAAAAAAAATAATAATAATGAAATGTTAGAAAAATAAAGAATCAAACGAATTTTCCGTAGATATAACTCGAGATATAAACTGTGGAGAAGTGGGCAAGCCCAGATCAACTAAAACGCCATTCATATTACAAGTTCTTGTTTCATCTCTCAACTCGTTGCGTATTTGTGCTCTACCGTCTCCCCTTCGCTCCTTAAGTTCTCTCATCTTCACATTTATACATTCAAAATTATTTATATAATATAAACATAATTGATTTAATTTTTGAACAATTATATCAAATAGTAGTAGAAATTTATTCTTAACAAAGATAATAATTCAAACTTTTAAATTATAATTATTATATATATATTTAACTATTTACAGAACTTTATTTTTAAATTAATCAAGTAGAAAAAAAAACAAGAGGTAAAGATACAATTTTTCAATTCGAATTGTCAATTCATGTCTATGGATTAAATATCGATTTTCTTTTTCTTCTTAAAAGTCATGATGAAATGTTGATGATGAAAAAGAGATTGGAACCAATGCAAAAATAAATATATATAAATAAGGTCTCTAGTGTTAGGAGTTTTTCAATTAGCGTGTATTTACGTAATTTTAACGGTCTCACTGGATGCAGTGGATAAAAAAAAAATAAAAATAAAAATAAATTTGTTGGATAAATAGGTTGGAAATGAGTTGGAGGTAGAAGAGGTGGATTGGATGGATGAAACGCAGTCGATCTGTACCAAATGCCAATAAACATTCGAACTGCTCAAAGTTTTCAGTCTTTTCGACTACCACTACTGCTAGTCCTAGTGATACTACTTTTATTACTAATACAACTACTATGAGTACTAGTACAATCTTTTACGCTTTTCCATCCCTTCACTCCCCCTCCTCCCTTTCCTTCTTTTTTTTTTTTGTCTTTTTCTCTTTGGAAAACTTTTATGTACAGATACTCTCTGCCTTTCTCTTAGTTTCTTTCTTTCTTTTACCCCCATACACCCGATTACTTTTCCACTGTGATAGTGTCTCAACTTTCAGAAATGTCTTTGAAAATTTAGTCTGGACAAAAGAAAAGAGGAGCTATCAGACAAACTCATTGCAGAAAAGTTATTTCAAACATAAGAACAAACAAAATCTTACAAAATATATATTTTTATTTTATCTAATCAAAACTTGCATGATTTATATTAATTATCTAAATTATCAATTAAACAAGAAAAGAGGGAAAAATAATAAATAAATTATTTGAATAAAAATTCAGTTATATTTCAATGTTTGCTGCTTCACTGTATTTATTTATCATTTGAACTGTATCAGTGTGAACGTGTCTCACTAACTTAAATAACTTTCTTTCATTTTCTTTCTTCATTCTCCTCTTCTCTTTATCCTAAGATTTAAATCACATAATCAAGTATACCAAATTGATAACTACAAAATCCATTTCAATCCAAAATTATATGTAAAATTTCCTATTCAGATGATCAATAATTATTAATTCATGTGGAATATAGATAAATCCTATTTTTATTTAATGATTAGATACACAGAACATTGTATTTTACATTGGATATATTTTCAAAAATCTCAATAGTGATCCATCTTGATGATACACCCGATCTACCCAAGACGAAAATTTTATTCCAGAAACTCATTTTCACTCCCTTTACAATTACAACTATTTCATCCAACCCACTACTACTACTACTACTACAACTACTAATACAAATACTATTACTATGGTATAGTATTGAACTTCTATTCTCAACCCTCTATCCATTCCCATTTTACCGATAACGCCACAGCCTCGCGACTGATTGTAAGAGGGATCTCATGTCTCTTTTATCCTTCTTTTCCTCTTTCAACTCTCGCCCACTTTCGCTCAGTCTCTTTTTACCCATCCACTAACCCTCACACGTTTCCTTCCCGTACCCTCATTCACCCATATAACCTCACTCTCGATCATTCATAGGATTCGCGTACAGTATCAAACGAAGAATTGTATATATATATATATATATTAAATTTAGTCGTTTCTGACTGCGGTTCCAGGGATTTTTTTATCAAATACGATGTAAAGTTAGAAGACACAGTCGACTGTCCAATTGAATACGAGTCCTACGTCATATATTTTCTCGTATATACCCGGTGTTTTTGGAAAAAAAAAAAACTTTACATTGTTCTATACAAAATATAAAAGAAAAAGGTAAATAATTATTTGAATGAATAAATACAAAAAATTTAGTGTCGATTAAAATAATTTGTGAATTTTTTTTTTGTTTTTTTTTTTTAAATTTTATTTATTTTTTCAATCTAAAAGTCTGCATATCCGCTCACAGGCTTCCGTCTTCTCATCCACCACCGCAAATAGTTTTATATATCACTTGGTTCTTTCCTAGCTCTATGGATCAGTCGCTTCTTTTCAAGCCTCTGTACCTCCACCCACATTTCTCATCTATTTTCAACCCCTTGTAAACACATTTGCATGAACTGTGTCTATATTGCTCAGTGTGCCTGTGTTTGTGTGTGTGGGTGTGCAAGTTCGCATACGAAAAGAGCCCATAGTCAGAATATCGAAACGTGGGCAAAGTTCGCTTTTATTTTTCTTTACCTTCTCTACTTCCTCTGTCTCCTTCATTCTTTTTTTTTGTTTTTTTTTTGTTTTCTTCTTTCTTTCTTTTTTTCGTTTTTTTTCTTCACTCCTATTCTTATTTCTTCTTCTACCCATTGCATTCGTCCCTTATTAGATATTCCATTTTATTGAACGTATACCTTTGTACCAAAAAGAACCCTTTTACTGTCACCATATACATATATCAATAATACTCCTTTTGCTATCCACTTTCGTCTCATTTCCTTCTTTTTCATTTGTTTTTTATTCTACTTTCTTTCATCATCTTCATTTTCATCGGCTCCTTATTTTTCTTTACTCTCTTTTTACACTTCTCTGTATTTCTCTTTTTCTTTTTTTTTCTCTTCCTTTTCTTACCCTCGTATGATTTCCATTCGCGACATCGTTTTATTTCATGTCTAGAATTTTAAACATTATTATTATTTTACCCTTCCATGAATTCTCCTTATCTCTCTATCCACAAGATTTTATATCTCATTTTTTCTTTTCTTTTTATTTTTACGTATATTTGCTGTATTTCATGTATAAAAAAAATAAGAGGGAGGAAAGTAAATAATTCAATGTCTTATTATCATTTTTTTTTTGTTTATTTCATTTTGTTTCTATAGTGATATTAATGAAAAATGAAAATATATAAATTTTTTGTTTGTTTATTTCCATTCTTTTGTTCCCACTTCATTCGAGATCACGTTGACATCTCATTTCTTCGTGCATATCGAACCCAATCTTATACATCTCTTTCGTTATTTATTTATTTATTTATGCATTTATTTATTATTATTATTTTTTTTTTAGTTTGCGTCTTTTCATTCTCGATATTTTTTTCTTTTTTGACTTGAGCTTGACGACGAGGCTCATTCAGCACTCACTGGTGATGATAAAATTTTTATGCAAGTGAGATGTCAACGTTCGACAAAAAAAAAGCAAAAAAAAAGAAAAAAAAATGTATCTAAACATCCGGTTCGCTTATATAAAAATAATTACAGACAATAGAATTCAGTGAAGAATAGTAAAGAATTTTTTTTACAATTAAAACTTTTTTTGTCATCAAATAAATAAAAAAATTTAAATTTTTATTCATCACATCCAAGTTGGTACATTGAAAATTGTGTGTGTGTATGATATTAATTCATATGCATTCCTTTCGACTGAGTGTGAATTTCCCACTTCTTTCTCACCAATTTCAATTTCTCTTTCTATATAAATAAATACAAGTGTTTGAAATGATGTCAACTTAATGCCATTCAAGTCACACAATTATTCTCAATTGAAGCTCAAAAAAAAAAAAATTAAACTTCAACATACATAAATTTTTCTATTGAATTCTGATGACTCAGTTGGTATTAAAATTTTTTTTTTATTCATTCATCATTTATTGAAAATTATTATTCGTATCAATTTATTATTAACAAAAATATTTAATTAATTCCAATATAAAATTTTTCATTTCGTTATTTGAAACGAAATTGCAAATGGACGCCACATTAATTTTTTCTATAATTTGAAAATTTTATATTGAAAAATAAAGGGATAAAGTAAGATGGAATTCTTGTTGAATTGTTACAATTTGAGAAACGACAATCAAAGAAATGTCCTGAAATATATATATTTATATGTGTGTATAGATAAAATACATTTATATCATGGTGGTATAAAATAAATGTTAAGTAAATGTTTGTGTGTATGTGTAATCCCAGGAAAACAGCGCAGGATCGCGCCACTCAACACGCGCATGCGTACACTGTACTGCGCATGCGCAGTATCAATTTATACATGCGCAGTTACGTTTATGCCGAAGCTGCCTTGGGTCGAATGCAAAATTGTCGAGTCCCTCAGTTCAATTTCTACTGTTGTCGTGTTTGTACGTTAATTTACTTTGGTCCGTCTATCATTGAGTGTTTATCTATTTATATATATATACATATACAGTTAGATACATACATACAGGAGACATACACACACACACACATATATATATATATATATATATATATATGTATGTATCAGATATGTATTTATATATCACAATTACATATGTATGGGACTCATAATAGTGATTATGTAAAATTTATGTTAAAGTTAAATCTGTTTATATTTTATTGATATTTTTTCTGTATTTTTTACATTTGGAATGTGAATTTTCGTTACGTGGACTTTTTAATTAAACGTATTCAATTATAAATATTTCATTTATTTATTTCATATATTTCGGGATTAATTCAATTTGTTCTTTTTTTTTTTATTTTTTTTCATTTTTTTTTTTTATATATATATGTTGAAGTGATACAAATGGATTATCAGTGATTTTATTAAATTTATTCAAACTTGATTCATTTTATGTAATTAAAATTAATTAATACACGAGTGTTTATTTAATATTTAACTTATAACAAAATAAAATAAGTGATGGAATATAATGTGATTATATTGTGAAATAAATTTACAAAGTGAAAAAAATTGTGCAATGGTAGAATCCACGACTTGTCCATCAACAATAGATTTAGAGGACCAATGTACCAGTCGGGTAAGAGATATTTCGTATTGCAATCTCACATTACAAATTCTTTCTCTGTATAAATATATATATTTCTATGTCTATTCCTATTCCTATTTCTATTTGTTTACATTTGACTTTGTCTCTCGTTTGTGCTTTCAATTTCTTTTACCTAACAACAACACTCGGATGTTTTTTTTTTTTCTTCGTATTTCTGTTTTCATTCTTGAAATATTTTCATTGTTGTTGACGTGAGTATAAAGACTCACTTCGCCCTAATAAACTCAAACTTCACTGGTTTCTCGTTCTCCTTCCAACACGCAATTCTCATTCGCTTTTGCAATTTCCTCTTTTTGTATAAATGACATGAGCTTTCCACTATTTCGTTCTCTCTCTTTCTCTCTCTCTGTCTCTCCCTCACTTTCTCCTTCTCCTTCATGTCTCACCCTTTGCCGCACCCACTCTGTTCGGCTTCGTCATTGCGGGAAATCCGTTGCAGAGGACTCGTGCCCATACACAATACGAATACACATAAAATATTCATACAGACATGCTCATATTTTCAGATTTCGATATTACTGTATCCATTCAATAGATACACTAAATTTAAATTTTATTTGGTAGATAATTATCATTAATTATCCACTAACAATAAACATTAATTTTTATTAATTGATTATCTTTCCTTTATATATATATATATATAATAAAATAATAAATAAATAATTTTGTATTATTTCAACGGATGATTAAACAGAGAGATGAATAATTTATTCAAATTATTATATTAATTTTATTTATTTGCATTAGTTATAAATTATTCGTTGGTTGACTGAAGAGTTTAAACGGGAAAAAAGAACGAAGGATAGGCCAAGTGGGTGGGAAAGGAAAAATAGAGAGGGAGAGCACTAGTCTTATCGATTTTGTAAGCACAGATTGGAACTTGAGCAGCAGAGACTCAAGCGCAGACTTTAACGTCCGTCGAAAATACACGCGGGATATACGGTCGTTTTTGGTTCGATTTTGATAAACCGTTAACTCTCTCAAATCTCTATTTGTGTATTGGAAATTAAAAAAAAAAAAACTGCTCAAATAAATTACGTAATTTTTATCATATTTTTTTCATTTTGTTGGAGTGAATGAAAGAATTTAGAGTTTTTGTGTTTAAAATTCCATGAGCACGTGCTGAGATAAACTGGAAAAGAGAACAAGAGTTTGTGTATTATTATTTTTTTTTTATTGCTTGAACTGATCGATAAGAAAACAAAAAAAAATGAAATAACTTTACTGTAGACTATGCAACTACTACACCAACTGGTGTTTTTCATTCAAATATAATTTTTTTTTGTTTCACCCAAAAATAAGATAAGAAAATTTTTATTGCTCATTCAATTTTAATATTTATATTTTTCATCATGTTTGAATTTGTAAAATATCACAATGATAATTATAAATTATTCGAGTGAACACGAGAAAAAACGATTTATGGGAACAAAAAAAAAAGCAAAAAATATCGGATATTATTTACATTAAAAAATATGTGAAAATAATTATTAAAAATATAACAAAATGACAATCAATGACACTGTGGTATTTTAATGAAAACAAATGCAACTCATATCCTCTCTTATGACCCTTGTGTGCAAATCCAGCTGTTATATATATACAGGCAAACAAATACAGACACACATTATTATATCTACGATAGTGAGAATGGTTGGGTGAGTGAACGGCGGAGGCAGAACTACCATTGTGTATTATTTCTGTATATATATATATATATTTTTTTTCTGTGTATAATATAGCACGTGTCGGCGCTGGCGGCGACTGTTATACGAAAATAGTTGCAGCGTGAAAAATAATGACACATGTCACTACTTGTATTCATGAGTAATACGCAAGTAAAGCAAGAAAATTTTGGGGAAAAAAAAATTCATCATCAAGGGTGGTCCAGTTATATATTTTTATTTATTTTTTATCCTGAAGAAGAAGGATAACAATTGATATTTTTTTTATTTTTTTTATTTGAATTAAGTCAAGTAGCGCGGGTGATTGTGAACATCAAACGAGTGAATAAAAGCGAGTGAATAATGATGATAATGGTATAAAGTACACTAGTATAAATATAACCAATCAATGGCACTTGATGTGTCCCGCGTATACAATAAGCAACAAAGAATAGTCGTTTGCTTTTTGTGCCGCCCATTAAAAATATTTAACTCACGAAGAGAGAACAATGACTGTAAAACTTTGCTAATGTCTTCAATATTCCTGTTTACAATATGTAAATACAAATTATTATTATTATTATTATTATTATTATTATTATATTTTATTATATTTTATTTTATTTTATTTTCAATCTTTTCTCTGTATTTAAAGTACTTGAATAATTTTGAATAATTTTTTTGTTTCTTCATTAATAATTTAAAAATGAATGGAAATAATTTGAAAAAATTGTGTGAGTTTTCGCTTGAGATATTACGAATTTCAACGAATGTAATTAGGATAATAGCACGATATGTACATTCACATATCCCACACTTGTGTCCCTAGAATAAAAAGAAAAAAAAAGTCGAGTGTAAGAAGAATACCACGAGTATTCTGGATTTGCTTGATGGTGGTAAAAGTTCCCGTGTACATTTTCTTTCATTTTTTTTTCTTTTCTGTTTTATCTGAATGCCGGGGAATCACGCGCGCGTGCGTCTGAGCTTTTACATTTTTTCTTCGCCTTCAGCCAGACACAGTGCAATGGTAACTGTTGGTTCATACTTACTTGTTCTCTATACACCATCGAAAAACTCGCGTCTTTTGCTTTGGCACCCTTTTCTTTTTATTTATATTCGACCACTTCAATAATTTCAAATCCACGCAAAATCCTCTCTTCTTTTATCCATTTAATATTTTTATTTTCAATATTGAACAAATAAATGTTATTATCATTATATATTAAGTTATTCAACAAACGGCGGATATTCAATTGAAAGAAGAGGAAACCCAAAAAAAATTATCTTGAGATAACTGCGAGTAGTAAAACCATGAAGGGAAATCGGAGGGATAGTGAGTGGAGGGTAAAAGCGGATGTTTAGTGGGCTCCAGTTTCATGTCACAAATCACTCTAAGTATACCCCCCTTCTAATCTTATGGTGTAGGTTTACTGAGGAAATTAGTCGTATCTTCTTGCCGCGAGATGTTTTTCTTAAATCCAAATTTATCGTTTATTACAAAATCGTGATGCCAAGTGTTCACTGACTCTACTGTACGTTTCTTTTTTTTTTATATTTATATAACTGACTGGAGGGAAGGAAAAAGGAACGATAAATAAAATCGCCATTTTCATTACGAGCAATCGTGATAAGAGCAACTGATACGCGAATATTAAATTCTCCCGTTAGACTTTTGCACAATTCCATCGGGTATTTTAACAGTCAAACTGGAAATAAAGAGATAAATATAATAATAATGATGGAAAACTATCGGACATAATAATAAATGTACGAATATATGTAAATATATTGAACACTTGAATTAATCGAAATTTACTCTTTCCCTCTCACTCTTTTATTTTTTTGTTTTTTTTGTTTTTATTGTTTATTCGAATCATCAAACGTTTTTGTCATTTACGAGCGGTACGGGAATATCATTGATATGAGTGTGTAAAATGAAACTCTGCAATGTGAGTTATTCACCCTCAGAATAAAAATGAATATTTCACTGAGAAATGCGTAACTAACCGGAAATAACCGCGGGCGGTGGGTTTTTTGCCGCACATGGCGGATTGCGAATTTGCTAATCTTACTTTTGGGGGTGAAACTAATTCGACTTCTAGAAGAAATGAAAATGAATAGTAGTGAATAAGAGACATAAGAAATATTTAGTTAGGGGAAGGGGAAAAAATTGGTGAGATTTAATTCACGAACAATTTATTTATCCCTCGTTATTAAAGTTATGTTTATATATATATATATATTTTTTTGTTTTTATCAAAGAAATTACAATCATTTGTAAAATTTTAATTTTCACCATTTCTTTCGAGTAGTGTTTGTTTATTGTTGAGAATAATATTACAATTCATTTCATAATTCATGCGTGATAGAAAAATATCCATTAATTTTTCCCTCATTCAATTTGTGCTGAGTTTGCAACTTTGGTAAAATTACTTTTCGATCAATCTACGATATATGAAGAGCAGTATGAATCGATACAGAGTAAAATGAGAGTATAGAAACCGCATGATAACTCATACACGCTTTCAATAATTATTAGAAAATAAAACTATGAAAGTTTTAGCATACGTTCAATTTATTTTCGTCTTTTTTAATCTTTCATTTCACGCAATGATAAATAATGAAACAAAGTCAGTTCGTTAGTTGGCTTTGTAATAATGAAATGAATTACAGAAAAGTATATTGAGATTGGTACGTGGAAGGAAGAGAAAAAAATAAAATAATAAATGAAATTATCTCTAATCATCGCAATCATCCAAAAGATTCGACTCAGCAATTCGTAGTTTGTAAAAAAAAAAAAAAAAAAAAAAAAAAAAGTTCATTTTTTTTTTGTGTTTCTCAAACGAAAATTGCAGTTGAAAAATCTTTTGAACGAAAGAGTTTTTACTTACATTCATTTCTTTCATCGTTTAAATTTCCTCTTAGCTCCAACAAAATCCCCCATTGCCATCAAAAAATTATCAACTTTTCATCATCGTTAATCACAAGACTGGAAAATTAACGTCCGCACATTATCAATTTCTCATTGTATACTGAGTGATGCGAATATGAATCATTCAACTTTTGCTACATCAAAGTCCAAATAGATATGATGACATTATATAAAACCCCGACTATCATTACCCAATGAAAGTTTGACGGGGAAACAAAGCCAAGTGGTTGGAAAAAGGATGAAAACCCGACAAATTCCTACCTATCGTGACATGATTGAGATAGTGGATATAAAAAAAAAAAAACAAAAAATAATATAATAAATTCACATAATGGGATTGAAGAAACATAAGGATTTAAAAGTACTAAAAAATATCATACATCGAATGAGAAGTTTTATATATTTCCTCGTTTTAAAGTAAAAATCTAGAACTTCTTGACATGACATTGAGGATACGCTCTAGAGCCCCTAGCGAATACTCTGACTGTAATACTCAGGTTGAATACCGATACTCTCGATCGTATGTACAGTCCTCGGGGTAGACCGTCACTGGGGAAAACCACGGGCGTCCCATGATTGAAGATATACAGGCCTCAGCCTTGGTGTGCAATACATAAATAACGATATCAGTGTCCCTCCACACACGTACGTACGTACGTAGACGACGTATAGACAAGTAACTCTTGCTGCGGTATTCGTGTACGAGGGAAAAATAATAGTGAGAATGTCGCGATGAAGGGAAAGGAGAGAAAAAAAGTTTACATGCAGTGAATATTAGAGTTAATGTGGGATCGATAAACAAAACTTGTCGATGTGCCGATAATTATCTATTTACTTATTTATTCATCTATTTATTTATTTATTTATTTATTTATTTATTTATTTGTTATTATTATTATTATTATTATTATTATTATTATTATTATTATTATTTTATATGTTGAGATGTGGTGACAATTTTTCTGTGGTTAAATTTTATAGATTTTGGTGTAAATTTAGATGTTGAGGATGCGTGATCAAGTCCGTTACATATCGTTCGATAAATACGCGTCACGTTACGTGATCACTTGGATAGGGATTTGCAATGTCCCTTTTACTCGACATTGGGGATCACGCGACACCGAATAATGACCGAGTCGCTAATCCTGGATTAGCGAATCCCCTCCGCATTGGTATCAAGTTCGCCAATGACCTAAGTCGTACACCACCAACTCCAACTGTGGTGAGTCGAGAGACAGAGAGAGTCTTTTATTATTGATCTTTGCGGTGTAGTTGGTAAATATATTGATCTTAACCTACCGCAAAATAAATTAATTGTCTTCGATGAATTTTTTTTTCATGTTCATCGATGATGATGATGATGATGGTGATAAATAAATTATAGAATTAATAACAACTCATGAATTATGAATAAATACCTACATAGAATAAATTGAATAGAAAAAAAAAAAAAATAATAATAATAATAATAATAATTCACAATTGAACATTCACTCGATGAATATTAAATATTAAATATATCGTTTCAAAAATAATCCAATGGAACTTTTTTCTTTTTCTTTTTCTTTTCCTTTCTTTAACACTGAAATATCACCCAACGTAAAACTTTCTAGACTATCACTTCTCTTTCGCTCGATTCTCCATCTCCCCATACACTTTTGTATTAACTGTGTGTGATTTTACATTCTCACTGCAATTTTTTCATTCACACAGAATAAAAAGTTGTGTAGTTTATTTAAAAATTATCAGAACACGCAGGAGTTTGTTGATACAACGTAATCAAAATTCACAATGAATTCATAAATAATTCAAAACTTCTTAATATATACGTAAATATATATATAACTCTATCATTTTCCTCATTTTTTTCATATATATACGATTTAATATCAAGAAGAAAAAAAAAGAAGGTTATCAACATCAACTTACATATCAATTCTATAGATGCATATGTTAAATATATAATCTGAACATTTTATTATCATACATGATATTATAGATGAAACTAGAACGTGACAACGACAAAATAAGAAAAAAAAAAAAAAAAAAAACAACTATAGCAAGTTTTTTCTCTCGATGAAATATGAAAGCGTTTTTTTCTTTCTTTCTTTCCCTTTCTAATGTAGAGTTTGAGAACGATGTACGAGTTTGGTATCGAACGATAATATTTTTATACAAGATCGATATATATATAGAGAGAGAAGGAGAGGTATTTTACCCATCACCTCTCATTCCCAATGGGCTATAGACTCAACGACGGTTGCTTTGAGATAGCCCGTTAGAGAAATCGTTTTTTCAGACATCGGGCAAACGCTATTTTCATTGAGTCTATACATTACTATACCACGGGAGCTTTACCTCACTTATGGCAGTAGTGGCGGTGGTGGTTCTGCTACTGCTGCTGCTGAGTCTGAGTCTGAGTCTGAGTCTCTTCAACCCTGACGTTACAGTGCCGCCTTCGTTGAAAAGCGGCCGTCGACTCTTGGCCATATCGATCGCGTCTATTCCGTTGGACGACCCTTCCCATCAAATGCAAAACTTCAATTCTACTCAAAAACTCACGAAAAAATAATTCAATTGAATTATTTATCAAATATTATATTATTATTTATTATATTTAATCAGTTTATAATTCATTTTTGTATTTATTTTTCCGTCATCGTGCAAATGTATCCAGTTACTCGTTGGAACTTGCCAATTGGATAGATAGTGGTTAACCACAACATTTTGGCAAACTATTGTCGTGAAACTTGAGTCGATTTTAGAGAGGGGAATAAAACTATCCGTAGTGAGAGAATGACCGCTGAGCGCTAAATGGACCGACAGAGTGGCCGCAATACTCGAGCTAGTGAATGAGAATTGTATAAATGAGAGAAAAGCAACTACGTGATGGTGATGAAGATGAGAGGAAAGCGGAGAGAGGAAGAAATGAGGAGAGACAGACGACAGCTCGTAAATTCGATTAGTCGACAAATGCCCTAACTTTTCTACCCCACTCACTACCACCGAAATTTCTCAGTGGTGAAAAAAAAAAAAAAAAAAAAAAAAAAAAAAAAAAAAAAAGATAATAAATAAATAAATAAATAATTGAATGGAAACGATAGATATGGAATCAGATTCCATTCGTTGAAGTAATTGGAGGTTGTGCTTAATAAAATTGAACTTCTCTTTACATTTTAGATGATAATCCTCAATTATATTTATATATTTGCGTATATGTGAATCGAAGTGTAGGAAAATTAAAAAAAAAAAATAATAATAATAATAAATGATTTTGTACCCATGACAATTATGAAGTTGATGGAGGGAAATCTTTTTTTATGGTCAACTTACGATTAAACTTTCATCGATATTGACAAGTAAATTAATGAGTTGCTTTGAATATACATGTATGCATGATTATCATGATGGTTGACACGTTTATTTTTTAATTAAACTGTCAACTGTACGAGACTCTATTAACCTTCCTAGTTCTCTAACGATCACTTTGAAGTAAACGTGGAAAAAAAAAAATAATAATAATAAAGAAAAAAATGCAATACAAAAGGAAAGGAGAGGAAAGGAAAGGAAAGGAGAGTAGAGTAGAGGAGAGGAGAAAAAAGGGAAAAAGTTAGTTAAATAGAAAGTAAATGAGGTGAAAATTTAGTTTTTGACAAGTTACGAAAGGTGAGGGGAAATAAAAAGAAATGAATAGCAAAATTCAAAATGTAAAAGGTGAAAGGTGAAAAAAAAAATATATATATATTTTTTTTTTTGTTTCAAACTGATAAATAATAGAACTAATAAACATAACGAATGAGAATGAAGAGAAGGAATAGGGTAAATATATCGCGTGGGGGTTGATGTTGGATACGTAGCCAGAATGAGAAAGTTATACGAACGTCCATGAGTAAAGAATGGGGCACTGAGTTGTCATGACGACTCTGAGGGTAAAGGGAATGAAACTACGAAGCGAGTGGACCCATTGGATGTTTGAGAATAGTGGTATTGGAGATTGTGATACGTAAAAGACACTTATATTATCACGTTATGACTTTGGTGTAAGAGAGAACAGACGTCGTTTGCTATAGAATTATCGTGAATTTCTCTCTGTCACTCCTTTCATTGGGAAAATTCATGGCATGACATCGAAATGCATACAAGTTAATTCATATTCGTCCATATACACATTCTACTTTTCATCTTTTGCATCCTTTGCATACCGACGCCGAGTTCAATTCAAACATTCAAAGATTTCGTCATCATCATCATCATCATCATCATCATTTTTAAGTCATCTCCATTTTGTTGTTGAGGAAAAAAAAGTAGTTATAGACAAGTTTAGTGTAATGTTGATCACACACGGGTTTTTATACTTTGCAGCTTGTAAAGTTGTAAATGGACTGAGTTTTATGATTGGAAATTTCACATAACCTTCGACATATTCACAGTATAATTTTTGTGTACATTATCGTATCTCATCGTTTGAAATGTTTTTCTTCTTTTTTGTATTCTTCTTCTTCTTCATCATCTCCATCTCCATCTCCATCTCCATCTTCATCCATCGTCAACTGAATCATTCACGTTGATCATTTCAGTAGAGTTTTTTAAAGTGCTCATGAGTAAGACCTCGTTTATCTATCGTCAGTTTACACTTTCATATTCTTATTTTCTCCACTTCTTTCTTAACATAAATATAAAGATGGAAATTCACTACTGAAATTATTTCACTGCTTTTGCTATTTTTTATTACAAATTCACGAACAAAAACTTTATAATTAATTAAATCCATTGATATTAATCTCCTGATGTATATTCACACTTTTTTATTTATACTTTTATTTTTTATTTTTATTATATATATAGTGCTGAATAAAAATAAACGACAGTATTACCGAAATATACCCACTGTTGTATTGCGTCAAAACATCGGGATGGTAAATCTTAATGTGACGTGGGGTTGATTATTCGCATGGGGGTACAATAGAAGTAACGTTATTGTCAACTACCCCAGTGGTCTCATCATTCTCACAATGGTACAGCTAATCTGGGGTGGTGTTTTTTTGGAAATAACCCACCAATTCATATAAAGTTTCTCATTTTTGTTATTATTATATATATATTTTTTTTCTTTCTTTCTTTCATCACGGCGGTAGGTCGAGATCTAGATTGAATACACATGTGTTATTTTTATGTCATGAAATAGGGGATTGTTACGATTATTATAATGAAATTCAGTTATTTATTTATTTATTTATTTTTTTTTTTTTTAAGTATTATATATTTTTACATATCTTTACTATCTAGAATTGATCGTGTGTAAATATATAGATATTTTATTTTTTTTCTGTTGACCACGTGTGCGATTTCACTTCCCATGCGGATAATGGAAAACACATTTTCGAAGGATTAGTATTCAATGTTTTTTTTTTTTTTTTTTTCATTATTTTTATTTTGATGTTTGCAGTACGGGAATAGTAAAAAATACACATTTGCGAGAGCGATACACAGAGAGGAAGATTAAAATCTCCAACATTGCAGAATTTTTATGGTTCTATGTCCGTTTAAAAATAATTATGCTCGTTCTCATTAAAAATTCTTGAATACAACAGCAAAAAACACTTGAATGTAAATTTTTTTTTATATAAAAACACTGACTTAAACCCAATAATTTTATGATATCAGGAAGATTTTAATTTAGTTATTGGGGAAAAAAAAATTTTCCTTTGTTTTCTTTGGAATAATAAAATGAATAAATATTATTTTATGGGTGTGGAGGGGATTTGATGGTTCAATCATGATTTAATATATGAAACCTTACCAATATTATTACCGGATGGTGAATACATTTCTTCCATAGTATATACATATATATATATATGAAAGTGTGTTAGTTGATGACATTGATACGTACATTGAGCGCGTGTTGGGGCTTCCGTTTTCTATTTGAGTTGCATTCTCTGTTATAATAACAAACTTTTCATCCAACAGTATCTCACACCCTGATTTTTTTTTTCTTTCTTATTCTTTTCATGAACATACAACAAGTATGTAAATGGAGAAATTGTACTCGTGGACACACGTGTCTTTTATTTTTTTTTTTAAATTTAATCTCTTGTTGAATATGAGAATAATTTTTCATGATTTAAATTATTAACTAACTGACACCAATATTTGTATTATTATTTTATTATTATTTTTTTTTTTTAACATAAGATAATAAATAAAATTATTCGATCATTAAAAAAAATATAAATGAATTTTATTATTATTTTTATTATTTCTATTTTATTTCAGTTTTTTCGTTTAATTTCTTTTGTGCATTCTCAACGCTTTTTGAACCACATTCATCAACACCTGCGTGGCCCTCTCGATTCTCCCTTGAATTCCTTTGATGGCGACCCCTCTAGATACAGTTCACGGTTTTCAAGAAGAATTCACTCCGTGGCTTGTGACAAACACGAATGAGATGCGAAAAAAGGAAAAAAAAAAAAAAAAAAAAAATGGAGGGGACAAAAATAATTACGAAAAAAAAATACGAGATAAATTGTTTACATTAATAAAAAAAATTTAATTCAAGTTTGAATTTGGTACCGATTGCCTAAAAAAATTATAAGGATGATTACAATAATAATGATAATAATGATAAATGTATGTGATTTTGAATGAGAAAAATGATAGAACAAAGAAAAAGAAAAATATTAGACGATTCGAAAGAAACTCGGTCAGTTGAAAGACGGCGCAATTAATTGGAAAATCCAATGTGACCGGAATGTGGAAATATACGTGCGCGACATTGAAGGGATAAATTTGTTGGCAGTGTGTGATGCTAAGAGTATGAGAAAAGGGGGAAAGGGATGGGATTGAAAATTTATGGCATCGAGGTAAAGCAGTTGAGAAAAAGAAGAAAGAAAAAATGATATGGTAGAAGAGGAAAACGAGTAAGGCACAAGCTCTTTTGCTTACAGGACTTTGAAATTGATTTTTTAAGAGAGACATAATTAGGACGTAGAGGGGGAAGGGGGAGGAGGATGATGTAAAAAAGATACGGAGAAAGTAGAATGTTTTTGGATTTGGATAGAATCGGATTTTTGTTTATCGAAAGTTATGATTTTTTTTTTCCTCAGATAATATTGCAAAGACCAATTGAATTAAATAATAAATTATCTAATATGAATATTCCTTATTTTGTTTCATTATCTTTTGATATCGATAAGTCTAGTTTAATTGATTCAAATATTTATTATTCATTAAAATGACTCGATCAACTCGATTACATTGAGTTGGAAAAATCATCGATACGACGATTCCAGGGGAAAAAAAAACTGTCAGTATGTTGCCAATATGACAGGAGAGAGTTGAGGAAGGGGGTGATATAATCCATCGGCTCCGGGATATCTCGATAATGAAAGTAAAATCGAATCCCAAAATTATATAAATCAAACGATATATAGCAAAAAAAAAAAAAAAAAAAAAATAAACGACAGGCGAAATGAAGTGGGGAGAAAAAAAAAGGGGATTTACGAATTTCTGTTGCTCCCTTTTTTTTTTTTTCTCTTTCTTTCTCTTTTTTCTTCCTCTACTCTCACTCGTCCTGTCGTCTTATCTCCCGGTCTATATCAACGAGCGTCCCGGGGATCGTCCCCAATACTCATGGGATTTACTCTTTACGAGTTAGCCCAGCAAAAAAAAAATCGAGGGTGGAATTGGAAGGCGATTGGAAAGAGGAGCCGTAATGGACAAGAGCAAGTTTGGATTTTTAAGTTTCAACGTCGTCAAAAATCTCGAAGTGATTTTGTCGGAAAAAAAAAGCACAAATCTCTAACTCACTTCTGGACCATTTGAACTAGCACAATAATTGTATTGATAATTATTGTTAACAGAAAAAGTAAATTATTCATAACATTTTCCTTTCTTTCCATTTATACAAACAAAAATTTGATAGTTGTCTATAATCATTTTGAATTATTTATTTGTTCACAATTTATATATATTTATATTCCATAGAGAATTCCAATCGTTCATGTTCATATACACATTGGAGTATTTGCAATCAGGCGAGAACAATTGTTGTATATTCTTGTCATATAGCACATATAACAAAATGGAATAAAGCACATGGACATTGGTTATGTGCTAATGCCCACAGCAGAGAGACATACAATTCCCAAGGTGATAATACACACACACACACACACTCACTCACTCACTGACAAAGTCCACTTGGAATACATTGTACGTATATGTGTAGAGATGTAAAGCCTATCCAAACCCAGTACAACCAAAAATACATGGAGATCCACAGAGATAGTCCAAGCACCGATAGCGATGCTTTGACATAACCCATCCCTGAGGTTCTCCAATTTTCATAGTCCCTATGCAGTTACTCATCCCTTCTTCTTTCTCTATTCTTCTCTTTCTGGTTTCGTTTCAACTCAACAGTAGATAATTCCCGGAACGGATTACACGGTCAACTTGGGTAAAGAATTAAATCTGCTTCGACCTTATTGTCTATTGAGAATACATTTCCAAATCGTTTCGATATATAGTATAGTCTTCATGCCCCTACTTCTCTTTTTTACATGATTTTCGTATCAGTTTCATTCATATTATCAAGTAAAACTTTTGTATAAATATTTAATAGGTTTTTTTTTTCTCATTAATGCAATGGATAGGTTGAAATTTGTTTATAAAATTGCTCTCTATCGTTTGAAAAAATCATAGATAATCGTCAACTGAGCATGTATTTATATATTTAAGGGGAAAACTATGTTCTAGTTATTATTATTATTTTTTTTTTCCAATTCTCATTGGACTTTTTGTTTAATATGTGTTCGGATGGATAATATATCAATGGCGTCTGCGAATAAAATAGGAAATGAGTAAAAATTAAAATTGAACAGTCGGGATTAATATGATATTTACTAGGTAGGCAAAAAAAAATCCCTCATGGGATTAAATTATACCGAACAACGAAAAGGGAGGGAGAGGGTGAAAAAATATGAATTTATATTATCATCATTATCATCATCAATATCATGTAATAATAAAAATATTTTATATTTTTATTTCATTACTGTCCCAGTGTGAAATTGACTTTTCGTGAATAAACTTTTGGAAATTGTCACAGACTAAACCAAACAATTTTTTTATTGTAAGTCACAAAGTATCCAGAACACGTTTCCAATTGTTATCTTTCGATTTGTTAGATTATAAGTTGAATGCACCTATAGAATATATTTGATGAATGAAAATTCAACATGAATTTAATTGGAAACGAAATAAAATTTTCTTTGTTAAATCATAAACAAAAAATTAAATCACTAAATATTACGTTACATTCAAACTCCCTGAAATATTATATTCCATCATTTTCATATATTAAATTGGAATATTCATAGATTTATTATTATTTATTTATTTGTTTATTATTATTATTATTATTATTATTTTTTTTTTTTTTCTGAAGGTTGATATCGTACGATCGTTTGCTGATAGTTTATATGATGGCGTTGTGATGGTTCAAGTTGACTTATGTGAATTGGATTTCGTGGTCCTTATTCATTTTCGTTGCGTTTTGCTCTGGCATAGGAATAAGGGGATAGAAAGTGAAAATTGTCAGGCAATAAATTTTTCTTCTGCGCAATCCTACTGATAATTTCTCGGGGGGAATAGGATCCAATGGTTGATCACGTAGACATCGTTGAATGTTCTTAGGGTGGGGATTGGATGTCAATTCAAATTTAGACACGATCGATTGAATTGGATTTTTCATCCACAATTTTAATACTCGAAATATTATTCAAATATCAATGTAATTATGTTAATGAATAAAATTTAATAATTATTTATGACACATGTGATTGACAGTTTGATATTTGACACGTGTTAAATTGCCAATTCAAGTTTGAATTCATTTCTCTCTCCCTCTCTATATGAATTTTATTTATATCATATTATGTGATATATATTTAAATATGTGTATGTGTACACTGCAATTTGACATTTCAATTGATTGCACGTGTAGATGTGATATAATATAGCGAATCCAATCAATTTTTGTATATATAATTTTTTTGTTTTGTTTCATTGCAATCTGTTGTAAAATATCACCAACTCGTAGCATACGAAAGCCATTGGATGGAAATTTTTATATAACAAAACAAGTTGAAGACAATTAAAAATAACGAGAAAAAAAAAAATAGAATTGAAAGTAGGTAAATTTTTTTTGAGGTTAATTACAATTTCATTACATTGAAATTATTGTGTGATGTCAATAAAAAAAAAAAAA
The DNA here is from genome assembly GCA_963920625.1 of Dinocampus coccinellae. Taxonomy (NCBI): domain Eukaryota; kingdom Metazoa; phylum Arthropoda; class Insecta; order Hymenoptera; family Braconidae; genus Dinocampus; species Dinocampus coccinellae. The sequence continues at coordinate 3,380,224 of OY987191.1, forward strand.
AAAAAAAAAAGGAACACAGTTGATTATGAAGTATATTTATAATTATTTATTGTAATTATAATTTAATGATGAAACGTATAAATTTCAGTAGAAATGAAGAGAAAAGAGAGAGAGACAAAGTGCAATGAAAATAATGAATTTTAAAACTATCGCTCCCATCCATTGGTGGCTTTATATTTATAGAAATTACACGATAAAAAGGAATACAGAGGTAGAAGAAGAAAGAAAGAAATCAAAATGAAATAAAATAGAAATAATGAGAGGAAAAAGTAAAAAAAAAATTTTTTTTTTTCGTTTTACCATACGAGAAAACACGCACAGTAATCAGGAATGGTAACATACCACGACCCATCATCCACGCAGGAATAATTCAACCCCTATCTCGTCCTTTTCTCTCTATTCGTAGGTAGAATATATATATATACATATATATTTTTTCTATCCTTTCGGTCACGAGATTTTGCTTAATTACCCTGACCGATAATGAACGAGAAGAAAAAAAATCTCTCGGGTACACAAATTTATCTCGGGTAGATTTTTCTTTTTTTGTTTTTATATATATGGATTGTCGACTTTTTGATTGAGATTTTATCTTTACAAATCAGCAAAACAGAAATTTCGTATGATTTATTAACATTTTATTTCTTGATTTCTGTTTCAGGTGAGTGGTAGAACATAAAAAAATTTCATATGAGAATCAACTCAAGGTAAAATAAAAAATTATTTGATGAATTTATTTAACCTTTTCATTTTATTCATTTGTACATAAATATATTCATCAATCAATATCAGCGACGTATTTTCCATTAAAATTGATTACACCGTAAAAATAAATAAATAAATTCAACATTTTTTTGTTTTTTTATTTTTTAGTATTTATTATTATTATTATTATTATTATTATTATTATTATTATTATTATTATTATTATTATTATTATTATTGGTGCAATAATTGAATAAAATACGACGAAACGAGAAAAGGCCAGGACGGCAAAGGAGAATTTGGGGGTGGTCAGGGGGAGGAAAAAGGAAGCGGAGGGTCGATGTTGTACGATGTTGTACGAGAGTAATTGAATGGGATAAAAAAAAAGGGGGGGGGGGTAGACTATATCCAAAGACACTCTCGAGACTTTATCGATCTTTCCTTTTCTCTCTCTCTCTCTCTCCCCCTTCCTCCTTTTCTCCTTCCCTCCTTCTCGTTTTCGTTTTTGTTCTCGTTCTCGTTCTCGTTCTCGTTTTTTACATTTTCATTTTGATATTACGAAAAATAAAATGAAGTACGCGGCTGTTTTGATACACGTTCAGTTTATAAACACCTGCAATGAAAATCAAAGGCAGTCAATTATATGTAGTTTTATTTTTTAATATTCAGATTGTGAATAAATAATTATTTATGAATAAAAGTTTCAAAGGTTTGAAAAATGAACGACGGGTTTTTATATTTATTGGAGAGGGGTGAAAGGCAAAATGAGAGGAATTTAAAGAAAAACAAATTTATACATAGAGTTTACGTGTTTTATCGTATTGAAAAACTGAGTTTTCTTCAACTGGCGTTAAAGCGAAGTAAATGTGCACCCCCAAACCTGATCTTACCATCCATTTTCCATCGCTTTTTTTGCCCCTTTTCACTCGCTTTTACTTTTGCTCAATCTTTTTTTTTTTTTTCATTATTTAGTTTCTCACCCTTGCGCGTTTTTTTGTAACGCCACATTCGATATATGTATATATGTTTTCATTTCGCTATCTAAATTACATTTCGAAGGAGAACGTTATTTATTTCTGTCTTGAGGGTATGAAATTCGCAATCAAGAATTAAAAAAACATTCCTTATGATTTAACCCTTCAATTTTACATTTCGATTCAATTTTCATAATAAAATAAAAATAAAAATAATACTTTTCTTTTCTTTTCTTTTCTTTTATATTTTAATATTTAATCAACAATACAAAACTCTCCGTGTATATGTGTACTTTCTTTTTTCTTATTTTTTTTCTTATTTTCTTTCGTTCATGGTACACTGGTCAAGTCAAGCGAGTGAAAAGAGGGTGAGGCCCGGAGGGACCACACCCTTAGCAGCCGCACGTTCTTTCATACTCTCTCGCCCACCCTATTTTTTCTCATTCTTCTTTGCCTTTAGTCCAATCGTATCACGTCCACCTCAAGATAAAGTGCGGAGAGGTGAAAATGTATAGAACATATAAAGACTCGCGTTGAAAGAGGAAGAAAAGTAGATTGGATATACTCATGTAAAGAGAGAGAGAGATACGTTTCAATGCCTCAAGCCAAACTCTCGCATTCTATTTATTTTTTTATTTTTTCTCTCTCCCTCCTTTTATATCCTTCATTTTCTACTCCATCATAATACACGTTAAAATATTTACCGAGGAACAAAAAATGAAGGAAAATATCGATGAATGCGTAATATTACAATTTCATTAATTTTTTTCATTTTTATTAATAAAAAAACGTAAATATTACAAGTTACTGAATTACATAGATAGTTTTCTTTTATTTTACACGTTTTGTGTATATAATATGATGGATGAAAGAAAAAATGTAAAAATCAAGGGCTATGTTCCATGAAATCGAAATTTCCCCGGCGTTATCCAAAATTTACAGAAGAAAAATTCGTTTTAAAATAATACTTTACAGTAGCAATACGTTTAGGGCTCCTTGTGGAATTTAGTTGCATCAATAATGTTAGTGTATGTGGCAGTGATAGTAAAAAAATAAAAAGGAAAAAAAAAAAAAAAAAAACAACACAAGGGAAACGAAAAAATAATTTATATCTCCACAATTTTTTTTTTGCTCTGTGATCGCTGCTCACTTACTGACCCCCTGAAATCATTTATAGTTTCAATCCATGCTGTGATGAATATTTGTGATTTATTTAAGAAAACGAAATAAAGAGAGAAGAAAATAACAAGTAATCAGTTCAATCACAATTGTAAAATCGTGCAATACAACTCACAGACACTTTTGTTTTTCTTTATTTTCATTCATTTTTTTATTTATTTATTTACTTTTTATCCATAGGGTCACACGTAAGAGAATATAAGTCTCACGTGCAACACTTAAAATCGTCGACATGTGACTCGTACAGAGAAAAAAAAAAAAAAAAAAAAAAAATCAACGACATAATGGAAATTGCGCGCGATATTACAGAGCAAGTTTTTTTTTCTCCTTTTTTGGTCACGCAACTGTAAATTATATCGAGCTTTTTTTTTTCTCCAATGCTTCTGATATTTAGTTCATGAAAAAAAAAAAAATATATATATATATATATATATTTCAAATACTCAATTGGAGTAAATGAAAGACTTGAGCACTGTGTAATTTTACATTTTCAAAAATGTTTATGTAAAGAGAAATGAAATGATGATAATAATGATGATGATGATGATGATGAAGGATCAGGCATTGTACGTATTGATAATTTAATTTAATTGAAATCTGAGATTGATAATAATTCATAGTTATATAATAAGCAATGAAGAAAATAAGGAAAATGTTGGCAAATATATCAAGAAAATTTCCTTGAGGTGGCGCTTATTAGGCCGAGAAGTTGTAGTAGAACATAAGTTTTGCATAAAGTTAAGTTATATGTGTATTATGTGTGTATGTTAGGTAGAAGTTACCCAAATAAGTCATATAACTTACATTTCATAACTACGCAAGGTAAATTGTGATTAATTGTCAACTGAGAGTGTCCTGGTCGTTGTTGAATTTATGCGATTCGGTCAACATTTATAACTGAAAGTGAATAAAATTGTATACGAAAATTCAGGTGGGTGGATAGTAATCATATGGAGGAGTAGAAGAGATGTATAAACTCGTATTCAGGTTGAGTTAACGTCAGCTGATGTACTTATATACTTTGACAGAAAACTTTACGATTCTCACGAAAGCTCGTGCAAGTCTCGGTTTCTTTTTATCCTCATTTTTTTCATCTCTCTCTTTCTCTCTTTCTCTTTTTTTCTCATTCTCTCATTCTCTCATTCCCCTATTCTCATCCTAAATTTTCGAATTAAATTTAAGTGACATCAGTAAATTTTATTACATTACAATAAACAAAAGAATAATTATCAAAATATAAATTAACTGGAAAATTATGAAATCATTGGGGTTTGTTTTTTTTTTTGTCCAAGTTTTTCTTTTATTACTTTTTTTTTGTTTTTTTTTTCTCTTTCTTTTTGTTCTTCTTCTTCTTCTTCTTCTTCTTCTACGATATAGTGCACATCCTGAACCATTTCCTGAAGAAATAAACTCATGATTTAAAGCAGCTGAGAAGAAGATCTTTATTTCACGCGTGGTCTTATATGCTCGGGCTCCCCGAGACAACCAAGTCCTGATTAATGGCCGTTAGTTTTATTCGTACGTTTCTCTAACGTTTGTATTTCATTGCTATCACTATACACACTCCACTACATATCCCCATATCCCACCTCTTTTTCTTCAGTTACATTGCGCACATTCGAGCTGACCTTTATCTCATGTATTCAACCCAACGAGAGTAGAAGTTACTCTCTCCCTCTTTCCTCCTTATCCTCATTCTCTCACTGTCACGGTTTTATCCACCTTTTTTTTTCACTCTAACCCATGTTAGGTTATGCCCTTCAACTGTCTACAACTGAATTCCAATGTAGAATTCACTCTCTCGTGTCTTAATTTCCATTTATTTTTTATTTTTTATTTTTTTTTCGTTTATTTCTGTGGACCCAGTACAAAGTGTCATGACCTTTCGGATCTTTTATTATATTGTTTTTTTTTTTTTTTTTTTTTTTTTTTTTCTTCTTCATAAATGAGAGTTTCAAATAAATGATAATTAATCAAATTATTTGAATGTACATTGAAAAATTGGGATTTAGGTGGAATAAAAAATTTAAATTCGTCGAACAATAAATGATAGCTGTTGAGATTGTATTTATAGAAGAAGGTGAAAAATAATTGGAGCTTTGTACAAAAAAAGTCAAACATCTTCATGTGTACCCTAATATCATCGAGTAAATACGCTTGCGCACCCATCCCCAATCGATATAATCCAGAAATAAAAAATAATAATAATAATATAATAATAGAAGAAAAAGAAAAGAAAATTACCTGAATGAAATACTCAATCGAAAATTAATTTTAAATACATCATTCAATAAATCCTAAAATTTCACTATGACAATTTGCATAAAAAAAAAGATATATTCTATATTATTATAATTGAATTAATAATTTATAAACTCAACTGGGTATTTTTGTATATATTCACAAAATTCAAATTGATCTTTTATACTTGGAATAAAATCTAAAATCAATATTAAATCAAATTGACTTGAATGTATAATCAAGATTAAAAAAAATAATAAAATAAATTTAGACATAGAAATGATACAATCCATTCGAATATCAATACTCATATCAATTCTATTCATTTCAATGTTTGCAATATTATAAATTCTAGTTTAAACTTTATCTTAACAGTAGCAGTTTCTCAATAGTTTCCGTATTCTCACATACAATTGATCATAATTCTGCTGACCTTTATATTACACCAAAAATTATAGTTATATATTAAAATAGTGTATTTTAGTCGTTTGATTCGTGACAACGGACCAACTGATATTTAATGAAGATGTTACAATGTGCGGCAGCTTATGACCCAACGTATCCAAACACTCTCTATACAACTTGATCGTACTTTCTGTCGCGTACTTTCTCCAGTATTATTACCACAAAAAGCTCATATTTCTTGTAGTCTATTCTCTACCAAAACTCGATCCTCCTCCACTGTGGTATACCACCAAGCTAACCAGAGTTCTATAGATATCCCCTAGTCTCTTTTCCCCTGTATTTATGGAGGGAGAGGAGAGAGCTAACTATATCACTGTATATTACTCTATGTATTATAACACTGTAATGATAACTAAAGATCCAGTTACCCATCCAGTGTGGACGTTCAAGTTTTACCATTGTCTTCTAACTCTTGGATACATTCGAGTTAAAATTTCATTTATAAATTTACTTTTTACTCGTGATCATTTATATTTTTTTTTATTCCAATCGCAATTTACTTCCTACTGTCAATGATATGACTAAAAAAAAAATATAAAAAAAGAAGAAAAAAAAATTGATATTTCCGTTTCCCCCAAACGCCCATTTTATTTCCTCTCTTGACTTTTATCATTGTCAGTAACAACCGGTCAGTAAAAATTATTTTGTTTCATTTTATTTTATCAAGAAAAAAAAAATACATCAGTTTATATTTATCATGATCACTTTATTATCATTATTATTATTATTACTCAATTGAGTATTGATATACAGTGTATAAATAAAATTTTGTATACAAAGGAAAGATGATTTTTTCGAGGAAGATATTATTATACAATAGAACCAGACAAAGACAAAGAAAAGGAAGAGTAATAGTGAGAAAATTTTGCGTTGAAGCGTGCCCAAGTTACAAAGTAACTGCGATATGCAAATAATTCTGTAGCTATAAATATCTTGATACAGTAAAGAAAAGAAAAAAAGAAAAAGCTATTTTTTGTTTAATCATATATTATAAATAAATAAAATAAAAAAAAGCACATTGGAATATCATGGAGAGGAGCAGGGGGAGGGGGGATATTTAGAGTGATGTAGAATTTTTTTAAGGGCAGAAAAATAAAAATTTTGAGGAGAGGGAAAGGATGGGACTGTTGGGTTATTGATTTGAATGTAGAAAGAGGCTGCGCGAGAAGTTTGAGGGAGTAAGGAAATAGTTTTAGGTGATGAGTGAGAGAGATAAGGGAGAGATTTTTGGGATGTTTACTTGGTTGTCTCGGCCAGTAGTAATAAAGAGGAGAAATAAAAAAAAAACTGACTGGCGTCGCCGTCCAGACTGTGAGAGCATTTTTTTATTTTTAATTTTTTTTTTTTCGTTGATTTGTGGAAGAAAATGTAGAAAATAGATCGTGAATTTTTGTGTGATTATAATGTCGGTTTAATTTGATAAATGAAAGCGTAACTAATTATTTTTATTATTTTTGTTGGTGGTGGTGGTGGTGGTAGCAGTCGTGTTTGATGTAAACATTTGAGAATCGAATTAAGAAAAAAGGAGAAATTAAAAATCTCGTAAAATCTCAAAGTTGTGATAATGTCACATTACTAAATTAAATTGTAGTTTTTACTCGAGTTTTATCTTATTATTTATTTATTTATTTATCTATTTCTCTATTTATTCATTCTTTTTTTTTTTTTTTCACGTCGCACTGTCATTTTTGTTCAAAATCTTCTTTCAGAGTCATTCTGGAGTATAGATAAAAAAAAATATGTGGTAATTTTAGAGGATGAAAATTCTACTGATGACAAATCCACATAATTCAGAGCATAGACTCTAATTAAAAAGAAAAAGGAGAGAAAAAAATAATATAATAATATATTTATATATATATAATAATGAAAATTGCGTTGTACTAAAATTTATTCCATCAAGCAATGTCTTATTTTGCTCGCACACTTTATTAGAATAATGGCTACGGCCATTTGCATTGCAATTTCATCCTGCGCACTAGCACGAACGAATGAATATGAGTTTTTGGCAATGGGTTTTTTTTCTTCCTTTATTTTTATCCTCACCGCTTTTTACACTCTTCCTTTTCTATTTTATTTTTGTCTTATATATATATATGTGTGTGTGTTTTCGTTGGTACTCAGTTTTAAGACTTGACTCGAGAAAATTTAGGGGTTCGGCATGTGAGATTAGAATAAAAGAAGATATTCCCCTTGGCGCACATTTTTACATTCCCGTTTATTCGCACCGTCGACGATTCTCATTTCTCAAATCCACACTATCTCACGTGTCGCAAGTAGATACGGTAGATTACAACGTTTGCAAAATAACTGCGAGCAAGACTCTAAAAAAAAAAGAATAATAATAATAATAATAATAATAATAATAATATTAAAATAAAATACTAATCAAATTGCAAATTTACGGAGAATGCAAATAAATTCAACTTTTTTTGTGTAATGTTTATCGATAAAATTTCATTTTTTTTTTGTTTTATTTTTTATTATTATAAACAGAGGAATCAAAAATTTTTGAAATGAATTAAGGTATGTTATTGAATCAATCGGTTTTTGTTTTTGCCGCGATTGATGAGAGAGTCGCTTCCCTATTTTTTTCTTCACCCTCTACACCTTTATTGTACTGCAGTTTTTTTTTTTTTTTTTTTTTTTGGTGTTGATGCGTGAGGGTAAAAACAAGATACACAGTAGTAGTACCACCTTATGTGTTTGAAATCGATTCGACGTAGAATAGATGCGTGTTTTTCAATCTTGCGGTATATTCACCCACTCCAGTTGTACTAACAATAGATTTTGTTTTGCTTATTACTCGTCCATTTAATTTATAGAAAATAATTTTATACATTAAATATCATTAATCATGATAAATAAAGTTATAGTTGTTAATTAAAATTCGGATTGACAACGAATAAAATTAGCCTATGAAGTTTCAGACATTTGGATATTTTTTTTTCATCTTCATCCTCCTCTTATTTTTTCTTCGACAAAATCATTGGTAGTTGTAGTTAGATAACAACTTTGAATAAAAATAAAAAAAAAATTCTCGCAATCCAATTGAAATTCCTTTTATATATAATAAGTCGCCTAATTTTCTATTGGTCCTTTCATTGTAAAATGCAAATCAGTGGTCGAAACTTTTTCCAACAAAGTCTCGCTCAACTGTTACCAGTTTGTTTCATTTCCAGTTGGTTGTGTACTCTTTTTTCATCATTCTCGTTTCTCATACTATTGTTATTCCTTGTCTTGGAATACTCTCTAAAGTCTTATAAGCCACCCAAGTCACATCAGTATTCCTCACGTTTGTCTCGCACTGATTGTCCGGGACGCGTAAATGGTGCAATCTCTCGAGTCGCTATTCTCGCACCAAATGCGAGAACTTGCGAGTGTAAGTTAACGTTTCTTAGTTACTCACGGCCAAGTCACGTAATAGTTGGAAACGTTTGGCCTACCTAACGATCCTTGGGAAATCAATTTTCACTGTGTGTGAATTCACGTGGATCTTTTAGATATATTAGCAGCTTGATAGTAAAATCGGGTTAATTTTAAATTTAAATTTACAAAATTATTTTGAATAATTAATTATTTAGACTATCCAATTGAATTTAATTAATATTCAAAAGTCATTGAATTTTATCACTTCTTTTCTATTTTTTTTTTCTCTTTTATCTGATTAAAAATGAAAAATTTAATTAGGTTTTTTATTTATACTTTCTGTATATTGATATCGATGGTTTACGCTTGATCGCCAACCCTTCGGTCAGTCGTGTGATCTTTTAGCTCATTCTCATTCTCTTCCTCTTTCTCTTTCTCTTTCTCTTTCTCTTTGTCCTTTTGTATATTCACGTCTATAATATTTGGGATTCTCATTCTACCACCCCATGTGTGTGGTCAATGCCCAATCTACCGCAACGCCCTTCGATATTAATGGGCATACTTTCGTCCTGGATATCTAAACCTCATCCCTCAAAAGCTTCGCACTACTATCATTTTGATTCCCGATAGATTTCAACTTTCACAGATGAATGAACACCTCTAGTAATTTTCATTATCTATAGTGAGTATATCACGTGAATATTTCGTTGATTCAACTGAATTGAACATGTATTTACATACCATTTGATAATAACTGATATATATATACATATTCAAATTCGTTATAAAGTTTAAAATTGTATTTAATTGTACATATGTGATATTTAACTATAGGAGAATATTTTTTATCAATTCTTCTCAATTATGACTCGAGCTTTTTTTTTTGTTTTTATTCATTCATTCGTTTGAATAAACGTTTATACGTAATATTGAAACACAATAAATTCCCATTATGATGAAATTTCTATAGTTAAATAATAATCCAATTGAATCAATTCAATGTATTAATTTTATATATTAATTCAGTGCAATTTATATTGAATTGGGAATAATTTGAATAAATGAAAAGGGTGAAAGTGGGAGAAGGGATAAGGTAGGTGAAAAAAAAAAAAAAAAAAAAAACAAAAACAAAAAAAACAAAAAAAAATGTAATGGATTTGGAATAATTCTTCATAATAGGGACGAAAATGTAGTGATTGAAATTCTTTGTATTTTTTTTTCTTTGCAGTCTGTCAAAATCCGTCATCAAATTCATTTGATAAATGCGTGGATGATGGGTGTAAAAAAAAATCACTCCTCAGATTTATATTTTTTTGGGGTATCATTTATTATTTTCATCTTTAAATATCAATCAACATCATCAACATCACGGTGCATTTGGAATTATTCATATGTATAAATTTTTGTAATTTATTGTTCAGAATTTGAAGTTGTATTTGATAAATTTTAACCCCTAGTTTACAATTCTCATTAATTAGACAATTATTTCAATATATATAAGATACGATATCGCCGCAATTAGTTGGTCACAAAGTCACAAAACTACGTGGCCAACCGCCGCCACATCTATTCAGAAGTTTCGAGTGAATTTCTCCATTCACACATCAAAAGACATCAAAGTCAATTGATAGAGTGGAAGTTCGACAAGATTTAAAACATAATTTACAATTTGAATTGGGAGTCAACTGTGAAAAATATTTATCCAACATATTTTTTTTTATTTATTTATTATTTATTACTTGTCAAATGTATCAAATTGATAATTGTTCAGTGACACGTGAGTTGTGGAACATCAAAAGATTTGGTCATACTAAAATTGCAAATTTCACTTTTTTCTGGGTTTTTTTAAATTCGTTTTTGTCTCACTTTGGGTATTTCATACACACAAATTAACTTTTCTTTGATGCTAATCTAATAATACAGTTACTGAGAACTGTAAATTTATTTTTTTACTTTTTCTTTTTCATGTCAAAAATACCTTCAAATTCATCCGAAATTATCTAACGATATATAATAAATTTTCTCACTTTATATTTAAAAATTTCAAAGAATTTCATTTGATTTCTTACTTTTAAACTCAAACATTTTTTTTCTACTTTTTTTTTTTTTTTTTTTTTTTTTTTTCTTTTCCCTTTCACTTCTCATCTCCTTTTATATTACCAGAACATTTGCTTATTGAATTTTATATTATACGAAATTTTCACATAACCACCGCAACATTTACATCATAAACGTGAATTATTAACACATATGCATATAAACTAAACAAAAAGAAAATAACGCAGACAAAGTAAAATCTAAGTAAATCAGGAAAAAAAAAAAAAAATTATTTATAATTAAAAATAATTTTTAGAGTTGTAATTTTTTTTTTACACTTTTTTTTTGTTTTTTTTTCTATTGCATTCTCTTCACTCTATTCCCCACTATCACTGTCAAAAAAAATAAATAAATAAATAAATAAATAAATAAATAAATAAAACAATATATCATGGTTTATAATTATTGTGAATTTATATAAATATTTTATTTAAATCGATCTTTAATTATTTATATATTGAGTGTTGAGGATAATTTGTTTAACAGCTCAAGAATTATGTGTATGTGTGATAAATATTACCCGCCTTTTCACCCTCAACCTCTTTCTCTCTACTACCACAAAATGAACTCTAAGAGCTTTGCGGTTGCCTTGTTTGATTCGTTCACATCCTTGCACGTTCTCATATTCTATCCAAAGCCGAGAGCACCCCCATTATCCGTTAGGAAAATTCATTTACACATGTATACACGGTTATATTTCCACACCTGATGTTTCAAAGTTATTTGAAACAACCACAATTTTTCATTCATTCAATTTTTGTCAATAAAATATTTTTTTTATTATTCTCTCTTTTAAATCAAATGACAATGCAGAATGTAAAACTTGATTCTTACATGTATATATATATATATATATTGTATGTGGAAATAATCAGAAGCCTGAGGATAGGGCGTATACACGCGTGGGAGATACAGCGATAATTTAAGATACACGCGTAGTCCATTTTCTTCTCACGGTATCCAACCTCACTTAGTCATATACACACATACACATATACAAATATATATTACATGTACACACGTAAATTTAGGCGTAAATATATTATATTGTAATGCTGCAGGGTAAAAAACAACCACTGGGTATTATACATCATGAGAATAATTTGGTGGTTCAGGGGTTGTACACCTGGCGATGTCTTGCGCAAAAATCTTCAGTTGTCCTTTACACCTGCCCAGTAATTTTTTTTTATTTCATTTAATGCACATAAATGATTATAATATTCTTTTTATTTATTATTATTGTTATTATTATTATTATTAATTAATTAATTAGTCGAGAATGAATTATTTTTCATTTTTGGAATAGAGAGAGGGAGAAAAACATTGAATTGGTTCAATTTTATTTGTGTAATCTCGAGCTGCGCAATCGCATTGTGGATTACTTGGCACGCGCGCACTAATTGTGACATGTTTATATAGATAAATGTATATGTTTAGGAAAGTGTAGGACGATTAACTGAGTATATTGTTGTCAGTTAATTAAGAGATGACTTGGGTATAAACGCGAAGATGTTAGAAAGTGGCGTCATATTGCGTTTCAAAGAAAGGAATTACCAAGTGAGAGAAAATAATATATATAATAAAATAATGAAAGTAGTAGAAGGACAAGGAGGGGAATGAATTAATTAAAACGCGTGTATAATATAGAAGAAAATTCTACAGTTATAAATAAAATTCTGTATATAGGTGAGTTGAAAATAAATTAATAATAATTTTTTTTTCATTTGATGATTAAAAAAATGTAGAAATTTATAATAATAATTATTTATTATAAATAATAATGAATCTGGAATAATAAACTCGTGGATTTTTATTTCGCTTGATTGTAGAAAAATTCGATTGGTTTTCATTTCTCTCTGTTCAAAAGAATAAAATGAGAAAGAGATTGTGCGTATAAAAATTAAAAAAAAATAATAATAAATAAAAATTCCAGTTGTATCTTTATCTTTATCTCGCTTTTACTTGTACAGACGGTTGTCTTGGCAATTGCCAGCAGCTGGACCGCACAGACGTTTTACGTCCGTTATCGAAGTTAAACCCACTCGAATCTCAGCATTGAATTCCTCCCGCACGTCTTCTACCACCACCACCACCACCACCACCATCACCACCATCATCATCATTATCATCATCATCATCATCATACATCCATTATTTTTATGTACACTCCAACATCAACATCAACATCTGGATAATACAATGCTAATGATTGTTTATCTTGTATGCTGTTTATAATCTTGAATGTACTCCGATGGTTTGAAACAAAAACAAAAAATAATAATAATTTTTTTTTTTTTTTTGCCTTTTTCGATCGGGCGTCCAACGCAATTGTGTTCGTGGAAATTGAGGGCAAAGTGCAGATGTAAATGTATTATTATGTGTGTGATATTGGAGAAGATGTTATCAGACTCGGACGGGAAATTTACAAAAATTGAGAATTTGATGAGTTGAAATTGTGTTTTTATATTTAAACGATGATTCATGATAATATCATAAATAAAATATTTAATTTTCTGTGTGTGATTGTGAATAAATAAATTAATTGGTTGTTGAAAAAAATAAATAAATAAATAAATAAATAAATAGGAAATATCAGAAGAAAATTTTTTTTAAAATAATATACCATGATAAATTACAATAATTTATTTTTGTTTTTATCACACGTAGACAATTTTTATTCACAAGTAGATTGTTAAAAGTATTTTTAAACATGTGTATATAATATAATATAGATACATGAATGTAACGGTGATATTACACTGTAGAATGTTATAAATCACAAAACATTCACAAAAGATAATGGATGGTAGGAACGCGCTTTAGTTCGCTTGATAATATGTTATGTAGGGTTGGTTGGTATAGTGTACAATGTATCGAAAGGGAGTGAGAATTTTTTTTTCTTTGTCCTTTTAATACATCGAAGATCTTATACGAACATGGAGGGATCTGGAAGAGACACGCGGGCGTGCAAAACCCAGAGAAACCTTCGCGCGTTAATGATTCGCACCCCGTTCATGTCAGCGCGCGTATCTCACGTCTCATGCAGATATTCATCATATATACGTGCGTGTGTGTGTATATATGTATGTATGTATGTATTTCTATTTTGAAAGACGTTGGTTATAAATCGCTTTTGCGCAACACGACGGGCCCGCGCGTCGAGATGAAATATTAACTTTCGAACGTTTTCGTTACTTGAAAAACCCCCCGCGCACATCTTACACGTCAGATTCACTTGACGATGAAATATCACCCGCAAGGTTTTTTTTATTCATCTCTACTTTACAGAAATTCAAATTACATCTCAATCATTAATGTAATAATGTATTTTTCTATTTATTTATTATTATTCTTTGTAAATTCTAAATTCACCAATTTTATGAATTTATCTTTTAAATATTGTCCTCCCTCCCCCCCCCCCCCCTTTTTTTTTTACTACAATTAATTCCAATCGCAATTTTTTTTGGAAAATAATCTTTCATGAAAAACAGTGATAATCGCCACAATAGTTTACTGTACATTGATAAAAACCAAAAAAAAGAAAAAAAAAAAAATTATAAACAATAAATAAATAAATGATAGAATGAAAAATTCCAATGAAATATCGACGCAATCATTCGATATACAAATAGTGATATATATTTTTATAAATTATCTGTGATTTGTGCATGTGTGTGATTAATTTGTGTATCGGAAATTCAGTCGAAAAATTGTTTAGCAGCTTCAATTTGAGATTTGAACAGAAAAATGTTGTGAATTTATATATAATAAAATAAAATAAAATAAACGCTCATAGGTATTGTTATCATTGCATCAGCTGTCAAAACTTTCTGTGCCACTGTCATAATATATTTTATTTTTTTATAATAAATATATTTTTAATACTTGAATTTTTTTTTTTTTTTATTTTTTTCGTATGAAAAACGAATAAGATTGTGAAACACTCTGATGATTGTGTATATAAATTCAAGACATGCGTCACCAGTAGCATATAGAGAGTAATAAAATATCCGTTCGATATCACCATCACGGGGGATGAAAGTGGTGGTGGTGGAGGCGGTTGATAATAAAAGGGAGAAGCGTACACACACGCGCATGACGCAGTTATTTTTGTATGTAAAAAAAAAAAAAAAAAAAAAAACAAAAAAGAAAAAAATATGAGAAAAAGAACTTATTTTCATCCCTCTTATATTCTCTACTCTAAAAAAGGGGATGTTTTATACAGTCACGTTTATTAACCAGTGCCATTTTTCAAACTCATTCGCTACATGACCAATCAATCTGTTATGGCGTCAGATGGTGAATTTTGTATATTTATATTTTATATTTGATAAATTGACGTAATAACATTTGTATTCATTTGACAATATATTTTTTATTTTTTATTATTTAGTAAAATAATTGTTTTGTTAATTGTGAGGTGTATTTCATGAAAGTTGATGTAAATTTTAAAAGAAAAAAAAAAAAATAAATTAAGAAAATATTCATAGTGTTGAGTAGTTTCTCTAGTGAATTTATATTTAACGAGTGTGTCGACTTAAAAATCAATTTTTCACGTATAAAAAGTTGCACCAATACACACACTAGAGGGTTCTGCAGTAACGGCAATTTTACCCGTTGCGCCTCTTCGTGTCTTTACTGTTTCCGACTGTCGAAAGGGGTCAAATCCCTCACTCCCTCATTCCCTCGTCTGTCTCTTACTCTTTCTCCTTCTCCTCCTTTCTATCGCATGCGAATACTGTCATGAATAATGTAAAATATTCCGCAAAAATCCTGATGTCTACGCGCGAGTGATGACAATGACAAGGGAAAAAATAAATAAATAAATAAATAAATAAATAAATAAATAAATAAATAAATAAATGAAACAAAAGTTTATTTCAGTTTCATTGTAATTATAATATTCAATTCAATTATTATTTATCCTACGTGTGGATAAAATTACAGGATTATTAATAATACAAATCCTATCGATAAATTGATCTGGTTTCCCATTTAATTTTTCATTATTCCATTCATAAGCTTTGAAATTATTAATATCTCATTGTCAATTAATTAAACGAAAATTATTTAAAAATATAAAATTATTATTATTATTATTATTATTTATTTTCATTCTATTTCGTTTTATCAATTTCTATCGTGATAAATGTGAATAAAAATAAAAAGAATTAGTTTTATTTCCCGTTGTAAAGAGTAGGCGGCTAAAAGAAGGATAAGAGGTAAAAGGGCACTAGGGGATGGGGGTGGATTATGTACAGGTTGCGTGACCACTTATAATTTTGCGACGTTCAATCCCTGCATGGCCTTTGCCATTCCATATACATATATATTCATTGTATTGAATTTTAACTTAATTTTTTTAGATAATTCTTTTAATACTGCATGTAATGAATTTATCGAACGTCTAAATATAGTTTTTCATTATATATTTTTCATTTATTAATTATATGAGTAAATAATAATAGTAGTAATAATAATATTATTTTTCTGTTCAATGCTAATTATATAATGAATTGTGGACAATAAGCGTGACATAAATCAAAATATATAAAATCACGATAAAAATTCGATTTATTCTTCATTTTTTCAATATCTATCATCTCAAATTGTATTGTACATTGCGTGTATAATTTAAACTAAAAATATTTATTTATATTCTACGTGTACCAGTTTGGATATCAATCGATTATTTTTTGTATTGTTCACGTAATATGAAGAGGATAAGAAGAAGAGGAAAAGAAAGAAAAAAAAAAAAAAAAAAAAAAAAAAAAAAAAAAAAAAAAAAAGGTAACGAATAAAAATCATCAATCGAGTTGTGAAGAATTAGTGACTTCCGGCCACGTTTATTTTTATTATGTTAATAATCTTTTTTCCACTCTTATGCGGGTAAAAAGCGAATGATTCTTTTTTTATTGAGCAGAAAAAGAAGAAAGATAAATAAAAGAAGTGGAACAGCTTTGATATATTTGAAACTCGTGGAAAATAAATAATATCTAAAGAAAAACAATCAACCTCCGTCTGAATAAATCGAACCCCGGACATTTCTTATCGCCATTTGTTTTTTTTTATTATAATAATAATAATAATAATAATAATAATAATAATAAGAAGAAGAAGAAGAAGAAAGTTGATACGTGAGAGGGAGGAGATTGAATATACATAGAGAAAGATACGGAGGCCGACAAAAGTTTTCAAGACAAATTAGTTGCTTTGAAGAATATCTTTAAATAGCTAACATATATACATATATCATTCCATGATTTTTTCATTTTTATTTTGCTTCATTGCTATAATTGGCAACATCAACGTTATTTAGCAGTTGTAATCAAAGACAAGACGCAGTGAAATAAATTTTTTCATATTTTTCTTTTTCTTCTTTTTGTTTTTGTTTTGTTGTTGTTTTTTTTTTTTTTTTTTAATCTTATCGATTGTGAGATCTAAGTCGCGGAGGGTAATATCGATATTTTCTCACGTATTTCAGTCTACCCATAAGAGAAAAAAAAAAAAATACTGCGATTAGTTATGGAACGATACGGTCATACAGTGTTAGAAAAAAAAAAGGCAAAAGTAAAAAACGTGACAATTTTCAGCTGGAGTTTTTCCTCGATGTGTTTGAGTTATTTTCCATTTTTTTTTTTTTTTTTTTTTTTTTTCCATCCTGTCACTCTCTAATATCTCCAAACTAACATACACGCGTTGCCTGCCTGGTATAATATAACCGTTTGGTAATATGACACTCAAAACAGAGGAAAAAATGTCACTTGGACCATTAGCTATTTACAGAAAAGTGTCCATTGCAAATGAACCATCCAGTTGTTCCATATGTCTATCGTCTATTCGTCATTTAAAATTAAACAAAAAAAAAACAAATATCCGAAAAAAAATTGTAAAGAATTTGAAAAGAATTTATAAATAAATTCAATCGGAATGATTCATAAATTTTTTTTTTTCTCCATTTTCTGATATAGTTATTGAAATATTTAATCGTATAATCTAATATATAATATACACATAAAAAGTTCACTTGAACTTTTGAACTCACAGTGAACTATGTAAACTTTATGTGAAAACTGAATCTCCATTACGTCATTGAAAGCCGTTAGAGGGTGACCGTATGCGAACAATAACGTTCAATGTGTCCTCTTTAGATGAAGACTTTTCTGCACGACAAAGCACATAAATTCCATGTAAATTTATCTATATATTTATATAGATATATAATAGATATGTTGTCTAAAATATTCACAGAACCGTAGCTAAATGGATTGGTGATATATATATATATATATGAGGAAAAGGAGAAAAAAAAAAAAAAAAAAGGAAAAACCTGTATCGATATTATTGTGTATATTTGCAACCTGGCTTTTCATTGTCAAACAAAATGTAGGATTATCTAGAACTTTCACTCACGTTGATATCTTTTCTATTCTTTTTCATTCATTTCTTTATCGTTTTTACGTTCTTATACGAAGTAAAATGGAAAATTTTGTATGGACAAATGTATTTTTTTTTTAAATATTTAAAATTGAAAATGATTGATGTGGTTCTTTTTTTTTTTTTTTTTTTTTTTTTTCTCTCCTCCTTCTACTTTTTACTCTTTTTTCACGGTTATTAATGTTAATTTTTTGTTTATTGAACGTATGGGTTATGAGTTCAATGTCTGGTTAATAGATTAATGGATGTTAATTCGACTCATGACCAAATGCCACGCACAGACTAACGAGTTTTATTGACAATTGCTTGTGTATATACGATGTATAAGTATATATATATATGGATAAACATATGGGAAAATTGTTGGATGGTCATTCATTTAGTATAATATTGCAATTTCAATTGTATTTAATCATGTGTAATCAATGAGATTTTTGTTATTAATTTGTATAGCGTGAAATTCACCATATGCCATTGACAATTTATTATTTATTATTTGATTTTTTTTTATATTCTAAAGGGTAGGGAGGAGGGGGATAAAATGTCAGATTTATATTATCGCTGAATTTTTATTTTTTATATTTACCAGAAAATTCTAGGTAAATAATTTTTTTTTCTTATCGAAAAACTCGAGTTTTACATGAGTCACTTTTTTTTTTGTTTTTGAGCAAATGAAAAAATTGTAATTGACTCATTTTCGTTGTACTACATGACTCATTTGTTACAAATGTGTTGAAATAGCAAAGAGAAGAAAAAAAGTGACAAGGGGATGAATTTTACAAGTTGGAATAAAAAAAAATATTTCAATCAAAAATATTGATTCCTAATTTTTTTTAAATAAATACGATAAATCTCTCATTATACTTATTTTTCTTTCAATGAATATAAAAGAAAAAAAATCTGGTACTAATATGTATGTGAGGGTGTGTATGTATTTAATTCGTGTGGATAAAATACAGGGTGAATTTCATGGGGCGAATGGACGTCACCTTGCAGAACGACAAACGATTGCAATTTTCCGTTGCAATACGAAATATATATATATGTTATACATAAAATGATATCGTTGGATCAGTGTGGACTACAACCCCTCACCTATTTCGAAGATTGATGGTGACATTTGAAGCAAAAAGGGGGAGCAGAATTGGCTTTGTCTATATTTATATACACGATCGAGAGTTTTGTTGACGAGTCATCAGTTTTTTTTTTTTTTTTTTTTTCTTTCTTTTCTGCAGATTGTTTAAATAATTTCATATCATTTTTTAAAAATATTTTCATGTATGTGAGGATGAAAAAAAAAAAAAAAAACGAAATATATATACACAGGAAGGAAATGATGTGTAAGGTTGCTGTTCATGCACTCATGTGTCACCCAGGAAATTAACTGTAGGATTAATATTTTTTTATTTTTTATCATATATAACTTGAGGAAATCAAGAAGTCGAGGGAGGTATAAGAAATGTATATAATTTATTATTCAATTCTTTATTTAAATATTTTTTTTTATTCTAAATATATATATTATATTCGTATTAATTGTGTGTGAATATAATATTTAGTGTTTACATATAAAACATTGACCTATAATTCGTGTTTATTACCCGATTACTACTGGGACAATCGTCGACATACGGCAAACGAGTGTAAAACATCAATCACCCCTTTCTACTATTATTAATGTGTATGTGTATGTGTATGTGTATGTGTATGTGTGTGTGTGTGTATGTGTGCGCGTGTATAAACGCATATTATTTTCAAGGACAATGTAATTCATAACTGTATAATACTATTGTATTTTTTATTCTCTCACCATCTGTTCAATTCAAAATTTGTCTCGATTTTTTTTACTACCTGTTTTATTTGGAAAAAAAAATTTTTTTCTCAATGAAATTTCAAGATTTTTCTGAATGAAAGTATAAATACCAAAATTACTGTTTATTTTTTATTGTTTATTCATACGTGGGGGGAGAGGTGAAAAATATTATTAAAAATTGAACAGAATTCAATTGAATCGTTCAGTTGGTTTTTTTTTGTGTGTGTGTGCTTTTTTTCCAATTCCCTTTTTCATTTTTGTGTTCCAGTTGTTTTTCTACCATCGATTACAGACTGTTGAAGACACCCCTAAAGGAAAGTCGTTTGTTAGTTCAGCGTGCGCAATGTGCAACGTCTTTATACAGTATTTTTCTTGGGTATTATTTATATTGTAAGAAATAAACTGATGCATTCAAGTTCTGGGATTAGTTGAACAAACGAATAAATGAGAAATAATAAAATTTCTCATTCTATTCCACTCTGCTACATTCTACTAATTTTATTTTATTATACTATTAATACATTATTTATAATAAAATTTCATTTAAATTAAATATAAAGAAGAAGAAAAAAAAAAAAAAAAACAAAGAAAATATTGAACTCACAAAGTTTAAAATAGAAAAATTCATTTCCTGTTTATTTATACTTTTTTTTTTTTTTCTCCTCTCTCACTTATCCCAATTTTGTTTAATAGAATTTGAGTTTGAAACCACATGCGCGTTTTCTGTGTGAAATATATGAATATCGAGTTATTGTTTTTTCAGCTTGTCCGCAATTTTTACTTCTTCTTTTCCTTTCATCTTTTTTTTTTGGTCATTGTCTCTATTGTTAATTCTCTATTATTCAGCCCGAAAATCCTCTGTAAATACATGATAATAATATTTTATATATAATACCTGAGGATGAAAGAAAAGAATAAGAAAAAAATATGATGATTGTCCCTTCCAGAATTTTTATCGTCTAAATAATTCTATATCTATTTGTCTAAAGTAAACATTTATGCAGGAATTTTCAACGCGTGAGCCAGTGTAAGTTGAGTAAATATTATTTTAATATATATATATGTATATGTTGTAATTTTACCTGATGCCACTTTAAAATATCTATATATGACGATATGTTTAAGTGAAAAGCGTGAAATTAGTCAAACAAAAGATGAGAAATGAATAGTCGCGTTATGAAACGGTAAATTCCTGTTTTCAAACTATAACGACATTTATTATACATATATATATATCATTTCTCATTCCTCTAGCACACTCATATTCTATTTCTCTATCTCCAATATCTCACTCAACGAAGAGGAAAAAAAAAAAAAAAAAATTGTCAAGACCAAAAGACGGATCAAATGACATGGACAAAAATCAGATCGATGAAAAAATGATGTGTATCTATATGAAATTTATTCAATCACTGAAGAGAAAAAAAAAAAAAAAAAAAGATTGAACAAATGAATATTTTTTTTTTAATTTCATTATTCTCTAGATTATTAAAAATGGTTATTATATTTTTCTTCTGCTTGAGGGATTGGAAAAGAAAATGACCACTAGACAAACGGTATGGGGTCTCCTACTTATTTTATATAACACCCACTCGGGCTATTGTCCAGTGAAAGCATTTGGACTCCCTGGTGATGAGTGTTTTTGGTATTGGAAATGCAAATATACCCCTTGGGTGTGTAGGAACAATAGATTTTTGGAATCTCTTGAATTCCTCTGTCGTGATGCCGCGCAGTGTTTGTCCCTCTCGTCGTTTTTCCCTAATTTCACTATATTTTTTTTTGTTTGTCAATACAATTCTGAGTGGGTTTCTTTCTTTACATAAAATGACATGTTTAGAATTGTGTACTGATGAATAGCACGTTTTTATTAATATCGAATTTTTTTTATTTTTTTTTCAAATGATTACTGCAGATAGTGATGCAATGGTGGTAGTTTGTGAATTTATGAATAAGTTATAGGCTGGATGCCAACCCACGTCTTAGTGAATAACCATCACCATCATGAATACACGTGACAATGAACAATCATTTTGGTGAATTTTCATATTGCGAAACACAACAGATGTGGAATGTAATTTTTTTATTTATTTTTTATTTTATTTTTTTGGTTTCAAGTGAGCAACGTCCGCAACAAAACTGGAATGAGGATTCAATAAATTTGTGGTGATAGAGGCAGTGGTGGAAGGAAGGGGAAAAAAAAAAAAAAAAAAATGAAAGGTTTCGTCCTCTGTAATCCACACAAGAGTTCCAACTTTGATGTATCTATGTGTTGTATGTTTGTGTTTGTGTCTGCGCATGTTCACTTGACCATGATAGATATGGACAATTCTTTTTATTGAAAAACCTTTCAGATTTTTCATTTCCTTCTTTCTTCTTGTTCTTCCCTTTTATTCTTCACCTATTTTCTCGTCCACATTCTTTATTTATTTTACCTCAACGTATTTTTTATTTGTTTGTTTATTGTTTTATTCTATTTCATTCTCTTAATTCACAGATGAAAAAAATTCCACAATACAATTCTTCTCATACACGTACAATTTTGTCTTCTGCATGAACTCGTTTGACTTCGATCTGGGAACACAAAAGTCAATTTAATACTAAAGAAGAAAAATAAGTAGAAAAAAAAAAAAAAAAAAAAAAAAAAAATCCTGGTCGATTCTTATTGTCTCGTTGTTTGTGCGATCCTCTCTTTTATATATCACATTTTTCACTAAATCCAATCAATTAAATATCAATGCATTTTTATAATATTAAAATAACGAAACTTGGCAAAATAACAAAATGAATATAATTAATAATTTCTTGTTCACATTCAGTAACTTCCGGCATCTGCATTTTATATTAAATTCCATCTCTTTAACCCTCTCTCTGTCACCCATGGCAATTCGATAAATTCATCCCCACTCGCTATCATCATCATCATCATCATCATTATTATTATTGTTATTATTATTATTATTATTATTATTATTATTATTATTATTATTATTATTATTATTATTATTATTATTATTATTATTATTATTATTATTATTATTATTATTATTATTATTATTATTATTATTATTATTATTATTATTATTATTATTATTATTATTATCGTGGACTGAAAAAAAGAGTAACACGAGGCGTGCGCGTGTGCAATGCCGACAAACGCGTTGTAATAGGAGGCGATTGTTCGTTGTCAGGCCAATTTGAGTGGCAGCCTAGCAATTTCACATATAAAATATATATATTCAGAGCCGACAAATTTCATCCCCCTATTTTATATATAACGACAGTGGCACTACCTCGTTCATTGCTGCGCATCAAAAACTCATGGTTCTTGTTCCCCTCCGGAAAAAGGCGGCACTCGTTACTCCCTTTCATCAAAAAGGATAGAAATTTTTTTTTTTTTTTTTTTTTTTTCTCTCGTATGAATGTGTAGCCAATGACAAATATTTGAATTCAATCATAATTATTTATTGATAATAATAAAATATTTATATTTATTTTATTGGTAAGGGAAAATATTGAAACAAGACAATTTATATTTGAATATTTTGGGCTTATCAAAATTCTCAACATCATCCAACCACAAGACAAAAATAATTCCACGAGTGGCACGTGGCTCACGTGCAAAATTTGTCAAACGCGTCGCCATATGCAACACAAGCATAAAGAAAAGAGGAACAATAAAAAAAAAATATATACATGTTTTGTCTTGTATCCTACTCTAAAACGTCTCGCATTGTCTTCTTTTCTACTTTCTCGAGAAGTTGGACGTGTCTGTGCATTTGTGGCCTTCCATGAAATTGTTGAAAATTGTTTACCACAGGATATGTAAGCAAAAAGAGAAAATAATAATAATAATAATAATAAAATAATAATAAAGAAATTTGACGAAAGAATAGCGGAGAGGAAATAGCACGACAGTTTTCTGATACAATGGAGCCAATGCAGATGGAGATGAAGCGGTGAAATGTCAAAGAAACAGTGAAACGAAAACGTGGGTGCAAACATTAGCGTAATCGGTCGAAACCAACCGGTCAAATATTTTAAATTTTGTTGATGTTGAATTGGGAGGTTGAAGATACTAGGGAATATCATTGGAGTACCTCGAGATCTCAGTAAACAAAGACGGAGAATAAGATGTACGACTTCATTGTCGTGATAGGGATGAATGGGAGAGAGGAGAGTACTATGTGTGTGGATATCAAGTTGGCTTGGTGAAGATTAGCATCTCACCAACCGTAAATGTCGTAGAAGGCGTGTGACGACGACGACGACGACGACGATTCCTGAGGGATATTTATTCCCGACCTTTGTTTCCCTCGCCCGTTTGTTGATTATACTCTGCGTTTTCTATGTTCACTTCATCTGACAGGCAACGGGGATAGTCAAGTATCATGTATGTATATAAGAAGATGTACGATGAAAAAATTCCATTGGTTAAAAGAGTCTTGGGGAATTTTGTTGGATTATTTTTAAATGGAGTTTTTATTTATTTTTTCAATTAATTTTAGTAAATTTTATTCATATAAGCTATAATTTGATAGGATTGTGTGAATTATTTTCTTGTATGTCACAAAGAAATTCTTCCAGTGGTACTTTGAAGGTGGTCCCTCTTTGACCTTTTTTTTTTTTTTTTACCTCGTCACAGGTGGTCTCTTTGATCTAACAATAACAGAAACTAATAATATACATCATTGGAACAAATATTAAGAATTAAATTTCATTATAATTTAAAGGTGAAATAAATTTTAATTTTTCTTCTTCAAGTTGACAGAGTAAAAAAAAGTTATATCGATATCGAGAGATCTTTGCACGAGCGTCATCTTAAATCAAATCTTGTTTTTTTCTTTTCTTTTTTTCTTCTTTAGTTATCCATCCTGGACTTCAATTTAGTGAAGAGTAAAGAGCCAATGATTCAAATTTTCGATAGAGCGAAACCGACATTGAAAATTGAGAATTGGAAAAACAATCATTCATTCTGTACGGGTAACATCTGACCTGGCACATGCATTTTTGCTGAATCAAGTAAAAATTCATGCCAGAATTGTCACACCAATGTAATCTATTGTGTCACACGTAAGCCTTTTTCAACCCAAGTTTTTACAAAACTTATTTTACTTTTATCACTACTCGACTTATATATTTTTCTGTTTGATTCTTAACGTCAGGGATTCTTTTAATTGATATATCAATGAAAGAAGAGCCGGGGAAGCGATTCAAGTTTAATAACCGGAACCTCCGTATTATCTTCAATACAAAATTGTGATGATTGAAATCTTACGGGAAAAGTCTCGTGTTTCAAGATTAAAAGAAAAATTGAAAAGAGTGAAGAAAAAAGTTGTCCAGACGCTCACTCACTCTTTTCGCTCATTTTCTTCTTCTTCTTCTTCTTCTTCTTCTTCTTTCTTTTTTTTTCCTCTCTTGCGTCAGCAAAGAATAGGGTAATCCCCCCAGGATTTTCAGGATATGTCTCTCAAAGACGGATTTGCGAGTTCCATTGCTAAACGGAAACCTTGCTGACATAAAAAAAAAAAAAAAAAAAAAAAAAAAAAACGAAAACGAAAAGAAGAAAAAGATGAAAAGAAAATGAAGATGATGATAAAATGTGAGTAAGTTAGTACCCAGAGCACAGAGGATTGGTGACAAAGAGACGATCATTCTCGAACATATGTCGGTAAAAATAATAAGATGGAAAAAAAAAATTGAAATTGAATTTTCACGATCCGTTTTACAACATTGCATTGAACAAAATAACGTGTAGAAGGTTATCTACAGAATTTCACTCTGTAAAATACAACAATTCCATCTGAGATTAACTAAAAAAAAAAAAAAAAAAACAAAAAAAAAACCGTCTGGAATTATTTAAAGCGAAAAAAGAGAGACAGAGAGGGAGAAAAAAAGTTAAAGGCCTGAGCCAGATGGCGGACGGTCTTTTCTGTGTCCTCTGTATTATTATTTTTTTTTCTTCCTTTCTCTACTTCCTAAATGTTCGTGTATAATACAACAGGTATATTATAAAAATTTATATGTTAGTTTATTGTACGTGGATAAATAATGATGAGAAATCTGTTTTGATTTCTCGTGCAGTAGAAAAAGGGAAAAAGATCCTGAATACGATAGAGAAAATTGGGGATTGGAAATTTGTTTTTGTTTAGGTTTAAAAAAAAGGGTTATCCTAGTATATTTATTTATTTATCTAATCATATGTACCATCATGAATTTTGAATATTTATAAATATAATGATCAAATGGAGTTTAATATTTGTTGAAAATATAAAAATTTCTCATGTTTTCATTAAAAAAAATTTTTTTTTGTTTTATTTGGTTAAAGTTGGCGTTGGCGAGATTGAAATTGATATAACCACGTGCGGTGTAGAGTTTTAACATTACACACATTATTGTGGTAGGATAAATGTTATGACAACTGAAAGCTCACTTATTTTGTGTGGTATTAAAGTATGAACGCGCCTACGTAACCGCATAAATCATTATTTACTTTTGTATATTCACTCTTCGCCTTAAAGCGTCCACCAATCGCACAAACTGACCAAGTTCTTTATTATTATTATTATTATTATTATTATTATTATTATTATTATATATGAAATTTACATTTATTTTATTTCAATTTCAACAACGGATTTTCTTTCATGTTGAATTGGGAATTTCCATTACGCTCATGTAGACAGCGAGCACATGAATCCACTAAATTTTTTTTTTGTTTATCACTCACCTTGGAATACAATTTTTTTCATTATAATAATTCCACAGTATTCACATTTTTTTAATTTATTATTTTATGTATATTTTTCAATTAAATATAGATATCTATTGTATTTATTCATTTATTTATTTATTTATTAATTATTTTTATAATAGGAATAAAATTAACGAATAAAGAAAAATTATAAAATAATTTTTTTGTTTTTTTTTTACAAAAGATCTTCTAGAATTTATCTGGTATAATTGTCAAAATTAAATTCTACTTTCTATATAAATAATTGTGAATTTTTATCTATTATAATTATTATTATTTTGCTAAAGCGACCGGGACATTATGAAAAAAAAAAAAAAATAATAATAATAATAAAAGAGAGGAAAGGGTGGGTGAGAAAATCTAGCAAATCATCATTGTCCTCATCATTATATAAATGTATACTCACACACATACACACACTCATGTGCACGTGGCATACAAACATCTTCGTCTTCTTCTTCATGGTCATACACTTGGGTTTTCGTTGAGGTTAAATGTGTGGGTGTCTGTTGTGCGATCTTCGGTAACCGGCTGTTGCCTGTCCCTACATATTTCCAATTCTCCCCACGCCGCATCTCTTACATTCTCTTTCCCACCACTCCCTTTTCTCCCATCTCTCATCTCCTCCCTCTCTCTCTCTCTCTCTCTCTCTCTAACACACACACTCACTCACTCACTCACTCACTCACTCACTCACTCACTCACTCTATTTCCTTCATACCAATTTCATTTTATTCCCTCACCATTTCACTGCAAAATCATCTCGCCCTTCGTTTCTTCGCTCCCTCGTACCCCCCACTTTTGTATTTATTTATTATTATTTTTGTGCTGTCTACGTTTTTCTCTCTCGTTCTCGGCATTTCTCAATTCCCTTTCTCTTCTGTTGTACTTCAATAGTAGTGGGGAAGAAGGGGATCCTTCCAGTTCAATGCGATCGTCTGAGTGTTAGAATTCCAGTGTTTGTCGCATCGTCAGTTTACTGTCGGCCGCGCACGCGTTCACACATGTCTCTACATTACAATTTTTTTATTACATTTAAATAAATATTTGTTATTGTATATCATATCAATAATTATTTTTTATTGTCAATTTATAGATTAATTTTATAAATATATAATTATTACGTGGTGGTGTATTTCGATATGAATATTTAAATCAATTGTGTAATTGTGTATACTTTTTTTTTTTATCTATATTATAATTATCGAATCGATGAATTCGATAATACATTATCAAAGTGCAACGTGATAGATAACAATGTTAATATTATTTATGTCTTGATGTACATTTGATATTTCAATATAGAATAAATAATAATAGATAAAATAAACATATGATAAGTAGAAATGTGTGATCCAACTGCATTACTTGATCTCGTACCAGACGAGTCTTTATTAAAACGTCCGTGTATGGATTACAACGAGTACACGTATTGTTACGGTGCTGGACGAGGTTAGTTTATATTTATTAATTATCAACACAGAGAAGAATTGAGTATATAAGTAAAGAAAAAATAATAATAATAACAATAATAAATAAGTAAAATGATTACAGCCCCCCTAACGTGCATTATCACTCGGTGTATTTGTCACACTGACAGTTCCAAATGTCGCTGTTACAATACATCACAGCTCGCTCCTGTCACACATACACACACACATATATATATATATGTGTGTGTGTGTGTTTTATCTTTGTCATATTTTGTCGCATATCTATTCGCACGTTTATATTCTACACGTAATCATCCCCCTTGAGTGAATGGGCGGTACATGCACATCAACCCAAGGACAATCTCCGAGACGTGTGAGATATTAAATTTGCATAATAAAGCGACGATGTTGAATATAACTTTGGTATTGTGTTGAAGATCTTGTGCGATGTGGATTATTTTTTTGTTGTTGATAAATAGGAAAAGAAAGAAAATAAAAAAAAAATTATCTTGAATGGCCATAAATTGTCATATTTATTATTATTATTATTATTATTATTATTGATGAGTAGATTTTGAATAGTTATTGATTTGATGATTCGAATCGAATATTGCATTTACCGTTATATTGTTACAACTCATTATTGAAGGCACGTGCGTGCGTTTCTCATTCATCTTTTTTCTTGTTTTATCGATTTGCTCTTAATTGTGTCTCTTGCACGCCGTCGGACACAAAACCTGAGAGAGATCTAATTGCCGGGGAAAGTCGTACTGAGAGTTTGGTGGGTGCTAATTGTACACGTGTGTATATCACATACTTTTACACACATAAATGTGTGTGTATGTATAGGAGGGAGAGAGAATTAAAGGGAGATACACCCTTACGACGTGCCATGTATTTTTTTCTCGCTTACTCTCGTGAAAGCTTCGGATAAAGAAGAATAAGAAGAAAAAAAAATACTCTTGAGTTTCTCTTCCAATATCCGCGACCTGCCAAATGCACGAACTTCGTTCTCGTCTTTTTTTTTTTTTTTTTTTTTTTTTTTTTTCTTCTCCTCTTATTCGTTTTCAACCCTCGACAAATGTGGGGTGGACGTTACTGTTGTTATATCTCTTCTCTTTCTGTCTCGTTGTTGACGACGGGACCGTCACATCGATCTTGGCCGAGGCTCAACGGATTTATTTTGGTCGCGCTTCATCAGAGTAAAAGACGATGGGGACATATATTATATATACATGAAGAAACAAAAAAAAAAAAAAAAAATTATTAAAGAGGGAATGAGATGATGTGGTTAAGAAAAATACTCTCTTATCCGTTTCGTTCGTGTGCTACGTCGCGGTAAAGTTAATCCGAGAATTAACGCCGGATTACTCCGACCAACGGAACTGATCCTCAATTGCGGGGCTGATGGATGAGATGACGACCGATTAATAAAATTGTGAGAGATCTATAATACCTTCCCCTTCTCTTCCCACTCTCTTTCTCTATCACTTTGTATTATTTATATCTATATTTTTTTAAATTTCATTTCTATCTTTTGATATGTAAATTCTCTCGAGTGTCACAATTTAAGAATCTTTGTAATATTTTACTATTATATATTATTATTATTTTTTTTATTTTTTTTTTCCCAACTATAAAATTTATTTTATTATTTTAAACATAAATTTATCACTCTCATTGCGACATATGTTTTTTTTTTTGTTTACGATGGTAGTGGAATAAAAATAAAATGTAGAAATAAAAAAATAAAAAATAAAAAAAATTTTGTAAGGGAAATTATTTTAAAAGAATTGTTTAGTTAATATTTATTCAATTATTTTCAAGTTGATATGAAATTTTTGCTTGGGATAGAGGAATGAGAAAAATATAAAACAAATGTGAGAAATAAATAATACAATTTCATTTATTATTATTAATGTTTTTTTTTTTTTTTTTTTTTTTTTTGTCTGTTCAATTCATCTTACATGGAGATGCATATCGAATTTTAATACTCGCCATTAACCGTTAAATTTTTCTCTTTTCTTTCAATTACAGGTTCGTGTGTGTGTGTGTGTGTGTGTGTGTGTTTATTTGTGTGTACGTTACTCTAAGTTTTATGTTACGGTGGTATGTCTATCTGAAATCTGATGAGCGAGGAAACCAAATATCCACTTGGCATGAATTCAAAGGAGAAAATAGAAACTCGTGAGATAACAACAGAAAAAATATATATAAATTCTTCATTGTCTTTATATTTTTTATTTCAATTGCTTTAAGGAAAAAAAGAAAAGAAAAGATTTTTCAAAAAAAAAAAAAAATTTTATTTATTTAATAATTCTAAATATGAGTGTATCGTACGATAAAGTACTAAATGTGTTGGTAGCGAAAAACTTCCATCCTTTTAACAACCCTCTCTCACTAAAGTACCGAGAACGACCCCCATCGTTTTGCTTCTCCAATTAAAACAATTTCGCCTCTTTCTCGTTGTACTATTTCATCCCCCTCATCATCCACTCATTCTTATATTCGTTGTCTTTTTTTCTTCATTGCCATCTTAATTGTCTTTATTAGAAATTTATTTTTATTTATATATTTATTTATTTTATCATTTTCATTCCAACACCCTCAACAACGAGGAAAAATACAAAATAAACGAATGCATTTGGCATTAATTAATGTGCTTAATGATTTCAATTAATGATTAATATTTTATCAGTCACTTGGATTTATTGATTCACTGTGACAACTTCTGAAAGATGTACGAAAAAAAAAAACCCTCGTCTTTTACAATACCACACATTTGTAATATTTAATACCTTTACACGATTGACTGGGTAATGTCAAGAAGCATAAAGTGAATAGTAATAACAGGCCGATAGATAGAATTTAAAAAGATGAAAGAATAAAAGTAATGTTAAGAGGGTACCGCGTAACAATAAGGCTCATCCTCCATATCTTTCCATAAAAAAAAAAAAAAAAAAAAAAAAAAATGGATATAATATATAATAATAAAAGAGAAAAATGTAATAAAATGCAAAGGATCCACTCATGCTCTGCCAAGTTTCTCTAACAAATTCCATTAGACATGGGTCCTTACTTCTCACCTTTTTTCTTTTTTTTTTTTTCTTTTTACATTCTCTTTCTTCATCTCAACAAGATGAAGTGGAAAAAATATATATAAAGGTAGAAAGGAAGGAGAGAGGGGAGATTGTTGTATATATAAAAATGAAGGAGCCACGTTTAGATATTATGTTACGACATTTAAAAATCGTGGCTGTTGTGAATGGGTGCGCGCATCCATTACGCAGAGCCGGGTGTGACAACAAGAAGGGCCCCATGTGACAGAATAAACGAATGTAAAAAAAATCCCCCTCTCCATTTGCTCTTCAATTTAAGGTCACATAAGGCCCAGTCAGCCGAGGATAATTCGAGTGCGATGCGCCCCACATTTGGTCTCTTTTACTTGTAAATCTTTTGTTATCCATCACACAAAATTTTCTTATACACGTGCGATTGAATTTCGTTCTTTTTTTTGTTTTTTTCTCAATTCTTTTAATTTTTTTTAACTGTTAATAGTGGAATGTCGAGGAAATTGATACTGCAACAACAAACACTTTTTGAATTATATTTAAATATTGATGATGTAGTTTTTTATTTATTCATTTATTTATTTATTTATTTATTTATTTATTTGGTGAATATTCGAGTGTTGAATTTATTTTTGTCGACTCACTTGACGTCGTATTTTTGAAATTTTTATAGTGCCCAGTTGTGTATACACCTCCAAGGCGTAAAAGTTTTTCTTTGACTTTTTTCAAGAGAGTAAAAATGAAAAGAAATAACGTAAAACACAAACTGAATTATTTAAATATTATAGATCTACAGTTCTTTGTTAATTCTGACCCACACTCCCTGAAAAAAAAAAATACTAAAGAAGAAAATGAATAAACCACATTTTTTTTCATGCCATAAAAACTTTAAAAAATGAAAAATAAAATATAAAAAATTAATGGAAATTATTTGATGTATAGAAAAAGAACATTCATTTTCATTCTATTCTATTCCTCCTTTTTTTTTTTTCTTCTCTCTCTCTCTCTCTCTCTCTCTCTCTCTCTCTCTCTCTCAAGGTTTTTAACCCTTTAAGGGAGAAAAGAAAGCAGCTTTCCAAGTTTACGCTGGTAAGAAATACATGAGATGATCCTCTGATGATTCTAATCTTTATATACATTCAATGAAAAAAAAATAAAAAAATTCGGCGACAAAGATCTGTGTCACCATATCACGATAAATATAAATCGAAAACCCCTTTTTTTCTTCTTCTTCTTAAATCTTTTGTTTATTATTATTTGTTAAATATATCCATGTGGAAATGAAAAAGCTTTTGACAGTCACCTGGTAAAGATTAAAGTACATGAAATTGAATTCAATTTCAAACATATCCTTGATTTTAATTCTTGATAAAAATTTAAAAAAAAAAAAAAAATGCAACGGAATATCATTTTGTTCAATAATAAATTGTAAATTATTATACTTGGTAAATATAAATATTATATTTATTTTTCAGGTTGTTTATTGGATAGTTCAGCACCACGGGGACCACCTGATGTGCCACCTCGCAATCCAACAATGAATCGTTTGAACGGAAGATTACCGGGAAGTCATACAGCAAGCGATTACGAGCGAGATCCTGAACTTGAGCCATCGTGTCTTGTTCGTACGCCATCAGGAAATTTTTACAATATACCAAGTAAGTATTTTTTTAAAACATTCAATCGTATTTATTTGATTAATATTGACAATGAAAAATTAAATTAAATGATTTTGGAATTATAAAAGACTGGAAATTTACTCCATATGATTTCCGTTGATTTTTTTTTTTTTTTTTCGTTTTTTTTTAATGGATCAAGGTGTCCAGGTTTAGCGGAGTGAGTAAAATCACTGTAGAATTCTCAGAAATTCATGGAATACTTTTTTTTTTCTTCCTTTTCATTTTTTTGTTGTCTTTGTATTTTTCAGTTTCTTCTTGTGTATCTGCTTTTAGTTTTATGATTATTTTGTTTTTTCTTCTTTTTCTTCTTTTTCTTCTTTTTTTTTTTTTTTTCTCATGTCTTCATGTTTCTTATCAACATCCGTCCAATATCTTATAAACCTCTAATGTATGGTAAGAGGTTTCATGGGTTTTATTTTCCAGCAGCTTCATTTCTTCACATTCATCAGTAATGTTATCTTATCGTGAACACGAGTAGTCTTGGGATATTTACACATTCTTGTATATAATTACATATTTTTCCCTCTTTTATTCAATTCATATCTTCTTCTTCTTCTTCTTCTTCTTCTCCTTCTTCTTCTTCTTCTTCTTCTTCTTCTTCTTCTTCTTCTTCTTTATTTACTTTGTAATCAAAGAAGAAAATTTATAAGCAAGTAAACATTAAATTCATCATTCACTTAGCTTATTCAATATTAAAATTATACACTTGAATTTTCACATTAATTTTTGTCATAATTTGAAGAATCAAACATTTTTTTGTTTTGTTTTTTTTTTCTTTTTTTTTTTTTTTATATGTCTAAACACAATTAGACATTGTATTTTTCAAATAAAATGTCTTTAAAGTGCCATGGATAACATCTGCAATCTTCTAAAAGTCAACTTGACTGCGGTCAACAAACAATACTGCACATTTTTTTTTTCTCTCTCTCTCGTTTTTCATTCCCTTCTTAAACTTCTACTTTTCCTTGTTATATATTCTATAATAATACTCACCCAAAATAATTTATCACCTCTAGAACTATTATATTTTGGAGAAAACTCCATGACCTGGCGTACATTATGTCACTCAATGACCCACTCAGTTACTACCCCCTCATATCTTTTTTTCCCTTGTCAACTCCCAAACTATTCATACAAAAATATTCCAAGTGCTCCAACACGCGTCAATAGCATCGAAGAATTTATTCAGAAATTCTACAGTAAAAATTCCATCCTCTGTACCATCCACCACATCATTCCAATCTAATAAAATGAATGAATAAATAAATAAATAAATAAATAAATAAATAAATAAAATGGTGAATAATTGTGAAAAACAAAATATTAAAATAATCTTTTCGTGATCCTTAAATGCTCGAATCACTGATATCTATACTTAAATTCTATAATTATCGTACTGTACCGCCTCCATCATCCCCATTCCCTTCGATCCATTTACTCCTTCAACCCCTCTCGTCCTGTGTGTATTGGAAGAGTGTGGAACTACATCGTTGAGTCCCTTCCTGAGGGCATGAGGCCATGGACACCTGCAATTAGTTGGGCATTATACAGACTTCCCACGCCAGCAGACGAACCATTTGTATAAGAGTCGTCTTTTCTTTTGCTTTTATTCTTTTGCCAAGGTTCCAGAACAAAACTCATCATTTAAATATATATATATATATATCTATATATCTATATGTTGGATTTAAAAAAATCACTGATATGTCAAACTTTTTGGATTTTTGATGGATAGTCTTCGAATGTAAAAAAAGAACTGCTTTCATTTATCTCAGATTTTTTTTTTTTTTTTTCTCCTATTGGCTGATTTCAAGTTATTTATTTATTTATTTTTTCCATATGATTACAGACATGGAATATACTTGTCGTATTTTTAATTTTCTTGATCTTTGTTTAGTTGTAGTTTTGAATATTATTCAGACCTCATGCCCAGTGACATTTGAAACTTTTAAATCTCACCAGTCACGAATGAATTATTTTTGGATATTTATTTATTCATATTTTTTATTTGATTACTAATTCATGTTACCGTTCGTTTTTTTTGTTTACAGAGAAATCGAAAAATGAATATCATAACAAGAATTCATCGACAGGAAATAGTCCAATAAAAGTGGAATTACAAAACAATATGGACAGGTAAGATTTTTTTAATTTCAATACTAATTATATATTTATTTAGTTTTTCGATTGTTAAAATAACTAAATGACGGATTATAATGATTATCAATTTATTTAGGAACAATTGACAATTAAGAATATTGAAAATCATTGACATTTCTATGTGAATATAAAATTATTTTTTCCAAGTACCACACTAACCGCAATAATGTTTGTCGAGTACCTCTTCAACTCTGTGATAAAATTCTTTATCCTTCGACACTTGAACTAAAAACATGAAAGATAAAAAAAAAAGAAACTCGAAATGAAAATTAACTTGAACCCCAGGTCTACCCTCACCATAAAAAAAAAAACAGAAAAAAAAAATCAATCAATTTCTGTTACACTCAGATAACAATCGTGTGAATGTAGAAATTCTCTTAAAAAAGAAAAAAAAAAAAAAACAGAGTGGAAACAAAAAACTGAATCTGTGTTAGGGAGGGAAAAAAAAAAAAAAAAAAAAAAAAAAAACATTTCCACATTTGAAAAATGGGTCTGGCTTTTCTCCCTTTCGTATATTATCGTGTGCGTGTATGCGTGTATGTGTAATAGTAAAATATTTCTAGGCGTTGAGTGTGAGGAAAAGCAAACTGCGACCTACCAAGAGGTTTCCACCTCCAACTATGCAATTCATCTCAGTTTAAATATTATCGTTAGCAAAATTTTCATGGTATTTTTTTTTTTTTAAACTCATAGAAAAATTGAGTATGGTATATATTTGTACATCGTGTTTGTTCACTTCTTCAACAAGAGTTAACGTCACTGTCAATGGTCACACATTCCATTTTTATAGAATGAAAAAATATATATATTTATATCTCAATCACTCATTCGATCGGTCGTTCACTCGAATATATGAATATTACCACAGTGTATGTCTTTTTATACACATGTTTCGCATTAAGGACTACCATCTGTGGGCCGTCTGTTTCGATTAGAAATGGTTTTAAACAACCGACAAACGGCCAGATAAAAGCGTCCATTTTCGTTCGAAACCATCAATGAAAGTTCTTCTCTACACGTAAATATATATTTGTATAGAGTGAGTTACATTCACTCTCATGGACGTAACGCACACCCCCTTAATCCATCGATCAATCACAATCATCAACTTACAGAATAGCCACTTATATAAAATTCATAATGTATATATACATTTTTACATTTTATTTATGATTTTTTTCAGGGTACCTTTGCCATACGGCCATGCACCATCGATGATTCCAATGAGAAGACAAAGTATTCGATGTCACTTTCGCAAAGGAATCGATTGGTGCAGCTGGAAACTCATTGCCATTGTTGTCATCATGGTGTCTCTTTGCCTTACTGCAGCTTTAACTTACGTTGCCGGTATACATTATATAATTATTTAATAATATTATCAATTAAAACATCCCAGACTAATAATAACCTTTTCCTTGAATATTTGTTTATTTAATGAAAGCTTCCAATATAGTGAACTGGTCGTATCAAGGAACCAAAGCGTGCACGGTGTTAGTTGGTGACAGCACTGATACTAAAATACCTGACATGAAAAATTCATCATCAACATCAGCAACATCAACGCCCAGTGGTAGATCACGACAACCTTCATCTGGAGGTAGGAATATGCATAAAGATGATGATGACAGTATTTTAAATTATCGTATTCGTAAACGTAGAGGTACAAATAACCAGCATGGTGATGAGCACCAAGTTAGTTCTCAAGTTGTAGATGTAGAATCAACAGTAGTTTTGCATGAATCCAGTGTGGATGTAACGCATGATGGTGTAGTGGTGGGGCTTTCTCATGATTTTACTTCAACAAGTGATTTTAATTTTGATGATACAACTACAGAAACTTCATTATCTATATCTGTATCATCATCATCATCATCAACATCATCATCATCATCATCATCAACTATGATAAATAATTCAATTTTCGATACTGAAATTAATGCACAAACATCTGAAAATAATTCTATATATTTTTCACTCTCATCGTTGTCATTATCAACATCCAATGATCCTGTGAATTTAACAACAATAATAATATCTACTTCATCATCTACTTCAATGTCTGATGATAGCTCAACTCAGAGTGAAGAACAAACTTCGACAATTATTAATAATATACTTGATATTGATGAAGATTCCAACTCGTTTGATCGTAATATATCAAATAAAATGGGTAAGTCAGTGGAATTTTATGAAGAAAAAGTTATGGACAATAATAAGTATGATGAGGAAGAAAATAATAAATCAAGAGTAGTGAAGATTGATAGCGAACTTTTGAATAACAATGTTGTCGTACCAACTTTGCTACATGATGAAATTATTGATCAACATGAAGTCTTTGATAAGTCTGAAAAACCCCAACTTGATTTTCCTGTTGAAATATATTCAGATTATAATGATGAAGTTGTAGAAATTGTCAATATGAATGAAGAGAAGCCAACGACAATATCAAAATTAAAAACAATATACAGTAATGTTGATTCTAAAATTATTCACAATGTCAATTTTAATGATAATTTATTTATGATTATGAAAAAAAAAAGTAATGAAGAATTTTTACACGAGTTTGAACAACGTTTTCATGAAAATGATATTAAAAATGATACGTTTATATCAAATTTGACGCAATCAAATTGGGAATTGGAGAAAAATGTGTCATTATTTGAAGAAAAATTGCATATGAAAATTCCTGAAAATGATGTCAAAGTAGAAGAAAATACACGACGTGTCTTCTTAAATGTTTCCATTTCAACTGAAGATATTTTTTCATCAGTAATAAAACCAATCTATGTTCTATCTATTTCTCTACCAAATAATTTAGACACTAATAATTTCATTCCCAACGTTAACATTAGTCCAGCTGATATACAATCATATGATAATATATCATCACAATTTACTGGATCGGAAAAATCATTGGAATCTTCAATTTTACCACCACCACCACAACCACCTGCATCGCCACCGCCATTATGGGCTGGTGGTGAATGTGAGTGTTCATGTCCATGTATGGAATCATCATCTGATGAATGGGACGCGTTATCAGTTGATGATTTTAATCATATAAATGAAAATGATGCGATAATTTTCAATTCTAACAATATCATTGCCGTTAATGCAAGTAATCAAACGGAAATTGATACCAATCATCATCAAAGTTCATTCGTATTTCAATCTATCACCGATGGATATTTATCGTCAATTATTAAATCAAAGGTGGATGAGAGTGATAGTGATAATGTTAATACAACAACAAATACATTTGATATATCAACATCTACTGATTATATCAGTTCAATTATTGTTGATAATTCTGGGTGTGGGGCTACCCCATTACCACCAGAACCCATAATTCTTATTTTAGAAGGTAAAGTAGTAAAGTTTTGCTGTGTGATAAATGCAATTGTTTTTATTTTTCTTGGCTTTTTGCATGGTTTTTGGATATTTTTGCATGCTTTTTCTTTCATATAACTGATGAATTTCAACTAAATTATCAATTGTAATCAGATTAAAATCAATTTTTGGTTTTGTGCATGCACCAATGGCTTTTTAATACTTGAATAAATTAAACTTGATATTTTACAATTAATAATAAAAAATAAAAATAAAAATAAAAAATTTTCAATAACTTGGAAAATAATGAAAAAATATAATAATGTATTGTGTGTGTGTCTGTGTGTGTGTGTGTGTGTGTATGTGCGTGCGAGTGTACTGGTTGAAATGTTATATTTAAAATATATTATTTTTAACAGGTGCAAGAACATTTCCAGCACGATCATTCCCTCCAGATGGTACGACATTTGCTCAAGTTGGATTGGGTCAACGTTTAAGTAAAGAAATTCCAGCATATAGTTATTGGAATATGCAATTTTATCAATCTGAAGCGGCATATGTGCGTTTTGATTATAATATTCCACGTGGTGCATCAATTGGTGTTTATGCACGGCGAAATGCATTACCAACTCACACGCAATATGATCTCTTGGAAGTTTTGAGCGGTTTTAAAGCAAGAACAACTCGTGCATCACA
The DNA here is from genome assembly GCA_963920625.1 of Dinocampus coccinellae. Classification (NCBI taxonomy): domain Eukaryota; kingdom Metazoa; phylum Arthropoda; class Insecta; order Hymenoptera; family Braconidae; genus Dinocampus; species Dinocampus coccinellae. The sequence continues at coordinate 3,419,624 of OY987191.1, forward strand.
CGTGAGTATCATTAAATTGTTATTATTATTGTTTATTATGAATAAATAAATGAATAATGTAAATTAAAATTAAAATTATTTATTATCAGCAGCCATCAATTAAAAAAGAAGTGACGCATTACATGGAACCGGGTCATTGGTTTTTATCGTTATACAATGATGATGGTGATCCACAAGAGATTGCATTTATTGCAATAATTGCTGAGGATATGACACACAATTGTCCAAATGGTTGTAGTGGTAAAGGAGAATGTCTACTTGGTCATTGTCAATGCAATCCAGGTTTTGGTGGTGAGGACTGTAGTGAAAGTGTTTGTCCAGTGTTGTGTAGTCAACGTGGTGAATATATTAATGGCGAGTGTCAATGCAATCCTGGATGGAAAGGCAAAGAATGTTCATTGCGTCATGACGAATGTGAAGTACCAGATTGTAATGGCCATGGGCATTGTACCAATGGAAAATGTAATTGTGTGAGAGGTTATAAAGGCAAATTTTGTGAAGAACCTGATTGTCCTCATCCATCGTGTTCGGGTCATGGTTTTTGCGCTGAGGGATCGTGTATATGTAAAAAGGGATGGAAAGGCGCGGACTGCAGTCAAATGGATAAAGAAGCTCTTCAATGTTTGCCTGATTGCAGTGGACATGGAAATTTTGATCTTGAAACTCAAACATGTCATTGTGAACCCATGTGGTCTGGGGATGATTGCTCCAAAGGTTTAACAATTATTATATTACTTTATTATTTAAAAGTTTAATCTTTGAATTTTGTGATATAAATTGTTTCGTTATAATTACAGAATTGTGCGATTTGGATTGTGGTACACATGGTCATTGTGTTGACAATGCGTGCGATTGTATGATTGGTTGGTCAGGTGAATTATGTAATTTGAAACAATGCGATCCACGGTGTAATGAACATGGACAATGCAAAAATGGCACATGTCTATGTGTCACTGGATGGAATGGTAGACATTGTACAATGGAAGGATGTCCTAATTCATGTTCGGGTCATGGTCAATGTCGTGTAAATATTGATGCTCAATGGGAATGTCGTTGCTATGATGGATGGGATGGAAAGGATTGCAGTGTATTGTTGGAGCAAAATTGCAATGATGGCCGTGACAATGACAAAGGTATATTTATTAATATTACTTTATATTTGAAAACTCATTATTATTTTTGGATAAATCAATTTTTAGATGGACTTATTGACTGCGCTGATCCAGAATGTTGTGCAAATCATGCGTGTCGTGGCAGTCAACTTTGTGTATCAGCACCAAAACCAATTGATATTTTATTACGAAAACAACCGCCTGCTATTACTGCATCGTTTTTTGAACGAATGAAATTTCTCATTGACGAAGGCAGCCTACAAAATTATGCACGACAAGAGACATTTAATGAAAGGTAAGCGAATAATATTAATATTTATTCATGAATAATAATGTGTTGTTATTAATTATATTCATTCTCACAAATTCAATATCTATTTTGAATATTTCTCATTAATTCTATATATCGACAAGAAAAAAAAATTATTTATTATTTATTTATTATAAGTAAAATATTAGGTAAAATAAGTAAAATTATTAAATATATATATATATATATATATATATATATATTACGATGAAGACGATACATAAATTTATCTGTTTTATATGATAATATAGTATATATATTATTATTGTGCGCTGTTGTGACCCGTGTCAAAATCATATCCCTGAATATTCTATACTTATATGTTTAAATATATTTATATAATTGTTTTTCTTTTTTTTTTCGTTTTTTTTTTTGTTTGTGTACATACAAATGTGTAAAAAGCGTGAGATTATCTTGTATAAATATTCCAAGTACTATTTCTCTCTCTCTCTCTCTCTCTCCAACTACTAAAAATTCTATCTTTTTATCATAATTTAACAAAGGATAAAAACTATTTCATGTTTCTCATTGTCATCCTACTAGTCTATCTACATCATTTTATCTAATCTCTAATTCACTTCTTCTCGTTCTTCACCACTCATTGTCCGTTTGACTGTGAGGTTGCGTGCTTTTATGTGAATGATTCTTTTTTCCTGTGTTTATTTATTAATTTTTTTTTTTTTTTTTTTTTCACATCTCTGAACAAATAGAAAATGAAACTATACTAATACTGACATAGGAGAAATAGTTAATGGGGGGGAAAAACAAAAAACAAAAAAAACAAAAGGAAAAAGGGAAAAGGTTTATTGTATTAAATTATCATCAGATAATTTATTCATCTAAACATAAACACTTTTTTTGTTTTTTTGTTTTTTTTTTTGTTTTTGTTTACATACAATAATTTAATTGGGCTTTGTTTTATCCGTGCTGCTTGGTCAGTGTGTTCTGGAATCACTTCAATACAAGGTAAGAAATAGTAATGTAAATCATCGATAATAACGATGATGATGATGAGTGCCAGGAAATTTTGTAGACATTCGATTGCTTTGAATTTTAAAAATTCCTGCATCTGTACGATCAAACGAAATCCATTTATACAGAAAATAAAAAGACATATTTTTTTAAATCATATTATTCTTATATGTGAGTGTGTAGGAGTGTAAATGTGTGTATTGCACAAGTCGACAATATAAATATTAAATAGGAAAGAAAAAATATATCCCAATATTTCTTTTCCTTCATTATTGTTGTCTCTTTGTATCTCATCTTGATATATTTTTTCTTGCTTTATTGTTTATTATTAGTATAGAAACAATTTTGTTTTTTCGCATGGTTAAATTCTTAAATTATTATCATAGTTGAATAAAATTATCACTCCTATGTACGTTGTGTGTGTGGGTGACAGTGTGTTTGTATTCGTGACGTTTTTACATGTTGAGCTTTTTATATATACTAGAATGAAAAAAAAAAAATATATATATAAAAATATAAAATAATAATAATAATATTAATGAAAGACAAATAATTTTTATTTGTAGATATATTTTTTTATGAATTTATACTAAACATTTCGTGTATCGTCTTTTTAACACGATAATATAAAATTTATATTCAATTATAATTATTAATTTCAATTTTTTTTTTATTCAATAATATTTTTCACATCTCCATAAGTGCAGAAATTTTTTATATTATCAAATTTTCTTCTTTTTACTGGATTATTTATTGTATCACGGAGAAAATGAGAAAATAGGACCAATCATAATATCTTCTGAGAATTATTTATTATGAAAATAAAACTCCAAAGCATTTATAATTTTAATTAATTACCTTTTATACTATTATTCATATAATTTGACACCTTTTTTTTTGTTTTTTTTTTTTTTTTTTCATAATTATTGCTTATCTAAGTAGTTGTATTATCATTGCACACTTGAAATGAAGAAAAAAAAAAAGATTATATAACTTTTTTTTTGTTATCACTAATAGAGTATTTTTTTAGGCTGAAATAATTTAATTTATACATAGACGTGTACCATTAATTAATAAATAAATTAAATTAATTCTTTAAATAGTCGCTCGGCTGTTGTTCGTGGTCGTGTTGTGACATCACTTGGATCTGGATTGATGGGTGTACGTGTAAGTACCAGTACACCACTAGAAGGTTTCACACTTACACGTGATGATGGTTGGTTTGATCTACTTGTTAATGGTGGTGGTGCAGTTACATTACAATTTGGTCGTTCACCATTCAAACCTCAAACTCATATCGTATTTGTACCGTGGAATGAGGTTTGTTCAACATAATTGTAATAATTAAAATATTCTGATAATTATACATGAGATAGAAGTAAATTCATAATATCATATATATATATTTTCATATATTTTGCAGGTTGTAATTATTGATAGAATTGTAATGAGTACAATTGATGAAAAGCCACTGATTCACGTGCCACACGCGTGTGCAGCTCACGATTATGATTTAATGAAACCAGTTGTATTGGCAACGTGGAAACACGGTTTTCAAGGTGCATGTCCTGATAAAAGTGCAATTCTCGCTGAATCACAAGTTGTACAAGAAAGTTTACAAATACCTGGGACTGGATTAAATCTTGTTTATCATAGTTCACGTGCTGCAGGTTATTTATCAACAATACAATTACAATTAACACCTGAAAAAATTCCATCAACGCTTAATTTAATACATTTACGAATAACAATTGAGGGAATATTATTTGAAAAGACATTTGAAGCTGATCCAATTATTAAATTTACATACGCATGGAATCGTTTAAATGTTTATCGTCAACGTGTTTATGGTGTGACCACGGCAATGGTTAAAGTTGGTTATGAATACAGTGATTGCAAAGATATTATTTGGGATGTACAGACAACAAAATTAAGTGGCCATGATATGTCAATATCAGAAGTTGGTGGTTGGAATTTAGATATTCATCATCGTTATAATTTTCATGAGGGAATTTTGCAAAAAGGTGACGGCTCAAATATTTATCTTAAACACAAACCGCGAGTAATTCTCACGACAATGGGCGATGGACATCAACGGCCATTAGATTGCTATGATTGCGATGGTCAAGCGTCAAAGCAACGTCTTTTAGCACCAGTGGCATTGGCAACATCACCAGATGGTTCAATATTTATCGGTGATTTTAATCTTATACGTAAAATTCTTGTTGATGGAACGGTAAAAACTATTGTTCGTTTGAATGCCACACGCGTTTCATATCGTTATCACATTGCATTGAGTCCACTGGATGGGGTTTTATACATATCCGATCCAGAATCTCATCAGATAATTCGTATACGTGATACAAATGATTACACTGATCCTGATCACAATTGGGAAACAGTTGTAGGCTCAGGTGAAAGATGTTTACCTGGAGATGAAGCACATTGTGGTGATGGTGCATTGGCACGTGATGCAAAATTAGCTTATCCAAAAGGTGTTGCTGTATCCACTGACAATGTACTTTATTTTGCTGATGGCACTAATATTCGTATGGTTGATCGTGATGGAATTATCACAACTGTTATTGGAAATCACATGCATAAATCACATTGGAAACCAATACCATGTGAGGGTACGTTGAATGTCGAGGAAGTGCATTTACGTTGGCCTACAGAGCTAGCGATAAATCCCCTTGACAATTCTCTACACATTATTGATGATCACATGGTGTTACAATTGGCGCCTGATGGTCGAGTTAAAGTTGTTGCTGGGCGGCCATTACACTGTGTAAGTCCCACAACGACATTTGATACAGAATTGGCAACGCATGCGACTCTAGTTATGCCACAGAGTATTGCATTTGGACCTTCTGGTAATTTATACATTGCCGAGAGTGATTCACAGCGTATTAATCGTGTACGGATAATTGGAACAGATGGAAAAATATCACCGTTCGCTGGTGCTGAGTCAAAATGTAATTGTTTAGAACGTGGCTGTGATTGTTTTGAGGCCGATCATTATTTAGCATCAACATCAAAATTCAATACAATATCGGCGGTTGCTGTGTCAGCTGATGGTGTTGTACATATTGGTGATCAAGCAAATTATCGAATACGTTCGGTAATGGCATCCATTCCAGATGCCAGTGGTGCCCGTGAATATGAAATTTATTCACCTGATACACAAGAAATTTATGTGTTTAATCGTTTTGGCCAACATATTGCAACGAAAAATATTCTAACTGGTGAAACATTTTATTTATTTACATATAATGTTAATACAAGCAATGGTAAACTCAGTACTGTTACCGATGCATCCGGTAATAAAGTATTTTTACTTCGTGATTATAGCAGTCAAGTTAATTCAATTGAAAATACTAAAGGACAAAAGTGTCGTTTACGAATGTCACGAATGAAAATGTTACATGAATTGAGTACACCAGACAATTACAATGTGACATTTGATTATCATGGCCCCACGGGATTACTAAAAACAAAATTGGATAGTACCGGGCGTAGTTATGTATATAATTATGATGAATTTGGTAGATTAACCAGTGCAGTAACACCAGCGGGAAAGGTTATAAGTTTGACATTTGATTTAAGTATTAAAGGTGCAACTGTAAAAATTGGACAAAATAATCGAAAACCAGTTTCAATGTTAATTAAAGGCTCATCAGTTTTAACAAAAATTGGTGATGCTGAACAACGTACAACTGTTAGTGGAGATGGTTCAGTTGGTCGTATGACACCTTGGTCACATACAATCAGTACTGATACACTTCCTTATGCTATTCTCGGTGAAATTGAACCATTATTAGGTGAAAGTTATCCCGTACCAGCAAAACAGCGTACAGAAATAGCTGGTGATTTAGCAAATCGTTTTGAATGGCGTTACTTTTTACGTAAAGTTCAAGGAAAAAATCGTGGTAATACAAAAACTATTGCACAAGTTGGTAAAAAATTACGTGTCAATGGTGATATTTTATTGTCATTGGAGTACGATCGTGAAACAAATACAGTGGCTGTTTTTATTGATGATCGAATTGAATTATTAAATGTTACATATGATCGTAATGCACGACCATTAAAGTGGACACCACGAAATGGAATATTCGCTAGTGTTGATTTGGAATATGATCGTTTTAGTCGTTTAACACGATGGACACGCGGTGATATCAGTGAAACGTATGGCTTTGATCGTGCTGGACGTTTATATGAAATTAAATACAGCGATGGAACAGCAATGGTTTATGCATTCAAGGATATGTTTAGTAGTCTACCATTAAAAGTTACAACACCACGTGGCAGTGATTATTTACTTCAATATGATGAAGCAGGTGCACTTCAATCATTGACAACACCGCGTGGACATATTCATGCATTTTCATTACAAACATCACTTGGTTTTTACAAATATCAATATTATTCTCCAATGAATCGTCATCCATATGAAATATTGTACAATGATGATGGACAAATTTTAGCCAAAGTTTATCCACATCAAAGTGGTAAAGTTGCATTTGTTTATGATCATGCAGGAAAATTAGAAACAACATTGGCAGGTTTATCATCAATTCATTATACTTATCAAGAGACAACGAGTTTAATACGTAGTATCGATATAAATGAACCGAATTTCGAAATGAGAATTGAATATAAATATCATGCTGGTATTGTTAAAGATGAAAAAATAAAATTTGGTAGCAAAAGCGGTATGGACAATGCACGTTATCGTTATCAATATGATGGTAATGCAAGAATATCAGGCATTGAAGTTGATATTAATGAAAAACAATTGCCACAATTGAGACTTAAATACAATCAAAATCTTGGTGTACTTGAAGGCATTGGTGATTTAAGAATTTATCGTAATAGTTTTAATAGATCAGTGATGCAGGACAGTAGTAAACAATATTTTACAGTAACTGATTACGATGATCATGGACGTATTAAGACTATTTTAATGAATATTCGATCGCAAGATGTATTTAGAATGGAATTGGATTATGATAATAGAAATCGAATTAAAATGCGTAAATTAACAATTGGAAAAGAGTCAATGGATAAGAAAGAATGGACAAGAATGGATAAAATAACATATAATGCTGATGGTCATGTACTTGAAGTGGCTGATACTGATAATAATTGGCAATATGCTTATGATGAAAATGGAAATGTTATTGGTGTTACGGAACACAATGAAAAAATAACATTGGGTTATGATAGTGGCGATCGTGTTGTTCAATACGGTGATGTTGAATTTAATTCATACGACAGTCGTGGATTTGTTGTTATTCGTGGCGAACACAAATATAGGTAGGTGTATTATTATTATTATTATCATTATTATTGTTATTATTGTTATTATTTATTATTGTTATTATTATTATTATTATTATTTTTTTTTTTTTTCATTACAGATACAATTCTCGTGGTCAACTTATTCATGCATCTGAACACAAGAAATTCCAAGTTTGGTATTATTACGATGATCGTGGACGACTTGTCTCGTGGAATGATGATCGAGAAAATATCACGCAATTTTTCTATGCCAATCCAAAAACACCTGATCTCATTACTCACGTTCATTTTCCAAAAGCTGCAAAAACATTTAGATTTCTTTATGATTCACGTGACTTTTTAATGACTGTTGAAACGTTGGAGCAAAGATTTTACGTGGCAACTGATCAAAATGGCTCGCCACTTGCACTATTCGATACTAATGGTAATTTAATAAAAGAAACGCGCCGTACACCATTTGGAAAGATAATTAAGGATACAAATCCAGATTTTTATCTACCAATTGATTTTCATGGTGGATTATTTGATCCAAATACAAAATTAGTTTATTTAAATAAACGTCTTTATGATCCAACTGTTGGTCAATGGATGACACCAGCATGGGAACAAATGGCAAATGAATTAACAACACCAACAGATATTTTTATTTATCGTTTTTATAATAATGATCCAATTAATCTCAAACAAAATGTTGAATACATGACAGATTTGACTAGTTGGTTAAAATTATATGGATATGATATACCATCAATGCTTGGTTCTGATTATACCAAAGCAATGGTTTATCAACCAAGTGCAACTGTAACATCACCACAATTGATACCGGATTTTGGTGTAATGTCTGGATTACAGTGTATTGTTAATCGTGTTCATGAAAAGTTTTCCGATTTAGATTTTGTTCCGAAGCCACTGCTAAAACTCGAACCTAAAACGCGAAATTTATTGCCACGCGTTGCTCACCGTCGCGCTGTATTTGGCGAAGGTATTTTAGTATCACGAGTCGGTGGACGTGCATTAATCAGTGTCGTTGATGGAGTTAATAATGTTGTTCAAGATGTTGTCACGTCAGTATTTAACAATTCATATTTCTTACCATTACACTTTAGCGTTCACGATCAAGATGTCTTTTATTTTGTCAAAGACAATACTCTAAAAATGCGCGATGATATGGAAGAATTACGTCGTTTGGGTGGAATGTTTAATGTTTCAACTCACGAAACAACAGAGCATGGTGCTGGAACTTGGAAAGAATTACGATTGCACAATCCAGATGCTGCGGTGGTTATTAAATATGGAGCTGATCCAGAACAAGAACGACATCGAATATTGAAACACGCGCATAAACGTGCAGTGGAACGTGCATGGGAAATTGAAAAGCAATTGGTTATGGCAGGATTCCAAGGACGTGGTGACTGGTCTAAAGAAGAGAAAGATGAATTGTTAGCACGTGGAACAGTAGATGGCTATGAAGGCGTTGATATACACAGTGTTCACAGGTATCCACAATTAGCTGATGATCCTGGAAATGTTGCTTTTACACGTGATACGAAACGTAAACGACGAAAGAGTGGAAATAGGAGGAATCGTAGTCACAGACATGAGTCGTGATGAGAAACGTTATTTTAAGTCGTTTCACTTTTAATTCTTCTTCATCATCATCATCATCATCATCATCATCATCATTGTTATCACAATTTATTTCCATTATATACGTAGGACATTTTTTTTTAAAATTATTGTCGACAATTACAAAATGTAGAGAATGAAACAAAAAGAAATGGTTAAATTTTTGTCCATGTAACTCTTGGTGTATTATCCAGAGCCACTGTGTGTGTGTGTGTGTGTGTGTGTGTGTGTGTAAAAAAGTGATGATAGTGTTTAAATGTATGACCACGAATGGTGCCATAAAAGATGTTTGAAAAAAAAATCAAATAAAAAAACAAACGAAATTGTAATAAGAAAAGGATATGAATTTGATTCCGTTTGTTTGTTTGTTTTTTTTTAAAATTTTTCTGTTTCGCGAGTGAAACTGCGATAGAGTAGGAAAGATGAATGAAAATAAAGGAAATATTTGATTGAATAAAATCACATGATCTGTGGAAGTGTCAAAATTAAGCTAGTCGCATAATTGAAAAGAAGAATAGGAGGGAAAAAGAAAATTATAAAATAAAAAGTAAAATTAAACGAAACATAAAAATGGTACGAAGATATAATGCTTGTTACACCAAGGAGGGTGATTATTTTATGAAAATTGCAGAAATAAGAAAAAAAAAATGAATAAAAGTAATAATAATTGAAATGATAATGATAATAATAATGATGAGAATACTGATAAATGATTGCGATAGAGTGCTAAAATATACATGAACTGTTTTCAAAATGTGGAATAATTGTGTGACTGATAAAGGGAGAGAAAGAAAATTAATTAATTAATTCACAATGTTTATTATTTAATTTAATTTTGTTTATTTTGTTCAATTTGCTTTGATATACGTAAAGTGACAAGAGGATGAAAAGGAAATAATTAAATATTTATTTATGGATGAAAATTCGGTCGGGGTTTTTACTTTTTATCATTATTACTATTTCTTTCAACTAAATTATATAGATGAATGCACGCATCAACAGGGTCTAAATGAAGACGTGTTGAGGATTTTTCCGGATGAAAAATCAAAATTGAACGTTGTGGGAGATGTTTGTCCAAATAGAGAAAAAATTAATATGGGAAAATAGTTGGAGAGGAAAACAGCAAATGAATTGAACAAAAAATAGCAAAAAATTATGAAAAACGTAAGGTGAATGAAAAAATAAATTAATAATGGCGCTAATAAAATAAAAATACAGATGGCAGATACATATATAACTGCAAGATATTTTTACCATGACATTCGAAAAGAAAAAAGAACAAAAAAAAAAGTTGAAATAATGAATGTGGTGATTAATTTATTATAATCAGTTTCTTCATTTTCTTTTTGTAAATAATGGCTAATCAAGTTATCGATAATTAATTGTAGATAGAAACTATATATTATTAACTGCGATTAATCGCCGTGTGTTCGATTAATGTTGTCGCAATGCTTTTTTATATGTATAAAAGAAAAACAAAAAAAAACAAAAACAAAAAAAAATACTTATACATAAATAAAAAAACGAAAAAAATTAGGGATGAAAATATTTGGTCTAAGTTATACAATGAACACGATGCTCATATTGATCGTGACATAAAGGAGAAATGAAGTAAGAAAGAAAAAAAAAAACAAATTCATTGAGAAAACTAGAATAAATAATATGAAACGACAAAAAATTAATGATATACTAATAAATAACATCTATATGAAATATTTTTGTCTTTGACGAAAGAAAAAATGTAAATACATGCCGTAGTTTTTAAAGTTGAATAAAATCGGTTGTATATTGGAAAATGCGATGTCAATCGATTAATTGAGGGAGAGAAAGAAGATAAAATTGAAATATAAAAAATAATAAATAAAACAAAAAACTCAATGTCCAAGCAAAGTAAATCGTTGGATTGTAGTTGAAAGAAAACTTGTCCTAAAAGTGTGAAATTGACGATGAAAAGTAATTCGATAGAAAGTAAACATAAACAATAATAATAATACTAATAATAATAATAATAATAATAATAATAATGATTACAATGCAGTACTACTTTTTATTTAATTTCTATTACTTTGTTTATTTTTTTATTTTGAAATAACATGCATGTAATGTGACAGCAATGCTATGTAGAATATATTTATGAAACAATTGAGAAGAAAATAAAAATAGCACTACACATATAAACATGCACATTATCTGTTAAATCCTCCCACATGAATAAATAAAAATAAGTTATAAACTGCTGCAACAATACGTAATAGTTAATGAGACAATTGAAGGGATCGGAATGAAAATAATTTATAGAATTGCCGAAAATAATTTAATAATTAGAAGATGAATAATAAATGGAGTATTGTATATATCTTTATTATGTTTATTAGACAAGACACAGAAGGAAGAAAATTAATTAATCAATGAAAAAATATAAAAAAAAAAAAATAAATAAATAAAAATTTGGAAGAAAGAGATAAATGACACGTATAATTTTTTTTTTATAATTTATCGGCATCAAATTAATTTCATAAATTATTACAAAATAATACAAATAATAATTTGAGTAGTATCTTTTAAATATTTGATTTGAAGTAATGTTTTAAAATTCATTACATGAAACGGAAGAGAGAAAAAGCTACAAACAAATTTGCTAATCAAACAATATGTTTACGGTACTCAATGAAAAAACAATAAATAATAAAATTATAATTCGTATAACGTATTGTTGCAATTAAATTTGAAGAGACAAAAATTAATTGAAAATCCGCGTACAATTCTCAATTGCAAGAATTAAATTTGATTCAATATATATACAAAACCAAAAATTATTAATTAATGTGTGTGGCAATATTTGAATTGAATTCTTTCCTTTTCTTTTTTATTTTTGTTTCAATTATGTATGAAAGCTAGAAAATGTGTAAAGAGTGAAAATGTGAATTGTATTAAACGGAATAATAAAAAATAAAAATGTATTATTGAAACAAAACAAAAAAAAAAACAAGCAATACTTTGTAAAATGCGTTTTGTGTTTGTATGCTTGAGCGGGATAAAAGAAAAATTATCTTGAATGAAGGGGAAATAAGAAATTGTATTGCCTGAATAATTTATATATAAGTGTGTGTGTATGCTAGTTGCGTATGTAATGAAGGAGTAAATAAAATAATCAGCGAACAAGAGTTGGACAAAAAATAAATATTATATATTGATGCATATGTAATTGTGTATTTTATCAATGAAAAATTAGTAAGGATTACCAATTCCACGTATCAAATAATAATATACCAACGTGAATAATTAAAATTGGATTGGTGTGAATTTTTAATGTGAAAATGATTGTAAATGAATGACTGTTGGCTATCATGAATATTTAATTTTGTACATAAAGTTTTTGATATTTTCATGTTTTAATTTCATGTAGATGTTTCTTATTATTATTTACTGATAGTTATTTCATCAATTATATAATACTGCTATTAATGTTATGAATATCATATATACTTAGAGAATAACACGAGGAAAACAAAATGAAATGAAATAATAATAATAAAAAGAAAAAACAAAAAAAATTAAATGTAAAGTAGTGACGACTATCAATATTACGCCATCACATTGCAAAAAACGTTTCAACTTGTACTTCTTTTATATATATAATTTTTCTTCTTTGATTTTTTTTCATTGCTGAAAAGGGTATTTGTAAATATTACAGTATGATTTTTATGTAAATAAATGATATAATACAATGGGAAAGAAGGAAAAAAAAATTGTAATGGAAACATGGAAGAAAAAAATTGAAAAAAAAAAAAAAAAAAAAACAGAAAAACAAAAAAAGAACAAAATGATAATAGTGAATATTATACATGACACTGCATAAACACGAAGTTTATTTAAAAAAAAAAATTACATTATTATAATTATAATTATTATTAACGTGTAATATTTAATATAAGTATATATATACATAAACAATATGTATATATGTATGCATATTCTATACTCTTACACGCTAAGTATTCAATAAATATATATATAAAATTTGTTTGTTTATCAATTTATTATTTAGTATATTGTTTATGTTTGAATTTTCTATTACGTGATTAATTTAATTTCAAGTCTTTGAATTGTTTCAATACATGAATTTCCGTTTGAAATTGGACACAAAACGAGGAAAAAAACAGAAAAATTTATAGAATTGGGATAAAGTAAGTGATGAATAAAAATAAAGTTGGAAAATTGAAGTATTTATTGAATTATTTGAATATTTTTTGTTGCGTTCTATATTGATGTGGTGTTTTGATTATGAAATATAGTACACAGCGAAAATTGACATTGTGTGTTATCAAATTGAGTATGGTACAATGGTAAAAAAGGAATGAAGTGAGTGGTAGGTGGTAAATTGAAATTTTAGAGTGGAATGCACTACATGGCAGTGCACACTTTGATAGTGGGTCAAGGAGAGAGTTACAGAAGTATGGGTGTCTGAAAGATGTGCTTTGTAGGTAAGGCGTGGCAGTTTTTTGGTTCGACTTGGGTATGCCGGTGGTGGATGGTGAAGGCTATTGGATATCCTGTGTCGGTAAATTTGGCTAGTCGGTAATTTACAGTGCACTGGTGTAGTGTGGATTTGAGGTGTTTAGTTACAATACGATGTTGGGGTGGGATGTGTAGTTAGATGGTGTTGTTGTGTAATGATGGATCCTAATTATCTGGTAATGTAGTGTTATTTAGTAGTTGTTACGTCTTTGATGACGTTGCTCAGCTGTCGATAAGAATGAAATAATGTAGGTTTTCACCCGGGAAATTTAAGGAAGAAGGTGGATTACATTGTACTGTAGTATTATTTTGAGATAGTGAGTTGCATAGTATTAGAGTACTATTTTGAGGTAGTAAGTGACATTGTACTATAATATTATTTTGTGGTGGTGAGTTATACGATATCATAGTTTGAAATGTTTGTTATAAATGTATTAGATAATGATGTCGAGTTATATGGTATTATACGTAAAATCTGAGCTCTGGTTACTCTCTACTACAGTGTGACATTATTATATGCTAGAAGATGAATGTTTTTTTTGTTTAGTGAGGACCGTAGAGCAATTATATGGCCATGTGTGGGTCATTTTACTCTGTTTACTCTGAGAAAGCAAGTAGATTATGATGCTCTTGGAGACACTGTATTAGAGTGTGATGTCGATACTCGTTGCCAGTGACTCTTTTTGTATTATCACGTATTATTATATATTATTTCATACTATTTCGTATGTTAGTGTGTTTATATGATAGTGTGCGAAGTGTAGTATTTCCGATTGTTACTTTATAGTGTCTCTGTTGACGTTATACTATTGTATGATGTTGAGCGTGTTTATTTGATCAATTATGTTGTTTATATCGTTTATATAGTACTATAGCGCGTAAATGAGGTAGTGCGCGAAGCGCACAACCGCTGGAAACACTCATGTCATAGTACCCTCGTTGACATTGTACTATAGTATGAAGTTGAGTGAGTTTATTTGATCAAATATACGATTCATATCACTTATATGATAGTATGACGTAGTAATAAGGTAGTGCGCGAAGCGCACTATTGCTCAACACGTCCACGCTATAGTGCCCCCGTTGACATCATACTATAGTATGATGTTGAGTGAGATTATTCGATTATTTATATGGTATATATCGTTTAAATAGTAGTATAATGTTGTAATAAGGTAGTGCGCGGAGCGTACTACCGTCAAATACGCTCACGTTATAGTGCCCCCGTTGACATCATACTATAGTATGATGTCGAGTGAGTTTATTTGATCGAATATACGATAAATAACGTTTATATGATAGTACGATGTAGTAGTAAGGTAGTGCGCGGAGCGCACTACCGCCAAATACATTCATGCTATAGTGCCCCCGTTGACATCATACTATAGTATGATGTTGAGTGAGTTTATTCGATTATTTATATGGTATATATCGTTTATATGGTAGTACGATGTAGTAGTAAGGTAGTGCGCGGAGCGCACTACCGCCAAACACATTTATGTTATAGTACCCCCGTTGACACCATACTATTGTGTGAAATCTGACCATATTTGGGATAAGTTTTTTTGTTTATATCTTTCATATCAATATACAATGTAGTAACAAGGTAGTGCGCGGAGCGCACTACCGCCAAACACATTTATGTTATAGTACCCCCGTTGACACCATACTATTGTGTGAAATTTGACTATATTTGGTGCAAGTTTTTTTTTTGTTTT